>OZ038511.1:59778126-60154723 GCA_964036315.1 Acanthosepion esculentum
TATATCCATTGATCTCTTCTTTAACCCTTCTCACCTGGTTCCAAACTGTATTTTAGTCTTTTAAACCTTTCAGATTCTCATAGTATTAGATCTGGTCTTGTTTAATACTCCCTCCAGATCAAAGATGTTATCCTATGCAGCCTTCTGAAATATTTCTTAATCAGAGGCTCTCTCTCAATGGTGTTCATCTATATGTTATATGCGTATAAAAATCAAGATGAATATACTTGTTCAAATGAAATGGTATAAAATAATGATAATTCTTCATCTAAAAACTCCCAACATAAGTTATATAAAGTACTGTTCTTAAATAGATATCATACTGATGGATCAAACTTGGTGTTTAAAATTTTAGTTTTCAAACCTGGTATTTAATATTTTAGTTTACAAATGAAACATATACAGTTTTTCACTAAAAATGTACTTTATTTTAAATTTTTGTGACAGATAACTCACTCTATCTAGTTAACCTTGTATCAATGAAAGAAATATCTCTTTTGAATATCACTTGGGATTAAAAAATGGGTTTGGTCATTCAAAATTTAATCACTATGATATTATTTATAAATGTATAAATTATTTTACAACTTAAATTACGATAACCTGTACTATATTTGACAAAGAAAAACAGAATATGAAAATATTGCTAAAAACTCATTTACAATTGTTAGTTTGTGCCTATGTTTTCATATTTTTTATGATGTAATATTCTGAAAATAGCAGGTGACACATGAGATTTAACTACACTTGGTTAACTGTGACCTGAAATGCAGTTTAAAATATTTACTCAGATCAGAAAAATTAATCAAACTAAAGTTTAGGCTAAATAGCAAGTTCTAAACTACAATAAAAATCTTTGCCAAAGTATAAATTTTGCCTAGAGTAAAATATCTTACTGACTGTGTTTGTATTTGCAATGAAAAAAAAATTAAGATGAAATAAATACTAATCAAAAATTAATATTGGTTTATGGTGTTTCAGCTAATAAAAAAATTAAAGATAATATTACTAAAACATCTTTAACAATGTAATTCTTTTCTATTATGCAACAACTTATACCAAATCATTGCAAATAACTGATGTTTTGATTCCTCCTACTGGATTCTAGCATAAACATGATTACGATGTTCATAAAATGATTTTTCTTGTTTTAAAAAGAATATTTATATTTGCAGGAACCGTATGGACAGTCAAAGCACTCAGTCTTCATATCGGACATACAGTAATCCTCCCAGCCCCCAGTCCAGTCCAAGCAGTACAAACTCAACATCAAGGTATTTACGCATTTATATTAGTCCATTCATTGACTAAAAAGAAACTAATTTTATTCCTTATTCTTATTTAACTTTGTATTTTTCATTTAATATGCTATTTTGTACTTTAGTTCCACTCTACACAGAGAGGTCAAAAGTAAACAATACATTATTTCTAACTTTCAATCTTGTGTTTGTTAATTTTAATTACTAAGCATTAAAGATAGATTGAAATGATGACACATAAATTATATAATCTATATTTCATGGGTGCTTATAGTTTAATGACTTTTGTTGCTCTAAGTAATTTTTGCTCTTTTACAATACTTTGTCTTTGTATATTTGTTTTACTCAAACTCTTCAAGTGGCTTATTTGTTGTTTCTTGCTTCTCTTGCCTTCAATGTGTGTTAAATCTTCAAATCTTCTTTCCAATAAGGAAATACATCTAAAACTATTTCAACTCTTTCTGATTGTTGCCAGTATTTTTTTGTAGTTCCTATCACCCTTAAACATCTACATTTTTCACATTCTATGTCTGTTGTATTTTCAGCATTCAATGATAGGATCATATCTCAATCACATCATGTATTGTCTTCATCTGTAAGGAAAATGTCCTGCATTCATTGCTATATATGAGATTCGATATTACATAGCAGTTTAGCACACTTTTATTTGCTTATAAGGCTATTTTGTGATCCCTTAATACCTTGCTTAGTTTCTCAAAGGTGTTTTTGTTATTCTTGTGTGCATTTGGATTTCTATATAGCACTTTCTATTGTCTTTGATAATTAAATTTTCACATTGGCCTGATTTTTATATCTGCTATGTCACTCACACTTTGATGAGTTAGAAGCCATTATCAAAATGCAAGATAAATAACACAAACAGAATGAATAAAGTTTGCAATGAAAAGAAAAAGGTAAAAAAAAGATGAAACTGCAACAAACAAGCAAACAATATAGTTAAAGCAAATCAAATAGGTATGAAGGCAAAAGAATTCACAAACTCAGTTGGTGTTTGTACACAAAAGCAAGGTCGGACAGCGAACACACTAGGTCTAAGTTAAGGTAGAGCTGAACTGAGTCATGTCAAAACGCAAGCCCTCCCATTTTATTGGCTTAAAAACATCCCAGCATGCATTTTTTGTCCTTCTGACTATAAGAGTGGGAGGGTAAAAACTTTTGCAATCATTCCTAATACTTTTGGAAAATCAACACTCTTTGATTAATCTTTTTGCTGATAACCATGCATTCTATCTGCTTACATTTTATGGTTAGTCTTTTCTTCTTGCTTTCATTGAATACATTTTCTACTAATTCCTTCAGTTTTCCTTCTGAATCTATCATCAACATAGCATAGCATAGCATATGTTATTAAGGTTACATTCCCTAATAATAATTTGTATTCTTATAGAATCACCATTAAGTAGATCTTGTTAAATAAATCCTTGTTGTATTCCTCTTCTTATATTTGTGTATTCAGTATGTGTATGCAAGCTTTTGTTCTCAATACAAGTTATTGTTTATTAGAATATCTTTTCTGTGCAAATCCAGTTTCATAAAATTTCAAATTTTGGTGTCATACTTTATTACCATTGTGTAATCTATGAAACATAAGTATCAACCTTTCTGGACTTGTGTTCCTCACAATATTTTGATCATGAAAATTTATTTTCTTGTTCCAATGTCTTGAACAAAGTCACATAGTCCTTATCCCATTTCCAATCTTATTCTACTGCAAGCAACACTCATAAGAATCCTAATTATTATTTTTCTTATGTAGATTATCAATCTGATAGTTTGATCATGTTTGCTTTCACATGTACTTAGTTTCTTCAGTAGCACTATAAAGATTGATTTAGTGAGCTACCTCTAATATTTAGCTACTGTTATATATTTTATTATTTCAGTAACCTTATTGATCCCCCAGATCATTTAAAGCTAACAGTATCTTTATTGCAATCTCATCTGGTTCTGCTGTTCTATCTGACTTTGCCAATGCTCACCTAATTTCAGATTTTAATATTACGGGTTTTTCCATGCATTCATGGATTATTGGTTTCTCTTCATTGTTGTCATGGAAGAACTTTCTTATTTAATCATTCTACCTTGTCTTTTTTCGTTATGATTATTCCCATTTTTTGATTTTTATATATCCTATCAGAGAAATTTTTGTGTTCTGATATTTCTTTTATGTTTTTGGTCATACCTGTGACATATGCATGTTGCAGTCTTCAAACTCTGCAAATTTCTCAATGAACCATTCCTCTTTTACTTGCTTTCACTTAATTTATGCACGATTCCTTGGCATTATCTACTGTCTCTGTTGTGTTAGATCAAGAATTTTGCCTATGATCCATTTCTTGTTTCCTTGTCTTGGGTAAATTTATTTTGCTGTTATCACTAGTGCTTCCCTTCAGATATTTCACTTAGAATTCCTGATCACTTCTTGAATTTTGTACTTATTTATAACTGACACTGAATATGTTTATTTGCAAATAGAATCATTATGGAGTTTGTCAAATTGAATGGTAGAAATTCCCTGGGTTTCTTCAATTTTATAGTTTTATACTTAGTTTGTACATGATTAGGTGGTCATTCCTTTTTGGAATACTTGGGAGCATGTTTTAGAGCAGAAGACTGCAGTTCTAAATTGTTTGTTGTCAATTAAATAGTCAGTCTGATTTTTCATATCTCTGCCAAATTTTTCTAAATCAACATCTTGAATATTGGTTATTACTTCATGCTCCAATGAACACATTTTTCTTTGTGTTATGTGATCCAAGTTCATACCAAGTGTTGCATAAATACAGATTTCTGGGGGATTTGAATAATTCCTCTTTGACTAAAGAACTTCTTGGATATAACAGAGATGCCATCTTGCCAGGATTCTAACAGCCTGTTCTCTATTTATGCTTTCAAACTGAGTAAAGCCTTAAATATGAAGATATTCTAGTTATGACAATTTATTCAGCTTGGATTTTTCCATAAACAAGTAACATGTCCTTTGCCCAGATAAACTTGAGGTTGACCTGATATTACTGGCTGCTGAGAAGGAATATCGAAACTGGCAAAAAATGTTTGAGAACTTTATCGAAGAATGTGGAGACAGAGCTCCTAAAAAACTATGCTGTCTAACTAAATACATCTCCTCAGGCATCTATGAATATTTGCTGATGCAGTAAGTTATGAGGAGGTACTGGAAATTCTAAACAAGATTTTCAAAAAACAAAAGAATAGACATATTCTTGCTACAAGATGCCAACAACCCACAGACACACTAGATAAATTTCTTTGTGAACTTCACAAACTGAGCAAAAACTGCACACTGAAATCTGTCACAGTGGAACAGTACTGTGAAAAATTAGTGAGGGATGCTTTCATTAATGTACTGTATTTGTCAAATATATACCAATGTTTACTGGAAAATGTAAGTCTACCTCTTTCTGAATCTTATGATCAAGCAAGGGCCCTGGACCTTACACAGCATAACATGGAGGCCTTCCAGCTGTTGGGTTCTGTTGTTGTAATGTGGGGATACCCAGATTTAGGTAATGTAACAGTCAATAATTATGTGCCGGCTGCCACTCAAATTTATAATAATGATGCAACTGTTGCAGGTGTAGCTCCGGTTAAAAAATAGTGTTGGTTTTGTAGTGGCAAAATTCATTCATATACAAAATGCCCAGCAAAAGATAGTGATTGTTCTTCATGTTGGAGTAGGGGTTACTGGGTTCAGGTTTGCCAAACTAAGAATAAAAGGAACGTTACTACAGCAATATTGTCTCCCTTTCTCTGTGCTACTTTTGTTGCTGTTCCCTATTGTTTGAATTCTTCTGCTGTAGACCTGAGAGTGAATGGAAATAGAGTTTCTGGTCTTATTGATAATTGATAAAAAAAGTTGCCCAAAGAATCAAACTCATCATTAGGCCTGTGTAAAGTAAATCTGTATTTAAACAAAAATTTCTACCTGGAGACACGCCTGAAGGTTCTTGAGGATCTCTGAAGTGATGTTTTATTTGACAACATTCTTCTATTACTATTGTATATGAAGGACCTAAACTGCAACTTAGTTTCCAATGCAGAAAATAATTTTGCTTGCAGTTTAGCAGCAGCAGATTTGCCCGAACCTCTATTTTTAAAAAACATGCAGAAAAATGCTAAACCTATAGCCGCTAAATCAAGAAAAATCAGCTCCTCCCACTAGGATTTCAATATTGCTGTAGTGAACAAAAGAACAAGAAAGTGACAAGAGGTGGGGTTAGAGAGTGCAGTGCGCCGTTCGCTGGCAGACCAGCAGTTCTACATTCGTCGTCGGTCATCCCAGGAAATGGATTGCGAGTTTTCTCTTTCTTGGCCATTTCACTGGGCAGTTGTAAAACAGACACCAACTCTGAATCGCCTACTTCAAATTCCTCTTCGCCCGCCAGTCAATTCGCACATCCAACTCTGTTGCACAAAGTCCGCCGAATGACTCGACCTGATTCGTGCCGCTGGTACCTCGCTTTTATGCCCATCTGACACTGCTGAAATTTGCATGTATACAGTTATAGTCTCATTTTGGATGAGATCCGCGCGCATAAGTTGTGTCTTCGATAGCGGCCATATTCCTTTTTGGCATTACCCTGCAAGCAAGACATGTTCTCACTCGTTTTGAATTCCGAGGTAAGTCATGTCTTTCGTCACAATTGTTCTTTGAGGGAATGATAGAACCAAGCGCTTCTCGATGGTGTGCACAAATTGTTGTAGTAAAGGCCTACAAGAAACAAATGTGCATAGACTATTCAAATACTGTGAACATTTACACTGAACTTGAGGCATATATCCCTTACCCAACATTGAAACAATGGTCAACAATCTTGTCAAGTATTTTCTACCTTCTACCTTATAAGTCCCTACCACCAAATCAGGATTAGTGACTCTCATAAACCATATAATATACAGTCTTCGAAGCAGATGGTAAGTTATACCAATTTATGCTTACAAATGGTGTTTTTCAATTTTTCAAAGGGCTATTGACAAATTTACTGAGGAAGAACAACTGTCAAACAACATTAAAATAGTGGACGAAACCAAAGTGAACACAATACTAATGTTGAGAGATTTTAAGCTGCTGCAGGGAAAAGGAAACTGACCTTCAACAGATCAAAGCCTATCACATCCACTTAATCCATTTACCTTTTTGGGTAATAATAATGGCCACTTGTATTCAAGGGTACCCGCCTACTAGGGCAGCTATTGCAGATGCATACTCAGGTGCATTTTGTGTTTGTTCAACTCCCACAGAGCCAACCTTTTGTTTATACTGCAACTATGCTGAGTAGACCTTAGTTACAGTTTCTGTGAGATAGTGTGTTATCTGGCATGATTAACAATCTGAACAAGGCGAGCAAGCTTAAACACTTGGTCACAATGACTTGTGTTTTCATGCTACCACAGCCTAGGGTTCCATCTATCCAATTTCACTAACAAAGCTTGGGTCAACTTGTATGTTTTTCAGGCACTTCCCAAAGGTGCTGCATGCTGTGATCACCTCCTCCAGAATGTTAACATCAGTAAGTCACTTTCCTGACAAATCGACCATGGTGAGATTTGAACCCAGGTATCTTGGTCAGAAAGTGAACACTCTAACCAGTTGGCCATGTGCCTCTTGAGGTACAACCTCAGAAATGGACAAATTAAACCGGATCCAAACTTCCACTACCAACTACTTGTTCATCTCTGCAACATATAATTGGCATGTTTGCATCCCTGTGCTAAGTGGATTCTACAATTTTCAGATAAAGTGTGTCCCCTCTGTAGAGAGAAGAGGACGACCAAAGAGATGGGACCAATGAAAGTAGTTCACTGAATGAAAACCCGGTGAATGTAAAAGTATATAAGCAGGCCAAACGGCACCCAGACATTCTTGTACACACTGCATGATGAAGCAGTCTACATGGCACTGTGAACAGAATTAACAGTGGGCAAATTTAATTTTCAAAGAAAGATATTTAGAACTTTATCGAGTAACATTTTACAAATGGCTTCAAAACAAGAAGCCGTAGATGCCAAATACTTACAGTTTGTTCAGCTCTATTAAGAGCTACAGAAGGAAAATAATGAACTTTGTCAAGGAATGGTTCAAGTGAGATCAGCTTCTAAGCCCCCAGAAAGACTCGTTATAGAACAGGGTTCAACTGACAGTGATTGGGTGTTGTTTGTTGACTCGTGGAATTGATACAAGGATATGTGTAAAATAACAGACCCGGCCGAAATTCTGAATGAGCTGAGAAGCAATTGCTCTACCGATGTGAACAGAACGTTATTCGAGCTGGTTGGAGCGGAAGACCTCAACACAGCCAGTGAACAGCAGCTCCTTCATCAGATACAACTCGTCGCTGTTAAAGGTGTGCACAAGGAAGTGCACCGACAAAGATTCCACAGCATGAGGCAAAACGAGGGGGAACCCGTCACTTATTTCCTGGCGAAATTACAGTCACAAGCGAAGTTCTGTGATTTTACCGTTCAATGTCTGAACGAGAGCTGCAACCGGCAGGTGAACTACTCAGATGATATGGTAGCTGGTCAACTAATGGCAGGACTCACCAATGACAAACACAAAAGTAAAGTGTTAGCCGAAGCTAATATCCTTACCTCACTGGAGCAAAAGTTCAGCAGGTAAAAATATTTTCAGACCAGGTCTTAGAAAACATAAAGAACCCTTGCTTGTTTTCATTCAAGGAATGATCATTGATGTATAGATTACGCATTAAACATGTCCCAGGGAAACTCAACGCAGCACCTGACTGTACGTCTAGATATCCCATATCACCGAGGCACATAAAAACCACACAGAACATTGACGGTGCAATGTAAGTATCAGTTATATGCTCATATACGTACGACCCTAAAATGAGGGCAATAACGTGGGACAGGATTGTGGCTGCTGCAGCCACTGACGAGGAATGTCGCACATTAGCTGAATACATTCAGAAAGGGTTCCCTGATTCATGCCATGAATTGCCAGCATATTCGGCAATTTTGGCCGATGAGAGACCAATTATATTGTCTTGATAATGTGCCCATCAAGGAGAACAAAATCCTCATTCCAAAGCAGCTTCATACAGAGATACTAGAGGCTCTCCACTCCGCACACCAGGGTGTTAACTGAATGATGGCAAATGCATGACAGCGGTTGTTTTGGCCTGGATTAGATGCCTGTATCCATCACACAAGGGCCCACTGTCGACAGGGTAACACAATCGCCCCATCTCAGACAAAGGAACCCCTGATGCCACCCTCAAACCCAGAATTCCCATTCCAGAAAATGGTCACAAACCTCTTTGATCTTCATGGGAGAAATTATATAGTATATGCTGATAGATACACAGGTTGGATTGAGGTTGCCTCATTGATTTCTGGCAGAGATATGCGATGCCCTACGTAATTGGTTTTGCACATACTGCACACCGGAAAAGATATCTTCAGATGGAGGATTCCCTGGAATGCAATTCATTTTTGAAGGACTGGGGTATAAAGAAATGCATATCATCAGCCCAATAACCTTCAAAGTAATGACTGTGCAGAACTGGCTGTAAAGACGGCTAAACGAACTTTGATGGACTGCACTGACGGATATGGTCGTTTATGCCAGGATCGTGCAGCGTGAGCCATGTTAACACTTTGAAACGCACCTAATCAAGATACTGGTATGTCACCAGCAGAAATGTTATACGGACGGGTGATAAAAGACCACCTCCCCATAATTCATAAGAAGTACAAAATACATAGGTGTTGGAAAGAGATCAAGGAACTGAGAGAAAAAGCAATGTCAAAGAAACACTTGCGAAACCAAGAACATTACAACATACATAGTCGCCCACTCCAAGAACTCCGGGTTGGTGAACAAGTACGAATTCAGAATCAGGATGGGCCATATCCACGGCGATGGATGAAGACAGGAAAAGTGGTGGAAGAATTGGGCAATCGACAGTACCAAGTTCGCATAGACAGTAGCAACCGGGTTACACTGAGTAAACGTTGTTTCCTCCGATGAATAGTACCGATGGTAGAGGGACCAGAATACCAAACACCACAACCACATCAGCAAAGCCTATGAAATAATGAAGAATTACCACACACCATACCAGAATGTATGGAAATAGAAGAAGCAGAAGGCAATGAAGGGATTGAGGACCACATGGAAGTGAATGAATGTCAGCCCGCAACCGAACACACCCCACCACCTGTGACTCAGGATCTACGACGGAACACAAGAGTATCATGACCACCTAGATAGTTGTCTCCACAAATGCGGGGTCCAACACACGATTATCCATCCTGTCAAGTGACCACAACTCATAGGCCGTGTGGTCACAGGAGTGGGGAGACGACCAAAGAGACAGGACCAATGAAAGTAGTTCACCAGATGAAAACCCGGTGAATGTAACAGTATATAAATATGGGCCAAATGGCACCCGGACATTCTTGTACACACTGCGTGACGAAGCAGTCTACACGTTACACCCTCTACAAAACAAGATCATTTCCCATGAGTCCTGAGGCATTTGAAGCCTTTAAAAGCATTGAAAAACACCTTAGCAATGCTGTCTTAAACATCATCGATCATGCCACACCATTTGTAGTATAATGTGATGCATCAGATATAGCCATATCTGCTGCACTAAACCAGCCTTCATGTTGAGAATGTTGTCTGGAAGTAAATTATACTACCCATCAGCTTCTAAGGTTCCTAAGGAGGTAACTGCAATAATTGAAGCTGTTAGTAAGTTGTCCCATCTTCTGCAAACTGACACTTTACAATTATAACTGACCAATAATCTTTTGCTTTTATGCTGAGAACAAAACTTAAAAATGACAAGATTCATGGTTGGAGAATAGAGCTTGCCTGTTTCAGCTACTCAATTAGCCCCTGTCAAAAATCTTCATGAAGTGCTGCGTTACCCAGGTGTAGTCAGAATGCTTCATTTCATTCGAACAAAGAACCTACAAGTTTCTACAGAGGATGCTCACTTGCCAGACATGTGCTGAAGCCAAACCATCATTTCACAGACTAAAGGGGAACATCCTTATCAAAGTTACCCAACTGATGGAAAGAATAAGTATTGATTTCAAGAGCCACCTTTCATCGCATACAATTAATAAATATATATTCATGGCAGTAGCTGAATATTCCAGATTCCATTTTGCCATCCCTTGCCAGGATATATATATACCATTTTTTCCCTTGTGACATGCCTAGTTCAAACTGAGGAGTGGCTTTCATGTCCCATGAGGTGAAGACTCATCTCACTGGAATTGCATCTATTAAGTCTACACCATATCATCCTACTGGAAATCCCTTTTCTTAGCTGCTAAGTCATGACATGTCCTAGTAAGCGAGTGGGAATCCCTACTACCTGAATCTCTTCACTCTATTAGATGGCTACTCTCAACAGCAACTAATGAAACTCCTCATGAGAGATTCTACAGATTTCCAAGGCATCCTTGTCTGGGAACATCACCTCCTACATGGTTAATGAATCCAGGTCCTGTTCTCTTGTGACAGTTTGTTTGGCCTTGTAAGACTGGCCCCCATCTTGAGGAAATTGAAGTTTTGGAGGCAAACCCAGCATATACTTGTATTAAGTATCCTGAAGGTAGGGAATCTACAGCCACTCTTAAAGATTTCAAACGAAGCATCATCTTCAAATGTGATAGACTCACTTGAGGATTTAGCTCCTTGTTCAGATAGAGTATCATCTCCAGATGCAATCTTTACTGAATTGCCTCCATCACTTATGCAACAGGATACTCTTGATTTTAACCATACTGTATAAATGAAAGACAGTGGGGAGATTCCACTCACCAATAATACAATGGAGGAATCAGTCCGTTGTTCTGCAGGCAGAAGCGGACCCCTATGGGCATTACTAACTTTATCCTTTTTATTATTATTCCTGTTTACTCTTGTATGATTTTGCTTAGCAGGGGAGAATGTTGTATAAATATAGATTTCTGGGAGAATTTCAATGATCCCTCTTTTACTGAAGAACTCCCCTGATAAAACAGTGACGCCATCTTCGGGATTCTAATAGCCTGTACTGTATGTATGCTTTTGAGCTGAATAAAACCTTAAATAAGAAGGTATTCTAGTAATGACACCAACCATTTCAATATTTTCTTTTTTTTCTACTTTTGCATTTTGGTCCTCAATCGTAAACATAATTTCATATGACTCACTCTGGTATTTGGAATTCTCTATTATATTCTAAAACTTATCTATTTATTTTTCTGTATTTTGTAATATGGATGCATATTCCACTATGACCCCCTTTTTAATGGCTTCCTTTTCAATTTTCTCAGAAGAACCCTGTCTCACAATTGAAAACATTTCTTTTTGGTTTTATCTAATATTATTTTAACAGGAACTATTGAAAGTTAGAGAGTTATGTCCTTTAAATTGTAATATTGGCAAAGTCAAGTTGTATTGACATGTGTGTCTTTATTAAAACCAAACACGAAATATTTCATGGTGACAGCAATGACCGACACTTAAATAATTACACTTACACAAGAGATAAAGTGTGAATGTAAATATCACAAAAGTGAGTACATTATGATAATTGCATGAATTACTTATTTTAAAAGTAAAAGAAGCATAGAAAAAAAAATGTCAAGTTAAAATATTCCATTTCCAACACTAGACTGGTCTAATGAAAACAAACATGAAGCTTTTAGTGAAGAGGTTAACTTTGTCTTCCTATTTCACTATTAATATCATAGAGGAAAAATTAAATCATAATTACATTCTACATTCACAGGGCAAAATGGTTGGGAAATATAAAAAATGCACAGCTAACGACTGAGCAAAAAGAGATATCTGAAAATATTTTTTAAACCCACATGATACAAAAACCAAACAAATTGGTCGAATGATTAGTGTTGATAATCAATAGAACAAAGAAACAATTCATGAATATTTGGTTAGACTGCAGACAAAAGCAAAAAGATGTGATTATGGCATGAACAAGGAAGAAAAAATCCTGGAATAATTAATAAAAGGACAGAAATATGCAGATGAAAAAAGAAACCTCATAAGTAAACCAAATCAGAAAGAAAGCACGAGAGCATATGAAGCTACAGGGCCGTCACTAGGGTCTGTCTTTCACCCCCCATCCCACACCCGAAACTTTGATTCTACTACATGTCAATTTCAATGTTTCCAAACCTGGGGGTTACAAACCTTCAAAGGAAAATGGGGTGGTGGGGCAGTACATATTCATTAATTATTTATTTTTATAATGAATAGGATTTTTTATTTTAAAAATATCTGAGAAAATGTTATTCTTTTTGTGTAACCACCAATATTTTCATAACTAAATTTGCAAATTTTTATATTTCCATAAAGATTAATCACCGATGCATCTCCACTGAAAAAAAAGTTTTACAAAGATTTCAACACAGCACAAACAAGATTGTCTTAAAAATTTATTTTAAAAACAGTATTTCAGTTTTTGGGAAAATGTTTCATGTGTTGAAATTTTTAAACATTTTTACTTTTTTAAGTGATCATTTTCTCAGTTTTATCTTTCTAGAAATGTAAAAAATAGGGACTAGAAATTTTATTTTAATTACTAGCTGGGGACTTCTGGTTAGTATTACTATTAGTAAAAAAAAAAGAAAAGAAAATATCAAGATCCTCCTTAGTGGATGATCTTGGAATAAAAAATGATTTAACCAAGATATATTACTGTTGGGGCCAGAATAAAGACATAAGAGTGGATTTGAGTTAACAAATATATTAATGAAAATCGGTAATACAATAATATACAAGAATGTTAAGTCCGAACTGTCAGAGCTGACAGTTGGGAAAAAGCTCTCTCTGACAAAAGCAGTACCTGCTTTTATTTGTAAATTGGAGGGGTCCATCCATGTATGAGTAATTTACCATAACAATTACTCTGTTAAATGATTTAAAAGAAATGTTCAGAAAGAAAATTACAATTTAAAAAATAAATGCTACTGAAATTAGCACTTCTGTCCCCTTTTACTAATAGTAATACTAACCAGAAGTCTCCGGCTAGTAATTAAAATAAATAAAGAAGCATGTGGCCTTCACACTGTCAAGAGGTTTGGGATGGTAAGCACCGGCTCTGTCAATTATTATAGTTCATGATTTACAATATAAGTTAGGTAGAAAAAAGTTAAAAGTACAAAAAGTAAAATAAATGTTGCTGAAACTAGCCCTTTTGTGGCTCCAACCTTGTCGGGGGTTGTTGCATAGTATGCACTGCACTGTCCCTGCAGATACGTGATGTATATTATTTGTTGATTACTGACAATGTAACGTCAGTTTCAAAATATTTTTAAAAATGGCTATAAGACAGTGCTGAAAAAATGGTAGAGGCCACAAAAGAGCCCTCAAAAATTTGTCTCCCCCAGTTGGTAAGACACACCAATACTGTGAAGCTACAACAAAAAAACAACAACACACAATACAAGGATGCTAGTGAAGGGAAAGCTGGAATATATCTTGAAGTACCAGACTGTGTACAAGGTATAGAAAAGGTCATGGTAGGAGAAAAGAGGACTGCTATGCTTACAACAAAGAATGCAGAAGATGCCATGATTTACACCATTTTAAAAAGCGTTGCCTCACAAAAACACACACATGACAAAACAGAAATACCAGTCCACATAAAATGAAGAAAGGGAGACCATAAAGAGCCAGAAAATAAAGTTCACACTACTGGCATAGGAATCAAAACACAGAAAAGAAAAATGTGAATGACACACATAAAGCAGAATATGAACTAGACTAAGAAGAAGAATATTAAAAAAATTTACCCCACTCCGGGAGATTGACAAAAATATTAACAGACCTATAAGTGCAAAAATGGAGCAAACTACCTTATGGACAGTAAATGGCAGCAAAATTTCACAATATGGTTTGATAATCCTTAACATTAGACACAAAAACTCAGCAACCATTTGAGCCAAATTTTTTGTCTATGAAAATGACGTGATATTAGGCCCAAGACTATAAATTTGGGCTTGGTGCAAATCAACTGTAGTATGACAACAGTTGAGATAAATGAAACAAGTGCAAAGCATAGAAGACCTTACAAGCTGACAGGTTTCAAGGCATGAGAAACTCTCCAAGGAAATAAAAAATTTACATTATTGAAAATGTGACACCAGTAGTTCAAGCTCCAAGAAAATACCCAGTACATTTGAGAGAATTGAGACAAAATGGAAGACCTTAGTGTGAACACAAAAGTAAATGAACCAACAGACTGGGTAAATACAATTGCATGTAACGGAAAGAAAAGTGGTGAATCATTAATCAAACGCATTAAAAGAACTAGCCACAAAATTCCAACCCTTGAAGAAATTTTTTGTAAATTAGCTGGTGCTAAACATTTTACAAAATTAGATATGAAACATGGATGCTGTACAATACATCTTGATGAAAAATCAAGTTTACTCACATTCTTCAATATACCTTTTGGTAAATACAGATATTTAAGTTGTCATTTTGGTCTTAAGATGTCACAGAACATATATCAACAAAAATGGACCAAATACTGGAAGATTGTGAAGGAGCCTTTGGCATATCTGCCAAAACAATTGAAGAACATGATAAAAATTTGAAACAGACAATGGATAGGCAGAAGATATGGTCTAATTTTCAATAAACACAAATGCAAAATAAGACAAGAACAGGTAAAATTTTATTATTTTATTTGGGATGAAAATGGTTCCCACCCAGAGCCAGAGAAATGCGACAAAATTAAGTCAATACTTACACCTGCAAACTGAGAAGAATTTCACAATTTTTAGGTATGATTCAGTACCTAAGCTCTTTCACACCAGAATTTTGTTCCAAAACAGCTCACTGAAATCACTACTCAAGAAAGACACTGAATATCAATGGAATGAAACACATGAAGAATCTTTTCAAGAATTGAAATATTGTCTTCGTGAAAACCTCTGTCTAGCTTACTTCACACCTAATGCAAAGACAGTGATTCAAGTAGATTCAAACATATTAGGCCTAGCTGTAATATTAATCAGTGATGAAAAAATAGTTGCATTTGATAGCAAAAGACTGACTGATGCAGAATCAAGATATGCAAACATATAAAGAGAATTGCTTGCAATAGTGTTTGGCTGTTAAAGATTTTACATATATATAGAAAAGAATTTTAAACTAAATCAGACCACAAACCATTAGAAAATATACAGAACAAAATTATTGCACAAGCACTCCCACCATATAATTGCAAAGAATGTTGTTAATATGATGTCCAAATTATATATATATGTATATATATATATATATACAAGCCAGGTAAAAACATGAGAAAAGTAGATTATTTATCAACACAAGGCAAAGAAATTTACATATAATTTACATAATAATAGATACTGTGCAGAAAGAAGCTACAGAAAAATGACGAAGAGTTGAGAATGATAAAACAAGTGATAATAAATGGATAGCAAGAGGATGTGAAAGATACACCCAAACTTATAAGAAATTACTGGCCATTGAAAGAATATCTATCAGTACAAGATGGATTGGTGACTAAAGCTGAATGCATAGTCATACCAAAAAGTATGCAAAACAATGTCCTTCAAATAATTTGTGATGCACATCAAGGAATAGAAAAATGTCAATTAAAACCAAGAAATAGTGTTTATTGGAGAGGAATAGACATTGAAACAGTAGAAAGGTCATGTGAGATATGCAATGAGCATCAGAGAAAGAATACCAAAGAGATGATGATCATTAAATAACTTCAAAGCAATGTTTGCCATTCATGAGATACCAGAACACCTGTTGACAGACAATGCCAGATATTTTATGTCTCATAAGTTCCACAATTTTACCACTGAGTGGAAATTCACACCCTTCACATCCAACCTGAGATACCCACAATCAAATGGTTTCATTGAATGAATGGTTCAAACACTAAAAAACACTATGAAAAAAGCAACACAATCAAATATTGGACTACCAAATGGCACTTCTATGCTTAAGAGCAACTCCACTTGACAGCCACTTGCCATCACCAGCAGAAATCCTATACAAGAACAGGTATTCCAACTTTATTGAACACTGATGCTCCAGAAGACAATCAGATTCAGGAACAAATGAATGGCAAAAGCAGGAAGTAACAGCAGTATTCCAACAGAAACACAAAAGACCTTCCTGAATTAATTATAGGCTTGCAAAGTGACTATCCTTCAAGAAAATGGCACATGGCAACCACCAACAGTAATGGATAAATTCACAGCAATGGAAGACTACTCAGATGCAACAGACAATATTTGAGGGAACTATACAGACTGCAGAGAAAGGCCACTTTTAAGTTACCAGCACAAGGGATCAGATAGCGGTCCAGCATCATCATCATATACGAGTACAGATCCCACAGCAAGTGTCAACATCCTGCCTACTCCAGCTCGGCATGTACAGCCAATACAATTGCAAACACAAACTGAACAGATGCCAGGTCAATGACCAATATCATCGGAGTGTCCTAGTGAACACGAAAGCCACCAAGAAAATTTAAGGATTTTATTTTATATGAATAAATTAAAAACTAAAAATTTTAAAAAAACAATTAAAATAATAATTTTTTATTATTACTTCTAATTTTATTAGTTATAAGTAATTTTATTTTAAAATGCACTGTAATTTGAGAATAGTAATTTTTTCCTTTGATAAGAGGGATGAAACAGGAACTATTGAAAGTTAGAAAGTAATATTAGAGAAGTCACAATGGCATCATAAACATAAGTTATATTAACATGTATGTCCAAGTTAATTTAATAAAACTAAACATGAAATATATCAATTACTCTGACTCATCTTTCATTTTTCTCTCCTGTCTCTATAATTTTGTGATCATCATTTATGAAATTCCTATTATTTTTCCATCTTGTTTCACACATTCTCAGAATATTGATGTTTAATCTTTACATTTCCTAATTTTTTGATTTGCATTTTCATACATGAATATCTTATTTCCTAAAATACTTCACATAATTTTTGCCATAATATTCTAAGTATTATTCCTATACTTTAGTATGTAACTATATTTAGCTCAGTTCATATGTATCATCATCATCAGCAGCAGCAGCAGCACACCAGCAGCAGCATCCTTTGACCTCCCCAATGGATGCTTGGAACTCAATTGACAATTCCTTTCCACACTGTTCAGTCCTGCATTGTTATCCCCAGATCCCCAATGTCCAACACTGACTCCTGAGCTATGGTGTCTGGGGAAAGTCAATTTTTGTAAGACATCCAGAAGGATGCCATAGAAGTAAAGATGAAATGATTTTCTGTCTGCTTGGTGACAGTGGCCGGCAAACTCATTGTTTTTGTTTGAGCTTAAGCAAGATTGGTCTCAGTTCTCTGTAAATTGTGTTAAGCATTATATGTATACTCCTACTTAAGGAGCTTCCTCTTTTAGCACCTATTCCACTACAACTTTATCCTTTAACTTGCTTTTTCTATTTTTACAAAATTTATTCTAAAGATACTCATTTTTTCATGTTTAATTAACTCATAGTTTTGGAAAGACTTTCAACAAGTCTTGATATTCATTGCTACACTTTCTCAGGGAATTTGTCTAGAATGTCACTCTACTAAACCTGTCTCCAATGTTTTCCTATATTGTCAATAGTTTTTTTTTTAGGATTAGTAGTAATATTTTAATACAGAATTAGTTTTAATAAGAGTTTAAGATTTTAAAAAGAATTAGATATTCGATCATATGAACACATTTAAAAAAAAGTTATTTACATTATACTGTATATTATCCAGTATCTTCAACAGTATGATTTGCAATAATATATTCTGTGTATCTGAAAGTATTATTTTGTTGAAATTTTTTTAAATTTATATCCTTACATTTTTTTAACTTTGTAAGTCAATGTTATAGTTAATTTATATTTATGGAAATATCTACATCTGCAAACTTGGAAAGATCTTATAGTTTACTTGATTGATATCCAGTCTACTTTGTTATATATACACACCATTTTGCAAGTGTATACAAAGAGCAGATAAGACATACAAATTGATTTGGGAATTATATTTTTAAGAATTTTTACCAGGCTCATGTTGTAGATATTAGATTGGTAAGTCACAAAAAAAACTTGTTTTCTAGTTGTTGAAATTTTATTAAATATTCATTGAGTATTTGTGATTGTGAATTTTTTATGAAAGGATTATTTTGAAAAATTTCTTTGTACTCCTATTGCAAAATCATCCTGATTTATTTTCAGGTTACGTCACAACAGTACACAATTATCACCATCAAATTCAGAAAGTAGTTTCAACAGTATGGAAGATTATACAGTACAGCAACCTCACCCAGACCATGAAGACAGTGACACTGGTTTGGTGAGTATATCATTTTAGATACAGAAAACACATTGTTCATTTTTCATATAGCATTATGACATTCCCTGTCCTGAAACTTGTCACTATCATTGCTCAGTATATTTATCAATATTACCTGTGGAAACAACATAGAAGTTTCATAATTAGAGTTAATTCCCTTAACCCAGTTTATGCTTTAAAGCAGTTCACCTCTCCTCTAAGATTTCTGTATTATTCTAGTAACCCCTACTTACTGACAGAGTCCTCATGATTCTCACAACAGAATAAGTAGTTATTGTATTTCAGTATCCTGTTTAAAAATTAAACTTGCTATGATAAATTCTTACTTTTCTTTAAATTAAGAGGAGATAAAGTATACTTGGCTTGTAACCAACTTGACAACTTACTGTGTCCATGAATGATCATTACTAATTCAACCATTCAATGCAGGTTTGTTTAGAACACTACTTACGGCATATTTCAGTAGTAATTTGTTTATGAATATATGTACATTATATGTCTATAAGTAAAGTAAAATTCTGTTTTTCTCTATTAACACTTGCTAAGATCAGTATTCATAAAAGAGTATTTCTGTTAATTAAGCAACAACTTATATTGTCTGACTTGGTTGGAATCTAAGAATAGGATTACTAGAACTAAGCATGCATTGCCCATTCCATTTTGGATATTTAAAAACATTCTTTCTGAGTTTGTTAGTTCTTAAGATATTTCAAAATTAGAGCAGCTATAAATATACCTCATTCAATCTCAGAAAGGATATAATGTCAGTTTTTAGTTTCTGTATTTTTTCAACTTTCCCAAATTCAATGACTTTTTAAAAGAAATCATGTTTTCCATGAACTTTTACAATTAATTGAAAAGATAATAAAATAGAATATTGATTCTTTTGAGAATTAACCTTGTGCCATCATATAACATTTTAAGTGAAGATTCAAATATTATTATAAATCTTTCACTATTACTTAATGTAACTATTTTAAAGTTGGATACAAACAGCATTTATCATAATTTGAGATTGATAATATTTTACAATGTCAACTTTATGTTGTTTATACTGAAGAGTATGAGTTTTATTTTTTTAGAAAAATTAGGAACAGATATTATGTTAGGTATCTCATGTTAGTTTTTCTCACTTAAAATGGAAACATTTTCTTTTAATTGCTCAAACTAGTTAGAAATAGATTTTGTTATTTAGTATGCATAATGAATAACCAAAAATGTTAGTATGGTGTAAGCTAATAGTTTGTAGCAATAATGACATTGACTAATACTGTTTTACCACCAATTGAGTTCAGACTCCACATAGATAGTTACCATTCTTTTATAGAATGTTAAAAATGGAACTTCTAAAAAAAATAAGATAGAAGCACTTTTAACAGGAACAAGTAGAAAAAGGTAAAGGAAACATGGATAAAAATATTGTGAAATAAAAGAAAAAAGTACAAAGAAGTATTCTGCAGTGTTTGTGAGAATTTGGATGAATAAAGAATGGGTTGATAGGAATGAAATTTGTCTATATTTCTGGGATGAGGTATTATGTACACTATTTACATTATTCAGACTATTGGCCTCATCTTTGTCACCATATTTATTACAATGTTTCAGCCGTTGTACACTTCGTTGGAATGTCGAACTGAACCCTTTATTTCGCACACTGGGGTAGACTGTTAGTTCCATGTGCCATGTTTAATGGATGTCAGTTATCTCCTGTTAATTCCCTCTCCAAGTTCTCCACTGCCTTAACCGGGTATTGAACTCACACTCTTTGGGTCCTGTCACTGGATCTAACCAATGCCTTTATCCACTGTGCCATGTGTCCTGAGCCAACCAAGCATAGAAATGAATACAATATGGGAACCAGTAATAAGGAGTGTCAGAGAAAAAGCGATAATAAGAACAAAAATTTCAGTATGAACTCTGGTAAAAACATGCATGATAACAGCAAAAAAATGGTAAAAAATGATTGCTGAGACATTAGGTTTATAATACCCAGAAATTCATACACAGATGCCCTCAAGGACACATGGCACAGTGGATAAAGGCGTTGGTTAGATCCCAAAGAGTGTGAGTTCAATACCCGGTTAAGGCAGTGGAGAACTTTGAGAGGGAATTAACAGGAGATAACTGACATCCATTAAACATGGCACGTGAAACTAGAACAGTCTACAGTGTGAGAAATAAAGGGTTCAGTTCGACATTCCAATGGAGCATACAACAGCTGAAACATGGTGACAAAGATGAGGACAATAGTTCGAATAATGTAAATAGGAATGAAATACCTCTCACACTTGAAGAATCAGTTGACAGAAATTACATTTCTTCACACCCCAGATTTATATTTTATTTCATCTCTTGGCTTATGAAATGCAATAAAGTTTGTAACCTCTCCAATTATTCTATTTCTAATACATTCCTATTGTATACCTATTTCCCAGTAAGTATTATGCACTTGAATACTACTTTCTCATGAATCTGTGCAATGTAGAAAGCAATAGCTTTCACTTTTCATAATTTATATTTTACTTCTGTCAAGCATTTTAACTGATATGCTAATCAGAAATCATCTGTTCTCAAATTACAATAATTGACTGAATACATGAAAATTCTACAGGTATTCAAAAATTCAAGCTGGATATGTACAATCCATTAGATCAGCCTTCTACTATTTGAATATCAAGGGAAATTAACTTGAAGATTTTTTGTATTTGTAATTGTATGAAGTAATCATATTTATTTTTGTTTTTTGGAGTTTTTAAAATTATACTGATGAGTTAAACTCCTTTAAAACAACAAAACTAAATTTAAAATTATCTTTAAATGAGATATGTCACTTTAAATTTTAACCTTGAACTTCAGTCTTTCAATTCTTTGTTCTATTCAGAGCTTCATACAGTTGGTCATGTGTGAATGCAGACCATGGAAGGAACAAACCTACTTTATCAAAGGTTTATCCTTGAGATTATTCATCATTGTTATTGCAGTAATTATTGGAAATTGTCAGTTTTTCAGAAAGGTTGTGTAATTTGTTTATTTATTAGTTGAAAAATAATTGGTGTAGTTTGTTTAAAAGAAATCTTGGTTTAACACTTAAAGAAATTGTGTCATCAGTATCACTTTAGACTTTTCTTTTGTTAACATAATTATTACGTTCACTATATATATATATATATATATATATATATATATATATATATATAATATTGCATTTTTCATTTTTTTATTAATTTATAATTTTAATTTCCAATGATAATAAAATTAACTATTAGTTCAATGTAATTAACAAATAAGTGATGACAGATTTTAATCTTTAAAGTGATTACTGTCTTGTTAAAATGTAATAATTCAACTAATTACAAAACCAAAAATCTCTTAGTATTTGTTAATTCATTTCACTCATTATTCAAACAGTCTAGGAAAAGTAGAATTTTAAATTCCAAACTTTAGAGAAGGCAATGAATTTGCCTCAATACCTTTCCCAATAGTAAAGGAAAAGAATTTCTCTATGTCTAAGCTTCAAATCATGGCCAGATTCACTAAGTTAAATCTAACAAATGACAGGAACCATATATTACCTGAAATATGAGGAAACACATGGTACTGTGTAGGTCACACAGGCCGCCATGTACTCAAGAATCCTTATTTACTATTTTCATTAGATATGTTTATTATCTTAGATTCTTTTTATTTTTAAACAGGTTTTGGGTGATTAGTTCTTTAAATGTTTTAAGTAAATTAAAAAGTAAGATGTGCAGATAAAAATTTGAACTCATGAGATAAAAATTATGTTAAAAACAATTTTTCAAAAATTGGGTATCTCATTTTGAAATTTCCGAAAATGTCAAATGTTCATGTTAAAAAAGTTTGTACTTGAATGTTTTAATTTGGAATTTTTTAGATCAGTTTTTTTTATACGTCTTGATCATCTATTTGATCATCTGTTGTTGTACTCGATAACATTTTTGGAATTTTAAACAAATGGATTGAATAAAGGGTTCGCCCTTTATTTGATCCATGTTGGTAGATTGGTTACATTTCAATTTTCATACTGTTAGTTAAACCTCACAAATTCTGTCACTTGCTCATTTTTTTTTCATTGAATCAGTGTGTATGACTTCTCAACACTACCAGATCCATGGACTGAACTAACAACTGCCAGGGAGCAAGATATACTTTAACCAGAATATTAATTCACTAGGCTGTGTATGTCTTGGATACTCCAAAACTGAAAAAATACATACTCTGGTTCTGTGAAAGAAATGGACAAGTGACACAAAAGTGATTAGTGAGTATTAACTGATATAAAATCATTGGAGAACAGGATGAGAACAATTTAATATCATGGATTGAATAAAGGGTTTAAATTAAAAATGCCAACAAAGGTATCGAGTTTGACAACACACACCTGAAGAAGGTCAGTGGGTACAACAGTCAAAACCTAAGTAGCCCAACTGTGCTAATCATGCTGATCTGAATAGTAATTGCATATAAAGTTGAATGTATATGCATTTTTTCTATCAATACTAAATCAAATTCAACTCTTTTAGTAAATCAACACAAGTTGTACCAATTATTTTAGGCTGAATAAAGTAATAATTGAGTTTCATTTATTATTCTCAGCTAAAAGTATTTACATACAATCACAGATAAGAGGTGAGGTGATTCTTAGATTGTGATTTCATATATTTTGAAATATAGTTTCTTTTGTTTTGTATGCTTTATTTGGATTTTTATGTTAATTTAAAAAATTCTGCCATTAAATTTAGTTAAATAAAACCTTTTTATAATATGGAAAAATCAAGCTTTAACTCCTTTTTTTCTTTCCCTGGAAAGACACATATCAATAAATGTGAGGAAATACCAAATGTTTAATTGAGGTCTTCCATTTTGTAGGCACCTATATCTGGGCAGAACACAGCATGGGTGAGCAAAAAGTCTTGTCTTCAGTCTGGAAGCTCTGCCATCCCCACCTCTCTAACTCCTTGCTTTTTTTTCATTCCTTCCCTTCCCCAGTATTTAAAACTGTTTCACTCAGAGAGCCTCTCATCACCTTTATCTTATCACTATGACCTCTCATCTTCAGCCTTGTACCTGTCATGATAAATGTTTGTTAGTATGACCTTAGTACAAATTTGACATGGCACAATTTTACATCCTTTCCTCTATCTCCCCATCCTGCCTAATTACTCCTCTTTGACTCCTCCTCCTCCTCCTCCTCTTCATCTCTTCTGACACTTCCTTTCTCTTCATTCCTATGCTCTATTTTTTTTCTCTCTTTTCTATCCTTCTCTAACTTTCCCATTTCTGTTCTGTCATACTTTTTCTCTCCCCTGTTCCTCCTATTTAGTTTTTTCTCCTTATTACTATTCCTTTCTCTTCATTCTCATTTGAAAAAATATTTTTTTTATCTATTCATTATAGTGATTGTCTAACTGAAGTGGCTAATGATATCTCAGTGTGATTTTATTTCAAAGTAAAAGTTAACTTTTTTGGTCATTGTTAATGGAAGCATTTAATAAATGCTGCCTCTTAATCTAAATTAGTGGTGTGTGTATGTGTGTGTGTGTGTGTGTGTGTGCATGCATGATTTTTTCTTAATGGTCAGTCATGCTAGCCTTATTTCAGAGAAAAAATATAAAAGGATGGGAAGTGACTAAACAAACATCTTTTTCATAACCCAATTTTATCCTAACCATAAACCAGCATGCACTAACTCTAACCTCCTATTCTTGACTTTAATAGAAATGAAACAGCATGTACTCTACCAGCATCTTCCTACATTCCTCCTCCTTGTGGTGTCTGCTTTTGCTACTTTCAAAGGATAGATTTCTACTTGGGACATGGGCTTCCCCTTCTAAAATAACACCATTTCTATTTGATCATTTACTCAGCATATGCTAATAGATATTTGAAAATGCTGTTGAATTTTCAACTAAAGTATGCAGTATCAGTCAAAATATAAAGTTAGAGAGACATCAGATAATGCCAAGAAATTGTGAAGAATATATGATGTTAAACAAAATCATTATGCATAAGTGTTAGTAAACAAAAAAAAGAAATGGAAAATTTTAAGCATTTGAAAACTGAAACATGCATATGTAGTAGGTATGCTCAACAACATAAAAGGAATATCAGGACACAAAAGGTCTCTTTGGCAGAATATATAAAATCAGAAAATGGGAATAATCATAATGAAAAAAAAGACAAGGTAAGACAATGGTAGAAGGATTACATAACAGACTTCTTCCATGACAACAATAAAGAGAAACCAATAATCAATAAATGCATGGAAAAACCCATAATATTAAAATTTGAGATTAGGTTAGCACTGATCAAGAAATACAAACACTGTGAAAAAAAAAAAAAAGAATAAAAATAAAAATTGAAATTGAAGAAGAAATAAAGTGGAGAAAATATAAAACTTTCTCTAAAGAGAGATCGTGTCTCCTGTGCATCAGTGTGAAGGTTAATGTCAAAAACCCAAACTTAAACGAAAAATTAAACCGTCAATCAAACTTAAACTTTACCCGCATACGATCTTAAATCAATATATTTAAATTTCAATTTAATACACCAACACACAGGACCAAACTGCCGATTTCTTTCTCGGCTTCTTCAAAGGAAATCAACAACAAACCCACTCAATGAAGCGGACGATATTATAAACAACTATACCATTAGTGTTCACAAACCAAACATTTATTTCAACAAATCATAATTACATGCATATTGGTCCATATGCTACGTGGGTAACAAACAAAAATGAACAAAAGGATTTTTACTTACAAAACAATGTTGTCAGCAAGTAGACAATGCAAACATCATTCAACTTTTTCTTTACAACAAACAATATTGTTAAAGCATTTTCTTTTTTTACAATCAATTCAATTTCTTCTTTTCTTTCTATGAGATTCTTTTTCACTTCCTCTGGAGCTGAAAGGGTAAATTGAAAAAACACAAATCCTAACCTAGTCTAGGATCTTAAAAACTTATTCCATGAAGCATATCTTTCAAAATATGTTAAAACTTTAGCTTTGGAATTCATTTAAATCTTATTCTTTTAAATCTTATTTTAATATAAAGAACGTGAACAGGAGCGGAATTCCTGGCATCGATTGACTCCGTCAAACAAATAAAAACGTTGATTCTCCGAATCAACAAACAAATCAAATGAAACAATTCCCCTTCTAAGGAATAAAATTACTTCTTTTAGCTTCGGAATTCTACCGAAGCTAACCAAATCTTTTCTTCCAAATTTCACAAATCTTTGCTACGGAATTCTACCGAAGCTCACAAAATCTTTTCTTCAAAGATTCTCAAATAAACAAATCGTAGCTACGGAATTCTACCGAAGCTGAACAAATCTTCTCTTTAAAGATTTTCAAATATAAACAAATCAAATCTTAGCTACGGAATTCTACCGAAGCCAGTTAAATTCTTCTCTTCAAAGTTTTTCAAATATAAACGAATATTAGCTACGGAATTCTACCGAAGCCAATTAAATCTTCCAAAAAATCCCTTCGATGCGTAAAACTCACACTCCCCTGTTCCCATCCATAAACTAATCAGTAATATAGCTATTAAAAGCTAAATAAATTAATTCTATAATATTTAAAGGCAAATAATTCGATACTGTAATTCGAACTATTTAAGGTAACATTAATTTACGTGGCCAACTATAGTAGTTCACCACGGAGCCAGAATAGGGACGTCCGTATCGTCCTACGACAAAACTCTGACTGAAGACAAAATCTTCTGATACAAAGGACTCGCTTTCAGCTGCCAAATTCCATGACAATGGGGCCATAAATTTTCCGCCCGCCCCGTCCACAGGCCACCGACCCCAGACATTAAAACAACATATCATCTCAAATACCGAAGTCGTTGCAAGCCCTCTTCTTACCTCATGTTAAATCTCTGTCAACAAAGATTTCCAAAAAACACTCAAAACAAGAATCTCACCACCGAAGTCACTGAAAGGTGACCTCTCACACTTATGTTAAATCTCGGTCAACAAAAATTTCCAAAACACAGCAGAACCGGATGTAATTATAATAAATGTACTGATAGCCTTAGATGATTTTGAGATCAATAAAGTTAGCAGTTAAATGCTGAAGGGATTCAGTAGATCAATCTTTATAGCATTTCCAAAGAAATTAGATTGAAATGAATGAGACCTCTATCAAACAATCAGCTTGTAATAAAACTTAAAATTAGGTTTCTAATGAATGGAGCTCATAGCAGAATTAGACTAAAAATAGAAAATGAACAGTATGATTTTGCTCAAGATGCTGTTGCAGGAAATGCAGTTTTTATGAACAGAATGCACAATTAAAGTGGGCAATAAAATTGTAAAAAGATTTCTATCTATATTTCATAGATTACCTAAAGACATTCAATGAAGCACAAAACATCTCTTTGAAATGTTATGAAAGGTTGATATTCAAATGATCTGTAACCTGTATTGGGAAAACAGCTTATATGCAAAGGCAATGAGTTAAGTGACTACATTATTTTTATAGTGATGTTCACTCTGTACAAGGTGGGGCTTCAGAATACGTCAACTGCACCTCCGCAGAGAGTAAAAGTCCCTCAATGGGGCCACCTGTGTCGTCTGGGGATGGGATCCTGGTGATTGAGCAGGCCATGGCCCGGGTGCAAAGAGGTCATGGTCATGCAACACATCACTTTGGCCCTTACCTGGGCTAGATGGGCGGTTGTAGAGTCCCGATCCGATCAATCGGCTAGTCACATCAAGCACTAATACTTACCTGCATAAAAACCCATCTATCTAAAACCCATAAGATGTTACACAAAACCTGTCCGACTCTTTACTACAAACAAGAGATAAGATCATAAGTAAGTATTAGAAGACAGTGGCAAGGGTCAATATACTAGTAAGGAAAAGCCGTTACAGATAAGGATTTTAACTGACTTTTTCATCAAAAACAGGTCGGGAAAACAAAGTGAAACCTGAAATGCTAACAGCCACTTTCTAGTGCGAGTATACCTTTCTTGTATTCCTGGGATAATAGGGCGAATGGGTTTCCCCCCCTAACATCTCCCACTGATGGGCTCCAAGGAGGGTAGGGAGCAAGGGAGGTGAATATTTAAAAAATAAAACTCATGGCAACAAATAAAAACAAAAGACCCCATATTGAAGACAGTTCGGAGAGCCTATACTCCGAAACCGAGTCAGACAACGAACTTGATCAAAAGCTGTTACCTAGATTTATTGTCTTAGTCAATAGAGAACACCCCAATCACTAAGTTGTCTCCATTCATTGTTGAAAAAAACAATGAAATTTTTAATAAAAACCTTATCAATAAAGAAACTAAGGAACAACACCATTTTAGTAGAAGTTCCAAATAAAATTTCAGCAAATATGTTACTGAAGCAAAACAATTTTTCTAAGCTTAAGATAAAAGCCTACCCCCACACTTTATGGAACTCCTCAAAGGGTGTGGTAAGAAGACCAGATCTCTAACTCTGCACACTGGATGAAATAAAAAAACAACCTAAGGAAACAAGGTGTCACAGATGTCCAAAGAATATTGATAAAAAAACCAACCAAATGACTCCAACAAACACTTATATTCTAAATTTCAACACTCCAAAACCTCCTATAGAAATAAAAATCGGATATATGATAGAAAAAGTGGAAGTATACATATCAAATCCTCTGAGATGCCATAACTGCCAAAAGTTCGGGCACCACAAGGAAAGATGTACCAGATCACCAACATGTAAAGATTGTGGAGAAATCGGGGATCACATTGACTAACAAACATTAACAAACTCCCATTAAAATATGCAAACTGCAAACAAAATCATGCAGCAGACTCAAAAGAATGTGAAGTTTTGGAAGAAAGAAAAAAAAATATCCTCAATTAAACACGCAACAAACATATCATACCCAGAGGCAAGAAGGATAGTTGAGAGTTCTCAGAATGCATCAACATATGCAAATATAGCCAGAACGACAAACAACTCGATTCAAAAACAAGAAACAACACAAAACAATCTGTCTGATCTGGTAAAAGAACTAAGATCACTACTGAAGATACCAAAGAAAAATTTGATCAGTTCAACAACTAGATCCGATAATGAATCGGATCTAAAGGAAAATCTCCAATACAAGATCAACAAAACCAAAGATGTTACAAACCAAAAAAAATTACAATCAAAGCAACAGCAAATGCCAATCCTCCCCATCACCACTAACAAATTTAATAACTCCTTACCTCCAAAAATGAAACGTCCTTTGAAGAATCAACACAACAAAAAGAAAACAGAAATTGTCTTAATTGAAAATGAAAACAAATTCGAACTGATGGAAACTGATAGCCAAGAAAGACAGTCAAGACAGAAGTTCAAAAAATCTTAACAAAAACAAATCAAAAACAATCATCCCATCTTAAACAAGGGAACGGTCTTCATCCAGACAAAGATCTACAAATGAATCAAAGCAAAAAACCAAAGGAACATCCCTCAATAAACAAACAGAACCAAAAGAAATCCAAGGGTCAAAACATAGCAAAAAACAAAATACAAATAATACAGAAAACATAGAAAAGATGGTCATCTCTATTACAAAATACAATATAGACAACTAAATCCTCATAAGATCTCATGATTCAAAAAATTATACAATGGAACTGTCGGGGCTTAAAATCAAATATAAACGATCTACTCCTTCTTATAACGAATCATCTCCCCACCATCATCTGCCTACAGGAAACCTTCCTAATAGCTGATGATAAAATAAAAAAAAAACTATACACAATATAATTACATTCATAACCCCAATTAAAGGGCATGGCGGGGGGCATATCGATACTAATTAGAAATGATTTCCCCCAAAGTAAAATACAATTAAAGACCCATATACAAGCTGTTGCTACAAAGGCCACTCTGCACACAATCATCACCTTCTGCTCCATTTATATCCCACCACACGATCCCATAAACGAAATTGATCTAAGCAATCTAATAGATCAACTACCAAGACCATTTTTATTACTAGGTGACTTTAATAGCCGCAATGTTATATGGGGATCTAAATACTCAGATAAAAAAGGCAAAAATCTAGAAAACATTATTAACAACAATGACTTATGCCTACTAAATAAGAAGTCTAACACATACCTACACCCTGCATCAGGCACTTATTCAGTGCTTGACCTATCACTTTGTGACTCCTCTACACTTATGGACTTTGATTGGAAAGTTCTAGATGATTCATGGGGTAGTGACCATTGACATACTCAAAAGAAATTGAAAACCATCTCCATCAATGGAAGCTAAATAAAGCAGATTGGAGAGAATATTAAAAAAAATACCAACAAAAACTTTCAGACAAAGAAGTCTCCAGCAAATCCATCAAATACTTCACAGAAATGTTAATAGACATTGCAAGAGCATGCATACCAAAAAGCAATGGATCTAACAAACAACAAAGACCATGGTTCAATGATGAATGTAAAAAGGCAATAAGACTACGAAAATCAGCACTGCGGAAATTTAACTCACAACCTACAACCCATAACTTAAATATTTTCAAACAAAAAAGAGCAGTAGCACGTAGAGTCAAGGAAGCCAAAAGCAAATCCTGGAAAGATTATGTAAACAAAATAAACTATAATACGAAACCAAAAAAAGTTTGGAACATGTTAAGGAAAAACGCTGGAAAGAATTTATCTCCTCTTCTAAATCATCTCACACTAAATAACAAAAAAATAACAGAGACAAAAGATATAACAAACATACTCGCGGAAACTTTCAAAAACGATTCCTCTAACAAAAACTATAGACAACTCTTCCAAAAAATTAAGCAGGATACAGAAAAAAAGAAGAATAAACTAAATTTTAATTCAAATAACAAAGAAGAATACAATCATTCATTAACGAAGAACAAACTTATAAATGCCATAATACAGCTACTGGCCCTGATGAAATTCGTTACAAATTTTTAAAACAACTTCCCCCCCAAATCCATTAAATTTTTGATAACATCTTTAACAAAATATGGTCCAAGGGAAAACTACCTAATAGCTGGAAAAAGGCCATTGTGATTCCCATACCAAAACCAGAGAAAGACAAATCAGACCCAAAAAACTTTAAACCCATAACGTTAACAAGCTGCTTATGCAAAACGTTCAAAAGAATAATAAATAGAAGACTAAATTGGTACCTGGAAACCAATAATTTAATTACCAACTTACAGAGTGACTTCCGAAAGAAAAGAGGAACAATAGATAACATAGTCCACTTAGAAACCTTTATCAGAGATGCTTTCATCGAAAAAGAACATGCAATAGCCATTTTCTTTGACTTAGAAAAGGCCTATGAAACAACATGGAGACAATGAATAATGAAAGACCTATACAACCTTGGCCTAAAAGGCAGATTACCCTTGTTGATAAAAGACTTTTTATCCAACAGAAGCTTCAAAGTAAAAATAGGATCAACTCTCTCAGATTCAAAAATACAAGAAGGAGTCCCACAAGGATGCATCTTGTCCGTCACTCTCTCTAACATAAAAATTAACAACATTGTAACCTGTCTGAACAACAAAGTTAATGGTTCCTTATATGTAGATGATCTTCTAATTTGCCATAGATCAAAAAATATGCATACCTCAGAACGTCAGCTGCAGATATGCATAAATAAAATAAATCATCGAAAATGGTTTCAAACTCTCACAAAGTGAAACAAAGTGTATGCATTTTTGTAATCAAAGAAAAATGCACAACGACCCAACACTTAAATTAGAAGAAACCGAAATAGAAATGAGCGAGCAACACAATTTTCTGGGAATAATATTTGATAAAAAACTCACATTCATTCCCCATTTGAAATACTTAAAACAAAAATGTTTCAAAACACAACAATTTTTGTGGGTTATAGCTAACACAGAATGGGGAGCAGATCGCATATCACTCTTAAAAATATGCAGAACTCTAATAAGATCCAAATTGGATTATGGAAGTTTCATATATGGTATGGCCAGGAAATCCTACCTAAAAATTCTTGACCCCATCCACCACACAGGTCTAAGACTTGCTCTCGGTGCCTTTAAAACATCCTCCATAGAAAGCCTATACATCAAAGCTCATGAGGCTCCTCTAAAACTGAGACGTGAGAAATTAGCTCTACAATATTACCTAAAACTCAAATCCAACCCATCAAATTCTGCCTATCAATGCACATTCAACCCAAACTATAAACATCTGTTTGACAAAAAAGAAAACGCTATCAAACCTTTGGAAAAAATGACAAAACCACTTACTGACAATTTGATAGACAAAACTAGTATACATGAATTCAAGCTACCTGAACATCCACCCTGGCTATTGGAACGACCAAAAGTCATTTTAAAACTGGCTTCCCACACTAAATCTGACACACACCCCTTATACTATATAGAAAAACTAAATTATATCCTGGAACAATACCCAAATTGGGCCCACATATATACTGATGGCTCCAAAGTCAAAAACAAAGTAGGATGTGCTGCTATCTTTAAAAGTTCTACAGAAAAGATTGCCTAACAACTCCTCAATTTTTAGTGCCAAAGTTACAGCCATTGATTTAGCTCTAGACCTCATCACTAAACTTAACTCAAATAAATTCATTATTTTTGCAAACTCATCAGTACTCGAATCATTAAAAAACCAAAAATTAAACAATCCTTTGCTCATCAAACACCTACATAGAATACATGCGATCTCACAAAACAAAACCATCATTTTCTGTTGGATTCCCAGCCACTCCGGATTTCATGGAAATGAAAAAGCTGATGTGGCTGCAAAAAACTCCCTGAAACTCAACGCAAGTAACATAGAGGTTCCATACACTGACTATAAACCCCTAAACACACATAACTCACTCCTTCCTCCTAAAAGACGAAGATCCTCCCGAATACATAGCATGCCAAGAAACTTATACTGTAAAACACTTCCTACTCGATTGCAGTGACTTAACACATATTCGGCAAACTCTTTACAATGTTAACAACTTGAAAGAACTTTTTGAAAAAAAAACAAACCCCAATACACTCTTAACCTTTCTTAAAAAAGTTAAACTATACAAAAAATATAATCCCAATTAAATATCTGATGATAAAAAAGGGACCTCTGACACTTACCAGGCGAAAAGTTTCGAAAACAACGCAACTCTGAAAGCAACTGATATTTTTAAAAAAGCAAGACGACAGGAAAAAAAATTTTTGAAAGCAATTCAACTTTATCCAAAAAAATACAATTGTTTGACCTTAAATGATCTCATAAAGATTGATAGGTTGTTAAACATTAAACAAACTGTACAAGGCCAAAGAGCCACTCATGGTAGAGGGCTACAGAGTAAGCGGCACTGTTTAAGGATCTGTGGGGAAAGATAGCTGTTAACTCTATACTTGAACAGACTAAGATTATAGTGATCAGGGAAGCATCCGCTTGGGAGTCAGTTCGATAAAACAGCAATTCATGTGAAGAAGCTGCTAGAGTGTAACTTACATCTCACCAAAGGAGTATGAATGAGGGTGGTCCACTACAATGTGTGTGGCATGGGGCATCTTACCCATGAAGGTTAGAACTGGTGGAACTAAGTTCATCTGAACGTTTCCATGGAAATAGTGATAGAGCAAAGAGCGTCTTGCAACATTTCATTTGTGAGAAAGGTGTTGTAGGGTGAAAAACAATTTGTCACCCACATGTATACAGAGATGCTTTTGAATTCTATAGAGACTGGAAAGTAAAAACTGGGAAGCTCCTATCCATATATGGCAGCAGTACTCCATTTCTTGATGAGCAGGAGGAGTCACGTACTTACTGTAGTGGTACAGGGGACCAACCATTTTACCAATATCTTTAACAATGGATTATAAGTATGATTTCAACTTGAGGTTTGGGTTGAATTTAAATCTTCATAGAACCCCTCTGAGGGAACACCCATTCATCCCAATTGGTGATAATGGAATGCTATTAGTTTGATTTTTGAGGCATTGAATGTGTCCAACCAATTTTTACTCCCACTGAAATGTTAGAGCTAGGTCAGAGGAGAGATCACCTGCAAAGCTCTGGTTTTCTAGAGTTTTGGAGGTGCACCCATATACTGTAGTATCATCAACATAGATATTCACAAATGATTGGAGTATACTCTTAGGCAGATCATTTATGTAAAGTAGAAAGAGGGTTGGATCGAGAAGTGAACCTTGAGGGATGACTGCGTGGGCCTTGGAACACTGGCTGTTAACAACTACCTTCATGGAACGACCAGTTTTGGAAGGAATTTAAAATTAGGAATTTAGATCTCACCAATGGAATACGACCCATATACCATTGTTTCATAAGTATAGATATTCACAAATGATTGGAGTTTACTCTTAGGCAGATCATTTATGTAAAGTAGAAAGAGGGTTGGACTGATAAGTGAACTTTAGGGGATGCTTGCATTGATCACTTACTGACCATTAACAAATATTTCATTGACCTACTAGTTAGGAAGGATTTTATAATTGAGAAAACTCTTCCAGTGATCCATATCTAGAGAGATTTTTCAGTAACCCTTTATGTCTTTAAATTTTCTAATGCAATCATCCTCAAGATGTATTTGTTGGCTTGTGCCTCACTATTTCTGTGAGTAATGGCAGTCGGGATATCAGCAGTAGACCAAGTCGATTGAAACCCTGTACTGTTTGCTGCTCAAGAATTCCTGCTGAGGTAATCTGCAACCTTCTTGTTAATTATAGCTTCAAAAAGTTTGCTAATGACACTGAGGAGGCTGATGGATCTATACTATGACCAGTTTGAGCACTCACTTGCATTCTTGAAAACAGGGCATACACTTGACACCTTCTATAGACTCTGAGTTAATATTCTGGAATTTTATCTGAACTAGTAATCTTCTTAGGGTTAAGACTTGATAATTCTTGAGACTTCTCGTGATCCAAGTTGTTTTGCTTACAATCTTGGCCTGGACTGTTTGTGCATAGCTACACTTTGTATTTTCTAGCACTTTCTTGCAATGATTGCACGTAGTTCTGAATGCAGCAATTGTCCTACTACACCATTCACTTTGATAGATATTGTTATATATATGGTTATGCTGAGCTATATCTGCAGTACATTCAGGGGTGAACCAGATTTTTGCTTAATTCCAGAAAAGTTCTATTCCAAAATAAAAGCAGCAGTTTTAGAGGCAGTATGTTTGAAGAAGGCTGAGAGAGGAGCTTCTACCATGTAAGATCTGAAGATGTCCCTGTTGGCTTTCATGTATCAAAAATTATTCTATGGAACAGCACAGGAGATCCCTTTGGCTTGGTGTCAACTTTGACAATATACAAGAGATCAGGAGTTTCATTCTTTGGTCTCTGTCACATAGAAACCCATCCTTAATATTGGCACCAAGTCATTTTTGATGGTCATGTTTAACTATTAGTGGTGGGTAGGCAGAGATTGCAAATTCTTGCACTGGATAGAGGTATCAATACCAGTTTCAAACAGGAATAGAATGTCAAGGTTGGTTTTCAGAAGACCAACTTCTAGCTCAGGAAATTTGGGACATAGACCCCTCACATTTTTGCTTAGCATCTAGGGCTACTGCAGTTGAAATGAAGGAGAAAAAAAAAGAAAGCACTTACCGCACTGCCGTAATCCGTCCTCGGCCAGATAACGTAAAAGAATAAGGGGAGACTTGCATCGCCTTTTTATGCAATGAATATGCAATGCATTATGGGACAGACGGAATGAACTATGGGATCGCATGAAGACGCAAGGGATTATGGATATATGGACAAATATAAAAGCACCTAGTTTTTCCCAGTTCGAGAGAAGCTTGGTGTGACGTTCCCGTTTGGCGGCTGGAAAAGTCTGTTTGTGCGATTTTGAGATGGAACAACTAGAGGTTGGATTACCAGTTGGGAGAGCTCGAATTTACTCGCTGGTGGCCGTTTTACTTTTTATTTCATCACAAGCTATTTCAGCATATTACTTCTGCAAAATGGAAGGCAAGATCTTTGACGTCCGTTTGATTCCAGAATTCAGCGGCGCCCCAACGGATATGCCCATTGTTGAATGGATAGAGAATGTGGAATTGGTCTGCGAACTTTGCGCTATGGACAAGATCGAGCGTATCATGCCTCTACGACTACGAGGCGGTGCCCTTGCCATGTATAGACAACTTAGTAAAGAGCCGAGGGCAGACGCGGAACAAATTAAATGGGCCCTTATGACTGCATACGCGACTGACAGATTTAATGCATTCGACCAATTTATGGGACGGCGTCTTCGCCCAGGGGAAACAGTGGATGAATTCCTGGCTGAAATGCATTGTTTGGCGCGGCTAGTAGGAGAACCGTTGCCTGATCGGTGGATGGCATATGCATTTGTGTCAGGGTTGCCACATCATGTTAGGCAGCTTCTCAAAGCTTTGTCCAGGATGGACGAGATGAATCTAGAACAGATTCTGACCCGAGCAAGGGCTATTATGATGGATGACGAAGGGTGCCAGGTATTGGCTGCCGCATCTGTAGAACTACCGCACTCAGAAGCTGAGCCCCCCCCCCCCCCCGCCAAACCCGTTAGCAGAACGATTACCTGCTACAAGTGCTCTGGACCCAACCATATGGCGAAAAATTGTACACAAGGACGTCAGGAGAGGTCAAACAGGACGCAGAGGTCTAGCCGCGACAAGCGGTGTTTTTATGCAATGGCATTGGACACATTTCCTATGAATGCCAGGGAAACGCCCAAGGGGAGAAGGCGTCAGCCTCAGCCTTCTCCCCGAGCAAGTAAAAACCCAGAAGTTACCTACCGTACAAATATTTGTAAATGGAGTAGAGTGCACAGCCCTAGTGGATTCGGGATGCTCACAAACGCTGGTGAGCAAGGCTGTGTGTCGCAGCTGGAGGCAGGAAGAGGTGGGGAGTGTTGACCGCCGACGGGAGGACCCTGAAGTGCCGTGGATACGGCAAAATTAAGTTGGACATCGAGCAGATTCAGCCTGTGACTGTTGAGGCTTTGATTGTGGACGGACAGTGGCTAGGCTTCGATCTCCTTCTTGGGATTGATGCGATCAAGGTGCTCGGAGGTGTACATCTGACTGAATCAGGCGAAGTGCATTTCGGAAACCTGAACACATGTGCCGCCATTCTTATCAACAAGCCCGACTTTAGAGTAACGTTTAACCCGAGCACGAAAACGTGGACTGCATTGTGGAAGTGGGCGAGTGGTCATTCACCTAGCAAGTTGATCAATAAAATACAGGAGTACACAGTACCTGGCCATGTCCGGGATGCATACGAGAAAGAACTAGCACAGTGGCAGCGAGACGGATGGCTACTGCCATATCCCGAGAAGGAGCTTGGCCCACCCAAGGGATTAATTCCCTTAATGGCGGTCGTACAAGAATACAAACAGAAGGTCCGGCCGGTACTTGACTATCGGGAATTGAACGGCTTTGTAGACGCATTCACGGCTGACGCAGAGGTGTGTGCGCAGAAATTACGAGAATGGCGACGACAAGGCGCTGACGTATCGCTGCTGGATTTGAGAAATGCGTGCCTACAGATCCACATTGACAAATTGCTATGGCCTTTTCAAACAGTCGTCATTAAGGGCAAGCGGTTTTGCTTTACGCGTTTGGGTTTTGGCCTGAATGTGGCACCACTTGTCATGAAGTCAGTGATCGACACGATAACGTCCCAAGATCAGGACATTAAGAGTGCCACGTCGGCATATGTCAACGATATCTTCATAAACGACGGCCTAGCAGAGCGCGTGAGATAGCATTTTGCTGAGTACGGGCTAGTCTGTAAAGATCCAGAGCGATTGAGAGACGGAACTAAGGTTCTGGGTCTGCAAGTCTGGGAAGAAAGCAACTCCCTTCGATGGAAGCGGGGAGGTCAGGTTCCAGAAATTGCTCAAATGGTGACCCATCGAAGCGTATTTTCCTTGTGCGGGAAACTCGTGGGTCATTTCCCTGTGTGCGGTTGGCTTAGGGTGGCAACCGCATTTATTAAGCGTTACGCAAGTACACTAACCAAAAGATGGGACAACGAGATAAAGGATGCCCCTCTTGGACGTATGCTGGAGGAAACGGTGGCCAGAGTGCAGGAATCAGATCCTGTCGGTGGAGACTGGTGTGTGAATGGCAATGAAATGACAGTTTGGGTGGACACAAGCTCTGTGGCTACGGGAGTAGCACTAGAAGTGAATGGGAGCGTCGTGGAAGATGCTTGCTGGTTACGTCCAACTAATGATGCCAAACACATTAATCTTGCTGAACTTGATGCAGTGATCAAGGGCGTGAATCTTGCCTTGCAGTGGCAGACACCAGTCATGCATGTGGTCACCGATTCAGCATGTGTGCACCTGTGGGTGTCTGACACCCTGACAGGAAAGACGCGCGTGAACACGAAGGTGGCGGGTGAAATGCTGATGAGGCGGCGCTTGGAGACACTGCGAGCATTGGTGGAGGAGTACGCACTGACTATGACTGTGACGTTAGTAAAATCTTGTCAGAACCGCGCTGACAGTCTCACCAGAGTGCCGCAATGCTGGTTAGAGATGCACAAGAAAGGAGGAGAACCGGTGCAAGTGAGTTGTGCCACTGCAACAAGCCAGTTGAACAAACATCAGGTGACCCACATCCACCAGCAGAGTGGGCACCCGGGTGTTAAAAGAACATTGTACTTTGCTAGGATCGTAGATCCAACAGTTTCTAAGGAACTGATAAAATCTGTTGTTAGAACCTGCGAAGCCTGCCAATCGATCGATCCAGCACCAGTGCATTGGAAAAAAGGAAATTTGAGTGTGGGAAGAAACTGGAGTAGGTTGGCAATGGACGTGACCCATTACAATGGTAGCCATTTTCTTACACTCATTGATTGTGGTCCCTCCCGTTTTGCAGTATGGCGGCCACTGAGACGGCAAGACTCTGCTAGTGTCATTCATCATCTGGAGACAGTTTTCTACGAATGAGGCCCGCCGACTGAAATACTGACTGACAATGACACCACATTCACTTGCAGACAATTTAAGGAATTTGTAAGCAGCTGGGGCATGCATTTGTGGTTCCGGTGCGCTTACGTGCTGTCTGGAAATGGCATTGTGGAACGCAAACACAGGAGCGTCAAAACCATAGCGGCCAGGAAAAATTGTTCAGTCTTGGAGGCGGTCTACTGGCATAACGTCACACCCAAGGACAACTTTTCGCCTTCCACGGCACCGGCTGATGTACTGCACATGTACCACGTCCGGGTGAGAGGCATTGATGCGACGCCCCCGCCTGAATCACAAATAACCGAAGGGGAATACAAGATAGGGGACATTGTCTAGGTCAAGACTCCACGTGGTAAATGCATCACCAAATTTGGAACCGGATGTGTGACCAAGGTGGTGAGTCGGCAGTCGGTGCGTGTCGAAGGAACGCCTCGTCATGTTAGAGACCTGCGCCCTTTTTTGGGCTCAAATCCCACAACCGACGAAGAAGACACGGAGGATAGTGAACAGCTGATGTACTTAGAGTTGGGTTCAACAACCGAACACTCTGATATCGGTAGTTTGCCAATAGATCGGGACGTATCTAATGAGAGCTCCTCCGACGAAGAAGCTCAACCACTCCCCCTTCGGAGGAGCACCCGGAACAAAAGGCCGCACCCGCACTGTCATCTGTGTGATCAGGAGATTGGGGGGAGTGTGGCAGACATGATGAGGCAGAACCTGGAACGAGCACAACTGGTTCTGACTTGCCTTTTCCCCGCCAAAAAAGAGCCCGTACTTGCTTAGCATGTAGGGCTACTGCAGTTGAAATGAAGGAGAAAAAAAAAGAAAGCACTTACCGCTCTGCCGTAATCCGTCCTCGGCCAGATAACATAAAAGAATAAGAGGAGACTTGCATCGCCTTTTTATGCAATGAATATGCAATGCATTATGGGACAGTGACGGAATGAACTATGGGATCGCATGAAGACGCAAGGGATTATGGGTATATGGACAAATATAAAAGCACCTAGTTTTTCCCAGTTCGAGAGAAGCTTGGAGTGACATTCCCGGTTGGCGGCTGGAAAAGTCTGTTTGTGCGATTTTGAGACGGAACGACTAGAGGTTAGATTACCAGTTGGGAGAGCTCGAATTTACTCGCTGGTGGCCGTTTTTCTTTTTATTTCATCACAGAATCGACTGGAGGTACAGCCATAACAGTACCCCTCATCATGACATTGAGAGACCCCACCAAATACTACTGCTCAGTCCATAATCCATTCACAAAATGGCAATACAATTTCCCCAATATTATTCAACTTCTTATAGGATAGCTTCCTTCAAAGTTACTCAAAGTTTGGGATCCCTGACTATCAGGCAGATAATGCCAAAACCCAGAAAACCTCCAGCACCCTTAATGAAGGAACAAATAATCTAGGGAAGAAGATACAGGCATTGATACCCTGAGTGTACATGTCTTGTCTAGCCAGAAATCAATGCAACAGAATTTCTCCTTGAGTTAGAAATATTGTACTGAACTGTGACCTCAGGTACCTAGACAACCTTGCTCATATATGAGAACTAAAAAACCCACTGGGAAAAGGAGGTGTAAAATAGGTTGCTCAAGGTGCATCAGCATCCCCTACCCTCATTGATATAAAAATAAAAAAGGTGTATGACAAATATATGTCTTCTCACTAGATTAATTTTACTGCAAACAGGACAACTTAGGTGTGAGTTGCATATATCAGATATAAAAATGAAGCATGTGCAGAAACTATGTGGGTAGTATAATAGCAGCTGATGGTAAAAAAGTTGTCAGCTGGTGGGTGATAGTGAGGACAAGCACCCACTGTCTATAAAATGCTTCCATTTCATGTATCTCAAATAAACTCTGACAACTAAGTCCAGAGAATGGGCAAAGGCATAAAACTGGCACAACATAAACAGATGCTTCAGGTAGATGGAGCTCAACAGCCCATGAAGGCAGCTTATCTAGGGGAAAGGAAAACTCATATTTTAAACTTTTGCAGCCTTGTGGTCATATCCAAAATATGGAAATGTCTATGGAAGTAAATCCAGACAAAAACCCAGAGTGGACTCCTGAAAGTGGTTAGCCGTCAACACTGACAACATTCTCTCAACTCTTGCTGGCCCCAAATGTAATGCCCTGTATCCCTTTGGATCTTGTTGGTATGGCCAAAAGGAGTGGGGGTGGGGGTCTATGTAGCCTGGGCAGTGCATGGCCTCCATATACCACTGCCAGTCTAGGAAAACTCTTAATTCAAACCACCTGCTGCTTTGTAGGTCTTGCCTCTTTAGCTTCTAAGTGGAGAGACAGGGTAACCTGAACATCCCCAGTGCAAAAGGAACTGGCGAGCCATTGCACTTTTCTGCCTTGAATGTAACCATGAATCACAATTGTGAGATGGAGGCGAGTGGTGGACCACAGTGGCTCAAAATGCACTAACTGAATAAATGAATGAATGAATGATGGAAAATGCTACAGAGAAATCAAGATACACATAGAAATATGTTTTTTTTTAAACTGAGCAAAATAGGAATAAAAAATGTTGTTAGAAACAAAGAAAAGTTGCATTGCTATGGAATGTTGAAGGATTCTCTTTTTATTCAACAAAGAGGGACTGAAAATAAAGCAGCACCAGAAGAAAACACTAAAGGAGCCAAATACTGGATCAAGACAGGCAGAGTGCAAACAAGACTTCCATATGGGAACACCACATATCGGACAAACACAGTGGAGACACCAGAAATACAAACAAGGATGAATTAATTTCACATGACTCTGGGTAGCAATCGAGAGAAATCCTTGGTAATGCATGATGATAATGTTATACGTTCATCACAGCATGTTGCCAGTTTGCCTCTTCCTGTAAAAAGTGCCTGCTTTTATGGAGCTTAAAATGTTAGTGGTTGGATAGCAAAAGGAATCCTAGCTAACATTCACCATCCTGATTACTTTGTGGGGAAGCTGATAGATACTTTTTTCATAACCAGATGTTCCAAGGTTCACACCACCTCTGTACCAGCAGGGCACCCATTTGCTTTCTTTCTGCAGAGACAGCACACTAAATGTTGTCTCTTTGACCAACTGTGGTGGATAACATTATCAGTAGCAGTAAGCAGCTCTGTCTACATTTCATTTCAGCCACACTCCTCCTTGATCTCATGATCACATATGTGGTTACCTGGGGTTGGTTTTTTGCGCCGCATACTCCTTTATAGTGGTATGATTGCAACTTCCTGTCTGGATGACTTGTTATTTTCATCTTCTGAAGCATTTAAACCTATAACAGGACATAGGTCCCTCACATAGCAAGGTATTCTGTCAATGAGGGTGTTTTGTAGGCTAGTTATATAACACATCCAGGTTTATATGGAGTTGTGCACTGTCCATCCCAACCACTCATAACCTCTGCTCTCCTATTAATGAATGCTGGTGCTATTCTAAGCCATCCACCTACTGGAAAGTGCTCAACCAGCTTTCCACACAGTGAGAACACATTACATTGAGTTAGAATGCAAGGCATGCTGGAGATCTCATTCCCTCGTTTCCATCAAAGCATGTTGCACTCCCTTTAGAATTGTGAGTCAAGCACTCATACGCTGTCCTTCAGTCACTTTGCCCCCCACCCTACTCACCAGCCCAAAGTTTACTAGATGTTGCTTCACAGTGAGTGCAGATGCTCAATGATGTAGATATTAATATATGCCAATGTTGCACACCAGATAGTCTCATTGAATCCAAAGCCCATACAAGTCAAGCAGTATCTTCTCTTTTTAATGATCACAGTTTAGAATGGCCATAAGGATTGGAACACATGCCCAATAAAGATAGGCCTTTTGGAGATCAAGCACTAAAACATTGGAGCCCTTTTTTCATCACTCTTTCAGTTTTGGGGCACAAACATCAGCATAGGCTGTGTAAACATCAACATGCCCATTCAGTTTATGAAAGTCCAATAGGGGGCGCACCTTATTCTTAGTTGTTATAAAACTACCATTGATGGAATCTGGCCTTTTGAGAGACCCAGTTCCTTCTCAGGATAGGGAAGAAGCTATCCATTATCCAGCCATGTCTGCAGCTCATGCTGGTATTCCTGCCAGATATGGACACTGGATGTTCAGGTACTCAAATTATTGGGAAGTTGGTAATCTGACCACTTCCTTGAGGCTGTCCATACCCTGGTATTGTCATCAAATTCAATGCTGAAAACCGTGAACATACAGAATCTGCCAGTATAAGGCACTTTATTCCATAAATCTGAACCTTAATTATGGGCAGCACCTCTTTAAAACTGTTTGGATTCAAACTGCTGCCGAACTCTCACCTCTTTCTGCATTTCCCAGAAAACTAAGATACAACATGGCCTATCTCTTGGCATCTAAAGCAGCACACCATCACATGCACTTTTTGCATGGGGCCACTGTGACACCTCTCTCCATGCTGATACTGGCAATCTTTTAGAAAGTGGTTGTCCAGAACATTTGTAATATCTAACACACCTTGACTGAGATAATTATTGTGGAAGGTTTATTATTATATTTACCTTAACTGGCTGTGCAGCTACTGCAACCGGCTTTTCTTTCTCATCTGGTATAATGGCTCAAACTCTAGTTAGAAGTTGACTTGGTTCATTTCATCCATTCTCGACAATGCCTGGAGGGGCTGCCTTACATGACTTAGCAGTCCAGCCACAAAATTGCATATCATCCATGTTTTGAGGGGTGCCTCTCCAATGAGCAGGACATGCTTCTAAAGTTCAGCTAGGAACACATCCACTGTTTCAAGAGTTAGCAGTTGCCATGTCATGAAGTTTTTAAAAGCCACAAATAAATCCACTACAAAAGTGATTACCAGAGTATGCTTGGCTAGTTCTACATCAGACCTTTGTTCCTTGTCTAGTTGCCTATATACTACAAGCGCTCAGCTGCAGAGGGATGACATGCCCTACTTCCTGATCATTGCATAGCCCACAAACAATCCCCACATTCTTGAGCCATTCAACTATTGGAAGATTTGTGGCTACTCCACTGAATTCTAAAACCAACTGGATGTCAAACTATCTTTGTCTTTTTCTTGGTGTCAAAATAGCTTGAAGGCTTCTCTACTTATTTGTGGGGGTATCTGCCAAGAAAGAGGAACAGAAAAATCAGTGGTACTGGGATCAAACACTAAAGAAGACAAACACTGGATCAAGATGAGCAGGGCACACTGAAACACTGGAAACACAAATGAAGAACACATTTCACATGATGCTGGGTAACATGGACAGAAATCCTTGGTAATGCATGGCAATCATGATATATAGTCAACACTGCACAAAGACCTCCTTCCTGCTCTTGTAAAGCCTAAAACTTTAATGTTTGGCTTGAAAAAGGAATCATTTGCATAGCTAACACTGCTTTCCTGATTATTTTGTGGGGAAGCTGGTTGACATTTTCTCCATAACCAAATGTCCTGGGGCTTCACATTGGCTCTGTTCTGGCAGGGCAGCAAGTTGCTTTCTTTCTGCAAAGACAGAATACTAAACATTGTCACTTTGACTGGCAGGAGTGGGTACCATTATCAGTAGCAGTTAGCAGCTTCATCTGCATTTTGTTTTCTGCCGCAAATATCTATAGATAAAGTATGTATGAAACAAGAAAAATAGTATTTACAAAGGAATTACTGCTAAAGAAAAAAACAGTTGAAATTTTAGGATTACTTGGAGAATTTAACAAACAGGGTACATTGGCACCCAGAGAAGGAGAGGAAAACTGAAACCTCCTTGATAAATTTGAGCATATGGATAACAGAGCAATTACGAGAGAGACAAAGAAGAGTTGTAAATGAGAAATAATTACTCAGTGCAACAAAAGACAGGAAGTTATGGAGTCATAATCACCCATGTACTGAAAGATCATGGAATATAGAAAGAGTGTGAAAAGTGAGAGTGATTGCTTGATATTGGGTGGAGGAATGTTAATCCATAAAGAAATGACTTAAATTATCATTTCTCATCAAAACCAATGCAAAAAAGGAAATATAATATAAAAAGAACTATTATAATAAATTATTACTTATGTGATTTACAATATTAACATTTACTTCAATTCACATCAGTTATTCTGTACTTGTGCAATGCTGATAATTCATTGAAGCTGATTAGTCAGTATTACATTGTTCTTTAAAATACAATTAAAAATTGCATAATATATCAAGGCAAATTTAATCTTCATCCTACTAAAACTGTATGTTTAGTCTTGATATTGTTTCTAGATCATTCCTTGTTCACAACCGGTATCTTATTTTCTGAAATTCCATAAAGAATTTATTTAATGAACTATTTGTTCAGATTAGGTTCTTCATCTTTGTTGTTTGTAGTGTTTAAGAAAACTTTATGCTCAGTAGAAGATATGATTCTTTTTTGTTCATTATGTCCAGCATTCTTCTGAGGGATTACACAACTAATCTGCTCTCTGTTCTCTACCAATCTCTCATATGAGACCACACTATTCTACCTACAAGGTGATTTACACAAGACCCATTTACAAATGACGCAAACAACAAAATCTGAGAATACTAAGCCTCTGTCAGTGAAATAAAGAGTACTGTTTGAAATTTTCTATTGATTACTGTGTATTTTCAGGTTTTCCTTAGATAAGAACAGAACAGTGCCCACAGCTGTCAAAAGACAATCTAAACAATAAAGACAAAGATACTATTTAAAAAATAGACTTATTGAAAAGATGGAAGATAAAACTTTTAGACTAGAAATGCTATTAATTTATTAAAATATTTTAACTTTGTGAATTCAAATTTGGTTACTGACAAGCTCATTTTTATTGCTTTTTATTCACTTTGTCCTTGAGGACACAAAGTTTATACACAAAACAAAAATTAACAATATATTTAAAAAGGGTAAGAATTTATAATTTCTTTTATACTGTTTTGTTAACAAAGGAGAATAAGAGGTAGATGTGGTATAATTCATGTTCTTATATGTAAGTCCTTATTTTAATTGAATAGATGACATTTTAATGATTTACAGGCTAGAATGTAGTAATTGGATTGTGAAAACACAAAATAAAAGCTGCTTCAGAAAAATTGAACCAATGACTGATTTAATTAAACACCTTCTCTTCTATTTCTAAAGCAACCACTGAATGCTTTTAGAATTGTGTCTGTTCTTTTCTCCAAACAAAATTCTCCAATTTATTGCTACCTTTCCATCTGCTTCTGTTCTACTTAGAAATTAAAAAGGGGATTTTGATAGAAAACCTGTATTTTTTATCTGTTAGCTGTCTCAAAAAGTTTATTTTGTTTGTAATGTTAGATAAATTTGAATATGACAGAAATCAGTGTACATTTTTTAATATTTGCTAAAATTGTAGTATTCTTGTTTATGGATTCTAATATTGAAGATGAAAAATAATATATTAAGCATATGCATTTTTTAAGAAAGGTAAAAATTTAACTTAAATACTTAAAACATAATTATGCTGTTTATGGAGATGATACTGTGAATTCTTAAATTGTCAAACTGGTTTTGTATAATTTCAAACTAGAGATTTGTTGCTGTAGGGTCAGCAAGATGAATTGAAGTTGACAACGATCAAATTAAGACATTACAGGAGAATAATCAATGTTATAGCCAATGTGCTCAAAATGCCCATTGAAAATCAGTCATTTTGTTGGATAAAAAAGAAATACTTGACTTATTGAAACAAATTTTGACAGGTAATAAAAATTATTACAATATGAAGCACAAGATCATAGGGCATGCAAAATGAACCACCCAGCTTAATTCAAACAATGTGATGTAAGGTATATGGTAGTATTGGGTAGGAGTCTTCTACTAGGAGCTCCTTCCAGAAAAAGAAATGAGTGATACAAAAATGTATTGCTACAAATAAGGCCATATTTAGAGAGTAATGTGACTTGAGAATTATTCCAGTGGAAGCCTTGTGCAGAATCCTACAAAATAAATGAATAATTCTCAGTGAAATCTACAATAATGACTTCATCATCCATCAAAAAAATTTCTTATTAGAACTAAAGTTTGTTTGTTCTTTGGCAATGAAATCATGCATTTTCAAGGCTTGAAGTAGTAGAAGAAAGTAGTAGAAAGTTAACATCATTAACCGTTAATTCATTAACCAAAAAACTATCTTTCTTACCTGTTGATCAGTTAGCTCTTTAAAAAGGTAATGGAAGTTATCCATAAACTGTTAATGTTAATTTTATGGTAAACAAAAAACAAAAATCTGTTTTTGTTCTAAAACCACATAAAAATACCTTTAAAAAGTGCCAAAACTATAAAATCAGATTTTTGGTCTTAAACCTTCAGAACCCAAATCTATAGATTTTTGCTTCAGAGTTAGAAAAGGCTAATTTTAGTTTTAACTTTTAAAAGACCTAGAAAGGCTGATTTGATAGTTTTTTTTCACTTTTTAGATTTTTAAAGACTTTTAGATCCAAAAAGGGGGGAAAAAAACTTAAATGAAACATAATATTAGTATTAAACTAAAAAAATTTACTGATAAAAAATGAGAAACTGAAATCAATAGATTCAAGTACTTAAGATGACATAACATATGAAAGTTAAAATTACAATAGTGCTTTTATTGAAAATACTAGAAAATTCCAAATCATATGAGTATCTGTCAAGGATTAAGTGAGGTTTTGTAATGGTTTTACTTATTTATTTATAAGAACTTAAATTAACTATTTATGGAAAAAGGTTTATTAAATGAATTTGGACCTGCAAAACATCGGAGTAGAAAAGTGAACAAGTGCAGGGAACATTAGCCAGCCTACAAACAATAGTAAGCAATATGATATTCGTAATGGGCTCACATAACCAACATTTTTTTGGAAGGAGTGAGGGGCAAACTTTTTTCATGAATCTACTAAAAGCTAATTGTGTGATGGAAAAACTCCATTTCTATTTGATAAGACATATTCAATAGAAAATATGTAAAAACAAATAGAAATTTATTTAATAAAATTTAGGAATCATATTTTCATATTTGCCACTTCTTTTTCCTTGAATTAAACTATATTAATGAATGTGAATTTTGATGAAATAATTTTTTATGACAATGATTATTTTGTAAAACAAAAAAACAATAAAAATAAATTAAGTGAATTTTTGATGAATAATTTGTATAATCAGTTATAATGGATGAAATTTCTCACAAAAAGATTTACCTGCCTGATTAATTTTAAGCACTCATTGAAAGTCAAAGTTAAAAGGAAGAAGTTTATTCAACAAGGAAACATTTTAGAAAGTAAATAAAAGAAAAAATGTCATAAAACTAAATACCCGATTATATGCTTAGCTTAAATATCATTTTAATAAAATCAGCTTTTGCAGATTAGATATTTGTATTGAAGGTTGTTAGAAAATATTCCAGAGGACTGCTTACACCTAAAAAACAAAACAACCATAAGTAAATAGAATAAATATTGATATAGTTCATCGACATTACGAAATATATAATGTTTCCGCAATAGCAAAATATTTAATACATATTATATTCTGTACTAAATGATCAAGTGCCCCTACATGAAAAATGTTGGATACTGTGCATTTAAACTTAAATGATGAAATGAAATAACTACAAGACTTTTTTAACTAAAGATACAGAATCAAGAGAGTGAGAGGAAAAAGAAAATGAAAGAGGTGACAAGGGAAGAAGAATGTTCAAATGAATAAAGTGATTAATGAAAGCTGGGCACCATCAATCAAAAATGACAGCACTAAAAGAGGAAGAATGATAAAATATACAGTACAATCTTTCACTCACTCGAATTTTAAAAATATTTGAATGAGCTGCTTTTTGGAAAACTATACGAATGAGAAATCTCGAGAAGGAGGAGTTATGTTTAATTTGAAACACCTCTGTTCTCTATATTATATTGTAGTATATGCTTATATCTCATTGAATATATATAACTTATCTTTGACTAAATTTCTCTTGTTTCTTGTAATCTTACGCTTATTTTCCAGTGTGTTTGTGCAGCATTATAATTTTCATATGCTTCCTTGGAGTAACATCCATCGCAGACAATGGCTGTAGGACAACTAATTGACAGTTGAGACAATAGTGTCTGGGCATGAGAGAAATCTGATGCAATCATGGATAACACAATAGTTTTCAAGGTCAAATAAATTTCTTCATACACTCTGAAAATAGATTCATATTATAACACACTACTGCAAATGACCTAATCTGAGGAAAAATAGAAACTTATTACACCCTGTCACTCCAGTAGGTCTAAAACTGACCATATGGTAAAAGAAAAGAAACTAAAGCAGTTGTTTCAATTAATTTGGACAAGGGTGTATATCTAGAACAAACATTTTTAAATTGGTGATTTCAAAAGTTAAGATAGAAAACACCTTGCATATGAAGACATTCAGATCACAACCATCTATAGTCAATTGTTAAAGTCTTTTCAGTAAATAAATTGTGACTCACTTGTTTTTGTTTTCATACTGTGTCATGGTGCAATTTTGATATCAAAATAAACCTCTTGATTATCTAATTGTCCTATTTATCAAATAGTCATGAACTCAGAAAATGTTTATAGTTGACCTATATTCTCTGTAAGCGATGTGAAGAAAATAATTTTTTTCTCTATTTTTCTTGTCTTTTCTGCCTGGTAATTCTTCAGACTATACAGATATCTAATATATCTAAGAAAAGTAAAATTTATATCTGTGTAACAGGTATTATATCAAGTTTTCTATTTAAAGAAAATACATATCAAATTTAAATTACCAATAGAAGTCAGCAGAAATGTAAATGTACAAACAAACAGATGCAAAATATGTTTATAGACTTCAGAACCTGTTCTGTCTTATCTTTGTTTCAAATCTTTTCTTTCTTTATAAAAAAATGCTTCTTTTGGGTGAATGTCTACTGTTTTTCATGCTGGGGTTTATTGCATGGAAAATGGACTTCTCAGTCTTTCAAGCTGACATTTACAATAGGAGACCATGTGTAATTTTAAGAGAAACAAAAGTAAAAATCTTAGAAAAATTGGGCACCAGACTTAGCAGATACTAATACAGATATCTGATCATTTTTATGGCAACTACTTAGAATTGTACAATAAATTTATCACTAATTTATACATGTTGGTGGCTAGTTATTATGTGAAACATGAAGACATCATGTGGATAGTTAACTGAGATACTGAATTGAAAATGAATCATTTAAATGAAACAGAGGAAAGTACAGGGTGTTCAGAAAGTTACTATGCACTTATATTTTTATTAGCAAACATGTTTTAATATAGAATAAAGGAGAAGAATTTGAATGAAAATTATGAACAATGTTGTTAAAATCAAATTGGGGTGAAAACTGAAATATAAATATATGATTAGTAAAGTTCACAATAACTTTCTGAACACCCTGTACGTTTCTGTTTCCAATATTTATGCTTTCACTTAAAAACACATGGCTACCAAGTACATAATGCATCCCCTAAATTTGTTTTGACAAAATAAAATGATCATTTATTTTAACATAATTTTTATAAGTTATCATAAATTCTTTAATATATTTTCTTTTTTTTCTATTTATTTCAGACTTTGAAAAAACAGTTTTTAAAGTATCTTAATCTGTAAATGTTCTGATTTTCTTTCTTCATCTCTTGATGGTTTCAAAAAGTTTTTTGTGCTCCCAATATTGTTATCCTTGTGGTTAGCAAGTAACAAAATTCTTTTGGGGAAATTGTCCCCAATGAGATTTTTGTTATTTGCTGAAGCATCACATCAAAATATTTGTTGCCAGATTAAAGTTCTTCATCTTAGATTTTTTTTTATTTCTGAATAGTAAGATTTGACAGAAAATCACAAATTTTAGAGATAGCTGATGACATCTGAGTGGAACACTCACTACTCTATATGATGTCAAAGTAGCATTAATTACTTTTACCTGAGTTAACTTTATGAAGGCTGGTTGAAAAGTTCATTGACAATAAGGAAATTGCCTATAGCCTTTAAATGTACATGTTACAACATCCTCATTTTGCACATTTTTTCTCAAGTTTCTTTAGTTTAACTCTCTCTCAAATGCTTCTGCTATCATTTCTGAATCATTCAAACCTTTTGTGTCTTTTCCAACTCCTTTTAAGGTTTAGAAACAGATGGAGCAAGTTTTAATGAGTAGAGTGGATAATCTATTCACTCAAATCCCAAATTCTTCAAAATAACCATTGTCCTGCCAGCCCTGTAAGCAGGTGTATTGTCCTACACTTTTTTGTTTCTCTTTCAATGCTTCATTTAATCAGTACAGTAAATTATAGTATTTTGCATGAACTATTTGGCCTTTCTGAAGATAATCACTTATCAAAACATCTTCCTTATCCATAAAACACTAACCATGCCCTTTTCTGCTAACTAGTGGGTTTTGTATTTCTGCAGTCATAAAACCTGCTAATAGCACCACTGTATTTTTGTATTTGTAACGTAACCATGTCACATCAACAGTTACAATTGTTACATAAAATTATTACTAGATTGTTAAAACAGTTTCAAAATCAAGTTGGAGGTGTCCACTCAATATAAAATCTGGTTGGTTGACATCCAAATATTTTGGCACCCTGAAAGTTTACAGAGATCTTGATTTGGTAGAAAAATCAAAAACATTGCAAAAATAGATATCTTTATTTTCAAATAAGAAATTAAACTTTCTCTGATCTTGGTTGTGAAAAGAAAAATGAGGCAAGCATGCATTGTACTACAACATAAATAAAATGCAAAATAACAAGTGGACATGAGAGGAAGACATTAATTTATTATCATAAATTATGACCGATATAGGAAGATAAAGAAAAATAAAACCATAGGGCCTATATAATGCAGTCCCAATTCTGAATGTGCCTAGAAGTGTGTATATATATATATATATATATATATATATATATATATATGAGAGAGAGAGAAAGAGTATGGATAGGAATCTGACAAAAGGATAAAGAACAAATAGGAAATAGATCTAAACCAACATGTTTCACTTTGATAAAACTTTGTCAGAGATCAAGATAAAAATGATAAAAAGCAAAGAGATGCAGATTAATTTTATGTTGGGTTTAGCTATTTCTTATTGGTTAGATATGTGTCATGTGTAATGAAGTAACAAATAATATTTAAATATGTGTGGCAAACACTCTTGATGCTAAAGTGTGTAAAAGTTAGTAAGATGCAGTAGGATGTTTTGATTGGATATGTGTCATGTGTAATGAAGTAACAGATAATATCCAAATAAATTCAAGAAAACATTCTGGATGCTAAAGTGTGTAAAAGCTAGTGAGATGCTGCAGGGTGTTTTGAAAATAATTTTTATTGAAGTATATCTTGTGCATATTATATATATATATATATATATATATATATATATATATATATATATATATATATATATATATATATTGATTTTTATGATCCAGAAGAGATAAGTTAGCTCAAAATCCTATAAAATCTGCAATAATTATAAAAAAATAATAATAAAAATAATAATTATAGAAAAATAATAATAAAAATCAATATATATATATATATATATATATATATATTCAAAATACACATGAGATATACTTTAATAAAAAATTTTATAAAACATCCTGCAGTGTCTCACTAACCATTACACACTTTAGCATCCAAAATGTTTTCTTACACTTATTTGAATATTATCTGTTAATTCATTACATGTGACATGTATCCAATCAAAACATCATACTTCATCTTACTAACTTTTACACACTTTAGTGTTGAGAATGTTTGCCACAAAAATTTAAATATTATTTGTGTATGTTCAACAGGGATTAGCTAGTTACCCTAGCAGATGGGCATGGGCATACTTGGAAATGAGCAGCTAGCCATATATTTAATTATATATAATGTAATACATACCCAACAACAAATAAATACCTATTTTAAAATAAGTATTTATTCAATGATCTAAACAGTTTGTGCACATTGAACTTTGATACACTTGCCATTGAACTTTAGTTGCTTTTTTAACTTATCAGATCTGCTGTCTTCTCTTGTGGAATATCTGGTGAGTTTGCATTGTATGCATGCAGCAAATCATCTTTATCCAGAATGTTCAGAAATTTTTTTTTAGATTTTCAGGACATTTTCCTTATTTTGCAATCCAAAAAAGTGTCAGATATATTCAGTAGAATTCTCATTATGTTTGGGACCTTCTTCATAGCAGAAATAGTTAAATATTCACCACCATTGTTCTCTGACAATATTTAAGCTTGAGGAAGATTTAGGATTTAAAAGCTGATTTTCTAGGCATAGATCCATTTGGAAGATTAGATATTACAGTGAGAGAAAAGAATACAGCTGTGTCACAAGATATCATGTTGGTGAGAAAGGCAAAAAATCTGTTGGTACTAAATAACAAAGTTCTTTATTCATGAATTCTCCTGGCACTGACTAGAGCAAGTTAAATGATATTTGGAATATCTTTGCTACTACATTTATTTTCTTTCATGGCAGGCTAATGGACCAGATTTTACCTTTGGGCAGCACTATCTTTATATCTTTTTTTACTCTAACCATGACTCTCCACCTCTTTTTATTCTAACTGTGACACTCTCCTAACTGTTCCTGAGTATATAAGTCTATGATTATATTTCCTACCTTTTGATAAATTGGCAGTTAATTTTGAAAGTTTTTATTTCCTTTTTCCTAGTTATGTAGAATTGCTTTGGAACTCTTACACCTTAATTTTAATGGTGATGTAGTCATAAAACCTTGGTTACTCTAAGCCCAGAAAAAATCATTACAGGCTACTTTAATACAAGTGTGTCCTAAACAATCAAGTGAGGACCACTGTATCACAAAGCTATCATATAAATCGACCCAGCTTTAGTATTTTAGCAAATAGAAGTATTTCAAAAGGAAAATTTATTACAGGATGTTCATTTCATTGTTAATATTTCATGTGTGGCTTTCCTTAGTTTTAATAACTGATTCAGTGCACTTGAGTAAAGCTACATCCAATTCTAAGTACAAGATTCTATTATTTATAGCTGAACATCTAGAGATTTTCAACTTTGTATGAATAGTTCTGAAATAATCTGCTCTTTAGTTTTGTTAAAATTTATTTTTCAGTATGGGAATACTGTCATCAGCTAGAGCTTTGTTGGATTGTATGAGATTTATAGCATATCTTCATCAAAGTCTGCTACCAAATGGTTCTTAAGTAATTGGATTTCAAATAATTCAAGCTAACATTGATTTTAAGCAACTCTCTTCAGCCATCAATTTTTTATGTATTCCCAAAGCATCTGACCTTTTGCCACAAACCTCACTGTTATCATCATATAACATGAGTCATTTTAATACTTGGATGACTTCTAATAAATTTCCTCTTGTTAAAATGCAACTCCATCCTTGTTTCATCACTGATTGAAATTTGAACTTCACCTACTAATTCAATTTTTCATTACAATACTTGTAAATCCACTTCTACATGGTACTGTAATAATAAGATATGAGTGAGAGTAGAAGATTCATAACTAAAAAAAACAAAATAGTAATTGATTTGGAAATTTTTATTTAATTTCCTTTTTGAAATAGGTACAAACCTTTTAAAAGCCATTTATAAAATCATTAAAAAATATAAGCACAATGTTGCTATTATTTAATGCAGAATTTTACCTATTTGTAAAATATCTGTGAATAACAGTGTAGTAACTTTTTTTTACAGGTACATGGACTCTCACAATATTCTGTATCAATTAAGAAATTAATATGAAAATTGCAAAAATGTGAAAATGAATGCACAATCATTGATTAGTAACATGTTAAGGAAGCCAAGTACACTGTAGCTTTAGCAAATGATCACTGTATAGGAGAGAAATATTTTTTGTTCACTTTACAAAAGATTTATTATTTTATTTATGTAGTGATGTATTGGTATATTTTAATGAAAGTTGACTTAATTTTATAGAAAGGTTTTTTTCTTAGAAGAACCTTGTGAAATATCTATAAGTTTGTCTCAAAAATATTTGTTAATAATCAAGTACAATTAATATATTTTGTGATTAACATAGACATAGAAAATATAAGCATGATAATTTTTAATTTATAAGAAACAAATATTTTAGACTAATCTAAGTTTACCATACACAATAAGTTGATAAAACTGTATATTCAATCAGCAAAATTTCTTTTAATGCCATTAAATGAGTGTAACTAGAGCTTTTTAAAAGGCATTATTTTCTTTATCATTTTTAATCAATAAAATATATCTCCAGCTCTTCTGTTTCAGTCCTGATTGAAGATTCAGCGGAAAATACTTGTTTAAGAACTATTGAACTCTTTTTTTTTTATTTTGAAACAATTAAAATTTATCTTTAATAGAGATTTAATTCTATAAAATGTCTTCATAAGTAGCTGTTTTGTTGTAATTGCATTAGTAGTTGCTAATTTGCATATTTATAGGAAGTACTTGATAGAAAAATTACATTCAGAATTTTTAACCTCTTAGAAATGACCATTGTCTCACTATATGTATTTTTATACTCAAATTTAATATTTAAAAATCACCAATGATTTTATATCAAAAGCTTTTGCAGTGTCATATTTTGTTCAGTCATGCTTCATGCTCTGTCAATGGCTGTAATGCATTCATATTTCCTGGATTGTTTAAATATCTTTTGGAACAATGTTCTTGTGCTTGTTGTTTATTCTTAATAAATGCACATAGAAACAAAGTTGAGATAAGACAGTTTACCATGAGTAAGAAAAGATCAAATATTCATCACTGTTCATTTTACTGCTAATATCCTTGTGTACTTATGGAGTTTTAGTCCTTTTCATCTTTTGAATCCTTTTTTTTATTTGTATACTGTGGTGGAAATGACATTAGAAATACTGACAAATTGATGTGATGTGTGTCTTTTTAATCATTATTGATCTGATTTCAGGAAAGCATGTCATCTGTTGGCACTCCTAATACAACCATGAAAACATCTCTGTCAAATAGTTTCAGTGAAGATGGAGGCTGTGTTTCTATTCCGGAATCCCAAGAAGGTAAACCAAATCATTCCAAATTGTTTTTTATCATTTCTAGTAATTTAAAAATATCTCAGTTTGAATTGTTTTGATAAATACCAATAAAAATACCACATTTTTTTATGAACAAAAAGTTTCTTTTTCTTTTTCATGTCTTTGGGAATGTTGTCTATTTCTTTCTGCTATTTAGAGAAACTTGACAAAAAAAAAACACTATTTAATCTTTATAAAAACCTTAAGAAGATTTTCCCATTCTTTTGTGCCAAATAATTTGCTATTCTAGACAAAGATATTATATCATCCTGACTTTTCTAGATGGTGAGAGTTAGCTGAAAAGTTCTTAGCCAACCTGTTAATGATAACATATCAGTTGGTTAATTATAACAAACCAGCTAGCCAGGCAGCTACCTTAGTCACATGTCTTTGTTTTGCATTACTGGAAATAGATTATATTTTGTAAATTTGATCTACCTCCCAAAATCTGACCAATGACTAAACATGGTTTTTGTTGGTTGAGCCAAGTACCTGCTCAGAGATGAAGTTAACCATCATGCATCAGACAATTTATGATATTTTTAAAATTTGCTTTATACTAAAAGTAAAAATAAGTGATCATGGTTTTTGATAAAAAAAAGAAGAGAATATCTGTCCAAAACAAACTATGATACCCAACTAAAATGCCCTGATATATTGTAGATATTCACATGAAATTGATTCAGTTTACATTATTGTTCACCATTTCAATCCTCTCATTACAATATACTGTGCCAGAATTATTTGTATTAGACTTTAAAAATATTTACATTGACCATAATAATATAAGATTTTGATTTTGGCTTGTATTTAGAAACGGTTAAGGAACAATTGTAACAGATTTAGCATGAAGAAAAGAATTGGGATACTTTGACTATGTCAGCTATCTGCCACATCAAATAAGATGAACTATTCTCAAGTAATGTCTTGATTTAATTGCTATCAACCTCTGCTTATCTACCCAATCATAGCATATTTTTCAGAATTAAATTTTCTGCACCAAACTGTATAAAAGACTTTTGAGAAATTCAGTTATTCCTGATACCTTTTTCATAAACTAGACAAACATTTTTATATTTGAGTTTCTTTAAAAAAAAAAAAAATGAAGCCTTATATGCCAAAAGTATTGCTTATTTTTTCATCCTCATTCCATATGACAATTTTGCCAATATTAAAGCATACTGAAATCTTTCAAAATACAATAAAAAATATGATCTTGAATGAAATAAAATTAAACACCTATAATAGCATCTAATGGAAAAAAAAACAATTTTTGGCTATCCAATAAAGTGCTATTACTTTTTAGAAATGTTCACAAAATAACTTTTTTTCTCTTTTTAAGTTGAAGCTCTTAAGTTGGAAATTCAGAAATTGAAACGTGAAAAGCAAGAATTGCAAACACAGTCTGTGGTAAGTCACTAGTGTGTGTGTGTGTACACGCTAAATATATATATTTCTTTTATTGATATCTTTTGCTTATCTGACAATTCAGTAATCAAGAATTAAAATGTTGATTTTTAAAACAAAAAAAACTGTCCTTTTTTTTACACATCTGTGAATTGTGAATCCTCCTGACAGTTTTCTGGAATGTACTGAATTGATTTTTCATTGTTTTTTTCCATCATCTGAAATTCAGAGTTGTCCTCTTAGATGGCTTACTAAAGTGTTCAGTCTGTTCTACTATGCATAGTTGAGGAATGAATGATTGATTCATACATTTCATAAGGACATGAACATAATTATTAAAATCAATTGCATTTTGTAGTTTGGTAATTAAATCATGTTCAAGTCATAGCTTATGTATATAGCCTATAAAAAGAATAAATGTGTATATTTTTTGTCTTTAGAATTAAATTATTGCAACTTTTGATAAACTATTTCAGCATTTTTTTAATGCACTCGCATTACCTGATTATTGTCCTCGGCATGAATTATGCGTATAATAAAGGATAAGGTTAAAAAATATAAAAGGTATTTAATTACAATAAAATAGTAACAGGAATTGTCTGTGTTTGAACTCATAAAAGGGTTTTAATTAGTAAGAGTGTGTAAAACAAAGAGCACCCAAACCACATCACCACTCGCCATTAGAAAAATGACAACTGAGATAAGCTTGGTTGGATCTTATTTATTTCATTATATTCAGATATACTGCAATTTGGTACAAGGCAGTGAAAAAGTGTGTGTGTGTGGAGGGGGATGAAACTACACTCTCATATGACCTATACACAAATAATATTCCTTCAATCTGTCTTGTTCATCCATTGACTGCCACTCTATACTACATGCAAATTATCATTTACTTTATAAATACTAGCTTTTAAGGTGATGATAGCATGACAGTGTGAATGAGGGAGAGATAATACAACTGGTTTCATTTTACCAGGTTGTTCAAATCCTGAATGTGACTACCCAGAAATGAAGACTCTCTCTACAATGGCACACATGTCAAAAAGCTACTTTAAATTGCTGCTTTCACATGTACCAAACCCATCAATCAACTCTGCTGAAAACAAGAAAGAACAACAAATCACTAAATCCTTTAGTAACATGTATGAATGGAAAAGGAAGATGATTTGATCAAGGTCTATACAGAACAATAGTCATAACATAGACAAATAGATCTTTGGTTAAAACTATGACCCTAACCTCAACAGTCAGTATACAATATAAAAAATCTGTTACTTAGTCACATTGCCTATAACCCACAGAAATTACTTTAGTACTAGCATGAAAAGTTCCAATCTCAATAAATGCCTATTTGTGTCTGCTTGTAATAATTTTAAATGTGTACACAAACAGACTAAGTCTTTGTTTGCTGATAGTTCCTAACTAGTTTGGTTCTTGTGATTACTGGTGGCTCTGTAATAGTGTGTTATATAAGTAAGTCTTCCATTCCTCCTTTCTTCACTCAATCTGATTTATTATCTTCTGCTGATAATGCCAAATGTTCTGCTCATAAATTCTCTTCCAATTCGATTCTTGACTCATCTGGAGTATCTTTGCATGATTTTCCACTTAGAACTGAAACTCTATTGTGTGATATACATATAACTCTTTCCTTGGTTTCTGCTATCATCTCTAGACTAGATCCCCACAAAACATGTGAACTTGATGGTATCCTTACAATAGTCCTTAAGAAATGTACTGAACTGGATCCTGTTTTCTCTAAACTCTACAATAAATGTCTTGCTGCTTCTTGCTTTTCTGCTTGTTGGAAATTCTCTTCTGTAGTTTCAATTTTTAAGGTGAACTGTCTGATCCTTCTATCAAGCCTATATTAGCCTTCTCCCTCTTTTTAGCAAAGTACTAGAGACTCTAATCAACTCTGAATTGATCAAGCATCTCACTTTGCAGGGTTTTCTTTCAGATAAGTAATATGGCTTTTGCTTCTCTAGGTCAAGTGCTGATGTATTAATGATTATTTCTGAAAGAGTCTAAACATTTCAGATAAGGATGGTGAAGAGCGGGCTGTTGCTTTGGATATCTCGAATGCATTCGATAAGGTTTGGCATGCTAGTCTTCACAAATTGAAAGGTTATGGTATTTCTTATCAATTTTTTATCTGATTCAATCTTTCTTATCAAAACATGAAATGATTGTTGTCTTGAATGGCAGCTCTTTTAGATGTTTTTGCATTAATGCAGGTGTCCCTCAAGGCTTTATCCTTGAACCTATGTTGTTCCTGTTAGGGGCCAGAAAGAAAGACATGGAAAGAAAGTAGGTTGAACAAGTGTATTGAAATAACAGAACATATATACAAAATAAGAGTGTTATTAGTCAGCAGATAGAAGTGTCCTTCCGAATTGTCAGGTTACACTGCGTCCCGACTGCCTCCTTAAGAAGTCTCACAGGTTAGTATTTATGAATGAAGAAGAGTTCATTCTAATGGAGATAGGTCACCATAACACCCATCTCCTAAAATCTTAACTCTGCAGGAGTCTGAAGAAAAAAAAAACTTTTTTTTCTTATATTAAAGTTCTGAGGCTGTATATGTAGCTGTAAAAAAGTTTCACAAAAATTAATCCTGAGGAATATTTTTACAGAAAGTTTACCAAATTTTGAGTGGTTTTCCTCTGCTTGACTTGTTTAATTTATAGAGAAAACAAGCGTTTCCTTTTTTGCAACTGGCTAGGTATTTAAAACTTGGCTGACTTGTCTTACCAAGTTCAAAGTAGAACAACTTTGAGAACTTTTATTTGTTTGTGGTCTCAATACCTTTTACATTTAGGATTGACAACTATTAAATCAGTTGCTTTCCTTTTTCTCTTAGAACAGCGCATTCCAGGGGCTGCTAGAGGGGTCGGAATATTGAAAGTGTCGTATATGACATCCATAACTGTTTCCTCAGGAAGCCTGCTATCAGCCTTGTCAGGCATTTCCTAAGTTGATATCTGTCTATATTTCTGAGATGAGATATTATGTACATTATTTACATTATTTGGACTATTGTCCTCATCTTTGTCACCATATTTATTACAATGTTTCGGCCATTGTACACTCTGGCCTTCTTCAGGTGGTTGGAATGTCGAACTGAACCATTTATTTCACTCACTGGGGTAGACTGTTCTAGTTCCACATGCCATGTTTAATGGATATCAGTTATCTCCTGTTAATTTTTCCCTCTGAAAGTTCTCCACTGCCTTAACCGGGTATTGAACTCACACTCTTTGGGTCCTGTCACTGGATCTAACCAACATAACTGTACCATGTGTCCTTGAGAGTGTGAGTTCAATACCCAGTTAAGGCAGTGGAGAACTTTCAGAGGGAAAAATTAACAGGAGATAACTGATAACTGACATCCATTAAACATGGCACATGGTACTAGAACAGTCTACCCCAGTGAGCGAAATAAAGGGTTCAGTTCAACATTCCAACCACTTGAAGAAGGCCGGAGCGTACAATGGCCGAAATGTTGTAATAAATATGGCGACAAAGATGAGGACAATAGTCCAAATAATGTAAATAATTTCTTAATTTGGTTGAGATGTCTTTTATATGTAAATTGTGGACCCGTTATAATATATACCATGTTCCCAACTTTTTTTTCGATTGTACCCATCTCCCAAAAAGATTTGTTGCTTTGAAAATTCTGAAAAAAACTTTTTCTCTGGGGTTATATCATCTTGTAGGTACGATGCTTGTTCTTCCTAGCTTCATCTGTTTCAGGACTAACTTATCGTAAATGGACCATATCCAACGTGCAAACATCACTTTGGCTGGAGATTGTGAAGCTGGTGTTTTGCTATTAGGTGCAATTCTGTATACTTGAAGAAATTGTTGAAGAGCTTTTTCAGTTGATGTAGCCCTAACTTTTTTTCTAAGCTCTCTTCAAAGTATCCACAAATCTCTCAGTCTGTCCATTAGACCTTGGATGGTACGGAGTGGTAGTGATGTGTTCGATCTGATATGTTTCACAGAAGTTTCTAAATACTCCAGACATAAACTGACTTCCATTATTGGACACTAAGGTGTCCACTATTCTGAATCTGGCAAACAGTTCATGTAGAAATTTTATAGTAATTTCTGTAGTTGGGATTTTACATCTGTGTACTTCGGGCCACTTTGAGAAATTTGTCAGCTACAATGAGGTAGTAATATCTTTCTAGAGGGCCCGTGAAGTCAATGTGAATTCTAAATCAAGGTAGATCCATTTTTGGCCAGGGATTGAATTTAATAGGAGGTGCCTTTGCTGCCAAGGTACAGCCTTTACATGATTTGACAGCGTTTTCTATATCTTTGTCCATGTTTTGCCAATAGACATAGCTACACATCAAAATTTTCATTTTAGTACTCCCTGGATGGCCAGTGTGAAAATCTTTCAAATAACACTTCTGGAGTGTTGATGGAATCACGATGCATTACCGGTTTAGTAACATGTCATCGCATATAGAGAAAATGTCTGTAGTTCGCTGGTCCTTTTCAAAAATTTTCAGTTTTATTTGCTTGATATACTCATCGTGGAGAGCCTCTTGTCTTATTTGTTCAAGTGTCACTGGAAGTTCCCTTACTGTATTACAAAGGGTAGTTTTTAATTCTCCTTCAGATGGAAGGGAGGCGAGCACTGTATCTTCCAGTGGTTCTTTGTACTTGGGAATTAGTCTTGACAATCCGTCCACATGGCCAAATCTTTTTGATGACATGTACTCCATTTTAATGTAATTTAGCAGGATTATACTCTATCTTTGCAGTCTGTTTGCTGTGTGAGTAGGCAGATCTTTCTTTGAGCCAAAAATAGTGAGTAGTGCCTTGTGATCTGTCTGTAGAGTGAAATGTTGACCGTAAATGTAGCGGTGGAACCTCGCAACTGTGAATATAATCCCAAGTGCCTCTTTTTCAATCTGTAAATAATTTTTTTTCTGCAGGAAGCAAAGCTCTCGACGCATGAGCTATCGGTTTTACTGTTCCATCTGTCATTTTGTGAAGAATGCATTGTCCCTACGCCATACGAACTAGCCTCACTAGCAACAACGATTTACAAGTCTGGATCGTCATGTGTAAGAAATAAGTCTGACGTCAATATTTTCTTTATTTTCTCAAATGTCTCCTGTAATTCTGCTATCCAAACACGGGGCTTGTCTTTATTTAATAGTTCATTAAGGGGGCATGCAAATCATGCATATTTGGTATGAATACCTGGTAATAATTTGCTAGTCCAAGGAAGCTCTGCAACGAAACAATGTTATTGGGCGCCGACATGTCCTTAATTGCAGCAGCTCATTCAGGATTTGGTATCCTGCCATCCTTGTCGAATATGTGTCCTAGATATTTCATTTTTTTTTCATGAAAAAATCGCATTTGGTCTCTTTAAGTTTGAAACTGTAATCTTGAATCTTAGCAAAATCTTTGTGGATGTGATCCTTATGTTTGACTATGCTTTGGCTTTTCATCAGAATGTCATCTAAATAAGCAACTGAGAAGTCAAAGCCGCTCAGCATAGTATCCATGACTTGCTGGAAAATTGCTGGTGCGACCTTGACCCCAAAGGGTTAATGTTCGAATTTATATAATCTGCGATGCATATTTATACACAATAACTTTAAATTTACCTTTTCAACCGGAATTTGAAGTAAGCGTTGCTAAGGTCAATTTCCGAGAAAATTTTCCCCCAAAAAATGTCTTCTGGGCAAGGAAGAGGGTAATGATAGTCCTTCAGAACAGCATTTAATCCTGTCGAAAAATCAGCACAAACGTGCATGTCTCCATTTCTTTTTAACATAGGCCTCTGGTGCGGCCCATTCACTGTACTCTACCTTTGATAGAACTCCAGTTTTTACTAATCTGTCAAGTTCCTTGTTAATTTGTTCCAACGAGGCAAAAGGCACATTTCGCTTCTTTTTCAACACTGGCTGGACATCATCTTTTAGTTCAATTTTTTCCATCATCTTGGTACACCTGCCTAACCCACCAGAAAAAATTCCTGGATAGGCTTCCTTCAATTCTTTTTTCAGCTTTGGCATTCCAATTTTCAATTTTTTGGCAGTATGAATTTACAGGTAAGTTCCAAAACTGGAATTATGTCATCCAATCAGTACCAAATAGGTTGTTAGTATTTTTCAGGATGAACAATTTTAATTTAAGAGTTGAACGTTGTATTAGCAATCACTTCTCCCTCAAATTTAATTTTTTCCCCCCTTACTGATCTTGAAATCTTGCTAGATTTTATCATGGTTGGCTTACCCAATATTTTCCATGTTTGCAAGTTTATTATTTTCAAATCAGAACCCGAGTCTAGTTGAATTTCCACGCTTTTTGTTTAACATTTTTATGTGCATGAATTTCCTGGTAATAGCACCGTCTAGTTCATCCAACCTTGTATTTTTTATTCAGCTATTGATTTTATTTTTAGATTGGAAATGTGATTTTTTGTGTCCAACTCGGTTACATATGTAACATTTTTTGTTCCGGAAAATACAATCTTTGTGCTGGTGTAGGGCCCCACATCCGTAACATGGGTTAGGGGGCAAATTATTTTGCTTTTGCTTTGTTTCATTAGTTTTCGGAGACTTTGTTCGTTTCTGTTTGTAGCGTACTTTTTTCATGTGAGCAATACCCAATTCTTTGATATTTTTAGAATCTTTCTTTACACTGACAAACCTCTGACATTCTTCAGCGATCTACTGTAGAGCTATATTCAGCTCATTCTTCAATTTGTTTAGTATTCTTTGCCTAATCTTTTGTTGAAACTAGTCCTTGCACGAACATCAAACATTTGAAGTTATTCGCACTTAGCTCCACCAGTCTAAAATCATTTCAGTGCTTGTTTACTACTGATGCAAAAGTGGTGTAATCTTCCCATTCTTTCCTAGTTAGATTAAGACATTTCCATCTCTTATGGAAAAGAGATGTCTTTGGACTGAAAAACTTCATGAGTAATTCCACTGCTTCGATGAATGTCAACTCACTAGTCTTTTGGGGCAGAATGTAGTTTACGAATTTTGTGTGCTCAGTTGTGCCAAGTTTCCTCAAAAGAAGACATACTTTTTTTGAGTTACACGAAGTTGCACAATCTGTAGTATATAAATCCTCATATCTCCACAAAGGTTATGTCTTCCTCGGGAGTGTATGAAAAATTCTCTATTGTGTTCCAAATGGTGTTTTGTGAAAAAGAAAATTCGTTTTCGATGGGATTACTACAGCTTGTCAGTTCTAAAACATGCTTTTGAAATTTGAGCTGTCTCTCTTGATTTTCCTTCTGGGTTTGCAGAAATAAATTTTCCATTTTTTCTTGTTGAGAGAGCAGTTGTTTTTGCCACTTCTCTTCCATTCTTTCTTGGAGCTGTAATTGCTGTGCATTCTGGTACTTTACAAGATCTAATAAAATACTTTTTAAATCCTCCATGATAAGTGTGTCTTTTCCGGTTTTACTTTTCTGGTCTTTTCCAGATGCTTTTCAAATGAAAAAACTGTGACAAAAATTTTTAAAAATTTCTTGTACATCCACTGTTAAAACAAATTGGCAATTACACGTAGTTCTTTACGAAAACTTGTTTTAGGAGAATTCTTTTTTAATCCCAGCAGTCCTCACAAATCCTCGTCGAAAAGTTGTTGTAGCCTGTTAGGGGCCAGAAAGAAAGACATGAAAAGAAAAAGGTAGGTTGAACAAGTGTATTGAAATAACAGAACATATATACAAAATAAGAGTGTTATTAGTCAGCAGATAGAAGTGTCTGTCCAAACTGTCATGTTACACTGTGTCCCAACTGCCTCCTTAGGAAGTCTCACAGGTTAGTATTTATGAAGGAGGAAGTGTTCATTCTAATGGAGATAGGTCATCATAACAGTTCAACATCAACAAACTTCCTGATAGCATCAGTTCTCAACTTGGTATCTATGATGATAACAACTATTTACTCCTGTCTGAATGGTAAGTTTGACCTGTTTGATAAAGTCAGATTGGCAGCTGATTTAAAAAATGACCTACAATCTGTTCTTAATGGCTTGCTAACTTTAACATCTAAACAAAACTGCTCTCTTTTAATCATCTGATATTGCCTTCCATCAGCATGGTTGATGCTAACCCCAAGAGAGTGACTCATTGTGCCTTCTTGGGCTAACATTGAATATAATCTTTTCACATCATGTAAGCATTCATGCTTACATGATGTGGAAAGATTATATTCAATCATTGCTAGCTTTACTTCTAAGGATATTGTTTCATTGTGTTGTGCTAGATAGTTTTTCTTGCCAGAATCTATCTTACACATTTATAAATCTACCATTCGACCATGCATTGAATATTATTGTCATATCTAGTCTGGTGCTTCTGCTATATATTTAAAGATTCTTGATAAAATAAAAGAAGAATCTTCAAGGTTATTGTTCCTGACTTGGCATCTCAATTACAGTCACTTTTCCCACTACCATAATGTAGTTTCCTCGTGCTTTTTCTATAAATATTTTCATGGTACTTGCTCTGATGAGCTTTCCCCTTTGGAACCTAGACTTTATGAATTTAAACATCCTAGTAGATTTTCAGCAAGATCTCATCATTTTACAGTTGAAATGGCTTGATGTAATCCTGAATTTTATGCTTACAGTTTTTCTTTTGCACTTCTCGCTTGTGGAACTCTCTTCTGGTTTCTTGCTTTCCAGTCAACTTTGATTTTCAAAAATTTCAATGCATTGTCAATCATTATCTTCTGTTTTCTTAATTCCTGTTCTTTTATTGTTCTCTCTCCTTAATGTTTTCTTTCCTTATATCATTTCACACTCGGTAAGCCCTTGTGTTTTAGTAGTTTCGTTGCTTTGCTTTGGGTGAAATGATTAAAAAGAAGCAAGAAATTAAAAAAAATTGCCAATGTTTTTAACTGTTACAAACTGAACATAAAAAGAAATAAATACATTAGATTCATATTTAATTGGATAAACAGGCATTTGATAATATAATTAATGGCTTAGCAGTTTGCTGTTCAAAAAATTTTTTAACTTTTTTATTATATTTTGAAGTTTTTATTATTTTTTTCAGTCTCAGCAAAAAGAGAACAAAGTGTTAAAAGACCGAGAAAAGAAGTTGATGAATGAGTTGTCATCCCTGAAAAAAGACAAATGCCCAGTTATTGAAATCAGTCCTGAGTCAACCATTTGAAGAAAATGTTGTATGCTGATATAAACATTTACACCAAATAAGGGAATAAAAGATTAACTGTTAATATTTCTATTACCACCACTACAATTATTTTTAATATTAATTTATTATTATTAATATAATAATAAGTTGTGCAGTACAATTTATCATATTGAAGAAAATTCTATTAGTGAAATAAGTTAGACAATGGGCTTTGATTCAACTATTCCAACAAGATTTTTAATTAACTTCTTCCATTCCAGTTTGCGTCACTGCAAAGTAAAAACATCTTTTAAAAAATAATCAATAAGAACAGAAAATAATATAAAAATATAGAAACATCAAAAATAGAATGTGATAATAATATTAATAAAATATTATAATTGGGAAAATGAACAAATCTAATCTGATAAAAACACCTAAAGATCAAAAGAGAGGACAAAAGGGAAGGGATGGAAAGGAATACAGCCAGATAATTTAGACAGGAACACAGAGATAAAATGGACAAGAAAGGAAGTTAACAAAGTATATTTTATGGTTACTTTGTAAGTCTATTTACAGAATATCTATTCAGTTGTTAATCTCATCAGTCTCAGAAAGTTGATTAGAGTCCAATGTATTCTGGAGGCAAACACTGTTCTGGTGTTACAGTGAAGAAAAGCAAAAATAATATTTCAGATTAGGTGGAAAAGAAATTGAAATGTATACTATCTTTTCTATGTAATAGTTAATGTGACTGCCAGACCAGTTTTAGGCAGTTCCATTGTTTTTTTTAGAAATTATGAATTTTAATTTTTAATCAACAGTAATCAACATTTTTCAGTGGAAATCCAAGTGGAAGAAGAATTTTAAATCCAAATATTCTGGGTTTGTTCTTATTTTTTGTTTACAAAAACACAAAAAATATTTTTAAATAAAAAGTGTTGAGTCTCTCAGTAAAAAACTTACCTGATAGGTAAATAGGTTTTTCAAATGAAATACATTAAAATGTGATTGATTATATAATTTAGAATTTAATTATCAAAGATGTTCCTGAAAAATTAAAAGAAGAAAATCAAAAATATATTATGCAAGAATGGGGGAAAATATTTGAAAAATCTTTGTGATTTTATTTGGATTAATTTCCTTATCTTTATTTTTCTATATTTTGGCCTTCTACTTTCCACACATGACCAAAATGTAAAAACATCAAAACTGAAGAAATTAGTTCAAAACAAACCACATACACTAGACTCCTAAAATATACTTCATTTTTACAGAGAGAGGCTTAAAGCTTCTCTCAAATTAATCTAATGTATAGTCATTTGCCTGTCATAGAAAAGGATATTTAAAATTTTTATAACAAATCATCTCTGAAGCCTTCATTTTCATTGCAACAAAGTTAGTTTATATTCATTTTACAAATAACCTTTTGAAAAGGTTAAAAACAAACATTTTAATTAGAAAATATCCAAAAATAAGAGTTAAGATTTAAAATTGGGAAAGGTTTCTGATTACTTATATCTGTATATTTATATGCTTATAATAAAAAAAGTGTACAAAATTTTGTACATGTCTATGAGTGGCTTAATTTATGTTGCCACATATACTTTGAATGAAATCACTGGCTGTTATATTTGACGATTGATACAAATTACTGTTCTTATATAAAGATTTTGGTGCATGTGTGCTCATAAACAGTGTCTTATGAACTAATATTAAATTTAAAAATCTTTATGAATTTGTAGGGATTATTGTATATGATTGCTTATACACTACATGGAAATTAACAATGAATTATAATTAACAAAATTCTTAACAATTCTTAGATATGTTAAGCATAATTTTATGTAGAATTGAAACTAGATGAACATAAAAACAATTATTTTTTTAACTCATTTCAAGTTAGTTTTACATAACATTGTAATACTTAATTTGCATTCTGAAATGTGTTTTACATGCAGTTGTTTCACTTACAATAGTTTACAACCAGGTAATATTTTTGTAATTTTTATGCATTTTTAGAATCTGGTAAATGTAAAGTTGCTTTGGGGATCAAATTAATTTGGCTACATTTGAGAGACATGTGTGCAGATACACACTTTCTTGGGGTGTATAATAATTGTGAGTATAAGAGACAGATGTGAAAACAAAATATATATTCTAATATTTCAAGAAATCTATAAAGTGTAAGATCTGTGCACTGATTTACTGTAGATATAAAAGGTCTTTAGCTTGGTCAAGTAGGCAACATTTGATCCTATACTTGATGTTAGGTGATTGAAATAATTGTAGCAAATGTTCAAAAACCATCAAATACTCTGAAGAATATCACTTGATGTTAAAATTGGAGATAGTTTTTTTCTATATTTATGAAAATTCACAAATTAACAAACTTAATTTAAATTACTGCTAATGTATGAGTTTTTTTTTTTTTTCATTTTTTTCTTTTTAAAGTAATCCAATAATGTTGTAAATTAAACACAATAATTCTATTCCAGGGAGTTATTTGTATATAACAGGAGTGGCCAAAGTTTCATATGTTAAGAGCTACATACATAATAAACTTAGAAAGCAACAAGATTTTGTTTATGCAAAATTTACACACACATTTTTATTGTAATATACAAATTTTATGACAAAAATCTTTTATAAGAATGAACAAATATATATTAGAAATATTTATGTAGCTTTTTGACCTGTTAATTTGAATTGAATTCAGTAATAAAAGTACACATATATGCCAAATACATCAGTGCACAGACTTATGGGAAATCAACAGTTTCTCATGCAGCACATCTACCCATTGCACACTTTTGATTTTTCCAAGAGAGTAGCAGGAGCTTGGTACTGGCAGTGTTGCTAGAACAAAAGGTTAGTTGTAATGTTGGACTGTTTTGAGACTCCAGATCCAGATCATCCTCTCGGGTTTATTCATGAAGCTTTTCCCATGATTAAGTATGGCTGCTTTAGAGGCAACAGATGTTTGAAATCATTTTCTTTCTCCTGATTAGGTGACTTTTTACTCTATTGAGCATATTTAATATTGTAATTGACAGCAGAAACAACGTTAAGTAGCCAAAAAATAAAAATAATAAATATAAATAATGATAAAGCTTGAATTTTTTTTCATATTTACTTTTGATGTTAACCATGATGAGAAAAGAATCTTCACTAACATATTTCCACAAACTGTGCATTAAATTTCAAAGAACCATTTCTTGCTTATGAACTGTGCTTTGGTCACTTCCTGGTATAAGTCTTTTTTTTTTCTTTTTTTTTTTTTTTTTTTACATGTGTGTATACAACTGCCCTCCTGTTTGTGTTATTTATGTATATATTTGCAGAAATAACTAAGATAATTTCAGAAATTATTTCAGCCTTTCATTTCAAGTAGTTTCTGAAATTGCTTTCTACACATTGTTATTAAATTAAAAACTAAGTCTAAATGCTAGATTTCATTGGCTAGAAATTAAATAAGTTGTTATAAGAAACCATTTGAATTTTATTTGTTATATTTTACAGGAATTTTTTTAATTAAGGCTTGCTTCTTCATTGCTATAAATTTATCTCTTCTAATTTTACTCCTTTGGACTTTTCATAAAAAATAAGAGAAGAAATCTCTTAACATTTTAAAATACAAAACTTACATGATTGCTGGTGTTGAATCTTTTTTCTTTTTATAGATATTCTGATATACTTAATTTTTTTTTTCTTAATAAAATTTCTGATTTTTAAATTGCATCTTATTTTTGTGGACTTTCTGAAATTGTCAACCCTGCAAATAGCAAAATCATATATATATATATATATATATATATATATATATATATATGAAATTTTTCCAGGTGTATCTGTCTTTTCCTTGCAAACATCCTACAATATAGTCAGTTGTAAATTGGCCTACAGAAAAACATTTTGCTAAGTATCTGCTGATATAGTTTGCATATTTTTGATTATAAAGTCAAAAATTATTGTCAAAGGAATTTTTCATTTTTGCTTTCTTCTATTGTAGTTGGATCAATTGACAGGTTAGTAGAGGGACAAGGATGATATAAAAGTTGATGTCATATGTAATTTCTCTCAAAAGAGTTTTATCCCTTGTCTCCTTTCATATAAAAGGTGCTGCTGATATTGCTCCGTCTATTTGTAAAAATGTAAAGTAAATTGTAATTTCTTTGCAGTATGAATTCACATTGCTTTACATTTTCTCTTAAATGGTCAAATATCTTTCTCACCACACTTCATTGTTGGCTTTGATTTGATATCCAATGTATGATTGACAAAAACTAATTCAATCACATACAATATTTTAATCAATTTTTATAAAACTCGTATTAAAATAATTTGAATCTTTTCTAAAATTATCCTTATGCAAATGAATTAATGTTCTGAATTTGAAAATGTATAACTGAAATTTAAATTAAGTTAATGCTTTGTTTAATAGCTTTTCAGTTCTATTTGTTAAAATATATTGTATATAAAAAATAATCATGTTATTTTTTAAGTATGTGAACATACAGACTATGAATACTTTAAGAGGGAAAACTTTTACATAATGATTGATGGGAGGTTGTGTCTTGACACATTTTATTTATTTAGGAGATACATTTGGTAATGTTTATTTTTTCCTGTGTGTTAAACAAATTTTGAGCAAAAGAAAATTTTACTGATTTAGAAAACAGGAAAGAAGTAAATGTAGATTTTATAAATTAAGTTTCCTTCAACAGGTTTTAGAGATGTGAATAGTTTTAGAGAAAGAAAAACTAATCTATTAAAAAATTTCTTGAAGTGTTTAGTGTGTCTTTTCTGTTATTTTATTTTCATTTATTTTACAAATAAATTTTCAAAATTTTTGTCGTTTTAAAAATTTTACAATTTTATAAATATTTATTTCAAGGTAGAGAAAAAGATTTTTTCCTGTCAGAAATAAATTTAAAAAATGACAAGAAATGAAATAAATATTTATCCGCAACAGTTTCAGTAAAGACTTTAAGATAACAAGGCTGATGATGATGGTATTAAGCAGTAGATATTGAAAGTGTGCTGTTTGTCTCACATAAACAAAGCAGGTTAACTTCAAAGACACAAAGCAAAGAGAAGAAGGATGAGGAGAGAAAGGAAAATGTAAGGTAAAGAAAAAGATTTACAAATTTTATCTAAAAATTGTAAACCTATATACTTAATAATCATTTTATTCCACATCACAAAAAAATGTTTGCAAAAACCGACTACAGACATGTGAGTGGTAGGTTATAAGAAAAGCCAAAACCTTGCCTACAGATTCATGGTCCAAATGCATTCAGCATTAAACCAGGATTGTTTTTTTTTTAATATTTCTCTTCAGCCAGAGTGAATGGAAGATTATAAATATTCATTTTATAAATCTTATTCATGATATCATAATATTAACAAATGTACAATTGAACATGGGAAAAACAAGATGCAAAATTATTTTTACCAACAATGGGATAAGGATAAAGTCTTGGAGTTGCTAGAATTTCAAATCAAATTGTTTTTCCATTATCAATTCTATGTTTCTTTTTTACCAGTTTTGAAAACAGCAGAAATTTCTTTTAAACTGTTAACAAAAAGCCCAAGAATATTGTATACTTGCAAGCACTGGACATTAGAAAAAATCCATGAATGTACATGGAATGAACATTTTAATATAATTTTTTTTTCAGTAAAAAGGAAAAATGCTAAAACTGAATAAAAACAATTAATTTATGGTAATTATATGAGTACAATATTTTGTAAAAGTATTTTTTCCAGAAAATGAAAATATTTTAACAATAAAATTTCATTATAGGTACATTCTTATGGAAGTAAAATAGAATATTCCCTCAATTGCTTGGAAGCCACAATACTGATATTGTTAGTAAATTTTAAAGTAATTGATTTAAAGTATAATGAACTAATATAATTGTATTTATAAATTTGGGCAAGTATCATAGTCTGAATATTCACAATGCATAAAGGTTTCTTTATTCTTCAGTATAAAAAATAATACCATTTTTGAGTTAGCAGAAGCTAAAATATGATCTTTAATCAATAATTGTTGTACCTACTTTTAACATTTGGAGAAATCAATTTTCACCAGCAAATTTAGAATTGGATCTTTTTATATTGTAGAATCTCTATGTAATCTTTTTTTGTTGTAATACAGCAAAAATGCCATATCATTATTGTTAAAACAAATATTATTGTCCTAACCTGAAGAATAAGTGAATTTCCAGTTTAAATAATAATAATAATAATGATGATAGCATGGGGTCTGCATTTACATTAACTCTGATAATAGTAATTTGATTTTTTTATATTTTTGTGTGTTTATTAAAAAAGCTGAAAAGAACATTATACCAACATTAAAAACATATGAAAATTTTACTAATTTTTATATTATATAATGACACCTTTATTTTGTTAAAAACCATATATTTTTTATATATTTTTATACAGAAATATTTTTTCAAAATAAATGTATCATTATGCAAAAATTAGTAATCTTTTCAGTTACTTTTTTATTTACTTACATCCTGAACATTTTCACACTTTATTTCAAAAAACAGTATTTGTAAATTAGTTGTTCATTCAGAAATTGTTTAATATGAGATTCTTGCCAATTATGGATTAGTAGGTGTACAGTAAAGCTGAATTTAAATTTTAAATGTAGTTAGAGTTTGGCAAGTTAAAGAGTAGTCTCCAATTATTTATTTATTTACAAGTAATGATAATATAAATTATGTAAATAGGAAGTGATTTTAAGCAAATTCTTGAAAGGAAAGATTTTTCATAATGTGATATGTATAGTAATATTTGGTTTTATTTTATCTAATTTTTTCATTCTCCAATTTTTCTGTTTCACACCTTCCAAATATGTTTTGTTTATATTATTTCAGAGAACTTTAACCAGAAAAAAATATCTGCTCCTTGCAAGCACGTGTGAATATTTATAAAAGGAAACAAAATTTATAAGGCATGTTAGGGGAGAGATAAATATAGATATTGAAAGACACGAAAATATTTTTGTTTCCAAGATTTCTTCCTGGTGGTGGAAAATAGACAAAAATGCTAGTTAATTTATTTGTGCCTTTTTATTTTTGTAAACCATAAATACATTTAAGAAAAAAATATATCTATATTTCTGAGATGAGGTATTATGTACATTATTTACATTATTCAGTCTATTGTCCTCATCTTTGTCGCCATATTTATTACAACGTTTCAGCCGTTGTATGCTCCAGCCTTCTTCAGGTGGTTGGAATGTCAAACTGAACCCTTTATTTCGTTCATTGGGGTAGACTGTTCTAGTTCCACGTGCCATGTTTAATGGATGTTGGTTATCAGTTATCGCCTGTTAATTTCCCTCTTCTTTATCCACTGTGCCATGTGTCCTCAACAGTGGATAAAGGCATTAGTTAGATTCAGTGACAGGACCCAAAGTGTGTGAGTTCAATACCCGGTTAAGGCAGTGGAGAACTTTCAGAGGGAAATTAACAGGAGATAACTGATAACTGACATCCATTAAACATGGCATGTAGAACTAGAACAGTCTACCCCAGTGAGTGAAATAAAGGGTTCAGTTTGACATTCCAACCACCTGTAGAAGGCTGGATTGTACAATGGCTGAAATGTAATAAATATGGAGACAAAGATGAGGACAATAGTCCAAATAATGTAAATAATGAAGAAAAAAATAAGTAACAAAAATGCTTTCTAGGCTTAATTTGGATTAACTGTACATTAGCATAGAAAAAATGTAATTTACTATGTCTATATATAATATGATATACTAAGATTCAGATATAATATTGAAGAAAATTTGTATATGTTAAAAAATAAATTAAGTAAACATTTTTCACTTTATTTCCTACAATGGACAAAGATATTGAATTTTTGTTTAAATGATTATTCCTTTTAGCAATTTTTAGTAAAACTAAATATTGACCAGCTAAAAGAAGGGCATTCAGATTGATACTAACTTTTATAAAAAAAAGTTCCATAAAGGTAAGCATAAACCAAGTATGGTTTGATAAAATGTGTTATGAAAAAATAGAGATGGAAATATAGAGGTTTATCTTTTTTGTTATTACTCTATTTTGTCCAAATGACCTTTTCATTTTTTTTCTTTTTTCTTGTATCATAATCTGCTGTATATAATTATCTACCTGATGTCAAATTATTATGACTTCATTATTATTATTGATTTTGTTTAATAATGATTAGACCGATTTTAATTATTGGTGATACTATAATTATATTGTCATTATTTTCATTTACAATTATTGTTATTTTATCTTTCATCTATTCTTCAGATTATAATGGTGCTGTAAATGTTTGTTCTACCATTAAGTTGTACATGAAACATTTTCTCTTTTCTAATGTGGAATATAAATTGTCAATTCATCTGCAAACCTCAAATTTTTCACTCATTGCATTTATTTTTCTTGCTCATTGGAAAGCCAGTGACAAATATCAGCAAGACATTTACTACTTCCTTTTTTTTTGGTTCTTTTTTTTAAATTAACAAAATTTACAAACTCCTGGATATTAATTTCTCAAATTTTAAAACCTAAAAAAAATCTTTCAATTTGCCTGATAAAGCAATGCTTATTTTCTATTAACAGATGAATAGCAACAGTATCTAAAAATGTTGATTGTATTATTGATGACATTGGAACTAGAACTACCAGAAAGTAATTTTTTTCTGTTTTCTTCGTTTCTTTTCATGTGGATTTTGAAAAACATTTTTCATATGATTGAAAGATTTTTTTAAAAGGTTAAGTAAGAAGTTATCTTTTTCTTTTATTTATATATATATATATATATATATATATATATACATAAAAACTGTTGATTTAGAAAAAATTAAAATGTTAAAAAATTTAAAAAATATATAGATGTTATATTTGCTATCTTTTCCCTCCGGCCATTTAATTTTTTTTAGTAATAATATTTTTTGTTTTATTATTTTTCATTATTATTACATGTTGTAGTTTGTATATAAATTAAAATAAATTTAACATTGTAGTACTCAATGTTTTATCATTGTTTATGTGCAATACAATTTTTTATCCACATTAAAAGTAATTTGTTGTTACAGTTTATCTTTATAAATGAGCAGTAATGACACATTAAAGAAATTAAAACAAATATACCATTCCTTAATTTTTTGTTTTGCTTCTTTCTTATTTTGGGAATTTTCAGCACTCTTTGTTTAAAAAAAAATTAAAGCTTTTGACATTTTGACAAAATACTGAACAAATATTGCAAATGAGTTGATATCGGAAATACATTGCAAATTATTTTACTATTAAAATAATCATTATGGAAAATTATTGTAATTTTTTTATGTACCATAGAAATTTAATATCTGCATTTTGCATTGTTAAACAATACGAATGAGTTCAAATTAAATGTATATGATAAAAGTAAATTGAAGTATTTAATTTAATAAAGTGTATTTAAACCTTATTCTATTTTTTTATCAAAAATATTTCAATCTGATTGACTATATAATTAAGTTTGCAGCAGTGAAAATAAGTTTTTTAGATTTCACTTTCATTTCATGGCATAAAATCAGGTTGAAGAAAGTTGAAAATATTTAGCAGCATAAGAGTGTATATGCCATCTACATAAATGTCAACATAGAAATGCAAGCAAAAGAAGCATGCTGGATTTTTCTCTTGGCATAGAGCATAAATAATTAATGATTACTATTTCTTTGAATTTTACAAAGTTCCATTATTCAACGAATTTGTACTCTTCTTTTTTTTTTTTCTAATTCTATCTAACCTGATACTCCAGTAGTTCAACCATAAAAAGATGCTGTAAATATTTGCTCTGGCTATTAAACTGTAAATTAAATTTTCTTTTTTAAGGTGAAATATATTAGAGAATTCATACCAGAAGCTTACATTTTTAATGCAGCTTATTGAAGGTTTTTGTTGCTATCTTTTGTAGAAATTTTAATTAGATTTATTACATATGAAATAATGTTTCAATGAAGGTTTAAGACAATTATATTTACTTGCAGTTGGAGCTTTTCATTAAACAAAAAATTTACATGACTAGATAAAAGTTAAGATTGTTTACAATCAGGTTTTTGTACATGTCCCCCAATATGTTTTTTTTTAAATTCAACACATTTTTAAGGGAAATGTTTTACTTTAAGGCTATATCATTCTGTATCCTATTTTACAATAAAACCAGTATTAACCAACTTTGTGAAATTTTAGAAAATAACAAGTATACCATGTAAAATACAGTTTTACAAATATTTCTAATAACATACCTGATGATGTGAGATTTAATTTTGCAATTCCATGATTTGGAAATAAAAATAATATAGTTATCAATATTTAATTTTAATTTCAGATATCCATTGTTATAAGTAAAATATGAATCTCAAAAGAGAAACATGATATTGTAAGGTTGACGTAAACTGAAAATTGTGAAAAAAAAATCCTAGAACAATCAAAAAGGAAATTGAAAACATTGGCAAGAAAAAGAATTGGTTTTAATGTTACAAAGAGATTATGAAAAGGATAGGTGGATTGATCAGGAAGAATATTATTTAACTATGGTGGTGTTATAAATGGAAACAGAAAGAATGCAGAAAATTGCTTTGGCTAAAGACATGAAATTGAAAGTGCCACCTTTTAAGTAAATATTAAAAGAGAAATATGTAAATTGGTTTTGAAGTTTATAAAATCTAATTTTTGTAGTGATTAATGTAAAGCGTCATTGAATGAGCTTGATGTGTCTTTTATCCAAATAATACAATTAAAATATTGATGATTGTTCAAGATAAATGCAAGATAATTTTTGTTAAAGAGCATATTACTGCAAGACAAAGATTTCAGATTCTGCAAAGCTGACTATTGCCCAACTTGCCCCCAAAGGTTTCAAAGACACCAAATCAATGGAATGACCCTAGCTTCTCCTCACATTAATCTAATAGAAAACTTGAGATACATCCTGAAAAGAATGTATATGAGAATGGAAAACATTATTCATGTAAAAAGATCTCTACTTGCAGTTCTTAGCAAAATCAAAGACACTTAACGTAATATGTAAAATTACATGAAAGCTTATTGAATATTGTTCTAATTAAATTCTATGATTAGAGTTATTTATGTTGTATTAAGTGTATGGTAATGAGAGAAAGGAATAAAGAGGATTAGAGTGAAACAATGTTTATTGTAGTACAGGGATATGGTCAAGTGTACACGTAATGCCTGGCATTGAACCATTTTTATGCCGGTGTAGCCAGGGTCACAAGGTACGGTTAGTGCATATTTGCTTGATTGATGTCACAGTTGTAGGTCGTCTTGTCATTGGTAGATCTATTGTATGGAATAGATGTTGCTGGGGTCGACTGCAAAGGGAGGGCTTTGTAAGTGAGTTGGGGTAGGCCAAGGTGACAGCGGGTTTAGGGAGGCCCATTCTGTGGAATGGAGGTAGCTGTGTCAACTGCAAAGGGAGTGCTTTGTAGGTGAGTCTAGGTAGAGCTTTCTGTGGAATGGAGGTAGCTGTGTCAACTGCAAAGGGAGTGCTTCGTAATCGAGTTGAGGTAGAGCTGTTCTGTGGAACAGATGTCGCTGGGGTCACCCACGAAAATGCCTTGTGAGTTGAGGCAGTCTGAGGTGACGGCAGGTGTTGGTATTGATGGTGGCCTGTAGCTGGGAGGAATCAAGGTACAGATTTTGAGCCAAAAACTTGATAGCTGAGCTTGTAGGTCAAACCAGGATGTTGAAATGTTGAGTGGTGGCAGTGTAGGCAGAGACTGTGGTGGTAGTAGTATTTTGTGTGGTGGGCAGTCCGCCACTCTGTTATCATGGTGATGGGGTTGTGGTGGCGGTTGCAGCAGCAGATCCTTGTTCATCCTCAGAGTCAGCTTTTAAGCAGTTCTGGTAGTCCCAAGGGGCATCTCTTTAACTGGTGGGAACATTCACGATTGGTTACCATCAGAGTTTACTTTGGGCTCCGCACACCACATCCGGTCTACAATGTATAGAAAATGATTTTTGTTATTTCACCTTCAGCTCTTGCGCCATTCACGGCCAGCATGTAGAATGAATCAAAATGAAATCTAAATGCGACAGAGTATGACATTTATAAATATAGGTTTCTGTTGCACTTAGGTTTATTATTTAAGTGAACTAACACCTACAAAGAGTTAAGCAACCTGAAAATGAGCAAAATAAGGAATTAATGATGGATGCCAAAAAGGGTCAAAATTTGGAAGTTATTGGCGACAGTCAGGATTCGAAAAGTATGCTGGCTGAAAACGGCCAAAATTTAACAAATCACAACCAAGAAGCGGACGCCAACTTAATCAAAGACGGTAGTGGTTTGGAGCGATGCCCTGTTGCTGGACGCCACCACTGAAATGCAAAATCAATATCACGGAGTTCCTGGAGAAAGCCAAGAGCTACTCACATCTGGTCACAGCAGATGGGCTCTTGACTAATCCTGAGGAACTACAGAAGGTTGAAAAAAGAATATTTGTGGTCGACAAACGTTTGCACAAAATTTGTTGCTCTACAAAAGACACCGTCATTAAAGTTAAAGCATTGATGTCTTTAGGGGTTAAACCACAGAGAGTCATCAGAGGAAAAGGGTTTTTCATGTGGGACATTCTGTTACCCACGCCTGTTGACTGTGAAGCCATCAGCAGTCGAGACCTACTTACAAAAGACCTCATTTTAAGGACTGAATATCAGGGAAAGTGTAGAACCAAGATTTCAGTATATTTCATATTTTCGGGGAACACTTGGCTGCTTATTTGTGCCAATTTGGACAGATACTCAGTGCTTCCTCTGGCGATCTGAACAGGGGGATGGAGTTTCGAGATAATGACAGATCGTAAAGCCTTCGTTTCCATGCCCAACTGTCTAGATGTAGATGGCCAGAAAATGCCTATTATCATCACAGGCTGAAGACCAACTTGATGGAAGTGCGGAGAGACTGGTCACCTCTCCTCTTCCTACCCAGAGAAGAAAGCCTCATAACAGCAGCCGGGACCGGTGTGGTGAAACCTCCGATTGAGTCCATCTCATGGACTCCATTCTCCGAAAAGCCTTTGCCCGCCGCTTGTGAAGTTACAGAGAAGGAAAACGGTGAATGGCAGGTTGTTGGTAAGGCTAGAGGGAAGCTCCGGACAGCGGGTCCTCGTCCCAAGCCCCTGCAGCAAAAGGCACAAACAGTCCCATTCCCTCTACCAGTTCTACGTGCACGTCTCTGACCAGATACTCGGACAGACTTCGGGAACAACAACTAAAATTTGAACCATCTTTTGAAAAGAAAATAAAATTACATTAGAATTAATACTCCCTTACGCGGAAATTCTCTACGTGGTGCTACCACCTCAGCCAGGTATTCTGCCTATGCTGATGACATTTCGGTTCTTGTGTCGAGCAGAGCCGAGATTGACAGTCAGCAAAGAAATCAGTGGGTACGGTGACAGGGGCCAAGATCTACTGCGATAGGTCTGTTGGCTTGCGGTTGGGTGCGTGGTCTCTTCCCGGGCCTTTCTTCTGAACGGATGGGCAGATCAAGATACTCGATGTCTGGTTCGGTCCTGATATCCAGGTGGAAATGAATTGGTCAGAGGTACAAGGGAATGCCGAAATTGCAGTTCGTCTGTGGTCTCGGAGGGATCTTTCCATAAAGGGGAGGCCGGAAGTATGTGTCTCGCACATCCACCCGATTCTCCTTTACCGACTCTGTACTTCCACTTCTGTCTTGTATTCGTAAGGCTCTTGTTCTCATTCTTGTGGAGACGCAAGGTCGCTATGATACCACAGGAGATCTGTTGCCTCCACCTATCTGAAAGCATTCTGGGTATGTCTAGCATTGAGATTCGTACTAGAATAAGAAAGAGGAGGCAGAAAAGGAAAATAAAGTAAATCTAGACAGAGGGAGGAATGTCTTGTTTTTCTGCACTTGACTCACAATAAAGAAAGGAGGAAGAAGAAAAGGAAGTAGTTCTAGACGAGGGATTTCTTGTTTTGTTTTTATATTTTGCCTTACAGTAAAGGAGGGAGAAAAATAAATCTAAATAGATCTAAACAATGTGAGGAATGTCTTGTTTTCCAGTACTTGCCTTCTTGAAATTAATAGAAGAAAAGTCAAACAAAGCAGGTATAGACACACCGAGGATACCTTGTTTTGTTGCACTTGCCTCAGTACAGCATGAAGAGCCGAAAAGTCAAACAATGTAGGTAAAGGTAGACGGATTAGTGTCATGTTTTCCAGCACTTGTCTCATGGAAATGGAGGGAGAATACTAAAACAAAGTAGATCTCGACAGAGGGAAGAGTATCTTGTTTTGCAGCACTTACCTTGTAGGAAAGCAAGTTAAGCAAGATATGTAAGACAATGTAGTGCTAGAGAAAATGTGTTATGTCCTGTTTTGCAGCAATTTCTTCATAATAACGCAAACGAATGGAGAAAATTAAAACAATTCTAGCCAAAAGGAGGAGTGTCTTATTTTGCAGCACTTACCTTGTAGTAAAGCAAAATGAAGGAGAAAAGTAAAACAAAGTAAGTCTAGACACATGAAGGTTTTTTTCCTGTTTTGCATCACTTGAATCATATGAAAGCAAGTGTAGCAATAAAACTAAAACAAAGTAAGTCTAGACAGAGTGGGGAATGTCTTGTTTTGCAACACTTGTAAAACAAGACATGGATGGAGAAAAGTAAAGCAAAGTAGGGAGGATTGTATTGTTTTGCAGCACTTGCCTCATAGTAAAACAAGAGGAGGGAAAATTACAAAGAGAGAGGGAGATGTGTCTTGTTTTGCAGTACATGCCTCATATTAAAGCAAGATGATAGAGAAAAATGAACGATCATGTCAGTCTAGATAGAAGTCGGAATAAGAAGAGGAGGGAGACAAACGATCAAAGCAGGTCTGGTTAGATCAAGCACCAATTTCCTCACAGTAAAGGAAGAAGAGTGAGAACAGTAAAGGATCAAGGCAGATCTAGATGAAGGGAAGAGTCTTGTTTGCATCAATTGCATCATAGTAAGAGAAGAGGAAGGAGAAAGGTAAACGAAAGGCAGGTCTTGATAGTAGGAGGAATGTCTTGTTTTGCAGCACTTGCCTCATAATAATATATGGGAGATATTTAAAAGAATAAGCCAGGTCTGAATAGCGGGAGTGTCTTGTTTTTCAGCTGTTGCCTCATACCAAAAGAAGAAGAGTGAGAAAAGGAAACCACCAAATGAGATCTTGTTTTCTGCACTGACCTCAAAATAAATCAAGTGGAGGCAGGCCAAGATAGATGGAAGTGTGTTTTTGTTTGCAGCACTTGTCACACACTAAATCAAGAGGAGGGAGAAAAGTAAACGGTCAAAGTAGGTCTAGAGTGTCTTGTATTGCAGCATTTGCCTCATAGGAAAACAAGTCGAGGGAGAACAATAAATGATCAAGAGATGTTTCGATATAGTGAGGAGTGTCTTGCCTCATACTAAAGAAAGAGGAGCGACAAAAGAATACCATGAAAGCACGTTTAGTTAGAGGAGAGTTGTCTTATTTTGCAGCTCGTGCCTTCATAGTAAAGATGAGGGAGAAAATTAAATGATCTGGGCATGTCTAGATAGAGGGGGGACTTTTGTTTGGCAATATTTGCCTCATAGTAAAGCAAGAATAGAGATAAATATAAAACGATTAAAGCATGTCATGTTAAGTGTCATGTTTTGCAGCACTCTCATAATAAATGAAGAGGATAGAGGAAAGTAAACAATCAAGACAGAGAGGTGTCTTGTTTAGCAGCACAAGCCTCATAGTGAAGCAAGATGAGGGAGAAAAGTAAAGTTCATGTCCATGTTTTCATAACTTTGGAAAAATGTATTTTAATATATACGTGTGTAAGCTGTCGGTAATTACTAAAATCAATTGTTTTCGACCGAAAACATATAAAATTTCAATAATTTTAATTGTTTCCCAAAGTTTTCTAACGGCAAATTAGCTAAAACCCTGGGAAAGCAGTCCATTTCAACCACATTTGCCATGTTTTCATAAGAATGTAAAAACCAAATTTCTTTTAATAAATTTTGTGTCAGCTGACTATACTTGTTACAATCAACTGTTTTCAATCAAAAACAAATCGATTTTCAATAATTTAGGGATTTTAGAAGGTTTTCAAAAACAATTACTTTTAACGCTGTTTAAGGTATCAAAACTGACATATTCTGATTGGTCCATTAATAGCAAGGTCATATTTACGCCTATGCACAAGTGTTCAAACCAGAGAATTGCCAAAATTATGAAAACGTGTTCTCTAGCCTATCAAGTGATTATGTAGCGGTATTGACAGCGTAAATCAACCCGCACATTTTTTACTTTACGAATGTTCGAGCAAACAAAAAGCAAACAAGAGAAAAAACACAAGAAAATAACATTTCATAATAGGTACAATATTTATATATTGTCAACAGTTTTTTTTACATGAATTATTAATAGGAGTTACTTCCCTTTGACTGGTTAAAGATTTTACTACTGAAATTTTTTTACCTGAGCTCACAAAAAGTTGAATTAACTTATCGCTCAAAATATTCTGTGAAAAAGAGTTCAGAAAGTCCTGTAAAGCTGAAAATATGTTGATAAACTTTTAGCTTTAAAGAAGTCGGAGAAGTGAATGTTCCGTAAATGTTCAATTTGTTTTCGTTGCTCGTAGTTAGTGGAATGTATTGTTCGTAAATGTTTGTAATTTAGTTTCGTAAGATTCAATAGCGTGATTGAATAGTTTTTTGTAAGTTGCAGAAGAAATTGGTGAGTGAGTTGAAAATTTAGCTTGAATTACAGTGAAGTTATTTCATGTTAAAGAATTTGAGATTCTAACTTTGTACTTCGCTGCAGTAAAGTTACAAGCGTCGTGAACTAGTTTAGCAAATGCTAGTCGTCGTAAATTCTCACTGTCTGGGTTCGCTCGTACATTCAATTTATATGTTTTTTTATCACGTGGTAGGATCCTGAAAACATTGTTTTTTCGTCAGGTCAAAAACTAGGTTGATGCTATTCGGACGTAGTGGTGAGCAGGTAAATTGTTTTTTTAATATTTGTTAACCACTCAGGGAGCGCTTTACAAAACTCAGTCTGGAGCCTGATATGTTTTGTTTCGCTCGTTGAGAACAAATGTACGTGAAGATAAGCAAGATAATTTTAATATTTATTGTCCAATGAGAAGCTAAGGTTTTCAGAAAAAATGTATGAAGCTGTGATCCACTTTTTGCACGAAAATCGACATCGAAGAAAAAGTAGTTGCGGAATGCTAAAATTACAAGTAAATAAATATGATACACGAGCGTATCTCGCCAGTGAGAATGTGACCGGATCTCCAGGTTTGTGATCATGCTGTTGGAAAAGGGCAAAGATCTTGGCGGAGATTAGACGACTACAGGCCCATAATTCTGCTAAACACAGAGTTAAAAATTTTGGCCCAAATCCTGCAGGAGCGTTTGCAGTCAGTTGCTGAGACTCAGAGCAACCTGCATCTTATCCGCATGATCCTAGGGTAGTAAAAGACGACAACGAGGCCGTGCTAATCAATTTGGATCAGTCCAAGGTATTTGATAGGGTCGACCATCGCTACCTGGCTGCTGTCCTGCAGACTGCTGGATGCCAACCCAACTTCTGCCGCTGGATTAGACTGCTGTACAGTTGTGTTGCAGTGCAGGTAAGCGGGAAGCTTTCGAGCTGACTCGGTCGGTTCGTCATGAAAAAGAGAACGAGGCGAGGAGTTGCCCAGTATTTATAGCATAGGGAGAGAGACCCCTAGTAACAATTAAGGAATTAAGGAGGAGCTAACTCCGATAAATTTGCTAAACTGTGAACGATGTAACCTTGAGCTGAAGGAAACGACCGCGCACGCCTTCTGCCATTGTCCTCGGGTCAGCCCCCTATGGGGCCATATCGGCAAGTTGACGGCGTTCACAAATTTATAAAAATTGGTTTTCTCAAAATTTTGAATACATAACTGGAGACGCCAACCGACATATTTTTCATTAATTGAAATAACGTTAATTTAAAAAGAAATTTAGTTTTGGAAAACTTTTGAAAAAACCTACAATTACTGAAAATTGACTTAATTTCTTCCGTAAAAAATTGTTCCTAACTAATTAAAGAAAAATTGGTTTTTACAAACTTATGAAAACATTGAAAATAAAATTGAAAGTGACGTAATTTACGCCAATTTCAATTACTTTTGATACCTACAACTCCGTTATATTACAATGTAATTTGTTGTTTAAAAGCAGTCAAAATCCTTAAAATTATTGAAAATCGATATTTCCGATCGAAAACAATGGATTTTTAGCATACTGCTACCACTTGATTGTATATTATTATTACTTCCGATTCAGTGAATACTATTGGTCGAAAAAGTTTTCAATGCATTTTCTATGTAATAGTTTCTTTTGACGGCAAATTTTGTGCAAGCCAAAGTGGATCAAAGCTTTGAATTATTCTCTGACTTCTGATTAGCTAATGTATGTGAAAAACATTGTAACGCCTACGTGTTCAAAGTCAATTTACCGCCAAAATCTGGTTGTGTGTTCTCAAGCCAACCATGTGATATTACTTATAAATACTTAGCGACATCTTCAACTCTTCCCCTTTTCTCCTTCTCAGACTTCAGCAGTTAGTTGGAGATTTGTCTCCAGCTGTGCTGGTCGAACTCTCTGCCTTCGGGAATGGAGGAACCCAGACGAGGCTATGCCGAAGGGCAGAGTCTCGTCTGAGGTGGTAGACAGCTACCCAACCCCGTGTATACGGGAATTTTTGCCCGAGCCTATGGGCTCGGTTTTTATCCCGCATTAAAAACGGCCTTGTGCCACATCCTGCCTCGCAGGGAGGTAAGGTAAATAACCTTTTCTCTTTCTCAGACTTCGGCAATTAGTTGGAGATTCGTCTCCAGCTGTGCTGGTCGAACTCTCTGCCTTCATGCAGAGAGGAACCCAGACGAGGCTTTGCAAAATCTCGTCTGGGATGGTAGACAGCTTACCGACCCCGTGCATACAGGGTCTACGGGGAATGTTTGCCCGAGCCTACGGGCTCGGTTTTGCCCCGCATTAAAAAACGGCCTTGTGCTACATCCTGCCTCACGGGGAGGTAAGGTAAATACCCATTTCTCCTTCTCAGACCCACATCAATGTAGTTCAGGGGAGAGGTCGTGTTTGAGGAAAGCACTACGAAATGTCATGACACGCACACACGAACGTACGAACATCAATTCACTCCTTTCTACAAGGATACAGAAACTTTTAAGAGTGAGATTTTCATCAGCAAACAGCACGCCGCCTCAGCACGTATAATTTCAACACAACGTCAATTCATCTCAACCGATTTCATCCTTCTTCGGTGAACGAAGTTGAGCGGCAAGATACTTCAATATATTTATGCTGATTTTCAACTTGGAAGTGTTAAAATAAAAAAAACTACATTTTTAGTATCAAATACTACTTCTCGATTTTCAATCGAAGACTACAATTTTCTCTCACTCAAACCGGGAACCTTCCAGGACAAAATGGCTTCATTTTTCTCAATTGTTTGTTCTGGACGATTGCATTGGGCGGGGACATTTTGAATGAGGCTATAGCTTCATCTAACATCGACCAAACTTGCTTTTCCCCCGTCTCAATTCTTATCACAGTTAGAACCCTTTGTGCGTTGGGAAAATTTTGAGGTTCTTCTATGTCTTTGTCGCCGAATTGCTTAATAGATAACAGGTATTTTAAGTTTTTAATTCTGCTACCATAGTCTCTAGCTTTTTCAGCTTGGATGGGCGACATTTTACATACGTCTTCACCGGGATTGAAAATATGTTTTTTTTTTGTTTTTTTTTTATTCCGGTTAATTCGTGAGTGGGGGTTCTGAGCTATTTGTTTAGTGGAGGGGGAATTTCTGGGGTTTCAATGGGAGAAGGACTGGGGGTGTGGCGGAGTGTATATGTTTGCCTAAAAGGGCTGGGGTCTTTACTGAGAGGGATTGAGGATTGGGAGGCAGGTGAGGACTTCTCTCTACAAAGAAGGGTTGAGGGATGGGAAGAAAGTAGTGGGTCAGAGGATGTGGAGGGAGTAGCCTTTTTTGAAGAGGAGGACTTTGGCTGACTGGATGTAGAGGGCTGGGGAGACTGTGCAGTGAAATTGGAAGGAAGTGTTTTCTTGGGGTGAGAGGATTTTGTTTTCCTTTTCTGGTCTAGTTTTTGTTTAAGGATTTTAATTTTTTCAGTCTTTTCATAGCTGGGGTCGAATTTTCTTTGTAAATCTTGGATGTTCGGTATAGTCGCCATGACTGTTGTCAGAGGGAGGGGGCTGTAAGTGCCTTTTGTCCTAGGGACTTCAGGGGACTGAGGACCCGCTGTCTGACGCTTCCCTCTGGCCCTGCCAGCAATCTGCCATTCCTCCTCTCCCTCCTCCTCAACTGCACTTGCAGTGGAAGAAGCTCTTCGGGGAATGGGGGCTTTGGTGATGGCCCAACCGGAGGTTTGACCACTCCGGTCCCGGAAGTCGGAATGCCTATTATAGGCGAGGCGGTTTTTAAAGACTCGCTCAGAGGGGGAGTTTGGTCGACTGGGGCCTGACTTCCAGAGGCCTTCTTCTCTGGACAGGAAGAGGAGAGGTGACCAGTCTCTCCGCACTTCCAACAAACTGGTTTACGGCCGGTCACAATGACCGGCAGCTTCAGGACACCAACATCCAGACAATTGTGGATGGAGACGAAGGCCTTACGATCCAGCATAATGTCTAAGCTCCATTTCCCAGTCAGGCTATCACAGGAAGCACCCAGAATTTCGCCGTACTGGGACAAGAAAGCCGCCAGGTGTTCCCCCGATAACCTGACTTGTGGCTTTTACGCAGACTTCAGTAGTGGGTAACAGCACGTCCCACACGAAAAAGCCCTTACCCTTAACGATACGAAGTGGCTTAAACCCCCAGGGATTCCAGTGTTTTCTCCACTGTGTCTTTCGTCGAACGACAAATTTTGCGCGAACGCTTGTCGGCGAGAAAAAAGGACACTATACTTTTGTCGATTTTCTTAAGTTCGATTGGATCCTCCAAGAGCCCACCCTCTACCACAAGGTGTGCGTAATTCTTGGCACTCTCCAATAACTCCGCAATATCGATAATGCATTTAGGTGGGGACTTACAACTACAGGCCTCAGTGGTAACACTATTTATGTTCTTTTGGCCAAAATTGGCCTCCATGTTCATGTCGGTATTTTGGCCACCGTAGAATTTTTATTTCTTTTTTGTCCATTATCGGCCTCCATACTTTCTTGTGATTTTGTTTTTTCATTGCCATTATCGGCTTCCTTACTATTTGGAGATTTTTCTTGGCCTCCATACTATTTAAATTGCCAGCAATGGCCTCCTCACAAGAGGAAGAAGATTCCAAGGCCGGGTACTCCTCTAAACTGTCTTTATCAGACGGGTCTTTTTTTGGTTTGAAAAGATGCTTTCTCACAGATCTCCTGAAGGAAGCCACTTTAGATTTCTTTTTTAAAACTAAGAAAGAAGGTACTTTTTTCCTTTCTTTTCCATTTTTAAAGGGGAGGGGTGAAAAGGGGAAAAATAGTTAATAAATCCCGCCTTATAGGCAAAACTAAAAAATTCAAGAAAAAATAAACAGGCAAAAACATCAGGTGACAGACAAAAATCAAAAAGGAAAAAAAAAACACAAAGCTCGCCCGAAAGCGAAGACAGCAAGTGAAAAAATACAAAAACGAAGAACAGATAAATAAATATACACAAACGTTTTCAAAAATCAAATAACGAAAGAGAACAAATAAAATAAGGTTCACCTAAAGGCAAGACAAATTTAAAATGTAAAGAGGAAAAATAAAAGAACAGAGTTCGCCTAGAGGCGAAAGAATAAATTTAAAAAAGAAAACACAAAAACGAAAATAAACAATAAAACGAAAACGCTAGACAAAGAAAAAGGAAAACGTTATACAAAGAAAATACGAAACTTACAACAATAGACTGAGCTAATCACAAAACAAAATGGCTGACGCTACGAAAGCGAGTCAACCCGATAAACAAAAAACTAAAGAAAATAAATAGACAAATTAGGCAATACAAGAATTAGAACAAATATGGCACAGGAAAATTTTAAAAACAAAACACGGAAAACTTATAGGATATTAAAAGGAAAGAAACAAATAAAGAAATAACACGGAAAGAAGAAATTAAAGTCAGTCGAAAAAAAATTAAACCGAAACACTGGCAGGGGTTACAAAATAAAAAACGAAAATATATTTAAAAGAGAAATTAAAGAAAAAGAAAATCAAAATCAAAAACGAAAACTAAAATAAAAGAAAAAGAGCAAAAATAAAGGGGTAAAAATAAAAAAATAAGGAGAGTAAAAAAGGAAAAGAAAAAATCAAAATCTTTTTCAAAACAGTCGTAAAAACACAAAAAGATAGTAATAAAATCAAACTCAATCAAAAATCTAATTCTATAAAAAAGCGTAAAGTTAAAAAACAGTCGGGCGGCAAACACCAGTCAAAAAAAGTCAAAAAGAGTCCACCAAAAACATTGGATAATTGACTCAAACTCCGGTGGCTGACTGTCTGAATTGAGTTAGCTGCGGTTAATTTATAGATTTCTTTGGGTAGCGAAATCGGCTCAAAAGAGCTTGGCGGGAAATAGCATTCGTTTGGAATTTTGCTACACTTTGGTGCTTATTAACCAATAAAAAGATTAGATTTGCAGAAACGAGATGATGATTGGTTAAAGTCTTTTCGGAGAAGAATACATTTTTCTAAAGGGGGTTAAAGGCTAATGTGGAAGAATCCACAATACCCCCCCCCCCAGTTTGATGGTCTATGAACAACATGACCATTAATATGTCTGATATGTCGCGAACTTGGCAGGCCAGTGTACATGTCTGCCCGATCTGGTTCGAGTAGGTGTATCAGTTACTATTTCAGGTGTTGAAGAGGAGTGTGTACAGGATGCTTCAGGATCAGGAATTGTTTGTGATGTACTCGAAGTTGTGTTGTCGGTACTAATGTAGGTTGGCTTCAAACGATCAATGCTAACAGTCACACGTTTTCCTGCTAGGTTGATGATGAAGTATTTTGGCGTTCGTGAGATTACTTGATGCGGCCCAGTGTCTCTTCCTCCGTCGAGGAAGCCCTTAACTCGACGGAGGAAGATGTGCGACGAAATGTTTAGAAGGAAAGTTTTCAGACATAGGACTGAAAATTTGTCCGGGCAAGGTTAAAGAAGTTCCAAAAACTAGCTCGGCACTAGTGCATTTCAAGTCCTCTTTAACCGTGTTGCCCAATGTTAGTATAATCAAAGGTAACTTTTCCACCCATGTGTGGCTATTTATTGATGCTGTCAAACCATACTTCAGCTGTCTGGTGGATCTTTCCACCAAGCCGTTCGCACAAGGATGATATGCGGTAGTGGAAATGTGTTTAATCCCAAAGAGATTGGTAAATTCGCTGAAAAGGGTTGATTGGAATTGCGGGCCCCTATCGGTGGTAATCACCGAAGGGCACCCGAATATGGAAATCTAATGCGTAAGAGTGGCGTTATCGACTGGACATGGTTCTCGTGAATTAGGTCGATGAGGTTGTCTGGTTGCGCTGAATATTGTGTCAGGATATGGTTGTGATGCTAGCGTCTTTGAACAGGGTACTTGCAGTATGTGTCGACGGTTTCGGCGTATACTTCTACCATTCTCCGTCAGCACTATGTATGATTTGGGTTGGGAGCAATGTTCAGTCACTATGCCTTTCCTGGACCAAGTTTTGCCATCATGAACACGGACCTGGTCACCAATCTTTAGAGGAGTTAGCTCCCGTTGATGGCTATCACATTGTACTGTCTGTCTGTGATTTGGATTTGCCTTTTGATGATCATGATTATTTTTTCTCATGATTGGTAGCAGTGTTCTCAGTTGGCGATTCATTAGCCTAGCTGCCGGTGAAGGAGAGTAGTCTTTGCCAGGTGTTGTACGCAACGTTAGTAGCGCAAGGTATGGATCATCTCCTGTCTGGAAACATTTATGCAATGTTTTTTTCACTGTTTGGATAGTCCTCTCCACTAGACCATTGGACTGTGGATATTCTGGGCTGCTAGTTACATGGAAAAAATCCCATTCAGTGGCAATTTTTTTATATTCACTTGACTTAAATTGAGGGCCATTGTCAGAGATTATTAGTTTGGGAATCCCATGTTTAGCGAAGATATTTTTGTCCGATTAATCGCCGTCGGTGCAGTTGTATTGTGGTGGCACGGAGCAAGCGAAGGACCGGATATTAACCCTCAGAGGTTTAGACAGCAAATGACCAATACTGGTCTCTGCGCACCCGGCTCCACGCAGAATTTCCGGTGGAAAACTAAAAAGAAATAAAAAGAATGATAAGCAATTTTCCACCAATTAAACAGCTCCGCGCCATACCCAACAGTTTGTTTCAGCAGACTGACTCTGATCCGAAGGGCACACATAAATAGAGCGATAAATTCACTTCTAAGACAGAAAGCTTTGAAGTACCGTCAGTGAATGTCGCTACGCTTTTCTCACCCGTCAAACCCGATGCCTTCAGCCTTCCTTCACCAACGGAGATATCAAAGGACTCCTACCAACCCATTGACCTCACCTTTCATCTCCTGTGACCAGCACGTCATGAACTTAAGTATTAACAAAAGACACTTATATTCTTTTAATAATCGGATTTCTCTTCTATGAATGAACATTTTGTAACGGACTTTGTGCGTGTAAATCAAGAAACATTGTACTATTCATTGATGTTGCATTTAAATACAAAGTGTTTTTGATATACCCTTCTCTTTCGTATGTTATTTTGTTTATGTTATGGTGACCTCAATTTGATTGCTTGTTGAACCTTTAGGCCAAACTAGCGGCTGTCCCGAAGGACTGCTACTATTTATCTACCTTCTGATACAAGCAACAATTAACAACGAGAACTCTAATCCCCCATCACCATAAGTGGTGACCAAGACGTGATTTTAACACATATATATACACGCACGCACAAAAAAAAAAAAAAAATTGAACTGTCACAAAATTAGAATTTTTATTCAACACAAACCAAAAACATGGCAGATGACGCTGAAGAAACTACAATTAATCAAAACCAACCAATCCAAGCTGTTGCGATAAAACCACCAAACTTCATTGAATCAAACGTAATAGCTTGGTTTGCGATAATGGAGGCGCAATTTAATATTGCAAATATAAGACAGACCAGTCAAAAATTTTTTAACACTTTGGCAGCTCTCCCTGTAGACATAGTAGGAAATATACAGCCAACTATACTGCAATCAAAAGATTACGACGCACTAAGAGAAGCAGTGACGGGCGCTTACGAGAAAACAAAACCAGAGATGCTGGACAAATTAATGTCGTCATCGACTGTAACAGGTCGTCCCTCAGTATACCTGAATGAACTTATGTCATTAGCAAGCCGAATTGGCGTAGGGGACGATATCGTACGTCACAAATTTATTCAAGCCCTACCTCACTCCATTAAACCAGTGGTAGCGGCACAAGTCGATTTAGACACAGATCGCCTTGGAAGAATGGCGGATGACTTACTATTATATTTTAACAAACAAGACACCGCACATATTCGACAGATTTCGGGGAAGCAAAGGGATGAACAGCAAAATAAAAATGAAACTAAAAGGATACATGGCTGTTCCCACAGTGAAAATAAATTCCCTACCAGTGTTCGCCCTTTTAACAAGGACCAAAAACCTCTAATTTGCCGAGCGCATTTATACTTTGCGGAACGTGCAAAATTTTGTAAGCCGTGGTGCAGATGGCCAAATAAACGGAATGTTCAAATGCAACCCAACTCTCGCCCAAATTCACCAGTTCCTCGTGAGATTTCGGAAAACTAACTAGGCGAGAGGTGTTAGCTTCCATTTCCTCGCCGCTTCTCATTGTAGCCGCACGGTTAGGAGCTCAAAGTTTAAATTTTATTGTGGATACAGGAGCTGCCGTATCTATACTTCCGAAGAGATATTTAAGCGGAGCTGTAACATACCCAACCAATATCTCTTTAGTGTCTGCCAACGGTCAAAAGATTGAATGCTCAGGACAAGCAGTACTGAATCTAACACTACGGAACCTCAGACGAGAATTTACCTGGACATTTATAATAGCCGAAACTGCTCAGCCACTCCTAGGATACGATTTCCTAAACCATTTCGGGCTAATGGTGGACTGCACAAACAATAAGCTGATTGATAAAATGACTAATAGACAATCCGATGCACATCCATCGTCTATTATCATGAATATAGATTTAGTACCGAATAAAGATGCTAACAAAATGGTACGAGCAATTCTGGAGAAATACCCAAACTTAATTTCTCCTCATCGCGACACGAATGCAACAAAACCAAAGATATTCCATAGAATAGAAACTGGTAGCAACCCTCCTACTTTCTCCAGAGCCAGACAATTATCAGCTCAGAGATGTGAAATTGCAAAAGAGGAATTCAAGAAACTCCTAAAGGCAGGAATAATTTCCCCTTCAAACTCTGAATGGAGTTCAGCCTTACATATGGTACCGAAGTCAGACGGCACATATAGACCTGTTGGCGATTACAGACATTTAAATACCATAACAAAAGCCGATCGATATCAAGTCCCAAATATAAATTCCTTGTCTTCGAAGCTTCATAATAAGAAGTTCTTTTCAAAGATAGACCTGTCGTCTGCTTATCATCAGATACCTGTACATCCGGAGGATGTTTGCAAGACAGCCATCTCTACCCCTTTTGGGTTATTTGAATATAACTATATGCCTTTCGGACTACGGAACGCATCATGTACTTTTCAGAGAATGATGGACAATATCTTTCGTGATACTGATTATACCTTTGTATATATCGACGATATCCTTATATTCTCAGAAGATGAAGAAACTCATTCCAAGCATATCGACCTAGTACTACAAAAACTGAGTGAGTACGATTTTAAAATTTGTCTCTCCAAATGCATATTTAGTGCTAATGAATTAGACTTTTTAGGATTTCATATTTCTGCTAGTGGTCTCAAACCCAGTGCTAAAAAGTTGAATGAATTAAGTGAATTTCCTCAACCAAACGATTCCAAATCACTACGCCGATTCATCGGAATGGCAAATTTTTACAGAAAACTTGTGCCAAATTTCAGCGATATCATACTACCTCTCACGGAAAAAATACGTTTAAACCAAAATTCTAAGTCATTAACCCTAACAAAGGAAGAAATTGAATCTTTCGAAAATATGAAAAAGTCTTTATCAAATGTAACTGTTTTGGCTTTCCCCAGCTCGAAAGCTAACAACTATCAACTTGTAACAGACAGTTCGAATTATGCGGTGGGTGCAGCACTTCATCAAATGATTGATAATCAACCCATCCCCATAGGTTTCTTTTCAAAGAAATTATCCCAAACCCAACAAAAATATTCTACTTTTGACAGAGAACTACTAGCTGCCTATCTAGCAGTACTCCATTTTAAACATTTAATAGAAGGCAGAAATGTAATGTTACTGACGGATCACAAACCACTTTGCAGTGCTTTTAAAAGCCAGTCTTCCTTAAAATCAGATAGACAACAGCGTCACCTCTGTTTTATCAGCGAATATGTAAATGACATTTCACATATAAGAGGTTCACAAAATATAGTAGCTGATTGTTTATCACGACCTGTCAACGCGATCACTATTGATATATGTGACTTACAAGAAATAATGAAGCATCAAGCTACTGACAATGAAATTCAGGCATTCAAAGATCAACTGAAACCATACACAATAAATCAAAATGAAACCATATTATGTGACACGACATTACCTTTTCCACGACCTTTTGTGACTGAAAAGCTCAGAAAATCGGTATTTGACAGTCTGCATAATCTATCACATCCAGGAATAACATCTTCAAGAAAAATAATAAAATCCAGATACTATTGGCCGAAGATGGACAAGTCAATAAAAACCTGGTGCACAGAATGCCAACACTGCCAACAAGCAAAAATAATAAAACACACAAAGAGCAAAGTAAATCCATTTGAATTACCTTCCAGTCGTTTTGAAACGGTGCATGTGGATATTGTCGGTCCCTTACTACCAGTAAAGAACCAAACTGACCCTTATTTTTCACCATATCGATATTTATTAACATGCATTGATAGAAATACGAGATGGATAGAAGCATGCCCAATAACAGAAATTACGGCAAAATCAATATCAACGGCTTTTGTCAATCTGTGGATCTCCCGATTCGGGGTTCCTCTTCATGTCGTTACGGACAGAGGAAGCCAATTTGAATCCGAATTATTCTCAGAACTATCAAAAATAATAGGCTTCCACAGATTACGAACAACGGCGTACCATCCGCAAACGAATGGATTAGTTGAGCGAGCACACAGAACTTTAAAAACGGCTATTATAGCCAGGAAAGAATCGTGGTTGTCAGCTCTTCCTATCGTCCTTTTGGGAATGAGGATAACACCTAACGAATCAAACTATTCTTCATTTACTGCAGTAACAGGGAGTCATGCACAAGTCCCCCGATTGTTAATTGACTCTATCAAGAACGAGAATAGTGAAATGACAAACTCGCACGTTAAAATTTTAGCCGACGAGATGCAAAAATTTGACATGGACAAATTATCCAGGGGACACCTGCATACAATACCTAATTCTTACATTCCAAAAGATTTACAAACATGTAAAAGTATCTGGCTAAGAACAGACAGAGTAAGAAAGCCATTGGAAGCTCCATACACAGGTCCATTCCAAGTATTAAGTCGTCATGAAAAATATTTTACTATTAAAAGATCGGATGACGTACATAGTAATGTTTCAATAGATAGACTAAAACCTGCATATATTTCTGAAAATATAAAATCAAAAGATTCCATTGGATCAAGACCGGATTTGGATAACTCCCTATCTTGTTCCGAAGAAACTAATGATAACAAACCAGAAACTAGAACGAAGTCCGGTAGAACGGTTAAATGGAAGAAAGAAAACACATATTTTTATTACTAAAAAAAAAAACAAAAAAAAAAACAACAACAACAACTCCGTTTACTGGGGCGAAAGTTATGTGGTGGCACGGAGCAAGCGAAGGACCGGATATTAACCCTCAGAGGTTTAGACAGCAAATGACCAATACTGGTCTCTGCGCACCCGGCTCCACGCAGAATTTCCGGTGGAAAACTAAAAAGAAATAAAAAGAATGATAAGCAATTTTCCACCAATTAAACAGCTCCGCGCCATACCCAACAGTTTGTTTCAGCAGACTGACTCTGATCCGAAGGGCACACATAAATAGAGCGATAAATTCACTTCTAAGACAGAAAGCTTTGAAGTACCGTCAGTGAATGTCGCTACGCTTTTCTCACCCGTCAAACCCGATGCCTTCAGCCTTCCTTCACCAACGGAGATATCAAAGGACTCCTACCAACCCATTGACCTCACCTTTCATCTCCTGTGACCAGCACGTCATGAACTTAAGTATTAACAAAAGACACTTATATTCTTTTAATAATCGGATTTCTCTTCTATGAATGAACATTTTGTAACGGACTTTGTGCGTGTAAATCAAGAAACATTGTACTATTCATTGATGTTGCATTTAAATACAAAGTGTTTTTGATATACCCTTCTCTTTCGTATGTTATTTTGTTTATGTTATGGTGACCTCAATTTGATTGCTTGTTGAACCTTTAGGCCAAACTAGCGGCTGTCCCGAAGGACTGCTACTATTTATCTACCTTCTGATACAAGCAACAATTAACAACGAGAACTCTAATCCCCCATCACCATAGTATTATCGAGTAGACTTATTTAAAAAAATTTCGAGTAGTAGTCCACTACCATGAGGTAGTACTTCCCTTGCAGTCTGAAGAGGTCTGTACCAACCTTATGCCAGGGTTGGTCTCGTATGTCATGTGGAATCTGTGGCTCTGTACTTTGTCGGTTGCTGTATCGTTGACATGAATCACAATTTTTACCATATCTTCGATTTCTTTGTTCATGTTCGGCCAAAAAAGGGCCTGCCTGGCATTAGATTTAGTTTTTTCAATTCCTAAATGCGCCTGATGCAGAATTCTGCGCATTTCCGCACGCATACTGAGTGGTACAACAATTTGTGAACCTTTCATTACCAGCCCCTTATGGCACGTTAAGTCATTTCGGCAATTGAAATAAGGGTGAAGACAAGGGTGCAGGTTGTGTCGATGTTGTGGCCATCCAATCATAATTTGATGTTGCAGTTGTTGTAACGTTTGGTCATTCGCTGTTTCAGTTGTGAGCTGTTGTTGACGTTTGTCACTGATGGGTATGGAGGACATTATGGAATGGACAAAAAAGTTCATTTCTTTGTCAGAGATTTCTGGTGTGTTCTTTTTCTGTGCTGCACGGCTGAGTGTGTCAACAACATGCATTAGTTTGCCTTGAGTGTATGCAATTTCAAAGTCATACTTCTGTAGACGCATTAAGAAACGTTGTATTCTGAGGGGTGCTTTCGCAATGGGTTTTGTGACAATGGATTTTAGAGGTTTGTGATCATTGTTCACTAGAAAACGTTGTCCATACAAGAATTCATGGAAATGTTCACAGGCAAATACTATGGACAGCATTTCAAGTTCAAGGGGGAAATAGTTGGCTTCAGCAGGTGTGAGAGAGCGGCTAGCAAATGCTACTGGAGCCCAATTGTCATTGTGTTTTTGTTCTAACATTGCTCCAAGTCCTAGTGTTGAAGCATCAGAAGACACTTTAATTGGAAGTACCGGGTCAAAGTATTTCAATGTTGGACTCTGCGTAACTAAGTTTTTGAGTCGTTGAATTGCTTCTTTTTGTGGTTTGTCAAAAGACCACATGTTGTCTTTTTCTAATAAGAGACGAAGAGGTGCAGTTTCATTTGACAACTTTGGAATGAACTTGCCTAAGTAATTTATCATGCCTAAGAAACGTTGGAGTTCTATTTTAGTTGATGGGTCTGGCATGTCTCTTATCGCTTTGCATTTTCTTTCATCAGGCTCGACTCCCTGACTGGAAATTTTGTGCCCTAGAAATGTCAATTCGGTTATGCTGAACTGGCACTTTGACTGATTTAATTTCATGCCTGATTTTCTTATGGCATTCAAAACCTCAATGGTTCTGTTTTTTTAGTATTTCTGGAGTGTCTGCCCAAATAATGATATCATCCTGTGAGTTTCTGCATCCTTCAATCTGTTCAATAATGGATGCTATTTTCGCATGACATATCTCACTAGCGCTATGAATGCCGTATGGAAGACGTGTGAATCTAAATCGTCCACAGGGTGAGTTGAAGGTGAGAAGTTTGGAGCTTTCCTCATCAACTTTAATTTGCCAAAATGCATTGGATGCATCTAACTTGGTGACAAATTTTGCACCTGCCATTTCGTGGATTATGTCTGATGCAGTTGGTAGTCTGTAGTGTTCTCTTTTGATGGCCTTGTTGAGATTCCGTGGATCGAGACATATACGGAGAGAGCCATTGGGTTTTTCCACCACTACTAGTAATGATACCCATTCTGTTGGTTCCGTCACTGAGGTTGTGACAAGGTATAGCTCTTTAATGTACAAGAGTTGCCTCCCTTGCATTAAGTTTTATATTATTCACTCGTGGCTAAATAAAGATACACATAAAAAATCTATCTCGTGCTTTCCTCGTTATACTCAACGTTCTACTAACCCATAAATAATATTACATGGTGGCAGCGGTGATAAGACAACAACCACAAGAAGAAGGAATATTGGACATAAGTCTATGAAGAAAGTGAGTACATCACGATAAATCTTTATTTAAAAAAAAAAAACTTTTCCCTCTAAAAAAAAAAAAGGAAGATGGCGACTTCAAATATTTCATTGCCAATGTTAGACTGGACGAATGAAAATAAACATGAAGCCTTCAGTGAATGGGTTGACTTTATGTCATCCTTCTTCATAATTCATAATGTGGAGGAAAAATTAAAACACAACTATATATTAATAAGTACAGGACCAAAGGGTCGCGAAGTTATAAAAAATGCTCAACTCACGACCGAGCAAAAAGAAAATTCACAAAATGTGTTTAAAGTTTTTGAAACACAAATGATTCAAAAACCAAATAAATGGGTTGAACGTTTTGAGTTTACTTCATTTCAACAGAATGACGAAACAATAGACGAGTATATAGTCAGACTGCAGACAAAAGCAGAAAGATGTGAATTTGGTACCAACAAGGACGAAAGACTCCTAGAACAAATTATAAAAGGACTAAAATGTTCAGACGAGAGGAGAAACTTAATAAGTAAACCGAATCTCACACTGGAGATAGCTATCGAAAGCATAAGGGCATACGAAGCTACAACCAAAAATAATACGCGCTATAAGGACGCAAGCGAAACGAAAGCGGGAGTATACCACGAGATAGAAAAGAGAATGGCCAAACCGTGCACAAGATGTGGAAGAAATCACGGAAAAAGAAAAGAAGACTGTTATGCCTTCAACAAAGAATGTAAAAGATGCCATGGACTACACTACACATCATTTCGAAAAATACTGCCTCACAAAAGTGTATATGCGACAAAATAGTAAATATAGTCCAAATAAAATGAGACATGGAAACAGAAATCCAAGTCCACACAACAGACACAGAAAGCAAAATATTGCAAGGAGAAAGGTGAATGCTACTTATAAAGCAGAAAACGAATACAACCGAGAGGACGAATTGTGCCTGTACACCATAAATAAAGAGAATGGTGTCAACAGAGAAGAGATATTCGCCAATATAGACTGTGAGGACGCAGAAAAAAGAAAGCATAAAGTAAAAATGAAAGTGGACACTGGGGCAAACGGAAATATAATACCGTACAGGATTTATAAAAAAATGTACCCCTATGTAAACAAAGAAATACCGAACAATGTAAAAAGGGAGATAACCACTCTATGGGCAGTAAATGGTACCAAAATACAGCAATATGGATCTATAGTTTTAAAAATTAAACACAAAAACTCACCTACTATAAAATCAACATTTTTTATATGCGAAAATGACACAGCAATATTGGGTTTAAGACCATGCATACAGCTGGGGTTGGTCCAAATCAACTGTAGTATAACAAGAGTTGAGAAAAAAAGAGAAATAAAAAATATAGAAGACCTGGCAAATGAATACCCGGACAGATTTCAAGGTATTGGAAGCTTCCCAGGGAAACAAAAAATACATATCGTTGATAATGCAACACCAGTCATCCAACCTCCAAGAAAATACCCTGTTCACATGAGAGAGGAATTAAAGAGAGAGCTTAAAAAATGGAAGACATAGGTGTGATAAAAAAGGTAAATGAACCAACAGACTGGGTGAATGCAATTGCATGTAGCAGGAAGAAAAGTGGTGCGCTACGAATATGTTTAGACCCAAAACCACTGAACAAATGCATCAAAAGAACACACCACAAAACTCCAACTCTGGAAGAAATTTCCCATAAACTGGCAGGTGCTAGGCATTTCACAAAATTAGATGCAAAACATGGATACTGGGCCATACATCTTGATGAAGAATCGAGTCTACTCACATGTTTTAATACTCCGTTTGGTAGATATAGATATTTAAGATGTCCGTTTGGGTTAAAGATGTCACAGGACATATATCAACAAAAAATGGACCAAATCCTGGAAGATTGTGACGGAGCCATCGGAATATCTGCATATACGGCAAAACAGTTGAAGAGCATGACAGAAGATTGAGAAAGACAATGGATACAGCCCGAAGGTATGGACTTGTCTTTAATAAAGAAAAATGCAAAATAAGACAAAAACAGATAAAATTCTATGGTCTTATTTGGGATGAAAATGGTTCACACCCAGACCCAGAAAAATGCGACAAAATTAAATCAAAGCCTATACCCGCCAACCGAGAAGAACTACAACAATTCTTAGGTATGATCCAATACCTAAGCCCCTTCATACCAGAACTCAGTTCCAAAACGGCTCCACTGAGGTCGTTACTCAAGAAGGACACTGAATACCAATGGAACGAAACATACAGTAAAGCTTTCCAAAACTTGAAAGACCATATTCATGAAAATATATGTCTAGCTTACTTCAAGCCAAACGCAAAAACAACGATTCAGGTAGATGCAAGCATGTCAGGATTAGGTGCAACATTAATCAACGATAACAAAATTGTTGCATTCGCCAGCAAAAGATTGACTGATACTGAATCACGATACGCAAATATTGAAAGGGAGCTACTTGCAGTGGTATTTGGTTGTGAAAGATTTCATACATATGTGTACGGAAAAGAATTCCAAATAGAATCAGATCACAAACCACTAGAAAATATACAAAATAAAAACATTGCACAAGCACCCCCAAGACTGCAAAGAATGCTATTAAGGTTACAACCATATGATGCTCAGATCATATACAAACCAGGTAAAGAGACGAGAATACCAGATTATTTGTCGAGAACACAGCCAACACAAGGTGAAGAAATTGAACTTGACGTAACATACTGTTGACATAACAGTACAAAAACAAATAGAACTACAATAAGCTACAGAAGAAGATGAAGAATTGAAAATGCTAAAACAAGTAATAGTAAATGGATAGCCAGAGGATGTAAAAGATACACCCAAACTTATAAGAAATTACTGGTCAGTGAAAGATTGTCTATCAGTACAAGATGGATTAGTGACTAAAGGTGAATGCATAGTCATACCAAAAAGTATGCAAAACACAGTCCTTAAAAGAATTCATGATGCGCACCAAGGGATAGAAAAATGTCAGCTAAAAGCAAGAAATAGTGTTTATTGGAGAGGAATAAACAAAGATATAGAAATGATGGTAAGGTCATGTGAAATATGCAGTGAACACCAAAGAAAGAATACTAAAGAGACTATGATCATTAAAGAACACTCAACCAGACCATTTCAGAATATTGCAGCTGACATCTTTGAATTTAATGGTCAACAAATTTTACTCGTTGCTGATCAATACAGTAAAATGCCATTCGTAAAGACAATGAAGAGTGTCACGAGTACAAGCTGTATTGAATACTTGAAAGCAATCTTCGCTGTTCACGGTATACCAGAGCGTCTATACACAGACAATGCCAAGTATTTCATATCAAATGAATTCCATAATTTCTCAATGGAATGGGAATTCACGCATATTACATCAAGCCCGAGGTATCCACAGTCAAATGGGCTCATTGAACGAATGGTTCAAACAATAAAAAATACCCTAAAAAAGGCGAAACAGTCAAGAATGGATTACCAAATGGCTCTCCTATGCCTAAGAACAACTCCGCTTGATAATCACTTGCCATCACCAGCCTTGTTCTTATTTTCCTGTTGTATACAACAGGAAAATAAGAACAAGGATCCCAACCTTGTTGGATGAGAACACAGTAAGAGACAACCAAATCCGTGAACCGATGAGCATCAATAGTAGCAAGCAACAACAATATTTCAACAGAAATGCAAAAGACCTTCCCGAATTGATAAGAGGTAGCAAAGTGTCTGTCCTTCAGGAAAATGACACGTGGCAGCCAGCGACGGTGGTAGAAAAATGTACTGAACCGCGTAGCTACATCGTCAAAATGCACAGCGATGGAAAACTATTTAGACGCAACAGAAGACACTTACAAGAAATATTCAGTCCACTGAGAAGAGTAACCTTCAATCTACCAGCCCAGGGGATGAGTCGGGATACGCCAACATCACCACCCCAACAGAGCCATGACCCCACAGAAATAAACAACACCAATACAACAACGCAACACACCCAGCCCATACAACTGCAGACACAACCTGACAAAATACTAGAACAACCACCAACATCATCAAACTGACCTGTGAGAACAAGAAAACCCCCAACTAAATATAAGGACTTCATTATATATAAATAATAAAAATAAATAACTAAACACATAAAATTAAACACACACACATACAAATTATAAATAAAATTAAATTAAAAAAAACAAAAAACTTTATTTGACAAGTGAGATGTGACAAGGTAGAGCTCTTTAATGTACAAGAGTTGCCTCCCTTGCATTAAGTTTTATATTATTCACTCGTGGCTAAATAAAGATACACATAAAAAATCTATCTCGTGCTTTCCTCGTTATACTCAACGTTCTACTAACCCATAAATAATATTACAGAGGTAATGACACCTAATTCAGTCATTCGCTGGAGTTCTTGTTTTAGTTTTTTTTTTCAGTGCAAAGGGAATGTTCCTAGGAGGGTTTATGACCTGCTTGATATCGGGATCCATAGTAATGTGATGAACACCCGGGAGTGTCCCAAGTTCACCAAAACAGTCCTTAAATTCGGAGAGAAAATCAATATTGTTAGTATTGATTTCGCAGATCCTCTTGATGAGGTTGAGATTAGAGCAGGTTTTCAGTCCAAGTATGGGAGATGCATCTATGTCAGCCACAATGAACATCGCATGATGCTTCAAATTGTTTTTTATAATCTGCGCAATACATTTGCCTTGAGCTGGTATGGATGTGTTATTATACGCAGATAGTGTTATACCAGTTGATTTTAGGTTTTGCTAGTCTTTCGTAATCCTTTGTGGGAAGAATATTTACCTGACTACCTGAGTCTATTTTAAATACTGTCTGTCCCGTTCACTTCCAGATTGACGTTCCAGTCTTCAGATGAGGCATTAATTTTGTAGTTGTTTATATCTTTTTTGTTAGTGGCAGAGGATTTAGAGGAGATACAATCTACAAACATTTTGGATTTATCATCATCCGTGGAGGAAAAATCACTATCTTCATGGTCCACTCTGTGTACTGATCTATTTGTAGGACATCTGCTGGCAAAATGGTTCCAGTTTTTGCATTTGTTGCAGGTCTGTCCATATGCAGGGCAGTTTCCACGATAATGGGAGAATGAGCAAAATCTACAGTTTTGTATTTTGTCATTAGTGTTGCCTGAAGAGTTTTGTGTTCCACTTCTACCAGGTCTTTGTTGCCGTGGTTGCTCCATGTTTTTCTTATTTGATGAGCTTGTGGGATTCACGCTATCCCCACCTTCATTTTTGACGCACACGCGAGTTTTCACCCCTTCCTCTCACGTTCGGCCGGTCATAGTAGTAAACCGTTGTTCTTAGCCGAAGATGAGGAAGAATTCATTTTTTTCGCGCGCTTTTGCGCTGACGTCACGGCAATTTGGCTTTTTCAAATCAGTCGCCCCGTGGTCGTCTGACCATCTGCCGGGCTGGCTCACTTGTCTCTCGCCGGTAACCTAATATATACTGACAGAGACATTTTATTCGGCAAAACCTTGCCTAGACCTCATGGCTCGTCGCTTTACCTTAACGCATACGACACGGTCGTCACTTTGCGATGACAGATTTCTCGTCCCGAGGCTAACATCTTTATCGAGCCGCCAACTTCCAGGAACTTTCAAAAACTTCCAACCTGATGAACAAAGCATTTTTCATATTCTTCGAACTGTACTTTCAGAACCTGTTACTTTAAAAAGAATTACATACACTCACAGTTATAAACTCTCGCAGTGAGTATTTTTTCCTTGCCGTATGTTATTATGCATTACAACTGACTTTCTGACTTTCTTCCTGAAGAAACATTTTCCCGCCATAGCCATCTTGGATTTAAATTTTGGCGCGGAACTCTATCTACCTTTTTTATCAACTACCATATTTCCATTATCTTACTGAAGGTCTTAACTGAAGACAATTAAATTTCTTTCTCAATTATTACATTTCCAGTACATTTACTGAAGGTCTTCACAGAAGACAAATTTACTTGTTAAACTCTAATAAAATTTATGTTTGTTCTTAACCTTTCGTTGTTTTGCCTGTCTACTTCTTTTCACTTTGGACGTTTGTACGGTGGAAAGAGCACGTCTTTATATTTTCTTTTTTTTTTACTTTGTTTGTGGATTCGGTAGTAGTGTGTAGTGTCTGGCACAAGGCCTTATTTTCGTAAGCCAGATCTGCACCGCTATCGGGTCCACAACATGCTATTCTTTGTGTAGTTGACAGACTTTGTCTCTCTTTGTAAGATTCCAAGTCTTTGTTTGGTGAGTTCGGCAGTTCGGCCAGCTTTTACAGCTCTTTCCAGAGTTAAATCTGATTCAGCCAACAGTTTTTCTTGTAGGCGTAAGTTATTAGTGCCTATGATAATAACATCTCTAACCAAGCTGTCACATAATTCACCTAGTTCACATTCTTGGCTAAGTGATTTTATCCTAGTGACAAATTCGTCAAAAGATTCTGCCTCCTCCTGACGAGCAGTGAGAAACTGAAATCGAGAGAGTGTAACATTTTTTCGTGGGTTGCAGTACTCTTCAAATTTGTCTAAAACTGTTGCATATGTGAGACTGTCCTCTACAGTTTGAAATTTGAAATTCCTATAGATTTTGCGACCTTGTTTTCCTAAGCATTGCAAGAGAATGCTTGTTTTTATTTCGTCGCTTTTACCGAGTTTTTCCGTAGCCGTAAGATATATTTTTAAATCCTCTTTAAAAATTTTCCAATCTTCAGAAAGATGGTGGTGTAGGTGGAGTAAAAAAGGAATCCATATTCAAAAGAGATTTTAGGGATTAACTGAGGAGACACGAGGGTTCTATAATTCTGACGCCATGTTGTATTCGCCGATAGACACGTAAACAACGTGGAGTCAATAAGGTTTACAATCAACAAAGAAGTAAAATGGTTCGGTCTTACCGTGCAGGTATTTGGTCTTCGTAAAAGGGAGTTGAGATGAGTCGGCGATGATTTCTTGCTGCACTTAGAAAAGAGAGATGAAGATTGGAGTGCGAGAACATACGTTTATTTCCTTAAGGCATTTTACAGGAAGTGTCCCCACAGCGTAAGTTTTTGTTCCCTTTCTGTCCGCAGTTAATATACATGTGTATGTGTATATACACACACACACATGTATGTATACATATAACAGGGACCACTGTTTGATATCAGTAGCCATACCAGGCCAGATAAATCTGCCTGATATGGTCCGCAACGTTGCCTTGCCTCCTGGGTGTGCCTGAGAATGGAAGTGGTCAAAAACAAGGCGGCGCATAGACGGTGGTATATACGGGCGCGGGTTACCCTTACTTACATCACAGTAAATAGTCCTATCCGTAAACGGAAGAGGTCGCTTTTCAATTTTTAGAGAAGTATCTGTTTGAATAGCTGATAGTGTGTCGTCATTAATCTGTTCATCCGCCAGTTTGTTAAAGTCCAATGTTGCAGGTTGGACTGCATTAAGAGTTGTCCGAGATAAAGTATCGGCCACTATATTGATAGTGCCGTGACGGATATCAGATGTAAAATTGTGTGATGTAATCCAAGTGTCGAATGTGCTTATCAGACTTTGCGTTTAGAGCGTATGTCAGTGGCTTGTGGTCCGTGAAGACCGAGAAATCACGCCCTTCTAATATATGTCTATAAAGTCTGATGGCTAGATATACTGCCAACAGTTCACGTGAAAAGGCACTGTATTTGACCTGGGAAGAATTGAGTTTGACTGAGAAAAATGACAGAGGTTTTTCGACGCCGTTAACCACCTGATGAAGTACATCTCCGAATGTATTTGATGATGCGTCTGTGGTTAAAGTCAATTTCGCATTGAGTGAAGATGTAATGTGCGTGAGTTTGGTGCAGTTCTGTAATTCCTGTTTGACTTCCGCAGATAACGTGATCTTAGGGTTTTTTTTCTTTTATACTTAGAAAGGAGGTTAGTTAGTGGTATATACTAGTGCAGTTATGTATAAACTGCCGGTAATAGCTGTTGATTGTGTTGACTTTCTCGTCCAAGGGAGTTAACCCGTGTTTATCTATGACATGACCGAGAAAAGTCAACCTGGGCACAGCAAACAAACACTTTTCAATATTCAGTTTTAGACCATAGTGTTGTAACCCCTCAAACATTAATCGCAAATGCTTGTTGTGCTCCTCGGGGTTCTTACTGGCTATTAAACACATCATCTATGTACGCATAAGTGAAGGATAACCCTCTGAGAACCTCATCAATCAGACGTTGGAAAGACTGCGCTGCATTACGCAGACCAAAAGGCATTCGAATGAATTCATATAACCCAAAAGGGGTAGTAATAGCTGTTTTGGGTACGTCTGATGGTTCTATCGGAATTTAGTAGAAAGCTTTTTTTAAATACAACTTAGTAAATATGGTAGCGCCTTCTAGTGACAGGGCAAAATCCTTGATATGGGGAATAGGGTATTTGTCAGGCACAGTTTGGGCATTTAAAAGACGATAATCCCCACAGGGACGCCAGGTGCCAGTATCACTTTTAGGAATCCTGTGGAGTGGTGTAGGACTTGAGGATGGTCGAATTATGCCAAACTTAAGCATATTTTCAAATTCGTCCTTAGCTACCCGTAATTTTGTCGGATGCAAACGACGAGGCGGTGTAGGAACTAGGGGTCCAGTCGTCTTAATAGAATGGGTAGCGTTGTGTTTGGTAGGCTCCGCATAATTAAAGGGTGACAAGAGTGACTTGTATTGACGGAGTAAGTTTTCGTATCCGTTTGCTTTTGGTATTAGTGCGGTCAAGTCAATTGTTGAATGTTTAGATGATGTTCCACGGCGCTGTAGGTTCGTGCACGTGTCGGTTAGCGTGCGCGAGGAAAGCTCAACAGAAAGGTTGAAATGAGCCAAGAAGTCTGCCCCAAGGATTGGCGTCTCAACATCGGCTATCGTGAAGAGCTAGATAAACTCCCTCCTTAGGCCGATGTTGAGGGACATAATACGTTCGCCGTATGTGATGATTGGCGTGCTATTGGCGGCTTTCAGTTTAAGTAAAGCTTCCTTTGGTTTGGTCGTTGACTTGTCATAACTGCTCAGTGGTATGATGCTGATCTGTGCGCCTGTGTCGATCAGGAATCTGAGGTTGCTATTGCGATCTTGGGTGTTAAAAAAGCGATTTTTATCACAAACGCCTTAATGGGTGCCAGATTGGTCGTTTCTCTGTTGCTTAGCTGAGGGTGTGCTATGGTATGAACATGGCGGTTGGCATTTTTTCGCGCGCGCGCCAAACACCTCGTTGTACTAGCAGACATTACGTGGATGATGGGGGCGCCGCGACGTAGAACGTCGGCGTTGAACGCTGTATCAATTCACAGAGTTGCTACGGCTTCTGCTTTGTGTATTCTGAACTTCATTTAAGCGCAGGGATAGTTTCTTCACCCCGCAGGCTAAAGCTTGTAACTGCTGGTTGATATCTGGGGTTGGATCATTCAACGGCACGACAGAGGCGATTCGATGTGCTGGACAGGTATCTGAGATGTTGTCAGCTATCGTCGCTAACTTCTGAATATCCATATTGTCTGTCAACGCTGCTAAAATCTGTACTGTGTCTGGACTTAATTTGTCCAGCCACATTTGTTTCAGAACAGCTTCGGACATTGAGTTGGCACCAAGCAGGGTCTGCATCCTGCGTAGAAGCTAGGAAGGTTTACTACTTCCGAGGGTGATGTTGGTCAGGAGTTCTCTAATCTTTAGTTCCTCTGAACAACCCGCCCGCTGCAGTATTGCCTGCTTTAGTATCTCATAGGGTTTGTCTGACGGAAGGTCATTGAGGATGTCTGCAACCTCCGATGCTACGTCGGCAGGTAGATTCTCGACTACGTACGCAGATTTTGATTGTTGTGAGTTAATGTGTCTTGCTTGAAAGATGGCATCTAATTGAATGAACCACGTCTGTACATTGGTATTGTAAGTCGGAAGGTCTACTTTGAGTGTAGCTTGGGTTGGTGATTTGGAGGGAAAAATAAGGAAGTTGGCGCCTTTTACAACGGTTAAGCCGCTGTGGGTACTGGGATGAATGTCGTCAGCGTTGCCAAATTTGTTGTGAACGTCGCTGTTAATAATTTATAATGAAGAAATTGTAGTGAACTTCTTTGAAACGGAGTTGCCAATTTGTTATGGACGTTGAGTCATTAATTTGTAGTGTGCCGATATTTATCTAACATCGGGGTTACCAATTTTGTTGCGGGATGTACACGGAGTGAAATATATCAGAAGGCAAAATTAAGTAAGATGAAGGTTATGCGTGCTTATAGCGTCCCTATCCCACAACATATAGGTTATACAAACAATTTAAGCATAAATTGGATGGCGAGAAACTACTAAATACTGTTGTTAAAGATTTAACATTAATGAAATTTTTATATCAACAATAAAATATACATGTAACAACAATTACAATGTTTGTTGTTGTGATAATTAAGACAATGTCATGAGGAATGTTTGTGTAGGAATGTTAAGAAATTTAAAATGATTTGGTTTCTGCAAGAAAAAAGAAATTATATGTGTTCGTTCATTTATCAGTGTGTGTACGTGTGTAATTTACAAGTAAGAATAAATGTTATCTTGCCTTTATCTGTGTAGGCTGAGTTGGTGAAATATGCAATTACTTTTTAGTACTGAAATTGTTTCACTTATCAAGTCAGCTATAGACGTTGGTTAAAACGCGGACAATAGTTGATGAATGTTTGTTGGGTTTATTGAGATTTCAATGTGGTATGTGAGTCAGTGAATTGTCACGCGTGGAATTTGGTAGTATCTCGTTGAACTCCGGTGGCTGACTGTCTGAATTGAGTCAGCTGCGGTTAATTTATAGATTTTTGAGTAGCGAAATCGGCTCAAAAGAGCTTGGCGGGAAATAGGATTCGTTTGGAATTTTCCTTCATTTGGTGCTTATTAACCAATAAAAAGATTGGATTTGCAGAAACGAGATGATGATTGGTTAAAGTCTTTTCGGAGAAAAATACATTTTTCTGAAGGGGGTTAAAGGCTAATGTGGAAGATTCCACAATTGCATTGAAAATGAAACGTTTTAGCTTAATTTTGAAAAGATTTTATAACTTAAACACAGATGGTGATTGAAAATATTAGAAAAGAATGAAATAATTGAAATTCGATTTGGTATCGATCAAAAAATATTAAATTTCAATAATTTACATAAAGTTATATTAAAAATGTTTGGTTTTACAAAGTGTTGAATAACACTGAAAATTACGTTGAAAAACGAGATATTACGCAAATATCGAGTAGTATTTAAAAGGTAGAAACGGCTGATTGAAATTATAATTTAGTCTTTAAAAACAATAGAAAATCAATGAAATTATTGAAAATCAATAATAACGTATCAATCGAAAACGTATCAATCGAAAAATAACGAATCAATCGAAAAAAAATAACGTATCAATCGAAAAATATTGAATTTAACCAGTTTCAACAGGTTACACAAAGTTATATTAAACATTTGAAACTTTTTGAAAAATATATTTACGTGAATTTTGAAAAACATATTTACGTGCAAAAACTAGCTGATTTGGCTAAAAACAGTTGATTCAAAATTTAATTTGGTATTTGAAAATATTAGAAAACCAATTAAATTATTGAAAATCGATATGGTATCGATCGAAAAACATTGATTTTAACAAGTTTCAACAGTTTTCACAAAGTTATATTAAAAATTTTCGGTTTTACACACATTTGAAAAACATTGAAAGTGTAAAACCGAGCTACTTTGGCAACTTTTTAAACGTTAATAAAGTTTGTTTGAAAGTTTAATTTCCTATTTGAAACTTTTAGAAAACCAATATAATTATTGAAAATCGTTATGGCATCAATCGAAAAATATTGATTTTAGCAAGTTTCAACAGTTTACATAAAGTCATATTAAAGATATTCGGTTTTACACGATTTTGAAAATCATTGAAAGGTACGTGTAAAATCTAGCTGCTTTGGTTACGTTTTGAACGTTAAGCACGGTTGTTTGGAAATTTAATTTGCTATTTGAAAACATTAGAAAACCACTAAAGTTATTGAAATTCGATATGGTATCGATCGAAAAATATTGATTTTAACAATTTTCAACAGTTTCCAAAAATTTATATTAAAAATTTTCGATTTTACAGACTTTTGAAAAAAATTAATATTTACATGTAAAAACAAGCTGATTTGGCTACTTTTTCAACGTTTTTGAAAATTTAATTTGCTATTTGAAAACATTAGAAAATCAATAAAATTATGGAAAATCGAAAAATATTGATTGTAACAAGTTACAAAACTTCACAGAAAGTCATATTAAAAATTTTCGGTTTCACACACGTTTGAAAAACATTGAATATTACCTGGAAAAACTAGCTGTTTTGGCTACATTTTGAATGTTAATGTCGGTTGAAAATTGAATTTGCTATTAGAAAACTTTAGAAAACCAATAAAATTATTGAAAGTCTATAGGGTATCGATCAAAAAATATTGATTTTAACAAGTTTCAACAAAGTTATATTAAAGATTTTCTGTTTTACACACTTTTAAAAACATTGAAATTTACGTGTTAAAAACTAGCTGGATTGGTTACATTTAGAACGTTAAACACGGTTGTTTGAAACTTTAATTTGCTATCAGTAAACTTTAGACAACCAATAGAGAATCGAAATGTTATCGATCGAAAAATATTGATTTTAAAAAGGTTTTTCGGTTTATACACTTGAAAAACATTGAAATTTACATTGCAAAAAGTAACTGATTTGGCTACTTTTTGATCGTTACACATGATTGATTTAATAATTAATTCGGTATTTGAAAACATTCGAAAACAAATAATTGAAACTCATATGGTATCGTTCTCAAAATATAGTTTTAAACATGTTTCAACATGTTATAGACAAGCGTATGGTTGCAAGACAGAAATACAACAGCAGAAATAGATTTACGTGATTTATTTCAATAGGGACGTGTGGTTTGGGGACAGCTACCTTGTGGTATAGTTCATAAGCCGGCTGCCGATCCGGATTGATCTCTCATAGTAGTTCCCACTGGTTGGCGTGGCGTTCCTCCTGCTGACTGCCCAGACTGACCGTCACAGATCTCTCTCCCGGCCTTCCCTTGACTGCTTTGTACTTCCCCGTGTGCAAAGTGCCTGGATATACTGGCCCTGTGTGAGACCAATCTTGACTCCTCTATCCCTTCCTCTGATCTCTCGATCCCTGGATACCTTCCTCTTCTCAGAAAAGACTCTCTAACCTTGGCCTTGGTGTCTACGTCAAGGACCATCTCACTCTGGCTAGAGAGTGCTCTCTCGAATCGCCGGATCATTCGTACTTATGTCTCCGGCTATCTCTTCTCAATGCTGTAAGCTATCTTTTCTTCCTCTATCGCTCTCCATCCTCTCAGGACTGTGGAATACTCGATGTCATTTCTGACAGCATAGACAAGGCCCTCTCTCTCCATCCGTTCGCTCACATATTTGTGTTTGGCGATTTTAACGCCCATCACAACAAGTGCCTTAAGAATGATAATACCGACCTCGCAGGCATTCATACTCGCAACTTTTCAGTCTCTCAATCCCTCACACAGATAATTAATTTCCCCACGCATTTTGCTTACAACTGGGATTTAAGGCCTCACTCCTCGACCTGTGTTTTACCTCCATCCCTGAGTCTTGTAGTGTCACGCAGCTCTGTCCTATCGGTAACTCCGATCATGCTGTAGTGTCTATTAGTATCTCCTTCAGCCCCACCCCCTGCAAGGAGCCTCCTACCACCAGAACCTCATTCTGCTACCAACGGGCTGACTGGGACTCGTTTCGTGATTTCCTCCGCGATGTCCCCTGGGATGCTGTATTTAAGCTCCCCATTCAAGAATGTGCTTCAGAGGTCTCTTCCTGGCTTAAAGCTGGAATCGACGCTTTCATCCCCTCAAGGAAATTCAAGGTCAAACCGCGATCCTCCCCTTGGTTCAAAGCTGCTTGCTCAGCCACCATTGCCCATAGGAACCACTTCTTCCACCGTTTTCTTAGTGATATGTCTGACTGTAAAAGACGCCAATTTACCTCTGCCCGTAACGAGTGTAAGCGTATCCTCAACAAAGCTAAGTCACTATTTGCTGCTCGGATGAAGGAACGTATTGCATCTCGCAAATTCGGCTCCAAAGATTATTGGCGCCTCTGCAAGAGCGTTCTGAACAATAGCAAACCCTCCATTCCTCCCCTGTTCAATCAGTTTGCGGTCCTGACCACCTCTGCCGACAAGGCTGAATGCTTTGCTCGGAAGTTTTCTTCCAATTCAACGTTAGACTCTTCCGGGGTACTCATGCCCGATTTCCCTCCCAGAACCGAGGCCCCTTTGAAAGGATTGCACATATCCCCGTCGTTGGTATTGGGCATTATTTCTAACTTAGAAATTATACAACCACTGCCTCAAGGAATCTTGTTTTCCTGACTGCTGGAAGTCCTCAACCATTGTTCCTGTCTTTAAGAACTCTGGTGACCCCCCGACCCTTCTAATTACCGTCCTATCAGTCTCCTACCCCTCTTCGGCAAAGTCTTCGAGGCCATTATCAATACCGAAGTGATTAATCACCTGATATCCCATGATCTGCTCTCAGCCAAGCAGTATGGTTTCCGCTTTGCCCGATCTACAGCCGATGTGCTTACGGCCATCACTGAATTTGTCTACCAAGCTATTCATAATAACGGAGAAGCTCCAAAGCGTTTGATAGAGTTTGGCATGCCGGCCTTCTTCGCAAGCTCCAGGGCTATGGTATCACAGGTCGATTGTTTGACCTAATACAATCATTCCTGTCAAACCGTGAATTGAAGGTCGTTATCAATGGATTCATCTCCAGCTCCTATCCCACTAACGCAAGTGTTCCTCCTAGGCCCTACTCTGTTCCTCATATTCATAAACGACCTTCCTGACGCCATAGATTCCCAAGTCGGCATCTATGCGGACGACACCACAATTTACTCCTGCCTCAAACACAAATCTAGTGATGCTGTTGTACAAAGTTTATTCCTTTTACTACGACGTCGGAGCGGGTCATGTGTTTCTTGGCTTCTCTGGGTAACTGAGATATTGGTAAGATGCAGGTGGAGCATCCAGAGTCTAGCAATGCGACGCCAGAGAAGGTGAAGGTGAACTGGACGAGCGGTGAATTGTGAGCGAGTCCTTTAAGGTTGAAGGTGTGATGGCTGACGTAGGAGCACGGCGAACGAGGCATCAGATCTCGTCCTGCCCGAAGCGAAAATCCTGTTCCACATCATTTATGGCTTGTATATTATTCGTTGCGGCGATATGGGCCTGTGCCCGAGTGCGAGGTGGGTGGCGATAAAGGCAGTTGCGTCCATGGCGGCAGGGGCGACCTCTGAGGTAGTAGTTCTTGCACACGCTGATTCGTGGTGTGTACTGATGGTTTCTGTGTGTCGGATGGTGGCCATGTTCGGGAGGGTTGGTGAGGCCCGTCTGCTGTGGGTTTGGTTGCCTGCTGAGTCGAAGTGGCGCGTCTCTTTGGTTTGACCGCTGTGGTTTCTGTGTGAAATACACAGTGTCGTGCGAAGTCGTGTCGTTGGAGTTTACACCGCGATCAAGGTATCTTTGAGCTTCGGAGCTATGCCAATGGCTGAATAGTGGTTGTCCATTGTCTTGACAAGATGTGGGTAGAGATTTGAGTTCCAAATTTTCACCTTTTCTCTCATTAGCATAGCGCCGATGATGGGAATAAGTCCATCGACTAAGTCTGTATTTTTGTCTTTTTTGTATTTGTTTTTTATGTGGACAGCTGCCTCTCTAAGGGTGATTTCGAGTCGACCCGCGAAGTCTGTTAATTTTTCGCCGTCTCGCCGTTCTAGATCCCAGGCTTGACTGAGGTGTTGGAAGTTAGTCATCTGGCTTCCGTGGGCTGTTAATAAGTATTCCTTCAGTTGTTCGAAGATGGATATGTCTTTTTTTGAGTCAATCATCTGCTGAAAGATACTTTGGTCCAGTCAATCTTTAGCAGACTTGACGAATTCGCATTCCAGGCTGGGATAGGTGCTGAGTTCTGGCGTGATGTGGATTGTGTATGCTTTGTTTAGAGCCGTGATGAATCGGTTCACGTTGTGTCCAGGGTGAAAAGTTCTCTCTAGTTTCAATATGTCGCGTATAGTTTGTTGGCGCATCATTAAGCTGTAATCGCCATTTGTTTGAGCGGTGGGAGGTGTTAAAATAGTTGATTTTAGGGCAGTCAGCATGTAGTTTATGTCGGCTTGAATTTCTTGTATTGTGGCTTCGGAAGGCTGTGTTGGACCCGTCTTCAAGTTGAATAGTTGTGTTTTCTGTTCCTTGATGAGAGTAAATAGTTCGGCTTGGGTGAAGCTCGTGTAGTCGTCCATATTTCTCTTGCTGTACGCTTCTAACACCAGTGTTATAGACAAGCATATGGTTGCAAGACAGAAATACAACAGCAGAAATAGATTTACGTGATTTATTTCAATAGTGGTTTTGGGACAGCTACCTTGTGGTATAGTTCATAAGCCGGCTGCCGATCCGGGTTGATCTCTCATAGTAGTTCCCACTGGTTGGCGTGGCGTTCCTCCTGCTGACTGCTGCTGACTGCTCAGATTGACCGTGACAGATCTCTTTCCCGGCTTCCCGTTGACTGCTTTGTACTTCCCCGTGTGACCCTTTTTATGGCGTTTTTTATGGCTTAACGGGCTCGAAAACGACGCGAGTATAATTAGGAGTGAAGCATTTTTATTGGTCGAAAAATAGAAGCACTTTGAAATTATTTTTCGACTGGAATTCGTGCGTCGGGCCTATGCGTAAATGACGATAATGGTCATTTTGTGACGGGGCCTTGTCCCGTTCACATCCGACTCTTGCTCTTGAATATGTTAGTTTATTTGCCTGCAAATCAGCCGAGATATGTCTTATTTTATTTCATAAACATTTTACACAAATTTATATTGAAAATTTGTGGTGTAACAATATTTTGAAAAATATTGAAATTTACGTGCAAAAACTTGCTGATTTGTCAACATTTTCAACGTTAACCACGTTTGATACTAAATTTGATTTTGACATTAGAAAAACAATAAAATTATTCAAAGTCACTATGGTAAAACCTAAAATTTGTAATATAACTTTGTGAAAACTGTTGAAAACTTATCAAAATAAGTATCTTTCGATCGATACCATATCGATTTTCAATAATTTTATTGCTTTTCTAATGTTTTCAAATAGCAAATTAAATTTCCAAACAACCGTGTTTAACTTTCACAAAGAATGCCAAACCAAATTGAGTTGCACGGAAATTTCAATATTTTTCAAAAATTTGTAAATCCTCAATTTTTTTAATATAAGTGTGTAGGCACTGTAGAAACTTGTCAAAATCAATATTTTTCGATCGATAACATAACCATAACGTAGCCAAACCAGCTTGATTTTGCACGTAAATTTCAATATTGTCCAAAAGTTTGAAAAATGTAAAATTTGTAATAAAACTTGGTGAAAATTGTTGAAACTTGTCAAAATCAATATTTTTCGATCGATACCATATCGAATTTCAATAAGTTTTAGTGGTTTCCTAATGTTTTAAAATAGCAAATTAAATTTCCAAACAACCGTATTTTCATTCAGAAAGTTGCCAAAACAGCTTGATTTTGCATGTAAATTTCAATATCTTTCTAAAGTTTGTGAAACTTAAAATTTGTAATATAACTTTGTGAAAACTGTTGAAACTTGCCAGAATCAATATTTTTCAATCAATTGCCATATCGATTTTCAATAATTTTATTGGTTTTCTAATGTTTTTAAATAACAAATTAAATTTCCACAATGTTCCAAAAGTAGCTACAACATTTTGATTTTGTACAGAATAATAAAGTAACAAATTAAATTTCTAAAGAAAATTGTCAATTGAAAATCAAAAAATCTGTTATAATTCTACTTGATTTCAACACTTTCAATTGCAACACAACAAAATCTGCAATAATTCTACTTTATTTCAAAATCTTCAATGGAAAATCTCAAATTATGCTATTATTCTCCTTTATATCAACATTTCCAATTAAATAATAGCAAAATCTCCTATAATTCTACATGATTTCAATATTTTCAATTGAAAAATAATGACTCCTGCAATAATTCAATTTGATTTAAACATTTCAAATAGAAAAATAACAAAATTTGCTATAATTCTACGTGATTTCAGCATTTTTAATTGAAATATAACAAAATCTACAATAATTCTATTTAATTTCAACATTTTCAATTCAAAAATAATAAAATCTGCGATAATTCCCTTTGATTTCAACATTATGAATTGAAAATAACAAAGTCTGCTATAACCCTCTTTGATTTCAACATTTTCTATTGAAAAATAACAAAATATGATATAATGCTTCATCATTTAAACATTTTCAATTGAAAAATAACAAAATCTGCTATACTTCCACTTGACTTCAACATTTTCAATTGGGAAATAATAAAATCTGCTAAAATTCCATTTGATTTCAAAATTTGCAGTTGAAAAACAGCAAAATATGATATAATTTCATTTGATTTTTATATCTTCAATGGAAAAATAACAAAATCTGCAATAATTCCCTTTGATTTCAACATTTTCAATTGAAAAATAACAACATCTGTTCTAATTGATTTGTACTATTTCAATTGGAAAGTAACAAAATCTGCTATAATTCCATGTGATTTCAACATTTTCAGTTCAAAAATAAAATCTGTTATAATTCTACTTGATTTCAACATCTTCAATAGATATAATTCATTTGAAAAATAACATAATCTACTATAATTCTATTTGATTTCAACATTTTTATTTGAAAAATAACAAAATCTGCTATAATTCCATTAGATTTCTATATTTCCTATTGAAAAATCACAAAATCTGCTATAATTATCCATTATTTTAACATTTTCAATTGAAAAGATCTGATATAATCCTACCTGATTTCAACATTTTCAATTAAAAATAACAAAGTCTGCTATAATTCTACTTGATTTGTACCATTTGAATTAAAAAATAACAAAATCTGCTATATTTCCATTTTATTTTAACATTTTCAATTGAAAAATAAGACAATCTGATCTAACTCTAACTCATTTCAAAATTTTCAATGGAAAAATTGCAAAATCTGCTATAATTCCATTTGATTTCTATATTTTCGATTGAAAAATAAGAAAGTCTGCTATAATTCTACTTGATTTAACCATTTTCAATAGAAAAATAACAAAATCTGCTATAATTCCATTTGATTTCAAGATTTTCAAGTGAAAAATAAAAAAATCTGCAATAATACTATTTGCTTTTAACATTTTCAATTGAAAAATAACAAAATCTTCTATAATTCTAATTGCTTTCAAAATATTGAGTGAAGAATAATAAAATATGCTATAATTGCATTTGATTTAAACATTTACTATTGAAAAATAACATAATCTGCCATAATTCTACTTGATCTTAACATTTTCAATTTAAAAATATGCTATAATTGCATTGGATTTAAAAATTTTCATTTAAAAAATAACAAAATCTGCTATAATTTTACTTACTTTCAGCATTTTCCATTGAAAAGTAACAAAATCTCAAATAATTCTGCCTGATTTCAAAATATTCAATTGAAAAATTACAAAATATGCTCTAATTATATTTGATTTCAACGTTATCTATTAAAAAATAATAAAGTCTAGTATAATTCTAATTGATTTCAACATTTTAAATTGAAAAATAATATAATCTGCTATAATTTCATTTGATTTCAAAATTTTGAATAGAAAATAAGAAAAAGCAATAATGTTCTACTTGATTTCAACACATCAATTGAAAAATACCATAATATGCAATAATGGCATTCGAATTCATCATTTCCTATTGAAACATAACAAAATCTCTCATAATTCCATTTCAGTTCAACTTCTTCATTTGAGAAGACAAAAGCTGATATAATTCTATTTCAACATTGTTAATGGAAAAATAACAAAATCTGCTATAATTCTACTTGATTTCAACATTTTCCATTGAAAAATAAAAAAATCTGCTAAAGTTCCATTTGATTTTAACATTTGCAGTTGAAAAACTACAAAATCTGTTATAATTTCACTTGATGATCATATCTCCAATAGAAAAATAACAAAATTTGCGATAATTCTCTTTGTTTTCAATATTTTCAATTGAAAAATGAGGAATCTGATAAAATTCTAATTGATTTCAAAATTTACAATAGAGAAATTGCAAAATCTGCTATAATTCCATCTGATTTCTACATTTTCAATTGAAAAATAACAAAACCTGCTATAATTCCATTTTCAATGTAAAATTAACAATATCTACTATAATTCTATTTGATTTCAACAAAAAAAATAACAAAATCTATGGCAATTCTTCCTGATTACAACATTTTCAATTGAAAAATAATAAAATCTATTATAATTCCATTGGTTTAATCATTTTGAAATTAAAATAAAAAGCTGATAGAATCCTACTTTTAACATTTTCAATAGAAAAATTAAAAAAATCTTCAATAATTCCATTTGATTTCAAGATTTTCAATTAAAAAAAAACAAAATCATGTATAATTCCACTTGAGTTCATATTTTCAATTGAAAACTAAGAAAATGTGCTATAATTCCATTTGATTTCATCATCTTTAATAAAAAAATACCTAAAATCTGATATAATTCTACTTTCTTTCAACTTTTTCCATTGATTACAACATTTTCAATAGAAAAATATGAAATCTCCAATAATTCCATTTGATTTAAAGTTTTTCAATTGAAAAATAACAGAATATGCTATATATCTACATGATTTCACCATTTTAGTTTGAAACATATGAAAATATGCTATAATTCCATTTGATTTCAACATTTTCAAGTGAGATATCATAAAATGTGCTATAATTCTATTTGATTTCAAAGTTTTTGATTGAAAAATAAGAAAATATGCTACAACTCCATTTAATTTCCACATTTTCTATTGAAAAATAACAAAATCTGCTATAATTCTAATTGATTTCAATATATTCAATTGAAAAATAACAAACTCATCAATAATTCTACACTTATTTCATATTTTGAATTGAAAGCTAACAAAATCTGCTATATTTCCATTTGATTTCATCATGTTCAACTTAAAAATACCAAAATCTGATATAATTCTACTTGCTTTCACGTTTTTCCATAGAAAAACAACAGAATCTGCTATAATTTCATTTGACAATTTTCAAATGAGAAATGACAAAATCTGGTATAAATCTGCTTTTCATTTGGAAAATAAGAAAATCTGATATAAGTCCATTTGAATTCAACATTTTCTATTGAAAAATATCATAATCTGCTATAATTCTTCATTATTTCAACATTTTCAATTGCAAAATAATAAAAAATCTGCTATAGTTCAAATTGATTTCAAAATTTTCAATGGAATAATGAGAAAATCTTCAATAATTCCATTTGATTTAAAGTTTTTCAATGGAAAAATAGCAAAATCGGCAATATTTCTACTAGATATCATATTTTCATTTTGAAAACTAGCAAAATCTGCTATATTTCCATTTGATTTGATCATCTTTTATTGAAAAATACCAAAAATCTTATATAATTCTACTTGCTTTAAATTTTCCATTGAAAAAAAAAAAGAATTTGTTATAATTCCACATGATTTAATGAATTACAATTGAGAAATAACAAGATCTGGCATAAATCTACTTGATTTCAATAATATCAATTGGAAAATAAGAAAATCTGATATAATTCTACTTTATTTCTACATTTTCCATTGAAATATAATATAATCTGCTATAATTTTACTTGTTTTCAAAATTATCAATTGAAAAATAACAAAATCTATAATTCCATTTGAATTCAACATTTGGAATTCAAAATTTGCAATAATTTAATTTGATTTCAACATTTTTAATTGAAAAAATAACAAAACCTGCTATAATTTCATTTGATTTTAAAATTTCATTTGAAAATAAGATAAACCGATAATGTTCTATTTGATTTCACATTTTCTATTGTAAAATAACAAAATTTGTTATAATTCTACTTGATGTCCACATTTTCAATTGAAAAATAATAAAATCTGCAATAATTCCATTTGAATTCAAGATTTTTAATCAGAAATAATAAATTCTGCTATAATTCCCCTTGATTACAACATTTTCATTAGAAAAATATGAAATCTCCAATAATTCCACTTGATTTAAAGTTTTTCAATTGAAAAATAACAAAATCTATTATATTTCTACATTATTTCACCATTTTAGTTTGAAACATATGAAAATATGCTATAATTCCATTTGATTTCAACATTTTCAAGTGAGATATCATAAAATGTGCTATAATTCTATTTGATTTCAAAGTTTTTGATTGAAAAATAAGAATATATGCTACAACTCCATTTAATTTCCACATTTTCTATTGAAAAATAACAAAATCTGCTATAATTCTAATTGATTTCAATATATTCAATTGAATAATAACAAACTCATCAATAATTCTACTTTATTTCATATTTTGAATTGAATGCTAACAAAATCTGCTATATTTCCATTTGATTTCATCATGTTCAATTTAAAAATACCAAAATCTGATATAATTCTACTTGCTTTCACGTTTTTCCATTGAAAAACAATAGAATCTGCTATAATTTCATTTGACAATTTTCAAATGAGAAATGACAAAATCTGGTATAAATCTGCTTGATATCAACATTTTTATTTGGAAAATAAGAAAATCTGATATAAGTCCATCCGAATTTAACATTTTCTATTGAAAAATAACAAAATCTGCTATTATTCTAATTGATTCCAATATATTCAATTGAAAATAACAATGTCATCAATAATTCTACTTTATTTCATATTTTTAATTTAAAGTTAAGAAAATCTGCTATATTTCTATTTGATTTCATCATGTTCAATTGAAAAATACCAAAATCTGATATAATTCTACTTGCTTTCATGTTTTTCCATTGAAAAACAATAGAATCTGCTATAATTTCATTTCATTTGACCATTTTCAATTGAGAAATGACAAATCTGGTATAAATCTGCTAGATATCAACATTTTTATTTGGTAAATAAGAAAATCTGATATAAGTCCATTTGAATTCAACATTTTCTATTGAAAAATAATATAATCTGCTATAATTCTTCTTTATTTCAACATTTTCAATTGAAAAATAAGAAAAAATCTGCTATAGTTCAAATTGATTTCAAAATTTTCAATGGAATAATGAGAAAATCTTCAATAATTCCATTTGATTTCAAGTTTTTCCATTGAAAAATAGCAAAATCGGCAATATTTCTACTTGATTTCATATTTTCAATTGAAAACTAACAAAATCTGCTATATTTCCATTTGATTTGATCATCTTTTATTGAAAAATACCAAAATCTTATATAATTCTACTTGCTTTAAATTTTCCATTGAAGAAAAACAGAATTTGGTATAATTCCACTTGATTTAATGAATTTCAATTGAGAAATAACAAAATCTGGCATAAATCTGATTGATTTCAATAATATCAATTGGAAAATAAGAAAATCTGATATAATTCTACTTTATTTCTACATTTTCCATTGAAATATAATATAATCTACAATAATTTTACTTGTTTTCTACATTATCAATTGAAAAATAACAAAATGTATAATTCCATTTGATTTCTACATTTTGAATTCAAAATTTGCAATAATTTAATTTGATTTCAACATTTTTAATTGAAAAAATAACAAAACCTGCTATAATTTCATTTGATTTTAAAATTTCATTTGAAAATAAGATAAACCGATAATGTTCTATTTGATTTCACATTTTCTATTGTAAAATAACAAAATTTGTTATAATTCTACTTGATGTCCACATTTTCAATTGAAAAATAATAAAATCTGCAATAATTCCATTTGAATTCAAGATTTTTAATCAGAAATAATAAATTCTGCTATAATTCCCCTTGATTACAACATTTTCATTAGAAAAATATGAAATCTCCAATAATTCCACTTGATTTAAAGTTTTTCAATTGAAAAATAACAAAATCTATTATATTTCTACATTATTTCACCATTTTAGTTTGAAACATATGAAAATATGCTATAATTCCATTTGATTTCAACATTTTCAAGTGAGATATCATAAAATGTGCTATAATTCTATTTGATTTCAAAGTTTTTGATTGAAAAATAAGAATATATGCTACAACTCCATTTAATTTCCACATTTTCTATTGAAAAATAACAAAATCTGCTATAATTCTAATTGATTTCAATATATTCAATTGAATAATAACAAACTCATCAATAATTCTACTTTATTTCATATTTTGAATTGAATGCTAACAAAATCTGCTATATTTCCATTTGATTTCATCATGTTCAATTTAAAAATACCAAAATCTGATATAATTCTACTTGCTTTCACGTTTTTCCATTGAAAAACAATAGAATCTGCTATAATTTCATTTGACAATTTTCAAATGAGAAATGACAAAATCTGGTATAAATCTGCTTGATATCAACATTTTTATTTGGAAAATAAGAAAATCTGATATAAGTCCATCCGAATTTAACATTTTCTATTGAAAAATAACAAAATCTGCTATTATTCTAATTGATTCCAATATATTCAATTGAAAATAACAATGTCATCAATAATTCTACTTTATTTCATATTTTTAATTTAAAGTTAAGAAAATCTGCTATATTTCTATTTGATTTCATCATGTTCAATTGAAAAATACCAAAATCTGATATAATTCTACTTGCTTTCATGTTTTTCCATTGAAAAACAATAGAATCTGCTATAATTTCATTTCATTTGACCATTTTCAATTGAGAAATGACAAATCTGGTATAAATCTGCTAGATATCAACATTTTTATTTGGTAAATAAGAAAATCTGATATAAGTCCATTTGAATTCAACATTTTCTATTGAAAAATAATATAATCTGCTATAATTCTTCTTTATTTCAACATTTTCAATTGAAAAATAAGAAAAAATCTGCTATAGTTCAAATTGATTTCAAAATTTTCAATGGAATAATGAGAAAATCTTCAATAATTCCATTTGATTTCAAGTTTTTCCATTGAAAAATAGCAAAATCGGCAATATTTCTACTTGATTTCATATTTTCAATTGAAAACTAACAAAATCTGCTATATTTCCATTTGATTTGATCATCTTTTATTGAAAAATACCAAAATCTTATATAATTCTACTTGCTTTAAATTTTCCATTGAAGAAAAACAGAATTTAGTATAATTCCACTTGATTTAATGAATTTCAATTGAGAAATAACAAAATCTGGCATAAATCTGATTGATTTCAATAATATCAATTGGAAAATAAGAAAATCTGATATAATTCTACTTTATTTCTACATTTTCCATTGAAATATAATATAATCTACAATAATTTTACTTGTTTTCTACATTATCAATTGAAAAATAACAAAATGTATAATTCCATTTGATTTCTACATTTTGAATTCAAAATTTGCAATAATTTAATTTGATTTCAACATTTTTAATTGAAAAAATAACAAAACCTGCTATAATTTCATTTGATTTTAAAATTTCATTTGAAAATAAGATAAACCGATAATGTTCTATTTGATTTCACATTTTCTATTGTAAAATAACAAAATTTGTTATAATTCTACTTGATGTCCACATTTTCAATTGAAAAATAATAAAATCTGCAATAATTCCATTTGAATTCAAGATTTTTAATCAGAAATAATAAATTCTGCTATAATTCCCCTTGATTACAACATTTTCATTAGAAAAATATGAAATCTCCAATAATTCCACTTGATTTAAAGTTTTTCAATTGAAAAATAACAAAATCTATTATATTTCTACATTATTTCACCATTTTAGTTTGAAACATATGAAAATATGCTATAATTCCATTTGATTTCAACATTTTCAAGTGAGATATCATAAAATGTGCTATAATTCTATTTGATTTCAAAGTTTTTGATTGAAAAATAAGAATATATGCTACAACTCCATTTAATTTCCACATTTTCTATTGAAAAATAACAAAATCTGCTATAATTCTAATTGATTTCAATATATTCAATTGAATAATAACAAAGTCATCAATAATTCTACTTTATTTCATATTTTGAATTGAATGCTAACAAAATCTGCTATATTTCCATTTGATTTCATCATGTTCAATTTAAAAATACCAAAATCTGATATAATTCTACTTGCTTTCACGTTTTTCCATTGAAAAACAATAGAATCTGCTATAATTTCATTTGACAATTTTCAAATGAGAAATGACAAAATCTGGTATAAATCTGCTTGATATCAACATTTTTATTTGGAAAATAAGAAAATCTGATATAAGTCCATCCGAATTTAACATTTTCTATTGAAAAATAACAAAATCTGCTATTATTCTAATTGATTCCAATATATTCAATTGAAAATAACAATGTCATCAATAATTCTACTTTATTTCATATTTTTAATTTAAAGTTAAGAAAATCTGCTATATTTCTATTTGATTTCATCATGTTCAATTGAAAAATACCAAAATCTGATATAATTCTACTTGCTTTCATGTTTTTCCATTGAAAAACAATAGAATCTGCTATAATTTCATTTCATTTGACCATTTTCAATTGAGAAATGACAAATCTGGTATAAATCTGCTAGATATCAACATTTTTATTTGGTAAATAAGAAAATCTGATATAAGTCCATTTGAATTCAACATTTTCTATTGAAAAATAATATAATCTGCTATAATTCTTCTTTATTTCAACATTTTCAATTGAAAAATAAGAAAAAATCTGCTATAGTTCAAATTGATTTCAAAATTTTAAATGGAATAATTAGAAAATCTTCAATAATTCCATTTGATTTCAAGTTTTTCCATTGAAAAATAGCAAAATCGGCAATATTTCTACTTGATTTCATATTTTCAATTGAAAACTAACAAAATCTGCTATATTTCCATTTGATTTGATCATCTTTTATTGAAAAATACCAAAATCTTATATAATTCTACTTGCTTTAAATTTTCCATTGAAGAAAAACAGAATTTGGTATAATTCCACTTGATTTAATGAATTTCAATTGAGAAATAACAAAATCTGGCATAAATCTGATTGATTTCAATAATATCAATTGGAAAATAAGAAAATCTGATATAATTCTACTTTATTTCTACATTTTCCATTGAAATATAATATAATCTACAATAATTTTACTTGTTTTCTACATTATCAATTGAAAAATAACAAAATGTATAATTCCATTTGATTTCTACATTTTGAATTCAAAATTTGCAATAATTTAATTTGATTTCAACATTTTTAATTGAAAAAATAAAAAAACCTGCTATAATTCCATTTGATTCTAAAATTTCATTTGAAAATAAGATAAACCGATAATGTTCTTTTTGATTTCAACATTTTTTTGTAAAATAACAAAATTTGTTTATAATTCTACTTGATGTCAACATTTTCACTTGAAAAATAATAAAATCTGCAATAATTCCATTTGATTTCAAGATTTTTAATCAGAAATAATAAATTCTGCTATAATTCCCCTTCATTACAACATTTTCAATAGAAAAATATGAAATCTCCATTAATTCCATTTGATTTAAAGTTTTTCAATTGAAAAATAACAAAATCTGTTATATTTCTATATGATTTCACCATTTTAGTTTGAAACATGAAAATATGCTATAATTCCATTTGATTTCAACATTTTCAAGTGAGATATCATAAAATGTGCTATAATTCTATTTGATTTCAAAGTTTTTGATTGAAAAATAAGAAAATATGCTACAACTCCATTTAATTTCCACATTTTCTATTGAAAAATAACAAAATCTGCTATAATTCTAATTGATTTCAATATATTAAATTGAAAAATAACAAAGTCATCAATAATTCTACTTTATTTCATATTTTGAATTGAAAGCTAACAAAATCTGCTCTATTTCTATTTGATTTCATCATGTTCAATGTAAAAATACCAAAATCTGATATAATTCTACTTGCTTTCACGTTTTTCCATTGAAAAACAATAGAATCTGCTATAATTTCATTTCATTTGACAATTTTCAATTGAGAAATGACAAAATCTGGTATAATTCCATAATAAGTCCATTTGAATTCAACATTTTCTATTGAAAAATAATATAATCTGCTATAATTCTTCTTTATTTCAACATTTTCAATTGAAAAATAAGAAAAAATCTGCTATAGATCAAATTGATTTCAAAATTTTAAATGGAATAATGAGAAAACCTTCAATAATTCCATTTGATTTCAAGTTTTTCAATTGAAAAATAGCAAAATCGGCAATATTTCTACTTGATTTCATATTTTCAATTGAAAACTAACAAAATCTGCTATATTTCCATTTGATTTGATCGTCTTTTATTGAAAAATACCAAAATCTTATATAATTCTACTTGCTTTCAAATATTCCATTGTAAAAAAAAAAACAGAATTTGGTATAATTCTACTTGATTTAAAGATTTTCAATTGAGAAATAATAAGATCTGGTATAAATCTGCTTGATTTCAATAATATCAATTGGAAAATAAGAAAATCTGATATAATTCTTCTTTATTTCTACATTTTCCATTGAAATATAATATAATCTACTATAATTTTATTTGATTTCAACATTATCAATTGAAAAATAACAAAATCTCCTATAATTCCATTTGATTTCAACATTTTGAATCAAAATATGCAATAATTTAATTTGATTTCTACATTTTTAATTGAAAAATTACAAAACCTGCTATAATTCCATTTGATTTTAAAATTTCATTTGAAAATAAGATAAACTGATAATGTGACACTATGAGTTGGATATATGCGCACGCGTGTGTGTGTGCGCCCGCACATCTGTCTGTGTGTATATATACACCCCCACATCTGTGTGTGCGTGCGCGCACACACATATGTGCGAGAAGATTAGTTAGATTTGACCTGGGTATCAAACTTCAAGACCCAATGACTAGATTAGGAATCTAGATAAAAACATGTTTTGGACATATGGCCAAAAGGGTAGATGAGTGTTAAGTACTTGTCAAAATACGAAGATAGTGAAAAAGACCGGCTCTGGTCAAAACTTAAAAGAGTCTGAATTTAATGTCCCTGAATCAGAGTCAGCTAGGCTAAGAAATATTTTGTGTCCACTTTCTCCAAAGGGAGAAATGGTCATGAAAAAGTTATGGGTTTATTCGTGGGTGTCCCTTGTCCGGAAATGATGAAAGAGGATTCTGTATATATACGGGAGCGCTTTGAGTCACGGCAGTTAGACTTAGTTTAGGTTCGAGGAAGGTTGATTTAGGCCGGAGCAAGTAACAACGAAGAGCGACCCATTAGCAGCCGGACATTGTTAGCTAAGATATATATTTTTTTTGCCAGCCGAGAATCAGCCCAGAATTAATCATCCACAAAAAGGTCACACGCCCTCCCTCCTCTTTTCGTCCTACCCAAGTTTGTAGTTGTGTTTTTCTTTTGCCTGTGAGCCTGCCTCTCGCTCGATCCGCTGCACAGAAATTCTACGACGTGGGGTCTATATCTTTGTGCAACGAATTGCGGAGGTGGGTAGTCTCACATAATGTTCTATTTGATTTCAACATTTTTTATTGTAAAATAACAAAATTTGTTATAATTCTACTTGATGTCCACATTTTCAATTGAAAAATAATAAAATCTGCAATAATTCCATTTGAATTCAAGATTTTTAATCAGAAATAATAAATTCTGCTATAATTCCCCTTGATTACAACATTTTCATTAGAAAAATATGAAATCTCCAATAATTCCACTTGATTTAAAGTTTTTCAATTGAAAAATAACAAAATCTATTATATTTCTACATTATTTCACCATTTTAGTTTGAAACATATGAAAATATGCTATAATTCCATTTGATTTCAACATTTTCAAGTGAGATATCATAAAATGTGCTATAATTCTATTTGATTTCAAAGTTTTTGATTGAAAAATAAGAATATATGCTACAACTCCATTTAATTTCCACATTTTCTATTGAAAAATAACAAAATCTGCTATAATTCTAATTGATTTCAATATATTCAATTGAATAATAACAAACTCATCAATAATTCTACTTTATTTCATATTTTGAATTGAATGCTAACAAAATCTGCTATATTTCCATTTGATTTCATCATGTTCAATTTAAAAATACCAAAATCTGATATAATTCTACTTGCTTTCACGTTTTTCCATTGAAAAACAATAGAATCTGCTATAATTTCATTTGACAATTTTCAAATGAGAAATGACAAAATCTGGTATAAATCTGCTTGATATCAACATTTTTATTTGGAAAATAAGAAAATCTGATATAAGTCCATCCGAATTTAACATTTTCTATTGAAAAATAACAAAATCTGCTATTATTCTAATTGATTCCAATATATTCAATTGAAAATAACAATGTCATCAATAATTCTACTTTATTTCATATTTTTAATTTAAAGTTAAGAAAATCTGCTATATTTCTATTTGATTTCATCATGTTCAATTGAAAAATACCAAAATCTGATATAATTCTACTTGCTTTCATGTTTTTCCATTGAAAAACAATAGAATCTGCTATAATTTCATTTCATTTGACCATTTTCAATTGAGAAATGACAAATCTGGTATAAATCTGCTAGATATCAACATTTTTATTTGGTAAATAAGAAAATCTGATATAAGTCCATTTGAATTCAACATTTTCTATTGAAAAATAATATAATCTGCTATAATTCTTCTTTATTTCAACATTTTCAATTGAAAAATAAGAAAAAATCTGCTATAGTTCAAATTGATTTCAAAATTTTCAATGGAATAATGAGAAAATCTTCAATAATTCCATTTGATTTCAAGTTTTTCCATTGAAAAATAGCAAAATCGGCAATATTTCTACTTGATTTCATATTTTCAATTGAAAACTAACAAAATCTGCTATATTTCCATTTGATTTGATCATCTTTTATTGAAAAATACCAAAATCTTATATAATTCTACTTGCTTTAAATTTTCCATTGAAGAAAAACAGAATTTAGTATAATTCCACTTGATTTAATGAATTTCAATTGAGAAATAACAAAATCTGGCATAAATCTGATTGATTTCAATAATATCAATTGGAAAATAAGAAAATCTGATATAATTCTACTTTATTTCTACATTTTCCATTGAAATATAATATAATCTACAATAATTTTACTTGTTTTCTACATTATCAATTGAAAAATAACAAAATGTATAATTCCATTTGATTTCTACATTTTGAATTCAAAATTTGCAATAATTTAATTTGATTTCAACATTTTTAATTGAAAAAATAACAAAACCTGCTATAATTTCATTTGATTTTAAAATTTCATTTGAAAATAAGATAAACCGATAATGTTCTATTTGATTTCACATTTTCTATTGTAAAATAACAAAATTTGTTATAATTCTACTTGATGTCCACATTTTCAATTGAAAAATAATAAAATCTGCAATAATTCCATTTGAATTCAAGATTTTTAATCAGAAATAATAAATTCTGCTATAATTCCCCTTGATTACAACATTTTCATTAGAAAAATATGAAATCTCCAATAATTCCACTTGATTTAAAGTTTTTCAATTGAAAAATAACAAAATCTATTATATTTCTACATTATTTCACCATTTTAGTTTGAAACATATGAAAATATGCTATAATTCCATTTGATTTCAACATTTTCAAGTGAGATATCATAAAATGTGCTATAATTCTATTTGATTTCAAAGTTTTTGATTGAAAAATAAGAATATATGCTACAACTCCATTTAATTTCCACATTTTCTATTGAAAAATAACAAAATCTGCTATAATTCTAATTGATTTCAATATATTCAATTGAATAATAACAAACTCATCAATAATTCTACTTTATTTCATATTTTGAATTGAATGCTAACAAAATCTGCTATATTTCCATTTGATTTCATCATGTTCAATTTAAAAATACCAAAATCTGATATAATTCTACTTGCTTTCACGTTTTTCCATTGAAAAACAATAGAATCTGCTATAATTTCATTTGACAATTTTCAAATGAGAAATGACAAAATCTGGTATAAATCTGCTTGATATCAACATTTTTATTTGGAAAATAAGAAAATCTGATATAAGTCCATCCGAATTTAACATTTTCTATTGAAAAATAACAAAATCTGCTATTATTCTAATTGATTCCAATATATTCAATTGAAAATAACAATGTCATCAATAATTCTACTTTATTTCATATTTTTAATTTAAAGTTAAGAAAATCTGCTATATTTCTATTTGATTTCATCATGTTCAATTGAAAAATACCAAAATCTGATATAATTCTACTTGCTTTCATGTTTTTCCATTGAAAAACAATAGAATCTGCTATAATTTCATTTCATTTGACCATTTTCAATTGAGAAATGACAAATCTGGTATAAATCTGCTAGATATCAACATTTTTATTTGGTAAATAAGAAAATCTGATATAAGTCCATTTGAATTCAACATTTTCTATTGAAAAATAATATAATCTGCTATAATTCTTCTTTATTTCAACATTTTCAATTGAAAAATAAGAAAAAATCTGCTATAGTTCAAATTGATTTCAAAATTTTAAATGGAATAATTAGAAAATCTTCAATAATTCCATTTGATTTCAAGTTTTTCCATTGAAAAATAGCAAAATCGGCAATATTTCTACTTGATTTCATATTTTCAATTGAAAACTAACAAAATCTGCTATATTTCCATTTGATTTGATCATCTTTTATTGAAAAATACCAAAATCTTATATAATTCTACTTGCTTTAAATTTTCCATTGAAGAAAAACAGAATTTGGTATAATTCCACTTGATTTAATGAATTTCAATTGAGAAATAACAAAATCTGGCATAAATCTGATTGATTTCAATAATATCAATTGGAAAATAAGAAAATCTGATATAATTCTACTTTATTTCTACATTTTCCATTGAAATATAATATAATCTACAATAATTTTACTTGTTTTCTACATTATCAATTGAAAAATAACAAAATGTATAATTCCATTTGATTTCTACATTTTGAATTCAAAATTTGCAATAATTTAATTTGATTTCAACATTTTTAATTGAAAAAATAAAAAAACCTGCTATAATTCCATTTGATTCTAAAATTTCATTTGAAAATAAGATAAACCGATAATGTTCTTTTTGATTTCAACATTTTTTTGTAAAATAACAAAATTTGTTTATAATTCTACTTGATGTCAACATTTTCACTTGAAAAATAATAAAATCTGCAATAATTCCATTTGATTTCAAGATTTTTAATCAGAAATAATAAATTCTGCTATAATTCCCCTTCATTACAACATTTTCAATAGAAAAATATGAAATCTCCATTAATTCCATTTGATTTAAAGTTTTTCAATTGAAAAATAACAAAATCTGTTATATTTCTATATGATTTCACCATTTTAGTTTGAAACATGAAAATATGCTATAATTCCATTTGATTTCAACATTTTCAAGTGAGATATCATAAAATGTGCTATAATTCTATTTGATTTCAAAGTTTTTGATTGAAAAATAAGAAAATATGCTACAACTCCATTTAATTTCCACATTTTCTATTGAAAAATAACAAAATCTGCTATAATTCTAATTGATTTCAATATATTAAATTGAAAAATAACAAAGTCATCAATAATTCTACTTTATTTCATATTTTGAATTGAAAGCTAACAAAATCTGCTCTATTTCTATTTGATTTCATCATGTTCAATGTAAAAATACCAAAATCTGATATAATTCTACTTGCTTTCACGTTTTTCCATTGAAAAACAATAGAATCTGCTATAATTTCATTTCATTTGACAATTTTCAATTGAGAAATGACAAAATCTGGTATAATTCCATAATAAGTCCATTTGAATTCAACATTTTCTATTGAAAAATAATATAATCTGCTATAATTCTTCTTTATTTCAACATTTTCAATTGAAAAATAAGAAAAAATCTGCTATAGATCAAATTGATTTCAAAATTTTAAATGGAATAATGAGAAAACCTTCAATAATTCCATTTGATTTCAAGTTTTTCAATTGAAAAATAGCAAAATCGGCAATATTTCTACTTGATTTCATATTTTCAATTGAAAACTAACAAAATCTGCTATATTTCCATTTGATTTGATCGTCTTTTATTGAAAAATACCAAAATCTTATATAATTCTACTTGCTTTCAAATATTCCATTGTAAAAAAAAAAACAGAATTTGGTATAATTCTACTTGATTTAAAGATTTTCAATTGAGAAATAATAAGATCTGGTATAAATCTGCTTGATTTCAATAATATCAATTGGAAAATAAGAAAATCTGATATAATTCTTCTTTATTTCTACATTTTCCATTGAAATATAATATAATCTACTATAATTTTATTTGATTTCAACATTATCAATTGAAAAATAACAAAATCTCCTATAATTCCATTTGATTTCAACATTTTGAATCAAAATATGCAATAATTTAATTTGATTTCTACATTTTTAATTGAAAAATTACAAAACCTGCTATAATTCCATTTGATTTTAAAATTTCATTTGAAAATAAGATAAACTGATAATGTGACACTATGAGTTGGATATATGCGCACGCGTGTGTGTGTGCGCCCGCACATCTGTCTGTGTGTATATATACACCCCCACATCTGTGTGTGCGTGCGCGCACACACATATGTGCGAGAAGATTAGTTAGATTTGACCTGGGTATCAAACTTCAAGACCCAATGACTAGATTAGGAATCTAGATAAAAACATGTTTTGGACATATGGCCAAAAGGGTAGATGAGTGTTAAGTACTTGTCAAAATACGAAGATAGTGAAAAAGACCGGCTCTGGTCAAAACTTAAAAGAGTCTGAATTTAATGTCCCTGAATCAGAGTCAGCTAGGCTAAGAAATATTTTGTGTCCACTTTCTCCAAAGGGAGAAATGGTCATGAAAAAGTTATGGGTTTATTCGTGGGTGTCCCTTGTCCGGAAATGATGAAAGAGGATTCTGTATATATACGGGAGCGCTTTCAGTCACGGCAGTTAGACTTAGTTTAGGTTCGAGGAAGGTTGATTTAGGCCGGAGCAAGTAACAACGAAGAGCGACCCATTAGCAGCCGGACATTGTTAGCTAAGATATATATTTTTTTTGCCAGCCGAGAATCAGCCCAGAATTAATCATCCACAAAAAGGTCACACGCCCTCCCTCCTCTTTTCGTCCTACCCAAGTTTGTAGTTGTGTTTTTCTTTTGCCTGTGAGCCTGCCTCTCGCTCGATCCGCTGCACAGAAATTCTACGACGTGGGGTCTATATCTTTGTGCAACGAATTGCGGAGGTGGGTAGTCTCACATAATGTTCTATTTGATTTCAACATTTTTTATTGTAAAATAACAAAATTTGTTATAATTCTACTTGATGTCCACATTTTCAACTGAAAAATAACAAAATCTGCAATAATTCCATTTGATTTCAAGATTTTTAATCAGAAATAATAAATTCGTCTATAATTCCCCTTGATTACAACATTTTCAATATAAAAATATGAAATCTCCAATAATTCCATTTGATTAAGTTTTTCAATAGAAAAATAGCAAAATGGGCAATATTTCTACTTGATTTCATATTTTCAATTGAAAACTAACAAAATCTGTTATATTTCCATTTGATTTCATCATCTTTTATTGAAAAATACCAAAATCTGATATAATTCTACTTGATTTCAAATTTTCCATTGAAAAAAAAAACAGAATTTGGTATAATTCCATTTGATTTAAAGATTTTCAATTGAGAAATAGCAAGATCTGGTATAAATCTGCTTGATTTCAATAATATCAATTGGAAAATAAGAAAATCTGATATAATTCTACTTTATTTCTACATTTTCCATTGAAATATAATATAATCTGCTATAATTTTACTTGATTTCAACATTATCAATTGAAAAATAATGTAACACCCCAGATGAAGGTCCGAACAATTTCTCCCGCGGCCGTTCTCCACGTTGTGATGTTGCCGGGGGTTGGTTGAAAAAGTCGAAGTCTCAAGCTGGGGGTACAAGATAAACTATAAGGAACGAACTTCCACAACTTGGATGGGTTAAATCGATGCTTTATTTCGTTCAGAGTTAGTCTTGCAGTTGGGGGCAGGCGATGTAACACTCAGCTCTAACTCTAATTAATGGAGATCAAATGCCGAACTGACAGACTCAAACGAATGGAGTTTCCCTTCTTCAGTGTGCCTGACACATGTAGCTACTTCAAGCACACGCCCAGCTGAACTGATCGGCTCGGAAAAATCACTTTTATTTATACTGAAATAATCGAAAGTCCACTAGAGACAAAAGATAAGCATTGGCAACTGTAAGTCCAATATTTCAAGGTACTTAAATTTTGCTTCCTTTGATGTGTAAACATCCCGCAGGCATCCCGTCTGCACTATAGCCCTGACACTTCACTTGTAACCAGGCATTTTTTATTGCCTGGAGAAAGGGAAAATTATGTTATCTTTTCTTTATTTCCTTAATGCATGGTCAAGATACAGTAAAGACGGATTTTGACCCGGTCACCTAAAATCTATTTCCTAAACGTTTATCTTTTATCACATCAAATCATTTAGTCAAATGTTTTATTGGAAGACTGGTAGGAGTTAACAGTTTTTCTCTTTCACAAATTCACTTATAAAAGAAAAAGCATTTATTTTTTTTTTTCCTTCTCTTTTTCAATTAGTACTTTAAACAATTTTTCTATTCTTAACCATTTTCTGTTCTTAGTCTATTATAATAAAATACATATTTTACAAATCCACCTTAATATACACCTAGGTATCGTGTTACAATAACAAAATCTCCTATAATTCCATTTGATTTCTACATTTTGAATTCAAAATTTGCAATAATCTAATTTGATTTCAACATTTTTAATTGAAAAAAAAAAAGCTGTTATAATAGCATTTGATTTTAAAATTTCATTTGAAAATAAGATAAACCGATAATGTTCTATTTGATTTCAACATTTTTTATTGTAAAATAACAAAATTTGTTATAATTCTACTTGATGTCAACATTTCAATTGAAAAATAATAAAATCTGCAATAATTCCATTTGATTTTAAGATTTTTAATCAGAAATAATAAATTCTGCTATAATTCCCCTTGATTACAACATTTTCAATAGAAAAATATGAAATCTCCAATAATTCCATTTGATTTAAAGTTTTTCAATTGAAAAATAACAAAATCTATTATATTTCTACATGATTTCACCATTTTAGTTTGAAACATGAAAATATGCTATAATTCCATTTGATTTCAACATTTTCAAGTGAGATATCATAAAATGTGCTATAATTCTATTTGATTTCAAAGTTTTTGATTGAAAAATAAGAAAATATGCTATAACTCCATTTAATTTCCACAATTTCTATTGAAAAATAACAAAATCTGTTATAATTCTAATTTATTTCAATATATTCAATTGAAAAATAACAAAGTCATCAATAATTCTACTTTATTTCATATTTTTAATTGAAAGCTAACAAAATCTGCTATATTTCTATTTGATTTCATGTTCAATGTAAAAATACCAAAATTTGATATAATTCTACTTGCTTTCACGTTTTTCCATTGAAAAACAATAGATTTAAAGATTGTCAATTGAGAAATAGCAAGATCTGGTATAAATCTACTTGATTTCAATAATATCAATTGGAAAATAAGAAAATCTGATATAATTCTACTTTATTTCTATATTTTCCATTGAAATATAATATAATCTGCTATAATTTTACTTGTTTTCAACGTTATCAATTGAAAAATAACAAAATCACCTATAATTCTATTTGATTTCAACATTTTGAATTCAAAATTTGCAATAATTTAATTTGATTTCAACATTTTCAATTGAAAAAATAAAAAACCTGCTATAATTGCATTCGATGTTAAAATTTCATTTGAAAATAAGATAAACCTATATAATTCTATTTGATTTCAACACTTTTTATTGTAAAATAACAAAATTTGTTATAATTCTATTGATGTCAACATTTTCAATTGAAAAATAATAAAATCTGCAATAATTCCATTTGATTTCAAGATTTTTAATCAGAAATAATAAATTCTGCTATAATTCCCCTTGATTACAACATTTTCAATAGAAAAATATGAAATCTCCAATAATACCATTTGATTTAAATTTTTCAATTGAAAAATAACTAAACCTGTTATATTTCTACATGATTTCACCATTTTAGTTTGAAACATGAAAATATGCTATAATTCCATTTGATTTCAACATTTTCAAGTGAGATATCATAAAATGTGCTATAATTCTATTTGATTTCAAAGTTTTTGATTGAAAAATAAGAAAATATGCTATAACTCCATTTAATTTCCACATTTTCTATTGAAAAATAACAAAATCTGCTATAATTCTAATTGATTTGAATATATACAATTAAAAAATAACAAAGTCATCAATAATTCTACTTTATTTCATATTTTGAATTGAAAGCTAACAAAATCTGCTAAATTTCCCTTTGATTTCATCATGTTCAATTGAAAAATACCAAAATCTGATATAATTCTACTTGCTTTCACGTTTTTCCATTGAAAAACAATAGAATCTGCTATTATTTCATTTCATTTGACCATTTTCAATTGAGAAATGACAAAATCTGGTATAAATCTGCTTGATATCAATATTTAATTTGAAAAATAAAAAATCTGATATAAGTCAATTTGAATTCAACATTTTCTATTGAAAAATAATATAATCTGCTATAATTCTTCTTTATTTCAACATTTTCAATTGAAAAATAAGAAAAAATCTGCTATAGTTCAAATTGATTTCAAAATTTTAAATGGAATAATGAGAAAATCATCAATAATTCCATTTGATTTCAAGATTTTCATTCAAAAATAGCAAAATCGGGAATATTTCTACTTGATTTCATATATTCAATGTAAAACTAACAATATCTGCTATATTTCCATTTGATTTCATCATCTTTTATTGAAAAATACCAAAATCTTATATAATTCTACTTGCTATCAAATATTCCATTGAAAAAAAACAGAATTTGGTATAATTCCACTTTATTTAAAGATTTTTAATTGAGAAATAAAAAGATCTGGTATAAATCTGATTGATTTCAATAATATCAGTTGGAAAATAAGAAAATCTGATATAATTCTTCTTTATTTCTACATTTTCCATTGAAAAATAACAAAATCTCCTATAATTCCATTTGATTTCAACATTTTGAATTCAAAATTTGCAGTAATCTAATTTGATTTCAACATTTTTAATTGAAAAAATAAAAAACCTGCTATAATTCCATTTGATTTTAATATTTGCTTTGAAAATAAGATAACCCGATAATGTTCTATTTGATTTCCACATTTTTTATTGTAAAATAACAAAATTTGTTATAATTCCACTTGATGTCAAAATTTTCAATTGAAAAATAATAAAATCTGCAATAATTCCATTTGATTTCAAGATTTTTAATCAGAAATAATAAATTCTGCTATAATTCCCCTTGATTACAACATTTTCAATAGAAAAATATGAAATCTCCAATAATTCCATTTGATTTAAAGTTTTTCAATTGAAAAATAACTAAACCTGTTATATTTCTATATGATTTCACCATTTTAGTTTGAAACATGAAAATATGCTCTAATTCCATTTGATTTCAACATTTTCAAGTGAGATATCATAAAATGTGCTATAATTCTATTTGATTTCAAAGTTTTTGATTGAAAAATAAGAAAATATGCTATAACTCCATTTAATTTCCACATTTTCTATTGAAAAATAACAAAATCTGCTATAATTCTAATTGATTTCATCATGTTCAATTGAAAAATACCAAAATCTGATATAATTCTACTTGCTTTTCCATTTTTCCATTGAAAAGCAATAGAATCTGCTATAATTTCATTTCATTTGACAATTTTGAATTGAGAAATGACAAAATCTGGTGTAAATCTGCTTGATATCAACATTTTCGTTTGGAAAATAAGAAAATCTGATATAAGTCCATTTGAATTCAACATTTTCTATTGAAAAATAATATAATCTGCTATAATTTTTCTTTATTTCAAAATTTTCAATTGAAAAATAAGAAAAAATCTGCTATAGTTCAAATTTGATTTCAAGTTTTTCAATTGAAAAATAGCAAAATCGGCAATATTTCTACTTGATTTCATATTTTCAATTGAAAACTAACAAAATCTGGTATATTTCCATTTGATTTCATCATCTTTTATTGAAAAATACCAAAATCTGATATAATTCTACTTGCTTTCACCTTTTTCCATTAAAAACAAAAAAACAGAATTTGGTATAATTCCACTTGATTTAAAGATTTTCAATTGAGAAATAGCAAGAACTGGTATAAATCTGCTTGATTTCAATAATATCAATTGCAAAATAAGAAAATCTGATATAATTCTACTTTATTTCTACATTTTCCATTGAAATATATTATAATCTGCTATAATTTTACTTGTTTTCAATATTATCAATTGAAAAATAACAAAATCTTCTATAATTCCATTTGACTTCTATATTTTCAATTTGAAAAATGAGAAAATCTGCTATAATTCTCCAGGATTTCTTTAGTTTCTCGTGGAAAATACAAAAATATGCCATAATTCCCTTTTCATTTCAACATTTTCAATTGAGATATAATGAAATGTCTTACACATTTTTTGATTTCAACATATTTTATTGAAAAATTAGAAATTCTACCATACGTCTACTTGATTTCAACATTTTCAATAGAAAAATAATAAAATTTGCAATAATTTAATTTGCTTTCAACATTTTTAATTGAAAAAAATAAGAAAACCTGCTATAATTCCATTTGATTTTAAAATTTCATTTGAAAATAAGATAAACCGATAAAGTTCTACTTGATTTCAACATTTTTTATTGAAAAATAACAAAATTTCTTATAATTGATTTCAACATTTTCAATTAAAAAATAATAATCTCTATAGCAGAGATTATTATTTTTCAATTGAAAATGTTGAAATCAATTATAAGAAATTTTGTTATTTTTCAATAAAAAATATTGAAATCAAGTAGAACTTTATCGGTTTATCTTATTCTACTTGATTTTAAACATTTTCTATTGAAAAATAAAAACTCTGCTATAATTCTACTTGATTTCAACCTTTTCAGTAGAAAAATAACAAAATTTGGTATAATTCCACTTGATTTCAATATTTTCAATTTACAAAATAAAAAAATCTTCTATAATTCCATTTGATTTCAACATTTTCATTTTAAAATAAGAAAAACAATAAAGTTCTACTTTATTTCATCATTTTCATTTGAAAAATAACAAAATCTTATAATTCCATTTGAGTTAAACTTTTTCAATTGAATAGAAATAATATGTATAATCCTAATTGATTTCAATATTTTCATTTGAAAACTAACAAAATCTGCTACCATTTGATTTCAAGATTTTCATTTGAGAAATAACAAAATCTGTTATCTTGATTCAACATTTTCAATTAGAAAATATGAAAATCTGCTATAAGTCCATTTGATTTCAATATTTTCATTATAAAAATAGCAACATCTACTATAATTCCATTAGATTTCAATGTTTTCAAATCACAAATAATAAAATCTGCTATAATTACATTTGCTTTCAAGATTTTCAAATCAGAAATGATAAAATCTGCTATAATTCTACTTGATTTCATATTTTCAATAGAAAAATATGAAAATCTTCAATAATTCCATTTGATTTCATCATCTTTAATTGAAAAATACCAAAATCTGATATAATTCTACTTGCTTTCAAAGTTTTCTATTGAAAAACAACAGAATCTGCTATAATTCCATTTGATTTGAAGATTTTCAATTGAGAAATAACAAAATCTGGTATAATTCTGCTTGATTTCAACATTTTCAATTAGAAAATAAGAAAATCTTTTATAAGTTTATTTCATTTCAATATTTTCATTATAAAAATAATAAAATCTGCTATAATTACATTTGCTTTCAAGATTTTCAAATCAGAAATGATAAAATCTGCTATAATTCTACTTGATTTCATATTTTCAATAGAAAAATATGAAAATCTTCAATATTTCCATTTGATTTCATCATCTTTAATTGAAAAGTACCTAAATCTGATATAATTTTACATGCTTTCAACTTTTTCCATTGAAAAACAACGGAATCTGCTATAATTCAATTTGATTTCAAGATTTTCAATTGAAAAATAACAAAATGTGACACTATTTAGCTATGGTAATTGACTAACTAATTAACCATAGCAATTAAAACAGAAAATCGACATTCTTAAAGAAAAAAAAAAGAGCTATCATGAAAGATAGACTGATCGACGTTAAAAGAAAGATTTTATTTTATTTACAAAAGAAAAAATCTCATAGAAGAAGCCACGCGTGAGGTCTTGTCATTTTGAGTTGTCTCGCCAAGGGAGATAGAAAGAAAGTCAAATATGAAATTATTGACCAAAACACGTGCCAGTTGTAAACATTTCTGCTGGAGACAATCGCCGATACAGGCAGGGAGAATCAATGTTAATTATCTTTCCAAGATATCGTTTATTTTTTTCGTTGATACAGGCAAAGGGATGCAATGTGGTGGCTATAAAATTTTGGCATTGTCTCGACATAGGTGAGAGGATTGTTATCATTTACTTTACCAACAGACACTAAGGCGTTGAATGGCAGTGTGGCAATTGTAAAATTTTTGCAGTGTCTCAACATACATGAGGGGTTTGTTATTATTTACCTTATCAACTTGTCGATTCAGATGCTGAGACGTTGGATGGAGATATGGTGTGTGTAAACTTTTGGTAATCCCCAGAAAATAGAGTGCAGATTTCCTTTTATTTCTGTTGAAACTTGACTAATGCATGGAATAATAATGCAACACAAAATGTACTTAGAACAAAATGTATTGAAACAAGAAAGTGTACACAATATTTACATATAGTCTTTTGTATATTCCTGGGAAGACCGTTCCTGGAGAATGTGTTGGCTAAGTCGCAGTCGGGCAAAGTCTCTAGTTGAATCTCTTGATTCGCCTCTCTGTCTTCCCGGTACCAACCATATTTATATCGTCGGTACTCCACTATGCAAATTAGGTGGATCCTACCGCAACACCCCCCTCCCAAGCCTTGGATTCCTTTTGGATTTCAACTGGCTTCCTATATGGGATGATGATTATGGCTATTTCTTTGTAGATCCCATTTGCATACTTCATATGTATATGTCAATCCGCTTAACTTTAGTATCTTTTCCGTTTTGGATTCACGTCCAATGTGTCCGTGAACTTTCGTTTCCTACTGGATCTTCTCGGTTCAGGAGTATTCTGCGGAGGTTCTACTTGAAAAATATCATACATTACATCAATGGGATCTTCCTCCTCATCCGGTATACTCTCTTCATGCTCTAGAACGTAACATTTTTTAAGTTGGTTCTGGTGCCTTTTATGAGTATTCTTCGGCCCTTTAATTATGTAAATCAGGTCACCGATTCTCTTGTCCACTATGCCTCGCTCCCAGAACTCAACGTTGTTTTTGTAGCACTTGAAAAACACCTTCTCTCCGGAGGTGTATCTTTTTCTAGCTGTATACATAGTATTCTTTACTCTATTTTTTCCTGGCAAAAGCTTGTCAAACACTGACTTAATTTTCCTAGTGAACATTAGTTCAGCTTGTGCCATGTTTGATTGTGTTCTCTGGTTTGGCGTGATTCTGTATACTTGTAGGAATTGCTGAAGCGCCTTTTCCGTTGGAACTCCTGAGGCTTTCTTCAGAGCGCGCTTTAACGTAACGACAAATCTTTCTGCGAGTCCATTGGATCTCGGATGATACTCGGCGTTGTTATGTGGTTAATTTGATATAACTCACAAAATTCCTTAAATTCTTCAGAAGTGAATTGTGTACCATTGTCACTCACAATACACTCTGGCACACCGAACCGTGCAAATAGTTCATGCAAAAAAGTTGTTGTGGTATTGGACGTAGGCTTTTTGCAGCGTAGTACTTCCGGCCATTTTGTAAAACTATCTACCACTATTAAGTAGTAATAATCTTCTACTGGACCAGCGAAATCAATGTGTAATCTTGTCCACGGATGATCCGTCTTGGGCCATGGTTTGTGTACTATAGGTGGTGCCTTAGCTGCTAACGCACACCCTTTACATCGATGAACCATGTTTTCGATATCCACATCCATTCCTTTCCAATATACAAAGCTTCGCATTAAATTTTTTGTTCTATTAATCCCCGGGTGACCCATATGAAAGTCCCGTAGGATTCTTTTCTGCAACTTTTTTGGTACTACTACTCTCTCACCATATAATAAAATTTCGTCACATATTGAATAAATCTCATTCACTTTTTGGTCATTTGCTACCATTTTGCTTTTTATTTCTAAGATGAAATCATCACTTTCAGCTTCTTTTTTGATTTCCTTTGATGTAACCGGTAGCTCTCTTACAATGTTGTTTACCGTGCTTTTCACCTCATAATCTGCTCTGATATTTGCAATAATTGATTCTTCGAATCTTTCTTCTTGACTCGGTACGAGTCTTGATAAAGTATCCGCATGAATTATATTTTTGGATGATAGGTGCTTTATGTGAAAATATGCTAAAATTCCAATTAATTTCAAAATTTTAAATTGAGAAACACAAAATGGTCTCTAATTCCATTTGATTTTCAACATTTTCAATTGAAAAATGACAAAATCAGCTTTCCATAACGGTTCAACAATTTCTCTTGAAAAATAAGAAAATCAGCTACAATTACATTTGATTTCAAAATGTTAAATTGAAAAATAACAAAATCTGCTATAATTCCATTTGATTTCCACATTTGCAAATGAAAAATTACAAAATCAGCTAAAATCCCATTTGATTTCCACATTTGCAATTGAAAAATAACAAAAGCAGCTATAATTCTCTTGGATTTGAATATTTTTAATTGAAAAATAACGAAATCATAATAATTTCATTTGATTTTAGCATTTGCAATTGAAAAATAAAAAAAATCAGCTGTATTTCTATTTGATTTCGAAATTTTCATTTGACCAAAAAACAAAATCAGATATAATTCCATTTGATTTAAATATTTAGAAATGAAAAATAACAAAAATAACTTAATTTGAAAATTTTCAATTGGAAAAATTAAGAAAATCAACTGTAATTCCATTTGGTTTCAATTTTTCAATAGATTATAACAAAATAATCCACAATTCTATTTGATTTTAGCATTTTCCATTGAGAATACCAAAATCTGATATAATTCCACTTAATTTTAGTGTTCAATTGAAAAATAACAAAATCAGCTATAATTTCATTTGCTTTCAATATTTTCTATAGAAAAATACCAAAATCAGTTATAATTCCATTTGCTTTCAATATCTTCAATTGAACAATAACACAATCAGCTATAATTCTATTGGATTTCAACATTTTCAATTGAAAAATAAAATTTTCCACGTTCCACGTAATTTCAAAATTTTCAATTTATAAATAACAAAATTAAGTGTAGTTCCATTTGATTTCAATATCTTCAATACAAATATATTAAAATTATATTCCTTTTGATTTCAACATTTTCTATTGAAAAATACAAAAATCATCTATAATTCCACCTAATTTCAAAATTAACGAATTGATACATACAAAATGATCTATACTTCAATTTGATTTCAATATTTTCAATTGAAATATACAATATCGATTTTCAATAATTTTATTGGTTTTCTAACTTTTTCAAATAGCAAATTATATTTTTAAACAACCGTTGAAAAGTAATCGAAATTGTCCAGATCAACTAGATTTTCAACGTAATTTTCAATATTTGTCAAAATTAATTGTAGAATCCAAAATTTTTAACATAACTTTGGGTAAACTATGGAAACTTGATAAAAGCAATATTTTTCAATAGATAACTAATCGATTTTCAACAATTTTATTGGTTTTCTAAAGTTTTCAAATACCAAATCATGTTTTGAAATAACCATTGAAAAAGTAATCGAACTTCGCAAAACAACTAGTTTTTCAACGTAATTTTCAATGTTTTTCAAAACATTGTAAAATCCAAAATCTTTAATATTGTAAACTATGGAAACCTGTTAAATCAATATTTTTGTGTAAACTATGGAAACTTGTTAAAATTAATATTTTTCGATCAATACCTAATCGATTTTCAATAATTTTATTGGTTATCTAATGTTTTCAAATACCAAATTATATTTTCAAACAAATGTGATTAACGTTGTAAAAGTAATCGAAATTGTCCCAAGCAATGTAATTTTCAATGTTTTTTAAAACATTTTAAAATCTAAAATTTTCAAAATAACGTTCTGTAAAAAATTGAAACTTGTTAAAATCAGTCTATTTCTAACGATACCGAATCGATTTTAAAAAATTTTATTGAATTTCTAATATTTCCAAACACCAAATATTTTCAAACAAGCATTATTGACGTGGTAAAAGGAATCGAAATTGTGCAAAACAACTATTTTCTCAACGTAATTTTCAATGTTTTTCGCAAGTTTGTAAAATACAAAATTTTTAATATAAGTTTGTGTAAACTACTGAAATTTGTTAAAATCAATATTTTTCGATCGATACCTAACAATTTTATTGGTTTTCTAATGGTTTAAATACAAAATTATATTTTCAAAACAAGTATTTAACTTTGTAAAAGGAATGGAAATTGTGCAAAACAACTAGTTTTTCAACGTAATTTTCAATGTGTAGGGAGACTACAATTGTTTCCCTTGGGGCGGGCTAACGGAAGTTCATCCCCTTAAAGACGAGAACTCTCCTGTCCCTTCTTCCCTTTCGTCACTTCCGTTTTTAGGAAGCTCTGCCCTTTTTTACTTGCGACCACCGGAATCCACACACGTGGAAATTGGTCTGCTGGTACCCAGCCTAGCGTGGAGAAAGAAGTAAGTCCTGTTAACTCATCTATGGACGGTCAACGGCCCTAAAGTTGGTATGGCATTTCTCTGTTCTCGTTAAACACCCTCGGTCCTTTGTACTATATGAACAATCTTGTGTTTGGGACATGTAAACCTTTTTAATATGTGCATATAATTTGTTTGCATTATTAAATATCTTGTCGGGTACGGTCCTGTATTTCGTCTTTCTGTATCCTCATTCGGTGTTAGTGTATCAGTGGCTACACTAATGCCAATATTAGTATCGGTGTCCGATTATTGGAAGGCTAAAAGGTATTATTCTTCCTAACACGAAATAGCCCTTAAATTGTGGCTAGCTGGTACACCCCATACTAATAAGTGGTGACTCCAACGTGTCAGGATATTTTTGCAATTTGCGAAATAACTGTTAACTTCGTATGTCCGAGATTTTTTTTCTCTTTCGACATACATAATTTGTGATATAGAAATGATGACCCGTGTAACATGGCCACGTGGCGACCTTTTCTTCTTTTACTCCTTACATCCCGAATTTGAATCTGGCGCCGGTCGGCAACAATAGACTACCTTGCTCTGCGTTTACTGCTAGTGTTGATAACACCCATTAGTGGGACTACTACGAAGGTTGTAGTAACAGCAGTGATAGCTACTTTTGACCTTTTGTTCAAAATATTTGTGTTCGTTTTTTTTCTTATGTTTTTCTCCTTTGTACTTCGCATTGTGAAGCGTATATCTGTGTGGCAACATTTCCTACAGAGACCATAATTATGGAAGAAGAAAAAACAGCCACTGTGTCGGCGGTGAACACTGTCAGCTTAGCTTATTTTAAAGCAGACCCTGCTTTATTTTTCGCACAGTCGGAGTGCGAACTGAGAGGAATTACCTCCCAGAAGACAAAATTCAATTTAGCGGTTTCCAAGTTGCCTCTCGAAGCTTTCCAGGTAGTGAGAGAAATTATTATCTCTCCGCCGAAAGACAAGCCATATCACAAGTTAAAAGAGGAGCTTGTTCGGAGGACTTCTGCGTCACGGCAAAAGAAATTGTCGCAACTTCTGCATGAGGAACAATTGGGAGACAGCAAGCCGTCGCAATTTTTACGTCTTTTGCAACACTTAGCTGGAGAAGGTAATGAGGATGGCATTGTACGTCATATTTTTCTCCAGCGTTTGCCGTCTGCGTATCAGGCTGTTTTAGCTGCAGTGGGTGAAGATGCACCTGTTGAAAAGCTGGCTAAGATAGCAGATAATGTTGCAGACCTAACTACGGGATGCACTGCCCCCGTTTCCGCCGTACAGGCGCGGGAATCAGATCCGCTGGTTAAACTCTTAGAGGGACAGCAAAAGTTAGAGGCTAGGATGGAAGATTTAGAGAGACGGCTACAGACGATTAGCATGCCCCGCTCCTAAAGTAGAGGTCGTACAAGAGCTGTAAACAAGGACCCAATGTGTTACTTACACAGGAAATTTGGAGATAGGGCTAATTATTGTAAGCCTCCCTGTTCATTCAATGCGCAACAGGGAAAAGCCTAAGCTGGCAACCGGAAGCGACACGGTGCGCTGGCGTTGGGGACGTTTGTCCCTTACTATTTATTTCAGATCGCACTACGGGTATACGTTTTCTTGTGGACAGTGGTGCGCAAATATCTTTAATTCCTGCCACCAGGGCAGACAAGTTAAAAGGCCCCCATAAACTTACCCTACAGGCCGTTAATAAGTCGCTCATCCAGACTTATGGTCAGAGGTGCCTTACATTAAATTTGGGTTTTAGAAGGATTTTCACCTATTTCTTTGTCCTTGCGGATGTAGAGAAGGCTATATTGGGTGCAGATTTCTTGCACAAATTTGGTCTTCTCATTGATGTTAACAGACGTTGCCTGACAGATGCTCAATCGCCTGGAGCCATTCATAATATAATTCCATTATGTCCTACTGTGGCGAACACTGAAGACAACCCTATATTTTGTGAACTCTTAAAAAGGTTTGAGAGTATTTCACAACCATCCTTTCACAAAGATAGTCTTCCCCACAATATCACACACCACATTGCTACTAGCGGTTCTCCTGTTCACAGCCGTCCTCGTCACTTGGCACCCGAAAAATTGAGTGTGGCGAAAGCGGAATTTAGCCAAATGATAGAACTGGGTATTATCAGGACATCAAAAAGTAACTGGGCATCTCCTTTGGTGGTACCTGGCGCGCTTGTGGTGATTATAGGGCACTCAACTCTGCCACTAAACCTGACTGTTATCCCATTCCGCATATCACGATGTAACTGCCATCATTGAGGGTAAGTCCATCTTTACTAAATTAGACCTCATCAGGGCCTACCATCAGATTCCGGTAGAACCCGAACACATCCCAAAGACTGCCATAACAACACCATTTGGGTTGTTTGAGTTTCTACGTGTGCCATTTGGACTGAGAAACGCAGCTTAATCTTTTCAAAGGTTTATCGACCATGTATTGCACGGTTTACATTTTGTCTGTGCTTACGTGGATGATGTTCTTATAGCCAGTTCTTCCATGGAAGAACATATTAAACATTTGCAGCTCGTTTTCGAACGTTTTGAGAAATTTGGGGTTGTTATCAACCCAGTAAAGTGTGAGTTTGGGAAGTCTGAGGTAATTTTCCTAGGTCACCGCATTAATTCAGCTGGGATTTCACCTTCCCCATCTAAAGTGGTGGCCATTTCCGACTTTCCTGTACCAGATACCATGAAAAAGTTGCGACAGTTTTTAGGGATGGTAAACTTTTTTCGAAGGTTCCTACCAAATTGTGCGCAGGTTATAAAACCATGGACAGATATTTTAACTGATGTCAAAAATTGTGACATAGTTTTGTCCAACCTAGCCTTTGTGACACTATGAGTTGGATATATGCGCACGCGTGTGTGTGTGTGTGCGCCCGCACATCTCTGTGTGTGTATATATACACACCAACATCTGTGTGTGCGTGCGCGCGCACACATATGTGCGAGAAGATTAGTTAGATTTGACCTGGGTATCAAACTTCAAGACCAAATGATTAGATTAGGAATCTAGATAAAAACATGTTTTGGACATATGGCGAAAAGGGTAGATAAGTGTTAAGTACTTGTCAAAATACGAAGATAGGAAAAAGACCGGCTCTTAAAAGGGTCTGAATTTAATGTCCCTGAATCGGAGTCAGCTAGGCTAAGAAATATTTTTATGTCCACTTTCTTCAAAGAGAGAAATGGTCATGAAAAAGTTATGGGTTTATTCGTGGGTGTCCCTTGTCCGGAAATGATGAAAGAGGATTCTCCATATATACGGCAGCGCTTTGGGCCACGAGTTAGTTAGACTTAGTTTAGGTTCGAGGAAGGTTGATTTAGGCCGGAGCAAGTAACGACGAAGAGCGACCCATTAGCAGCCGGACATTGTTAGCTAAGATATATATATTTTTTTGCCAGCCGAGAGTCAGCCCGGAGTTGGTCGTCCACAAAAAGGTCACACGCCTTCCCTCCTCTTTTCGTCCTACCCAAGTTTGTAGTTGTGTTTTTCTTTTACCTGTGAGCCTGCCTCTCGCTCGATCCGCCGCACAGAAATTCTACGACGTAGGGTCTATATCTTTGTGCAACGAGTTGCAGAGGTGGGTAGTCTCACACCTTGGAAGCCTTCCATCAAGTTAAAGTTTTATTATCCCGAGCAGTTCAATTGTCACATGTTGTTCCAGGTACTAAGTTGTGTTTGGCAGTTGATGCATCTTCTATTGGTATAGGTGCAGTATTGCAGCAGAAGATTGATGACCACTGGAAACCAATTTCCTTCTTTTCCAGGAAATTAACTCCCACGGAATCAAGGTACAGCACATTTGGACATGAACTCCTTGCAGCGCGTACTCAGCTGTCGTCCGTTACTTTCGACATCTGTTGGAAGGGCGGACCTTCTACTTACTGACGGACCACAAGCCCTTGTTGGGGGCTTTTCAGACAAACTCTGACAGATATTCCCCACGTGAAACCAGACATTTGGATTATCTGTTGCAATTCATCAAGGGAGCCGACAACATACCGGCAGACACCAGAGAATGACACACCCCTGACATTGTCTAAAATACATGTTCCAAACTCAGATTTGGAAATTGTATGTGACACCAGCACCGGACGATTGCGCCCGTTCGTGCCTGAGTCAATGCAGAGGACATTATTCTCCTCCAAACATTATTCTCCTCCCACCCAGGGCCTAATGCCTCAATACGGCTAATCACAGACAGATTTATTAGGCCACGCATGAAAACTGACATTCGGCAATGGTCAAAGACATGTGTACCGTGTCAGAAGGCCAAAATGGGGAAACATACCCACTCACCACCTGGATCTTTTCCATCACCCGACGAGCGGTTTGCAAAACTCTGATACGTGACCAAATAATAATAGGTACCTCTATCAGAAGTATCAGAGAAGAGGCTCTAGAAAGAGAACATGAGCTCGATGCCCTCATTACTCAAGCCCGTAAAATCGAAGCCACAGAAGAAGCTGTCAGAAGACTAGACACTGAAAAAGAAAGTCTTACAGCTGGCCTTAACGAAATCCAGATTCATGACTCCGAATCTGACTCCGAATCTGACTCCGAAAGCCAGGGAGTCTTAATAAACAAAATCGGCAAAAATGTGGGGAAATACTCCTTACGCAGCAAACAACAAAAAAATTTCCAACAGCCAGAAACAATATCCAAAAGGCGATGTTTAGGCTGTGGCGACCCAAAATGTGATCGCGGACGGACATATCGAGCACGAGGCAAATTCTGCAACATCTGCGGCAGGAGAAATCACTTCTCCTCGGTATGCCTGACACATCACAAGGAGGTGTCCACACTAACAGCCATTGGGGCTACTACAATAAAAGACACACACACAACAGAAAAATCAAATGTTACCAACATCACACTTGAAGGATGTCAGATCCGTGCCATGATCGACACAGGTGCTGAAACGAATGTAATCCTGGAGAGCCAGGTACCCGACAACATCAGACGTATTACAAAAACACACGTCCAACTCCAACCGTATGGTAGTAGACTAATCACCCCCAAAGGCAAATTTACAACACAGACACACTGGAAAGAAAAAAAATCAAATCAACGTGGATTGTTGTCGATGATGACGTCCTGCCGGGAAAATCCATCAACTTGGTGTCATGTAACCTAGCAGAATCACTGGGCATAATCACTTTTAATACACCCAGTATGGAAATAAAAGGAAGCCGCATCAATGCTATGGGAACAAAAACGGTGTCAACCAATGAGGCTATGGAACTAACAAAATCTGTCAGACCTCCCATTGCCCGCATCATCACACAACACCCATCGGTGTTCCACGGTTTGGGAAAGATGAAGGCTGAACCCATCCAACTACATGTAAAACCCGACGCATCACCGGTAATACAACCCCCAAGACTCATTCCATACCACTTGAAAGACACATTTGAGGATGCAATCCGAAAAATGGAATCAGATGATGTCATCGAGCCACACCATGGGCCAGTAACGTGGCTATCCAACCCGGTGCTCGTACCAAAAGCAGATGGTTCCATGCGAGTTACAGTGGACTTAAGGAACCTCAACAAAGCCCTAGAAAACACGCACCTCCCTATTCCCCAGAGTCGATGATATCATGCCCATGTTTGCTGGAAAATCTGTATTCAGTAAACTGGACCTGAATCAGCTTGAGATATCAGAAGATTCCAGGATCTTGACGGTATTCCGCACTGGAGACCGCCTAATGCGGTATAAAATACTCACCATGGGAACCCTATCAGCATCAGGTGAGCTCAACTCCCGGCTCCGCCCCATGATCGCTAACATTCCAGATGCTGCGGCCATCCAAGACGACATTGTAGTAGCAACAGCTGACAAGGAAACACACCACCAAACGCTAGAAGTAGTCATTACAGCCCCCAAAAAAGCAGGACTAACAGTCAGTCCCAGCAAATGCATCCTTAGCCAGCCAGAAATCTCTTTCTGGGGATTTAAAGTCGATAAGAATGGGATAAAACCAGACCCAAATAAAGTCCAAGCAGTACAGGAAGCTGGGAGACCAACATCAAAAGATGAACTGCGATCGTTTCTCTGCATGATCAGATCGAATGGCACCTTCATCCCTGATCTTGCTGCTGCCACAGCAAACCTACGTGAACTGACAAAACAGAATGCTGTTTTCAAATGGACAGAAGCTCATGAAAAAGAGTTTCAAAATATAAAAGACACATTTACCACTGATGTGCTCCTCAGACACTACGACACAAACAAAAAGACCTTAATCTTTGTCGACGCTCACCTCACAGGTCTCTGTGCAATCCTTGCTCAAGGCCAGTCTATAGAACAGACAAAAGCTGTCGCACTGGCATCACGAACCACCACAGCCGCCGAAAAGAACTACTCTCAACTAGACCTGGAGGCAACAGCTATTGACTTCGGTCTCCGCCAATTCCGCCATATTCTAGCTGGTGGCCCACAAGTTACTGTGGTCACTGACCAACAACCACTCCAATCACTCTGGAAATCCAAAAGGAAACCATCAGCTAGAATCGAAAGAATCCTCCTACGCCACCAAGACATCAACCATTGTGTCGTATGGAAAAAAGGAAAAGACAACCCGGCAGACTTCATGAGCCGACATGCAATACCACTACACAAGTTACCTCAACGTATTGCCGAAGAAACAAAGGAACACCAAAAACTACTGTTCCTATTACACAACACACCCCTCTTTGCAACTGCTATCACCAGAGAACGCCTACGTGAAGAACAACTTAACGACACGGATCTAACACGACTACGTCACTTCATAGCTCTCAACCAGCCGCCACACAATGACCCCACCCTACGAGGATATTGCAAACTCTTCAGCGAGCTGTCAATTGAAAATTACATCATCCACAAAGGTGACCAAATGTTCCTTCCAAAGTGCCTACAGCAGGAAGTTATTTCCCTAGCCCATGAGGGATCACACCCAGGACAAGATGCCATCAAACGCCGCCTAAGAGCACATTTCTGGTTTCCTGGGATGGACAATGCCATAAAACTCCAGGTGGAAAACTGCCATGAACGCCAAATAACAACAGCAACACCAATGAAAGCACCTCTTACATCCACCCCAATCCCTGAGAAACCCTGGCAAAACATATCAATTGATTTGTTCGGGCCCCTCCCAGACCAAAGACACATACTGGTGGTACGCTGCAACCTGAGTAGATTTCCAGATGCAAAAATTGTTCGCTCAACTGGGTCCCAACATGTCCTCCCTGCATTAGGAGAAATATACAAAAACTTTGGCCACCCAGAATGTCATAAATGTGACAATGCCCCCCCCCCCATTCAATGGACAAGAATTCCATGACTGGTCCACAAAACGAGGTATAAGAATCAAAGCATCATGAAGCTGAATGCTTTATGAAACCAATAAAAAAGAAATTCAAATTGGACTTGAAAAACGACGCCCAATCTAGGAAATCATCGATGAGCTTCTCCGTGACTACCGCTCTACTCCACACCCTGCCACTGGATTGACACCTGGAGAAATGATGCTCAGAGGTGGCTACCGGACAAAGTTTCCTCAACAACCCAACCCCACTGAAAACCAAATCCAGGAGGCAAAAATCCGCGACAGTCACATGAAAGAGGTCGCTAACGCTAAGATTAATGCTTCCCGTTGCCGAAAATACCCCAAGATCATCCAGGGAGACAGAGTTTTGGTAAAGCGATCATCAAAAATAAATAAATTTGCATCCCAATTTAACCCAACACCACACATGGTTACTGATGTACAAGGCAGCCGTTATGAACTAGTCGCAGACAACGACTACAATAACAGGCACACCATCTTCAGACACATCAGTGACAAAGTTATACAAGCCTAAACAACACCCCCAAAAGTATCACACACTATCCCCCACCCAGTCCAAACGCAAATACAGCTCCCTAAACAATATCCCCGCCAACCCTGCTTCTAATGACACTGCTAGCCCACATGCTACCCGATATGGCCCTGATCGTACCTCTCACAACCAAACCGCAACTACCTCCACATCAAGACCACCCAATACTAAAACACAACAAACGAGAGAGAGAGAGAGGTGGACATAATAAGCGGAACATCACACTACCCGCGAAATATGCCGACTTTGTCGTTAATATACCAGGGAGACGAGTCGAAAATACAAATTAAAATATGGGAGTGGTGTTGCATTCAGAGTTATCTCCCTTACACCGGGAGGAAGTTGAGAGAGGGAGAGAGAGGGACTTCCGGGACGGTGAGAGTAGCCATCTTGGATACTGGCAGCTTCTGTTATAATAAAAGCGTAAAAAAACCACATTCCGCTGTCTTCGTCTATTTTCTTCGGCCCCTACTTCGGGTCCACATCAGTATGGAAATCCTGGAAAAGGGAATCTGTCCTATTTGGCATATATTTTGAGGAATTTATTGAATTAATGAGACAACAGGTTCTTTGTACTATTCTTGAAAGTGTCAAAGTATTATTCAACAAGTGTAGACTCCACTCCAGACATCTTACACACAAATCAACTGACATTTGCTGCCCGATACATTAAAGGAATATGGAATCGCTCTTGATGTTCATCCACATTTTTCTCAGAGCAAAGGATCTAACAGACACTGCTGTGGATTTTTCTAAGTAGAACAAAATTTTACTATCAAACTACCGTGGTCAGTCATACGATAACGCCTCAAATATGTCTGGACGGTATATTGGATTGTGTGCACAGATTCATCAACTTACTGAGTTTGCCATCTATTATGACACTGGTAAAGTAAAGTAAGGGTTAAAACTAAAATATAGCTTGGAACAAGAAAAGATTGGAACGATAGACAGTCTGGGATAAAGAAACGAGATTTCTTTTAATTTCTGTTATGGGTACTTACCCATAATAGTAATGGACTATTCCGTACCTCATAAATACTGCTCCTCAAGAGGAAGTAGCAGTCAGTCAGTGAGTCCTTTTTGGACGACTCGGCTAGACGGTCGAACTCTCAGCCTCTGGGCAGAGAGGAACCCGGACGAGGCTCCACCGAAGGGCAGAGCCTCGTTCGGGGAGGTTGACCAACCCGATCCCGTTTATACGGGTTCTACGGGCATTTTTTGGCCGAGCCTACGGGCTCGGTGAGCCCACATTAAACCGGCCTTGTGCCACATTCGACACACGTGGGCATGTTGTTGAACATCGTCAGTGAGTGTGTCAAGACAGTCACAGAGTCAGTCAGAGACAGAGTCGCGTCAGACGATTACTGTAAGACATTGGAATAGTGATACTTCGAGACAACATCGTTCTCTAACCTGATTGTTATTACTAACACTTCTACTTCTTTTGTACATATTCTGTTTGTAATATATCTGTGTTATTCCATATCTGTGTTCGAGTTATTCTTCATTGGTTCTACCTTGAACCATCACCGTGGTACAAGAAACCGGGACCATAACAATTTCAAAAGTCTATTTGGGGGAAAACTAGAAGAAAAATAATTTTGTTGGCAAGATATTACCACGGAGTCAATGTGGCAAGGCTGGCCTGACAGCTGATTGATGATCCTGCCTAAAAATACCAGTCATAAAAACAATAATCGCCAAAATGAAGCATGATCCAGCCAAGGGCAAGGAGTCTCCCTACTTTCCCTTCTCGTGCTCCATCCCCACTCCCTCCATCTCCTCACTCAGTTCACTATCCACCCCCTTCACACATCCACTTCTCCTCCCCACTCTTCAAGGGAGAAAAATAATTTTTTTTACCTGGGCCTAGATGCTATATGTAAAGTTCAAGGAGGAGAAAAGTTAAGAGGAGTTAAAGTTAAGAGGAGTTCAAAAAGGGCCTGTCAAAACAGAAAAAGACCCTTTCAAGACCTCTATTAAAAATAGAAAAGTAGAAGGAAAGTCTGTTGAAGAACCCGAAATTTCCCAGGTGCTCCAGGAATAATCACATGTGTGAGGGACACAGGGCATTATTTAAAGGTTTGGAGCCACCTGTTCTAGGCAAAGGAAGCCTATCCAAACATCAGAATGATGGAACTGGAGAAAGAAAATTTGAGAAAACTTAAGTAATTTTGTGTGGGGAGGGTCCCGGTTTTGCTCCATCCCTCCTTATATAGGGCTGTTAAACTAATATACCCTACGGACGTTGGCGGTATTGTCCTAGATGGTCGGATGACGACGGGAGCCTAGGACAATCTGTCGGAGTCCCTTCCGCCACAGATTTCCGCCCGGTATGTGAGTAGGTTTTTTGCGGAAGCGGACTCTTGATGCGAAGGTGGACCTTGTGCATACCCGATGCTGAGGGCCGGTTGATCGTGGCCGATATTGCCGTGAAAAGTGGTTCGTTTCGGGGTTTTGCGGTTTATGCGCCCAACGACCAGGAGGAGCGGTTTTCGTTTTGGATTCAACGCGCCTAGTCTTAATGGGGGACTGGAATGCAGTCCTGGACCCAAAGTTAGAACGGGCGAAGGGTGCTAGCGGGTGTAGGGGCGATCGTAGCTTGGTTGATCTGATCAACGATTTTGGTCTCGTTGATAGATACCGGGTCGATCACCCTGAGGGGAAAATGTGGACATGGGCTAATAGTTGGCCTTCTGAGAAGGTGGTTAGCTACCTTGACAGAATGTTAGTTAGAGGAGCCGACATAGATTTGTTAGATTGTCCCATAACTCTGATAAACACATGCATCCTGCATCTGATCCGCACAATCATAGAGGGTGTAAAAAACGAGTATAAAGCCGCGCTGATCAATTTAGATCAGTCCAAGGCATTTGATAGGGTTGATCATCGCTACCTTGCTTCTATCCTGCAGGCCGCCGGATTAGAACCTGACTTCTGCCGCTGGATTAGTCTCTTGTATTGCTCTTCCAGTGCTGTGTTACAGGTGAACGGGAAGCTGTCGGGCACTTTTGCGCTGTCTAGGTCGGTCCGTCAGGGTTGTCTCCTACTTTATGCTTTGGCGTTGGAGCCTCTCCTTCGCTGGCTGAGGGACAGGGCGTGCAGTCCGGCCCTACGTTGAATCGCCGTTCCTGGAGGGGCTCGAGCCAGTGTTTCTGCGTACGCCGATGACGTATCTGCTTTCGTGTCGTCCCGCAGCGACATTGTGGCGGTACTGAAGGCGCTTGACCGGTACGAGAAAGTTACAGGGCCAAGATTAACCGCGACAAGTCGTCCGGCTTGCGGTTAGGTGCCTGGAAGGGGGTCGATCTTTCGGGGTCCTTCGGTTGGACGGACGGTCCTGTCAGCATTCTTGGAGTGTGGTTTGGACCCGACCTCCAGCTGGAGAAAAATTGGTCTAAAGTATGAGCAAATGTCGACGCTGCCGGCCAGACTTGGTGTCGACGGAGGTTTTCCGTGAAGGGCAGCGCGGAGGCGTGTGCCACTTACGTATTCCCTATTGTTCTTTATCGATTGTCCGTACTTCCTCTCTGTAAAGACCATCGGAAGCCGCTCGAGCGCTCGCTATCCTGCATTTTATAGAGGGGACGCGGGAATCGGGTCGACAGACGAGTCTGTGCACAACGTTCGTGTCATGGTGGGCTGGGAATGGTGAGCCACAAACTCGCCTCGAGGTTGGCTTTCCTACGCCGCGCATTGATAGGAGATTCAATTATAGTGGAGATTGTTAGGGACGCGTTCCCTTTCCTTACTATCAGTTACCCCCCCCCCATCTCGCGGGTTGAGCGCCATCGTAAACCCCGAGATCAATTGGATTTCCTTCGCGAGTGTCGGTCGGCCTTGTTGGCTGTTCCTCGGTCCAGTGACCTTTCTCGGCCTAGGGAGGTATTCTATCGTCTTCTAGTGGAGGGGGTCGCGAAGGATTCCCTACGTGATCAGCTCTGCTTTCTGGAGGATGGGTTTCGCTCTTACTGGTCTTGGGCGCCAGTAACCATGAGTTTTCGCTTACCTGGCGATTGGCTCGGAATCGGCTGTCTCTCAATGACAAGGCCTTCATATGGGGCTTGGTGGATTTGCCAGACTGTGTGTGGCCTTGGTTTAGAAGAAACGGCTTCGCACTCCTTCTACCATTGCCCCCGGCCCGCCCCTTATGGGACCATGTCGGCCGAAAAGCTTGTGCCCATATGTCGTCCCCGTATTCCGGGGTGAAACGAATGGTGTTTCTGACGCTGCTAGCCACGGCCCGAATGGACGACACAACAGTCTTGCGAGGCATCCGTCTTTCTCATCAGGATCTGATCTGATTCTTTAAGCATCAGCTCAAGATGACAGAAAACGCCTGCATTCGACAGTCTTCAGCGAAAGGTTGTTGAATGTGGCGAGCTTGGTTCGTTTGAACGGGGCTAGCCTTGATTTTCTCTTCTAGGTCAACCTATGGTTATGTTAGACAAGCTTTTGTGTACCTAGTTAATGTGAGTAAGTGTTGTTCCTGGCCTGTTCCCGGCGGCCTCTTTGGTTATGATTCAAGTCGAGATTCCCAACCTCCCTAGTTTGTTTTTCATCTCGACTGTGTCAGCTTTATATTTTTCCCATGCCCGTATTATATTTTATCCTTTTCCCACTCCCGTAGTGAGAGAGCTTCTTGATTTTGTCCTACGAGCAGAATACAGCGGCCTCTCTGTTTTGAGGGTTGGACGGGCCCTACTAACATCAGTTATGTTTAGTTTGTTTTATGTTAATTTTAGTTTGTTATTGGGTTTGTTGCAGGGCCGATAAAGATGTCGCCCCCGCAAGCGAAGAAAAGGTTAGAAACAGCTAAGACAATGAGAGGACAAAGGCGGAGGTTTATGAAACAATAAACGTCGAATTTATTTATCCAAAGTGTACAAGAGTGTACTTTGGAGAAGTGTGTTGAATCGGCGTCGGGTCCGGTAAGACTTATTTCCTTCAGGGAAGTTGGTTCGGTTGTATCGGCGACACGGGTGTAGAGTTGGTCGCGGTGGTAGTTGGTCGACTGCCGGATGGGAGAGTTGGTCGTCGGCGGTAGCTGGTCGACTGCCGGATGGGTAGAGCTGGCAGTAGCTGGTTGGTCGAAGACGTGCGAAGGTTCGGCAGGGTCGGTTAGGACGAGTCCCTAAACAGAGCCGAGGCAGAGCAGTGGTAGGACTTCCAGGGCAGATCGACCGCGGTGACGGGATCGTGCCGAAGTGTATTCTTTCGACAAAAGAACCAGAAGCTCACAAAGGTAGCGTACTACACTTTGATCCAGGTATTTACTTGACCCCCCCCCCCCCCACTGAGTCAGGTTGTGACACAAGGTCGGTTTTTAACGTGGGGACCCGAGTGTTTTCACTCGGGCCGCTGGTCTTGGCTGGTCATAGCTTGTCCAAGCTGGTCTAAGCTAGTCATAGCTGGTCTTAGCTTGTCCAAGCTGGTCAGAACTGTCATAGCTGGTCCAGGCCGGAGCCGGTCCAAGCTAGTCGTAGCTATGATACTACCAGTGCAGGGACGAATCCCTACACCAGGTAAGTATCAAGTGACGCTCTCAGCCAAAAGGCCGACAAAGCGAGCGATCTGCGAACAGATACTACGCTTTGATCCAGGCCTTCGGGCCGAGCAGCGTGAATTTGGACGAAAAAAGGAGCTAATAATATGTAAAACGATTTATTCCCTGGCTAGAGGGAGTAGAAAAACCGTAAATATTAAATTAATCCCAATGTTGTTCGATGTTTGAGAAGCATGGCCTAATCCGATGCTCACGAGGCATATAATATTGGCAGGTCGTCCAGTTTCTCGCATGCTGCTTGATTTAAATCAGTGAGATCAGGGGTTGTGAAGGTCAAGTCGTTTTACTAGGAAGCGGCTAATGGCGGCCGCGACAAGGCCCTTCCCCTAGAGAATTGATCATATCATTTATTAATAATAATATTTATGAAGGTCCTTAGGGAAAGTGACCCTCCTACCAGATCTGGTTTGCTGCACAGAAGTCGCTGGGGTGTCGTCCGATGTCTGCGGTTTTGCGTTTGCTGAGTGCGCTGGAGTGGTGTCAGGCATCTGTGGAGCCGTGTTTGCCTTGTACTGTTGCTTCTCCAGAAAGGCAGGTTTGGTCCGATCAATTGCAACACTGTCAGTCGTGTTGGCGCGCTTGATCGTAAGGTGCTTGTCGGTGCGCTGAACAACCTGAAAAGGACCTTGGCATGCTGGTGTGAGTGGTCGTCTCACGGCGTCGTTCCGCACGAAGACGAATTAACAATCCCGCAAGTGTTGAGGGATGCACGAATCCGTTGGTTGCTGTCGCGGTGGTGCATACTTAAGCCGAGCCATTTTGTGGCGGTTGCCTCGACGAACGGAGTCGTTGGTTTTGAAAGTGTCCCGAGGGAGTCGTTGAAATATTCACCAGGCAGTGCAAGAGGTGTACCGAAAACCAGTTCGGCGGGTGAACAACCTAAGTCCTCCTTTACGGTGTTCCTCAATGCTAGGAGAATTAAAGGTAGGTCGTCCACCCAATTGGTGGTGTCAGGTCTAGTGGCCAGGGAGGTTTTAAGGGACCTATGAAACCTCTCGACTAAGCCGTTGGCGCACGGATGATAAGCGGTAGTATTTATGTACTTGGCACCGAGTAGGTTCGTAAACTCCCGAAAAAGGGACGACTGGAACTGTGCCCCCCGGTCGGTTGTGATGACTTGAGGTGTTCCGAAAGTTCCAATCCACTCTCTCAGGATGGTCTTGGAGACGGTGTTTGCAGAAGTGTCTTTTATGGGTATGGCGGTAGGCCATCGCGTAAAACGATCCACGACCGCCAGGAGATACTGGTAATCCTGACACATCGGCAGCGGTCCCACCAAGTCGACGTGTATGTGTGAGAACCGTGCATCGGGCACTGAAAGTGCCGACGGGGGATTTATTGTGTCGGTGGACCTTGCATTTCTGGCACTCTAAGCACGTGGAAACCCATTCTCGGATGTCCGCATTCATGTTCGGCCAAACGAATCGGTCAGTAATTAGTTTGACTGTGGCTCTTTTACTCGGATGAGATAGCCCATGGAAATGATGGAATACCTGTCTACAAAGTGTCGGTGGGATGTAGGGCCTAGGGTTAGCTAGGCTGGTGTCACAGTACAGGGTGTCGTTGCTAAAGGACGCAGGGAACTCCCAAAGTTTTAAGGAAGTTTTTGCAAGCACGTCTTGCAGCGTGGCATCGGATTTTTGTTCAGCGGCTATAGAATCCTGACCCAAAACGTCGGTCTGAAGAGATTGAATTCCCGCTCGAGATAAAGTGTCTGCGACTGCGTTATCCTTCCCCTTTATGTGACGAATGTCGGTCGAGAACTGTGATAGGTAGTCGAGATGCCGGATCTCGCGGGCTGCGTACTTGTCCGAGTTGTTACTCATCGCGGTCGTCAGCGGTTTATAGTCGGTGTAGATAGTGAAATCTCGACCTTCCAGTAAGTGCCGGAAATGCTTGACGGCCAGGTAAATGGCCAGCAACCCCCGAGAGAAGGTCGTTTTACTAGGAATCGGCTAATGGCGGCCGCGACAGGTTCAACTCCCTCCCCTCTCATTTTTAAGTATTTATTATCATTAAATTTTTATGGTATGGGGCGCATTTTGTAGGTTTTGTAGGTTCTCCCTTGAGAGGATGCGGTATTATTGTGTATGAAGGATTGATTGGTGATGGACGAATTTTTGTGGTGAATGGACAAATTGTAACGAGTAAATGGGCCGTGAATCGGATTAGCTAGGTATAGGATAGTTAGTTAAGACCAGCCTCAACCCCCACCCTTTTCGCCCTTGTGCCATAATTATGTATTCTCACATAATAAATAATGTCAGAAATTCACTCTGGAGAGATGCCAAACTAATCCACGCTAGTTAAAACTTTGACCAACTACACTTTTCCCGCGCAAACTTCTCTGACTCAACAAACAGCATTTCGCTCTCCCAGGAACAATGCTTACAATACTAAAGAAAGTGAAATAACACACTACTAAATAAGTATTCGTAAACATTCAATCAAACACCAAAACAACTAAAGGTACACAACTCTTACCAACTTTGGACATTAATTTAAAAAAACATACGCATACACACTATTGCCTGAACTCTCACAAAAGACATTTTTGTACACGACCAAACACTTTGTTTAATTTCACACACAAACCTTAGTAACAGTTTCACACACACTGAAACTTGGCATAAACACACTACATAATTCAATTCAACCATTCACACCTGTCCGACAATATCTGATTTAATTGTGTATGTTAATTTTATATAAATCAATGTTATTGTTAAACTTTTAATTATGTTGTTTTCACTTTGATTTCTCTGGAATGATTTGCCTTCAATATTCCTGTTTCTTAATTTGTTGTGGATGAATGTCTAAGATAACACCAACATCACTAACCCTTCTGATAACCTAACCGTCTGATATCTTAAAATACATTCGCCAGTCTGCAACAAATACATAGATAATGAGCTGGAGATGCCATTTTAGGCCACCCCCCCATATTTATAATAATTGAAACAACGTTAAATTAAAAAGAAATTTAGAGTTTTAAAACATTTGAAAACCTCTAAAATAATTGAATAATTGGTATGTTTCCGATCGAAAACTATAGATTTAATTTTGTTATCTTTTATAAAGTTATATTAAAAAAAATGTTTTTACAAACTTATGTAAAATTGAAAATAAACTTGAAATTGACGTAATTTACACAAATTTCAATTAATTTTGATACCTTAAAGCTTATTCACCATTATTTTAAAATGTAATTTGTTTTTTGAAAACATTCGAAAACCTCTAAAATTAATGAAAATCGTTTGGTTTTCGATCGGAAGCAATAACAAGTTTCGACAGTTTGCACAAATTTATATTAAAAAATTACTTTTCAAAACATTATGTATGCATGGAAAATGAACTAGCTAATTATTGAAAAACGATATGTTTCTGATCGAAAACTATTGACTTAAACAAGTTTTGACATCTTACATAAAGACATTTGGATTTACAAAGTTATGAAAACATTCAAAATAGACTTACGATTGATACAATTTACGCCAATTTCAATTATCGTATAAGACGCACTCCAATTTCAGCAGGGCAAATCAAGAAAATTAATTAGTAAAATTAGTAAAATTATTAGTAAATGATACAGCCTAAGCTATATTTATGAGGTGTTATTTTCGTTAAAAAAGCCATGATTAAAATTAAACGAAAAATAATAGGAAAAAAGAACCCGACCTATAAAAACTTTATTATATCCAAATAAAAATCAAAATCAAGCAGTTATTACAATTGAGCAAAACAGTACAGTTACCATTAAAATTTTATTCATCTTTTTAAATCCATAAAATTCGTCGTCTTCGTTATCAAAGCTCTGGTACTCATTTTCAATACTACTATCATTGTCATTAAATAATGCGTCATTGAAAGCATTGCTAATGCCACACTTTTTAAAAGATTTCACAATTCCTGGTCTATTATCCCAAGCTTGCTTCACACATTCGCAGACTTGTGCAACGCTGGGTCTTTTTATTCTTCTTGTAAGGGTAAGGTCGTGATCAGGCATTGCCATCCACGTCTTCCATTGCTCCTTCATGTTTTGTTTGAATGGTCTATTCAAAGACACATCCTGAGGTTGTAAATGACTCCTTAGTTCATCAGGAATAACCGTTCTGTCTTCAATTCTGCCACTTTCTTTTTAATAGAGTTAATCCGATGCGAAGAGAGGGCTTTTGTAATAGTCCACCATAACTGTAGACCAGCTTCGTCCATCCAGCCTTTTGGATGAATATGACCATGCACACCTTTTGGTATTTTATCTTTCGGTCTAGTTTTTCTCTTAAAAATCAGGAAAGGAGGTAGTTTTGTGTCATCAGCGCAACATGCAAAAATGGCCGTATAATGGATTTTCTCATGGTTTGTGGTTTTTATTTTAGTCTTGGATCCCTTAATAGTTTTGTTTGATGGAACATCAAACGTTAGTGGGACTTCATCCATATTTCCTATCTGGCCTAGTTCAAAAGGAGTTCTTTTTTGAGCATGTGTAACAAATTTATGAAAATTTACTATTTTGTCATCCTAGTAATCTGGCATTCTCTGCTCAATTGATGTTTTTGTATGCATTGAAATGCATTGTATGCATTCCTATTTCAGAAAACGATAACAGTAACACCATCCTTCTGCTCCTATAAAGTTTTGAATTCGACAGCTTACAAAAATTTATATTCAAAATTTTTTTCCATTTGTCTAAATTAAAAAAGCATAAAAATATACAAAATTTTGTTTAGGTCAGTTTCGTGTAGTTTTTATACCTTAAACGCAGTTGTTTCAAAACATAATATGCTTTTCGAAAACCATTTAAATTATTGAAAATCGGCTTGGTAACGATCGAAAAATATTGATATTAACAATTTTCAACAGGTTAGACAAATATATATTAAAAAATTGGGGTTTTGAAAAACATTGAAAATTGCATTGAAAATGAAGGTATTGAGGTATTGTAGTTTTTATACCTTGTTTCAAAATATAATATTGTGTTTGAAAACAAATATAATTATTAAAATATATTTGGTATCGATCGAAAAATATTGACTCTAAAAAGATTTAACTGTTTATACAAAATTATATTAACAAATTTTGTGTTTTACAAAATCTGAAAAAAAAAAACTTTAGCCAATTTCAAGTAGTTTTCATATCTTAAACGCAGTTGTTTCAAAATAAAATTTGGTGTATGAAAACATTAGAAAACCAACAAAATTACTGAAAATCAATTTTGGTATCGAACGAAAAATATATATTTTAACAAATTCCAAAATCACATAAAAAAAATTAGTGTTTTACAAAGTTTTCAATAACACTGAAAATTATGTTTTAACTGTTACGTTTGAACCATTTACACAGAGTTAAAACCATTGTGTCTTAAAACTTTTGAAAAACATTGAAAATTGTTGCGGAATGTACACGGAGTGAAATATATCAGAAGGCAAAATTAAGTAAGATGAAGGTTATGCGTGCTTATAGCGTCCGTATCCCACAACATATAGGTTATACAAACAATTTAAGAACAAATTACATGGCAAGAAACTACTAAATACTGTTGTTAAAGATTTGATATTAAAGAATATTAAAGAAATTTTTATATCAACAATAAAATAGAACGACAATTACAATGTTTGTTGTTGTGATAATTAAGACAATGTCATAAGGAATGTTTGTGCAGGAATGTTGTTAAGAAATGTTGGTACCTTTTGATTGTTAAGAAATTTAAAATGATTTGGTTTCTGCAAGAAAAAAGAAATTATATGTGTTCGTTCATTTATCAGTGTGTGTACGTGTGTACGTGTACAAGTAAGAATAAATGTTATCAAGAGTTGCTTGCCTTTATCTGTGTAGGCTGAGTTGGTGAAATATACAATTACTTTTTAGTAGTGAAATTGTTTCACTTTCCAAGTTAACTGTAGACTTTGGTTAACACGCGGACAATGGTTGATGAATGTTTGAGATTTCAATGTGGTGTGTGAGTCAGTGAGTTTGGTAGCATCTCGATGAACTCCGGTGGCTGACAATATTTATTTCTGTAGTAAAAGTTACAGAAAATGTGGCACAAGGCCTAAAAATGGGGGATGAGGATAGGACGGTCATCATTTGTCTTAATTTTTAGCTAATCACAACCACTGACCCAATCATACAAAACAATATTCTTACCACCAAAACACCACATTTATACTTACCTTTCTTACTACATCCACCAAAATATCTCATTGTCTCAATAAAAATCCTAAATAGTCCCCATATGTACAAATCGCTGTCTGTGAGGGGAGGGGGAATAAAAAACAACAAGTTAAAAAATCCCCAATGATTATAATACGCTTATAAACTATTTACAAGAAAATAAACAAAATCATGTTAGTAATAAAACCCCCTACAAACCTTAAATGTAGCAGAAATATCAGTTAACTGGACGAAATCGATGCGGGACTGTAAGAATATAGAAAACATTCATCCATCCCAAGCACTCACAGACACACATTCATTCTGACACCAACAACAAATACGAAAAACACACACGCGAAACGAAAGGCGCCTCGCATCCACCAGAAAACTGATATCACAGACCAACTAACGAGGAGGGAATGGAGAGTTAAAAATAAAGGAAAAAAAGGGACAGAAATAAAAGGGACCAATGAACAAACACACCCTAGCTAAGTTTACTGGAAAAGAAAAGAAAAAACTAAAGAATCAAATACACAAAACCTACTCTAGCCTAAATCCAAGGATGGGTTGCCGAAGTTCAACCCAGGTAAACAATATCCTGATGCCTAATCGGTATCAAAATGCCACTCCAGGTCAGCCCCTTTTACTCGGTACAAGCGCGCAAGATTCACCCACCTTTTGCCAAATTCTGATAAGGCGAGCCGCCGCTTTTCCGTCCTAATCTTGACTTTAAGCTGGTGCTTAAAGAACAAGACCAGTTGGGAAGAAGTAAACTTCTCGCCATCATATAATTCCTTCTGACGCGTCGTCCAAATCACGACTCTCATAACACCTAGTAAGGAAAAGAACACATATTGTTCAGCCATCGTCATCTGCAGCACCACATTGCTACAAACAGAACTGGCCTCAAGGACCATGAGGCCTTCAACAAACCTGCACAACGGCGCCACCCCCCCGCAATGAAAGAAGGCGTGACCAATGTTCTCGACTTCCCCAATACAGCGTCGGCAGTTTGAAGATTTCTCCAAGCCCGCTGAACAAAGTCTTTTGGCGACCCAGAGGGCCCCACGAATCACCAGCCAGGTAAGTGATGCCTCATCTTTATTGAGGCGTTTCAACCCAGGCGTCCAAGGCCATATTGAGCGAGCCCCCTGCTTTGTAAGACCGAGCTCGTCAATCAGATCATCACGAACGGACCCCCTGACTAATAGTTGATACAATGTCCTACGAGACAACGCCTGGACGTTGGAGAGACCACCCGACGCCAATAAGAGGCGTTTCAGAACAATACGACATTCACAATAGAAGGAGCATTCGGCTCGGAGTAAACGGCAGGCCTCCACCTCGCTCGAGTGCATACTCCTCAGAGATGGGAAGTTTCTACGAACGTCTTCCTTCCAGAAGGCGCCCTCCTCATCCGATTCGCGACACATTCGGTCTGGTAGTCTATCCCATCGCTATATTTTTTTTTATTTTGACTTCGTTAGTATGTTTTTATCGATTGCTATTACTAATGTTATACTCATAGTATCTGGGGAAACTCGATGGGGATCTAACGATAGCAAGTCTTCTAAATGTCCCCAGCATTTTCTTCGTACTAACGTCAGTTCTTTCCAAATGTTTTCAAGGCTTTTCCCACATTGCATAACATTCCAGTACTAGTTATTACAATTGTTACTTTCATATTTTAATTCTTCCTTTGCTGTCCGTAGCTGAGATGAAAATGATCTGAATAATTGCCTATAAATTTGATGCGAAGCATATATTGACGAATCTCAATGCCAGGCATAGCCAGACCGCCTTCAAATGGATGAACAGATCTCCCGAGATACCATAGCGGCCTTGTCTCTACAGAAGAAAGAGAACAAGAGCCTTACTAATGACATTAGTGTGATATACGGAAGTGGAAGTACAGAGAGTCGGTAAAGAAGAATCGGGTAGATATGTGAAACACATACTTCCGCCCTCCCCTTCAAGGAAAGATTCCTCCGAGACCACAGACTAACCGCTATCTCGGCCTTCCCTTGTAGCTCCGACCAATTCATTTCCAACTGGAGATCAAGACCGTACCAGACGCTGAGTATCCTAACCAGCCCATCCGTCCAGAGGAAAGGTCCGAGAAGAGAAACTCCCTTCCACACATCCAACCGCAAGTCAACAGACTTATCGCGGTTGATCTTGGCCCCTGTCACCATCTCATAACCACTGATTTCCTTGCTGACTTCGTCAATCTCGGCTCTGCTCGACACAAGAACCGAAACGTCATCAGCATAGGCAGAATACCTGGCTGAGGTGGTATCCCCAGGCACGGAAATTCCGCGCAGGACCGGATTCGCCTTTAACTTTCGAAGGAAAGGTTCCAACGCAAGAACGTATAGCAAAGGCGAAAGTGGACAACCTTGACGAATGGAGCGAGACAATACGAAAGGCTCCGATCTTACCCCATTCACTTCCACCAGCGCACCGGGAGTCGCATACAAAAGTCGGATCCAGGAGCGAAAGTCGGGCCCGAAACTAGCCGCCGAAAGGACAGCCTCCAGAAAACGATGGTCAACCCTATCGAAAGCCTTGGACTGATCTAAATTGATCAGCGCGGCTTCACTGTCGACTTGTTCTAAGATCAAGCGTACCATATGAAGGTTGTCCTGAATAGTCCTGCCCTTCACAGCACAAGTCTGTTCGGAGCCAATCAGACTAGACAGGACAAACTGCAAACGGTTGGCTAAGATCTTCGCCAAAATCTTTAACTCTGTGTTTAACATGGTTAAAGGGCGAAAGTTATCTAACCCATCCCCACCGTTCTCGTCCTTACGCGGCAACTTGATCACACCTCTGGTGAAGCGTTGTGGTATAGATCCCTGCTTCACCCAGTTGTTGAAAATCAGTTCCAGCAAAGGAACAAAAATGGGCGACTGCCTCAAGTAAATTTCGTAGGGAAGACCATCTAGTCCCGGAGATTTATCCAGGCCAATCTGTTTCAGCGCTTCCCAGATTTCCGACTCTATGATGGGACCCTCGCACCCAGCCGTTTCATTTGTTGTCTCTGTTTTCTATTGTAAAATATCAAAATATGGAATATTTCAATTTGTTTTCTAACTTTTCTTTTGTAAAATATCAATATATGCATTGTTTCAATAAGGTTTTTAGCTTTTGTTTTGAAAAATGTCAAAATAAGTAATATTTCAATATATTTTCAAAATTTTCCATTGAAAAATATCAAAATATTCTATATTTCTATTTGTTTTCTAATTTTACAAATAAAAAATATCAAAATATGCAATATTTCAACTTGTTTTCTAACTTTTCTATTGAAAAATGTCAAAATATGCAATATTTCTATTTGTTTTCTAACTTGTCTATTGAAAAATATAAAAGTATGCATTATATCTATTAGTTTTGAAACATTATTATTGAAAAATATTGAAATAGGCAATATTTGTATTTTTTTCTAATTTATTCTTACAAAATATCTAAACGTGCATATTTGAATTTGGTTTTTAACTTTTCTACTGAAAATATCAAAATATACATTATTTCAATAAGTTTTTTAATCTTTTCTAATGAAAAATTTCAAAATATCAATTTATTTTCTATCTTTACTGTTGAAAAATATGAAAGTATGCTATATTTTTATTTGTTTCCTTAGAAAATATGCATATTTCAATTTCCTTTCTAACCTTTTCCATGTAAAATATCAAAATATCCAATATTACTATGTGTTTCCTAACTTTTTGTTAAAAATATCAAAATACACAATATTTCTATTAGTTTTCTATCTTTTCAATTGCAAAATAAGAAAATATGCGTATTTCAATTTGTTGAAAAAGTTTGGGAATAGTCATATGAATGTCAGAAAACTTACGACAAAATCATTAAGACTCTAACAGCAGATTTATTTTTAGCGCAATATGATCCAAAATTGGAAATAATAGTCGCGAGTGATGCGAGTGCCTATGATGTTGGGGCATGGATACTTCATAAAATGCCGGATGGGACACTAAAACCCATCGCACATGCATCAAGAACGTTGCTACCATCCGAACTAAATTACTCACAAATCGAAAAAGAAGTACTGGGGATTATTTTTGCGGTTACGAGATTCCACAGATATATTTACGGTAGATTTTTCACCTTACAGACGGACCACAAACCGTTATTGACAATATTTGGATCAAAGAAAGGTCTACCTGTCTACACTGCTAATAGATTGCTAAGATGGGAGACGATTTTATTAAACTATAACTTTAAATTGGAGTATCTTCCATCAAACAAAATCGGGCATGCAGATGGTCTTTCGAGACTAATACCAAAGAAAACGAAGCCATTAGAAGATTCCGTAATTGCAGCTCTACGATATGAGGAAGATATTAGAACATTATTATGTAGTAAAATTTGAGACCTCCCCGTCACATTACAGGAAATAAGAAACGAAGCAGTAAATGACGAATTTATAAAGGAAACGAAAACAAAAATTGTAGGAAAAGATAAGCATATATCAGACAGTTTTTCGTTATGTGATAATGTTCTGCTATATAATGAAAGAGTAGTAACCCCGAAAAAGCTACAAAGGCGAATCCTCAAGGATTTTCACATGGGCCACCCAGGAAAGAACAGGGTGAAATCCTTAATGCGATGTTATGTGTACTGGCCAAACATGGATCATGATATTATACATATGGTGGACAAATGCAAGGGCTGTTCCTTAGCAGCCAAGGCACCTCCGATTACTCATAAGCCATGGCCTAAGACAGATCGACCGTGGTCGAGAATCCATGTAGATTTCGCAGGTCCATTAGAGGGTTTCTACTACTTGATTGTAGTAGACAGTTACAGCAAATGGCCAGAAGTATTTCGTTGTAGAAAACCTACTTCTGAGACTACAATAAATTGCCTTCACGAGCTGTTTGCTCGTTTCGGAGTGGTTGATTGTTTAGTCACCGATAATGGGACACAATTTACATCTGCGTATTTTCAAGAATTTTGTGAAACTTTTCAGGTGAAACACATCAAATCCCCGCCATATCACCCAAGGTCAAACGGGCAAGCGGAGAGGTTTGTAGATACATTAAAAAGAGCACTAAGGAAAGCTTATGACGTACCAACAGAAAAGGCTTTACAACAATTCTTGCAAGTGTATAGAATTACACCGAACAGTACTACGCTATCGGCATTATCGCCGGTGGAAGTAATGTTCTCCCGAAAAATTAGATCGGTATTCGGCAAATTACTGCCAAAACAGACAAAGCAATCACCAACGTCGTTTGTACCAAAAAGAAAATTTAACTCAGGAGAGAAAGTTTTTTTTTTAAAAATGTTCAAAAACAACACATCCTATTGGGAGCCAGGTACAATAGAGAAACGAATTGGGAACGTGATTTTCATAATTCAGGGTCCAAAGTTCTCGCATAAAAGGCACTTAAATCAAATCAGAAAGAGGATTCTAACGGTCTACTTCAGGAAGAGGAGGAAGTAATGGACACAATATTTGACACATTCAATATGCAACGCCCTCAAGCAATTTCAGAACCGCGGAAATCAAGCAGAAAAAGAAAATTTACAGAGCCTTTGATGATTAATCCGAAGAGGAAAAAATATTAAAGACCCCTGCGAGGTAAAAGCTTGGGAGGGGGTTGTTATGAGTCCTTACCTATAACTACAGAATGAACTCTTCCTAACACTATGTATACTACGCCTCTCAAGAGAGAGGGACGAATCGAGTCGAGCCGATAGTAGTTCACTCCAAACCAGACTGACAGTCATACTAACACCTTCCACATCTTGTATTATTATTCCGTGTAATATATCTTCGTTATTTCTATTCTTGTGTTCGTGTTGTTCTTCCTTGGACCATAACAATATCAAAATATTCAATATTTATATATTTTTTGCAATTTTTCTTTTGAATATTTCAATTTGTTTTCTAAACTTTCTATTGAAAAATATCAAAATATACAATATTTCAATTTCTTTTCTAACTTTTCTATTGCAAAATAACACAATATGCATGTTTCAATATGTTTTATAACTTTTCTATTGAAATAAATCATGATATGCAATATTTCATTTTGTTTTCTTACTTTACTATTGAAAAATATCAATTATGCAAAAACTTTTATTTGTTTTCTATCAATTCCTTTGGCAACATAACAAAATTTGCATATTTCTATTTGTTTTCCCACTTTTCTATTGAAAATATCAAAACATGCAATATTTACTTTTGTTTTCTTAGTTTTCTGTTGAAAAATATAAAAATATCCAATATTTCAATTTAATTTCTAACATGTCTATTGAAAAATACCAAAATATGTAATATTTTTAATTGTTTTCAAATTTTGCTTTTGTGAAATAACAAAATATGCATATTTCAATATGTTTTCTAACTTATCTATTGAATAATATCAAAATATGCAATATTTCCCTTTTTTATCTATGTAATTTTTTATTTCTTTTCTAAATTTTCTATGGCAAAATAAAAATAATGCATATTTCAATATGTTTTCTAACATTTTCGTTGAAAAATATGCAATATTTCAATTTGTTTTCTATTCAAAAATATCAAAATATATATATTACAATTTTTTCTCTATAGAAAACTATGGAACATATCAAAGTAAGCAATATTTCATTTTGTTTTCTAGCATTTCTATTGCAAAATATTAAAATATGCAATATTTATATTTATTTTCAAACTTTTCTATTGAAAAATATCAAAATATATATTATTTCAATTTCTTTTCTAACATTTCTATTGCAGAATAACTAAATATGCATATTTCAATTTGTAACTTTCAAAAATAAGGAGATACTCTATATTGCAATTTCTTTTCTCTCAACAATATTGCTTATTATCAAAAAATGCAATATGTCTATGTGTTTTGTTACATTTCTATTGAAAAATAACAAAATATGCATTGTTTCTATGTTTTCTAACTTTTCTATTGAAAATATAAAAATATACAATTTATCAATTTGTTTTCGAACTTTTCTATTGTAAAGTAAGAAAAAATGATTATTTTATTTTGTTTTTCCAACTTTTCTATTGAAAAATATCAAAATATACAAGATTTTTATTTGTTTTCTAACTTTTCCATTGCAAAATGACAAAATATGCATTTTTCAATTCCTTTTCTGCATATTATATATTTTGCAATAGAGAGGATTCTCTATTGCAAAATATCAAAATATACAATATTTCTCTTTGTTATCTATCTTCTCTATAGAAAAATATCAAAATATATTTTATTTCAATTGGTTTTCTCACTTTTCCTTTGAAAAATATCAATATATGCAATATTTCTATTTGGTTTCTAACGTTTCTATTGAAAAATATCAAAATATGCATTATTTCAGTTAGTTATTGATTTTTCTAGTGAAAAATATCAAATTATGCAATATTTGAATTTATTTTCTGAACTTTCCATGGAAAAACATCAAAACAGGCAAGAACAAAATATGCATATTTCAATATGTTTGATAAATTTTCTACAAAAATATAAGGAAATATGCCCTATTTCAATTTGTTTTCTAACTTTTTCTTTTGTAAAATATCAAAAATGCAATATTTCTATGTTTTATAAATTGCTATTGAATAACAGAAATTATGCAATATTTTTATTTGTTTTCTAACATTTCTATTGAAAAATATCAAAATAGGAAATATTTCAATATCTTTTCATAACTTTCTATTGAAAAATAGCAAAATATGCAATATTTCTATTTGTTTTCTAACTTTACTATTGCATATTCAAATACCTTTTGGAACTTTTATATTGATAAAGATCAGAATATGTGTTATTTCAATTTGTTTTCAAACATTTCTATTGAAAAATATAAATATATGCAATATTTCTATTTGGTTTCTAACTTTTCTATTGAAAAATATCAAAATATGCAATATTCCATTTTGTTTTCTCATATTTCTATTGCAAAATATCAAAATATGCAACATTTCTATTTGTTTTCTAACTTTTCTATTGAAAAATATGGTATTATTTCAATTTCTAACCTTTATGTTGCAAAATCGCAAAATATGCATATTGCAATTTGCTTTGTAACGTTTCTATACAACAATAAGGAAATATGCTATATGTCAAGTATTCTAACTTTTCTGTTGCAAAATATCAAGATATGCATCATTCCATTTTCTTTTCTAACTTTTCTATTGATAAATATCAAAATATGCAATTTTTTAATATCTCTTCTAAATGTTCTGTTGAAACATATCAAAGTAAACTATATTTCCGTTTGCTTTCTAACTTTACTATTGATAAATAGCAAAATATGCAATATTTCATTTTGTTTCTTAATATTTCCATTGAAAAATATCAAAGTATGCAATATTCCAATTTGTTTTCTAACTTTTCTATTGATAAATGTCAAAATATGAAATATTTCAATATTTTTTCTAAGTTTACTATTAAAAAATAACAATATATGCATTATTTCTTTTTGTTTTCTAGATTTTCTATTGAGACATTTCTAAATATGCAATATTTCCATATGGTTGCTAACTTTTCTATTGCAGAATATCAAAATATGAATATTTCAATTGTTTTTCTATCATTTTCTTAGTAAAATATCAAAATATGCAATATTTATATAGGTTTTCTAACTTTTGTATAAAAAAATATGAAATGTTCCTATTGTAACAGAGAGAGGCATACACACCCACACCCACAGGAATGCACAATTGGAGGAGAGAAAGATGATTGCCCCCTGTCCTGCGAAGTCTGTATGAGACTGGACTATTAGTCATAAACCTACCCCAGGCGATTCAATACGCGTTTATCACACACCAACCCACTCTCTGTTGGGAATTCGCTGGATGCATCTTGTCTTTTTCTTCTTTTTTTTTTCATTTATGTTAAATGTCTTTATTCTCCCTGTAACCTCTGTTCTGATGTTATTTTCTTATATAAATGACGTCAATATTTCCCCCATTGTTGTCCGGCTTCTGCAGATATTATTTCTTGTTTTATTTTGCCACAATCTAATCTTCCTAGTGCCAACTCTCACAGTCGTGTCCACATCCCCAGTTGACCGTGAACGTATGGACAACACCCCTCTTACTGGATCTAAAAACTAACACAGCGTGGGCAGCGAGCAGGACTTGACCAGTTGACCGGTTGAAATAATCTACGGGTACTCTGGGAGCGTACGGCCAGTTACCCCTAAGTTCGGTTCAGACTGAGTGGACACCTCAACTGAAAGAGGAAGACACCAGAGGTTGAGGGGCTGGAGACAAAGTGTTAGACTATTTCTTTCCCAATGTTCTAATGAAAAAATAAAAAAATATGCATATTTTTAATTTGTTTTCTAACTTTTCTATTGCAAAATTTCAATGTATGCATTCTTTCTATTTGTTTTTTTAACATATCTATTGCAAAATAGCTAAATATGCAATAGTTCAATTTGCTTTTTAACTTTTCTATTGAAAAATATCAAAATATGCAATATTTCAATTTCTTTTCACTTTGCATATTTTGATATTTTTAATAAGAAAATATGCATATTTCAATTTGTTTTCTAACTTTTCCATTTAAAAACATCAAAATAGTCAATATTTCTATTTGCTTTTTAACTTTTCTATTGAAAAATATCAAAATATGTCATATTTCTTCTAGTTTTGTAAGTTTTCTATTAAAAATATCCAAATATATGCTATATTTCTATTTGTTTCCTAACTTTTCTATTGAAAAGTATGAAAAGAAAAAATGAAAAATGAAAAGAAATTGAAATATTGCATATTTTGACATTTTTCAATAGAAAAGTTATAAAACAAATAGAAATATTGCATATTTTGTTATTTTCAATAGAAAATATGCAAACAAATAAACAAAAAATTGCATCTTTTTATGCAATTTTTCAATTTTGAAAACAAATTGAAACATTGTATATTTTTATATTATTTAATAGAAAAGTTAGTACGCAAATTGAAGTATTGAATATATTTATATATTTTTCAATTGAAAAGTTAGGAAACAATTTGAAATATAGCATAGTTTGATATTTTTCAATAGAAAATCTAGAAAACAAATTGAAATATTGCATATCTGGTATTTTTCAATAGAAAACTTGGAAAACAAATTGACATATTGCCTAGTTTTATATTTTTCAATAGAAAAGTTACAAAACAAATAGATATATTTGCTTACTTTGATATTTGTCAAGAGAAAAGTTATAAAACAAATTGGAATACAGCCTATTTTGATATTTTTCCATAGAAAAGTTATAAAACAAATTGATATATACATATTCTTATAATTTTACCATAGAAAGTGAGAAAAGAAATCCAAATATTGCATATTTTCATATTGGTTAATAGAAAAAGTTAGAAAAGAAATTGAAATATGCATACTTTCAATAGAAATGTTTGAAAACAAATTGCATATTGTGGTATTTTTCCATAGAAAAGTTATAAAACAAATTTAAATATAACATATTTTGATCTTTTTCAATTGAAAAGTTAGAAAACAAATTGAAATATTGCTTATTTTGATATTTTTCAATAGAAAACTTAGAAAACAAATTGAAATATTGCATGTTTAGATATTTATCAATAGAAATTTAGACACCTACTGGAAATATAGCATATTTTAATATTTTCAAATAGAATAGTCAGAAAAAGAATTGAAATAATACATATTTTGATATTTTTCAGTATAAAAGTTAGAAATATGAAAATATGATATATTTCAATTTGTTTTCTAACATTTCTTTTGAAATATATAATTATATGCATTATTAAAAATTTTTTCTACCTCTTCTATAGAAAAATATCAAAATATGGAATATTTCAATTTGTTTTCTAACTTTTCTATTGAAGTATCTGTAATGGTCCAGGTTCCTTGTACCACGGTGATGGTCCAAGGTAGAACCAATGAAGAATAACTCGAACACAGGTATAGAATAACACAGATATATTACAAACAGAATATATACAAAAGAAGTAGAAGTGTTAGTAATAACAATCAGGTTAGGTTAGAGAGAACTATGTTGTCTCGACCAGTATCACTATTCCAATGTCTTACAGTAATCGTCTGATCCGACTCTGTCTCTGACTGACTCACTGACTCTGTCTGACTCACTCGCACTGACAGTATTTACTGTCCCCCCCACGTGGGATAGATGTGGCACAAGGCCCAGTAGAACCCGTATAAACGGGATCGGGTTGGTCAACTTCCAAAAAAAAAAAGACTCTGCCCTTCGGCGAAGCCTCGTCCGGGTTCCTCTCTACCCAGAGGCAGAGAGTTCGACAGTCTAGCCGAGTCGTCCAAAAAGGACTGAGTCGAACTGAAGATGTTCAACAACACGCCCACGTTTGTCGAATGTGGCACAAGGTCGATTTAATGTTGACTCACCGAGCCCGTAGGCTCGGCCAAAAAATGCCCGTAGAACCAGTATAAACGGGATCGGGTTGGTCAACCTCCCCGAACGAGGCTCTGCCCTTCGGCGGAGCCTCATCAGGGTTCATCCCTGCCCAGAGGCAGAGAGTTCGACCGTCTAGCCGAGTCGTCCAAAAAAGACTGACTCGGACTCTTACGATGTTTAACAACACGCCCACGTGTGTCGAATGTGGCACAAGGCCTGACTCGGACTCTTACTGCTGCTTCCTCTTGAGGCACAGTATTTATGAGGTACGGAATAGTCCATTACTATTATGGGTAAGTTCCCATAACACTATCAAAATATGCAATATTTCAATTTGTTTTCAATCTTTTCTTTTGAAAAATAACAAAATATGCAATATTTCAATTTGTTTTCTAATTTCTCTATTGAAATATCATAATATGGTGTTACAGCTGACATAACACAAAATCAGATTCGTAGAAATTAACGTTGATTTAAAAAGATTATATCTATTAATGAAAAGCGGGTTTTATTTAACATATAACACAATATTTTTTTTACAATAGGGCTTAAAGAGTATAAGATAGGAAATGCTGACAAATTACTAAGCATGCAAGAGCACAGATAGAAGTTCACTTAACATTTAGATATATGAGGGAGTGGGAGAGGAAATCCAATACAGAAGATTAATGCAAGGGATAGGAATTTGTCGCTATTCAAAGAATCATATTATTTTCTTCGTAAAAAGTAGTTAGATATTTAGTATATAAAATAAAGGAGTTTTGTCAATAATACAAAGGAAAAATGTGAAGTATTTACTGTTAGTCTTTTCTTTTCGAGGACTTTCGGCACTTAGATTCTTTTGTTTGAAGCTTTTTTCTTGAATCAAATGGACTGAGTAATCAATAATCATGGCTGTGGGTTCAGGAGACAAGTGGCTAGTTGGTACGAACTCCTGTTTATATATGTTTTTTGTATCCTCTAGAAACCAGAATATTCTAGAGACTTCTAGAAAGTTCCATTCTATTATTATGAAATCTAAAGTGTTTGGTGAATGGAAGCATTTTGTGAAGTAAAAAGGGCATCTAGTAGCTACAGATTTAAGGCATCAATTTAAGTTAGATTTTGTATTTCGGTATATAGGGTAAAGAAGTAGGACAAAATGGGGCCTCATATTAATGGTATATTTCTATTTGTTTTCTAAGTTTTCTATTAAAAAGTATCAAAATATGATTTATTTCAAATTATTTTATAATTTTTCTATAGAACAATATCAAAATATTCAATATTTCTATTTGTTTCTACCTTCTCTATTGAAAAATATCAAAATATGCAATATTTCTATTTGCTTTCTAACTTTTCTATTGAAATAAAAAATATGAAATATTTCTATTTGTTTTCTAACTTTTCTATTCAAAAATACCAAAATATGCAATACTTCAATTTGCTTTCAAACTTTTCTTTTGAAAATTGTCAAAATATTCAATATCTCTATTTGTTTTATAACTTTTCTATTGAAAAACATCAAAATATTCTATATTTCAATTTGTTTTCGAACATTTCTATTGTAAAATAACAAAATATACAATATTTCAATGTCTTTTCTAAATTTTCCATTGAAAAATATCAAACTATGCAATATCACAATTTCTTTAACTTTTCTAATGAAAAATACAAAATATACAATATTTCATTTTTTTTCTAACTTTTCTACTGAAAAATATCAAAATATGCAATATTTAAATTTGTTTTCCAAATTATCTATTAAAAACTATAAATATTTTAACTTGTTTTCTAAATATCAAAATTTGCAATATTTCAATGTTTTGAGACTTTCCAATTCGAAAATATAAAAATATGCAATATTTCAATATGTTTTCTACCTTTTCTATTGAAAAATATCTAAATATGCTATATTTCAAGTTGTTTTCTATCTTTCTATGGATAAATATCAAAATATGCAATATTTCAATTTTTCTAAATTTACTATTGAAAAATATCAAAATTTTCAATATTTCAATTACTTTTTAAAAATTTTCCATTGAAAAAAATTTAATATGCAACATTTCTCCTTCTTTTTATTGCAAAATAAGAATTTCTATTGAAAAATATCAAAATATGTAATATTTCTTTTAGTTTTCTAACTTTTCTATTGATGCAATATTTCGATTTGTTTTCAAATTTTGCTATTAAAAATAAAATATGCAATATTTCAATTTGTTTTCTAATTTTTCTATTGAAATATATCAAACTATGAACTCTTTCAAGATTTTGCTAACTTTTTTGACAAATATCAAAATATGCATTTTCTCAATTTGTTCTTGTATTGAAAAATAACAAAATATGCAATATTTTAATTTGTTTTCTAACTTTACTATGGAAAAATATTAAAATATGCTATATTTCGATTTGTTTTATAACATTTCTATTGGAAAATATCAAAATATGCAATATTTTAATTTGTTTTCTAATTTTTCTATTGAAAAATAATAAATATGTAATATTTCTTTCAGTTTTCTAATTTTTCTCTTGAATACTATTAAAATATGTAATATGTAAACTGTTTTCTAACTTTCCTATTGTGAAATATCAAAATATGTAATATTTCAATTTGTTTTCTAACTTTTCCATTGAAAAAGGTGAAATATGCAATATCTTTTCTATTCAAATCATACAAACATATCAAAACATGCAATATTTCAATTTGTTTTCTGACTTTCCGATTGAACCATATCAGTATACACTATACCTCAATTTCCTTTCTAATATTTCCATTGAAAAATATCAAAATATGCAACATTTCAATTTGTTTTCTAACTTTTTCTATTGAAAAATATCAAAATATGCAATATTTCAATTTGTTTTCTAACTTTTTCTATTGAAAAATATCAAAATATGCAATATTTCAATTACTTTATGATATTTTTCCATAGAAAAATATTAAAATAGGCATCATTTAGAAAATAATAGAAAACCAATAAAATTAAAAAAGGGTTGTTTGAAAATTTAATTTGGCATTTGAAAATATTTTTTTAACAAGTTTCAAAAATTCCCACAAAGTTATATTAAACATTTTAGGTTTCACAAACTTTTGAAAAATATTGAAATTTACGTGCAAAAACTACCTGATTTGCTACTTTTTGAACGTTAAACACGGTTGTTTGAAAATTTAATTTGGCATTTGAAAATATCACAAAACCAATAAAATTATTGAAAATCGATATGGTATCGATCGTAAAATATTGATTTTAACAAGTTTCAACAATTTTCACAAAGTTATATTAGAAATTTTAGATTTCAGAAACTTTGAAAAACATCCCAAAGTTATATTAAATATTTTGGGTTTTATTATCTTCTGTAAACATTGAATTTTCCGTGGAAAAATAGCTGGTTTGGCTACCTTTTGAAAGTTAAACGCGGTTGATTGAAAATTTACTTTGGCTTTTGAAAACATTAGAAAACCATTAAAAGTATTGAAAATTTATATTGTATCGCTTGAAAAATATTGATTTTAACAAGTTCCAATAGTTTATTGTCATAATTATTTTACGTTTTACAAACTTTTGGAAAACATTGAATTTTACGTGAAAGAACATGCAAATTGCAAACTGACTACTTTTTGAACCATTGATTACAGCTGTTTGAGAATTTAATAGGGTCGTATTTGAAAACAATAAAATTATAGAAAATCGACACGGTATCGATCGAAGATTAGTGATTTTAAATGGGTCAACTGTTTACACAAATTTATATAAAATATTTTGGGTATTACAAACTTTTGAAAAACATTGAAATTTACGTGCAATTGTGAACGTATGTTTGAAAATTTAATTTGTCATTTGAGAACAGTAGAAACCCAATATAATTTTTGAAAAGCGATATGGAATCGATCGAACACTATTGCTTTTAACAATGTCGACACTTTACACAAAGTTTTATTAAAGATTTTGGGTTTTACATACTTTTGAAAAACATTGAAATTTACGTAGGAAAACAAACTGATTTGTCTACTTTTTGAAGGTTTGCTTGAAAATTTAATTTGTTATTTGAAAACACTAGAAGACCAATACAATTATTGAAAATCGAAAAATATTGATTTTAAAAAGTTTCAACAGTTTCTACAAAGTTATATTAAATATTTTGTGTTTTACAAACTTTTGAAAAATATTGAAATTCACGTGGAAAACGTAGCTAATTTGGCTAACTTTTGAACGTTAATCACGGCTGTGTGAAAATTTAATTTTGTATTTGAAAACATTAGATAACCAATAAAATTATTAATAATCGATATGTCATCGATCGACAGACAATGATTTTAACAAGTTTCAACAGTTTTTTGCGAATTTTTTATTTGCAAAATTTTAGAATATTAAAATTATAAATATCGAAGACATTTCAATAACTTCAGCAAAGAAATATTTAATGTATTGAAATTTGGAACGATACGCCTCTGATGGCAAAGTAGACAATGGTTTTTTTTTTATTGCTGCCTTTTTTTTATGGGGTTGGAGGCTGGAGACGGCGCCTCACTTTGATCGGGAGGGATTGTCCTCAGTCAGAGATTTTTCCTTGGTCGATTAAGACGCTTTGTATTCTGGCTCCGTGGTCAACTAATTTAGTTTGCCACGTAAAGTAACGTGTTACCTCGAATATTCGACTTACAGTGTCGAATTATTTTCCTTAATAGAGTTAATATTTAACTTCAAATGCTATAGATCTTGTTTTATTTAGGGAGGGGAAGAAGGGAAGGAGAGTTTTCGTATCGAATGACTTTGAAGAAAAGATTTTATTAGCTTCGGTAAAATTCCGTGGATGAGATTTGTTTGAATTTGAGAAAAGATTTTTTGCTTTGGTAGAATTCCGAAGCTAAAAGAAGTAATTCCCAAAAAGATTTATTGCATTTGATTTGTTTGTTGACTCAGAGAGTCAACGTTTGTTTTTTGTGGCAGAGTCGTTCGAGGCGGGGATTCTATCGGACCCGGCCGGAAGTTACTCAAACGTCTGAAAGCGTCACCACGGAAAACGGAACAAACGCCATTTAAGTTCCAGTGACTCAGCGTTTTCAGACATCAAAACACAAAAACAAAACGAAACATAACATCCACAACTAAAATAACGACCAGAAACTAATTCATATACACATGGGGCCTAAATGAAACCCATGTGTACATTCAAAAGTAGAAGGTAATTTTTAGTCAATAACTAAAAGACATTGTTAGCCAAGCTACGATGATGACCCCGGCCGACATAAACACGGCCGATTTTTCAGAGCGTCACGGGATTCACTTGACCTCCCACAGGGCCAGGTTCAAGCTGGTCAGACGTAGCCACATAGGCGATCATTCAGTGAGTAATCTGCGAACAGATACTACACGGGATTTACTTGGTCTCCCACAAGGCCAGGTTGTGACACAAGGTCGGAGTTTAACGTGGGAGGGGGAATGGAACCGAGTTTTCACCCGGGTCGCAGTGCTTTGGCTTTAGCTAGTCATAAAACTTGAATTTAATTGAGAATTTAATTTTTAATTTAAATTTGGGTTTAAAAAATCTATTAATTTCTTCAATTTTGTTGACACAATGTTATCTTACACATTTTTGTTTTTACTTCCATGTGAAAAACTTTGAAATTTACGTGGAAAACTAGCTGATTTGACTACTTTCTGAACGTGAAACACGGCTGTGTGAAAATTAAATTTGCCTTTTAAAACATTAGAAAACCAATAAAATTATTGAAAATCGATATGGTATCGATCGAAAAATATTGCTTTTAACAAGTTTTTGAAACGTTCAAAAAGTACTCGAAATTTGCGAAAACATCTTGATTTTAACGTAAATTTCAATGTTTTGAACTAAAATTTTTAATATAACTTTGTGTAAATTGTTAAAATCAATATTTGTCGATCGATACCATATCGATTTTCAATAATTTTATTGGTTTTCTAATGTTTTCAAAGGCAAATTTAATTTTCACACAGTAATATCCCTGCCAAATAGCATATAATAAGGGAAAGATTTCGCGGTTTCGCTTATAGAAAATCGCACGGCAGCCAGCGCCTGAGTTAGGTACTCGTCCCAGCTCTCCTTATTATCTCCTGCTAATTTAGCTAGCACATCGTCTAAGGTCCGCTGGAATCTTTCTACCTTAGCGTTACTCTGGATATGGTATAGGTAGGTAGTAATGTATACAGTATTTAATTCTCTCGGAGTCTCCTTCATAGTTTGATTTACATTCTCTGGACCAACTGCTCAGGGGCTCCATATCTAGGAAATATCTCCTGAAGCATAATTTTTTTGATACTGTGTGTGCATTCTTATCAGGTATCGCGAAAACTTCTGGCCAATTCGTCAGCCAGTCCACGAAGCTTACTATATACGCATTTACACGAAGAGTTTCTCCATAGGGCCCTGAAATATCCATGATCACCTTCTGAAATGAGTAATTTGGAATATCTTTTTCCATCACTGGGTTGACCTTATTACCTCTACTCTGTGACTGACGTTTTATGCACTTGTTCACATGATTCAATACATCATTATACAGTCTAGGCCAAAAATAATACCTGACTATTAATTCAACCCCCATGTGTCTTACCTTTTCATGACACTGGGCTAAGATTTCTTGTCTTAACATTTTTGTTACTACTATTTTGAGACTTCTTTCTTCCTCTCGTCCCGAAATATAATTCAACACTCCGTTGTGTATAACATATTTAGACGTAGTCTCTCCTTCTACCTTACTCCTCAGAGAGGTAATTTCGCTGTCTTCTTGATTCTTCTCTATGATAGCTTCCCAATGAGTATCCCTAATAATTTCTCCCTCCTCATATTCCTCTTACTTCCAAACTGGATGATTACTTAGAGTATGAGAATTTATCACATTAACTTGATAAGCCCTGGTTCTAACCTAATGGATTCGGGCTCTAATCATTCTGGAATTCTTGATCTGCACAGGTATTATCCTTTCCAGATAGATATTCTATTTTAAACTGATAGCCACTAAGCTTCAATGCCCACTGCTGAATCTTTTTATTTGTCCACTCTGCCTCTAATAAATGTTTGAGGAGGTCAGTTTTAATGGTAAACACGGCCCCACTTAAGTAATAATATAATTTTTTGTACTGGTAATAAAATGGCAAACGCTTCACTGGCCATGATAGTCTGTGGGGCAGAAAATATATAGGCACTTCCTCAGGTATACCTGGCAATGATCCATCCTTATCAGGACAAGACTGGGTAAGTGCATCTGTGTAAAGCACCATCGGCTTGCTTAGGTCTGGGTAAGTTAGCAAGGGCATTGCTGTCAGCTGGTCCTTGAGCGTATCAAAGGCTCGCTGACAATCCTCCGTCCACTTAAATCTAGCATACTTCTTAGTCAATCAACCTAATCTGCTAAACGCAGGTACAAAGCGCCTGTAATATCCAATGGTTCCTATAAAGCCACAAACCTCTCTCACTGTCTTGGGCTCCGGTATAGCCCTCATTACTTCTACCTTATCTAAATCAGGTTTTATTCCCGTTTTGTTTATAACGAAACTCAAGTACTTGGTCTCATCCTTCACAAACTGACACTTTTAACCCGTGCTCTCTCAGCCTATCAAACATCTTCTGTAAGTGTCTATAATGCTCCTCAGGTGTCTTAGAAAAACCATGATATCGTCCAGGTTAGCCATTGCAAACAACGTTGTATTAAAAACTAATATGGTGTTTGAATGCTTTCGAAAACTTTTTTTTTTTTACATCGATTTGTTTTCAATCGAATACAACTAATTTTAGATTTCGACAGCTTATACAATTAAAATTATAGTAAACATTTTTTTATAATCTTATTCTTAGACATCATGGAAAATGTAGTTGAAATAGACTGCTTTTTTCTGGAACCTGTTTTTATAACTTATACAGCGTTTTATTAAAAAGTAATTTGGTGTTTGAAAACTTTCTATAACATAAAATATTTCAAAATCAATTTGTTTTTGACCGAAAACAATTGATTTTAAGAAGTGTCGAATAGTTACACAAGTTCAGTATATACATTAGTCGGACTATTTTCCTCGTCTTTGTCGCCATATTTGTCACAACGTTTCGGCCGTTGTACGCTCCGGCCTTCTTCAGGTGGTTGGAATTTCGAACTGAACCCTTTATTTCGATCACTGGGGTAGACTGTTCTAGTTCCTGTGTAATGGATGTCAGTTATCAGTTATCTCCTGCTAATTTTCCCTCTGAAAGTTCTCCTCTGCCTTAACCGGGTATTGAACTCACACTCTTTGGGCCTGTCACTGGATCTAACCAACGCCTTTATCCACTGTGCCATGTGTCCTTGAGGACATCTGGGTATGAAGTTCTGGGTATTATAAACCTAATGTTTTCACCACCAGTGCTCATATTGCAATTTTTGCTGTTATCATTGCATGTTTTACCAGAACTCATATTGCAACTTTGTTATCATTGCTTTTCTCTGGCACTCCTTATTACTGGTTCCCATATTGTATTTATTTCTATGCTTGGTCGACTCAGGAGATTTTTGTGGCCTAGCATATGTGCTGATTCCTTAAGTTTACGAATTTTCCAATGGTGTTCCCTGTCTATGATCTCAACATGATCCCACAGGGGACGGTGATCTCCCTTCTCTCTCCATATGTGGTCAGCCACGCCTGATTTTTCTACTTCCCCTCGCGTTACAGCTTTCTGGTGTTCCTGAAGCCTTACCTTGAGGGGGCGGCCTGTCTCTCCTTTATATTCCTTCCCGCAGCTGCATGGGATAGCGTACACACAGTCTTTAGTCATGTTCTCCTCTATGGGGGGTCTCACTCGAGAGAGATATCTGCGAAGTGTTGTCACACTTTTGAAGGTTGTCCTGATGTTATATGGACCGCAGATCCTTTGTATTTTCTCTGATAACCCCTTCACATAAGGCAGGCAGACTGTTTTCTGAGTGTTGTTGTCCTCCTCCTCCTCTCGTACCCGCCTATCCCTGTTTTGGGGGGCTGATGACATGTACCCAGGGTAGTTGTTACGTTGTAGGGTACTACTTATACTGACCAATTCCTTATCTAAGGTCTCTGGGTCGCCACTTATGACTTTTGCTCGGTGTTGTAAGCAACGGACGATCCCTTTCTTTACGCTGTATGGATGGTGGGAGTTGAAATTGAGGTACTGTCCGGTGAATGTCGGTTTACGGTATACGGATGTCTTGAACCCATGCTCAATAGTCCGACTAATGTAAATACTGTACATAATACCTCATCTCAGAAATATAGACAGTTACACAAGTTATATAAAAAATTGTTTTTATAAACTTATGAAAACATATAGTTGAAATAAATTGCGTTTTCCTGAATCTCGGCCTGTTTTGATTATCTTTTTTTACTATTTTTTTTTTTTTGAGTATTCGATTTGTTGAAGGAAACATTAAAAATGTAAATTTTATCTAGTGGGAATAGTGTTGTAAACTGTCTTTTAAATGACAGGTCCATGGGAGATAACTTTGATTTACTTTTCAAACAACCAAGTTAAAGAGTTTGTGACATGAAATTCTCAAACTATTAATAAATTATTATAAACTATTATAAATTTCTGTTTCAGAATTACACGCTCATTGCTATTATTTTATCATTATATTTTACTTTGTAACTTAAAGGGTTTTGTGTTGTTACAGTTGTCGACCACATTATTATATAGATCTACAAAATTTATTTGTGACCAGTTTTACCTCATCAACTTTAAAATTTTAAAATATTCACAGCTCACCCAAAATAATTTTTTTGAGAAAATCATTTTCTTAAATATATAGCAACTTTGGAAAAGATACAATATAAATATTATAAATGACTTAAAATGTAAAGCTAAATTCTAATTCACTTTTCAACTTGCAATTCAAATTTAATATAAAAATATCAAGAAAAAATCAAGAAACAAACAAAAAAACGAAAATAATGAAAATAATTTGACAGTTTCTACTATTTAATACATAATATATATGTTATAACAATAGATATAACATTTATAATTGCGTTCAATCCATTAGAACAAATACAATAGTTAGAAAACTGAATTTTTAAAAAATTCACAGTCTATGGGAGATAACTCTTGTTTACTTTTCAAATAACCTCTTTAAAGAATTTACTCATTTGCATGTGACATGAAATTCTGAAACTATTGTCTCTTTGCAGATATAATTTTCTGTTTCAGAATTACGCTCTCATCTCATCTCATTTCATATTTCATCATCACATCTTACTTTGGAACTAAAGGATTTTGTGTGGTTACGGTTATCGACCAGATTATCATATAGATCTACAAAATTTATTTGTGATAGGTTATCCTGGAACAATTTTAAAATATTCACAATTCAACCGAAATGTTTTTTTTTTCTTAAAATTTAACTAAATTAAGCTTTTTAAGAAAAATCATTTCCTTAAAAAGTTATATAATGACTTTGGAGAAGATATAATATTCAATCAATGACTTAAAAATCTAAAGCTAAATTCAAATCGACTTTTCAACTTGCAATTCAAATTTAATGTAAAATACCAACACGAACAAAAGGAAAAACAAGAAACAAATAAAAGAAAACACTGAAAGTAATGAAAAAGATCTGACAGGGTAATTTTACCAAAACAAGATAAGGAATTTATTTAAAAAGTTACTTGCTTGAAGTTGTGTCTCGTTTCAGGAAAATAAATCAGAAGCATTTAAAGTTCGTATTTTTAACGAACTATGAATAGAAAATATCCATACAAGAGATTAAATGATCTGACACAAAATAATATTCAAAAATGTTTAGAACAAAGTTCGTTGATCACATTCGTTGCATACATTCAAAAGTAGATGAAGAGAGATAGTTTGGTTAAAGGCCGATAATAATTTTACCCTGGCAATAACTTGAACGCTGGTCGCCGGTTGCGAAACTGAAATGAAACCTTTCACATGACTTCAGGCACTCTTTTTTTGGTCATATCAGAAAGAATTTTGCATAGGTTCGCTACTTTCTTTTCTTTCTTCTTCTTGGCTCAACGGTTAATTTCTGTGAAGAAAAGATTTTCATTGATTTAAAAGCAATTTCACATAGGCTCGCGAATTTATTTCCTCTTTCTTTTTCATCGATCAATTTCCGTGAATGCAAGGGTTTTTATTGGTCCAAAGAAAATTTGACATTGGCTCGCGAATTCCTTTTCTTCAGGTGACCCGAATTTGAAGTGAATGGATAAGGAAGTTTTTATTTCGCACTCACTACAGTCATTTTAAAGGATAAAACACGTTAAACTTAAATTTACCACTTTGTCATTCAATTGCAAAAAACTATTCTGTTATATAAAAATTTACATATCACATTCTCACATTTACATTCTCAAATTAACATCTCTCTCTCTCTCTCTCTCTCTCTCTCTCTCTCTATCTATCTATCTATCTATCTATCTATCTATCTACGCATGCTTCCTATAATATGTAGATATAATTCCGACAAAAGAAATTCAAGAAAGAAAACAACACCAGGTATATTTACCCCGCATCCCCACCAAGGCTGGGTGTAGCACAAGGACATTTTAACGTGGGAAGCGCCATTTACACATACTTATGCATAGGAGCCAATGACAAAATTTGATTTTTGCCCAGCCTCCACGACCGCTGTCCCCTGTTACACCGATCTCACCTTTTCAGTGCGATGAGAAAGGTGCTGCTGTGGGGTTGGAATCCCCTGGGTTGAACAACTTCTCTTACCTAAAATGAGGAGAATCATAGCTTCACTTAACCACGCCCTCATTGTCAAGTAAACAACACCAGTACTTATATTAAGTAATCATGAGTTATGACCCTTGCCGAGACTATCATGAGTTATTCCCCTTGAGAGCGTTCATCATTTTATCGCTCGTTTCCCTTTTTTCCCGTAAGTTTTACTTTTGTTGATTCATTTTGTATTTCGACCGGGAATAAAGTTACAACTCAGTCTAACTAGGATTTTTTATTCTTCTTGAAAGCTCAATATAATTATTTCAATATTAGTGTGGTGGAAGCGAATTACGTTTGACTACATTTCCGAAGCATACGGTGGAGTAATGGATAGCGGCTCGGATTGAGGAATCGGAGAGCTGAGTTCGAATTTCAGTCGAATCCATTACAATCAATTACGTGCTAATACCCTTGGAAACGGTATGAATCCTCTTCTTCTCCTCCCAGTTATGGGTAAATAGCAGGACAGACCGGTTTTGTAGCCTTGGATGGCAACTGGTCTACCGCAGAAAGAAATCGCAACCTACTGCAGAGAAAAATCTGCCTTGTCTGTCATGTATCGAAAGATACATGATCGCCTAAGCGTATATCACGCATGGCACATAACTGACTGATACCTAAAGAACATTCCCCCTTTACAAACATACAGACTGCACTGTTTTTTTTTGTTTTTTTTTACACTAGCGGTGCTAGTTGTAATATTTCTTGAATATTAATAACGTCATATCTGCGACACAATCACCTAAACAATGGTCTGTATCGAAGAATGAGCCAATTTCCGTATTTGCCGGCTTATTAGATGTACCCACGCATTGTATGCACCCAGATTTTGGCATGAAGGGGAAAAATGCAGACATTACAACCAAAAACATCCCTACCTTTATGTGGAATTCTCTCTAACCATGAAAAAACATTTACAGTAGTAGCAACAATTATATTACTGATAATTTTTTAAAAAGTTAGGTTAGGTTCAGAAAAAGAAAAATTTTAGTACCCTTTCATCATGCATTTACTGAAAATTGTTTCAGTTGTTTTTCAAGGAAGCAACATCTACATATGCAGCAAATTCATAATAGCTACAAAGAAATCTATTAGTATCAGTGAACGCTAGTACATATGGCAAGAGGAAAAAATAAAAAATATGGTACTTGTTGGTAAATGAAGTTCATGCCATATACGCAGAAAAGGATATCGACAAAAACACACGCAAAACAAACAGCAATATACGAAGAAAAGCAATATTTATATAACATCTGGTATTTCTACAAAACAAGCAGCAAGATCAATTTCTGCCTGAATTTTTCAGGGATATTTTATTGATGCTTGTTCACTTCCAGGAATACCTGTTTCAAAGCTCTATGCGTGCACTGATTTATGGTGAACTTTTTTGTGTGGTTTTCATGTCTCTCTCATACATGATACTGCTGAATTGGGCGCTGGTGCATTATTTTGGAAAAAATTCGGCGTCCATTAGGCCGGCAAACACTGTATTCCCTTTCGGGATTTGAGACAATATCTACAATATATACTTTCGCTGGACGCCAATTTTGCTCCATCTTTGGTTGATAGTTTTTCGTGACCGAAGTAAACTCCTCTCACGCCATTACGTGATTTATCTGATGATAGTGACGAAATCGTCGAGAATATAAGGCAGCTCACCAGGAATTGATACTAGGATAAATTGCAATTTTGTCCGATGGCATCAAGGAACACCATTGTGAAAAAATCCACATCGATTGACCATATATAATATATTCGTCAGCATTTCGGGTTCCAGAAATAGATAACACATCATATTGTTCATTTTTATAATGGTGTAATTTCCTATCCAGGGCAGATGAGAGGATTGGGCAACAGTTGAGTGTGGCCGGTGAAGTAAAACCTTGTCGCCTACTTGTATTGGGTCCTTGTATGTGAGGCGATTTAAGTTAGTCCCAAGTTTGTGGCCTGCTTCGTCGTTGGCGCGGGTGACGTGGTGGTGAACCTGCTTTAGCAGGGCATTAATTTGCATTCCATGTGCTCCAGGATCGTCACTTGCGATTTCTTTTCTGTGTAGTATAGGTAGGCCGATGTTGGGGTGACGGCCAGTAATAGCATAGTGCGGGGAGACACCGGAGGCGCTGTTGGTCGTGGCATTCATGGACGAAACGACAGATTCTAGAACGTCTGTCCATTCACAGTTCCCGCATAACATATAAAGTGCGTTCTTCATCGTGCGATGTTGTCTGTCGATATTTCCTGAGCTTTGCGGGCGCCAAGGACAGTGAAGTTCTTGCGTGATTGACATCTGGTTACAGAATTGTCGATAGATTTCTCCAGTGAAGTGTGTGCCTCGATTAGAGGATACTATGCGTGGAATCTCTCTGTGTCGAAGGAAGAACTGGTACAATCCGCGGGCAGCGTTGATAGCACGGTCTCTCGCGCATGGTATGGCTGTAAAGTGTCGGCTGAAGCTATCCAAGATGGTTAGGATGTAGCGTTTTCCCTTTGAGTTGGGAATTGTGACAAAGTCTATAAAGACGAGATCGAATGGTTTCTTTCCTCGTTTGCAGTGGCCAATGGGCCAGTGGGTACGTCTACCGTAGTTACCCTTGCACTTAGAACACGTGTCGCAAGAATCGACATAGGTCTTGATGTCGCGGTTTTTGAATACCCACCAGTAGCTGGAAAGGAGTTCTCGCATACGAATAACACCTGAGTGGTTGTTGCTCTCGTGTGCCTGGTAGAGGTATCTGGATCGTAGTTTGTATGGTACAACCAATCTTGGAGAGTGTTTACTGTCTTTTATCAAAACGGAGGTGCCTGGTTCTAGAAAAAATTGGTGTAAATGTTTTTTGTAAAGCGTAGCTTGGTGGTCGTCAGGATTGATATGGGGTTCGCTTGGAGTGGGTGACTGGAGGGCGCTGATGATCTTTGCCAGGGCGTCGTCCTTTTGTTGTTCATTTGCGATGCCGAGGTGGTTGCAGATTCTCTCAGTGGGGATGGTGGTGGTAGAGTGATAGGCGAAGAATGCGTTGGTGACGCGCTTGTGGGTGCGGGCGTTTTGTGGTGTGTGAGTTTTGGGAATGAGCTGTAAACCGTTAAACTCGCCGAGGCACCAAGATGGGATGTATACGCGGACGTCTGAACCACTTATCTTGAATGTCCTGCCTGCCAGCGTAGGGTCGTTCGGGGATTTCGTTTTCTTATGTCCGCAACCTCTGCTGAGCATGTCAGCCCATACATTTGATTCGCCTTCGACATATTCTAAGACGAATTTATAACATGAAATTTCTTCTTGCCATCGTTGTATTTTGGCATTATTGAACTCTCGTTGGTCCAGATATGTCAGCGATCTGTGGTCGGTGAAGATGACGAAGGGGCGGTTGCGAAGGAAATAATCAAATTTCAATATTGCCCACTTTACTGCATATGCCTCTCGTTCCGTCGTGGACCAGTTCTGTTCCGTGGAGTTGAATGCATGGGAAGCGACTGCTATGATATCTTTCTTCCCGTTGTCGGCTTCCTGCATTAAGATTGCTCCACATGCGACGTCATTGGCGTCGGTGGTGAATGTGAAACGTTTGGAGAAATCCGGAAACGAGATGACGGGTGGCGAAGGGAGACGGTCCTTGATTTTTTGAAGGCTCTGTCGGCATTTTGCGTCCAGATGAACGGTTTATTAACCTTGTTGAGTTCGTGTATAGGACCTATAAGTTTTGAAAACATATCTGACCTGATTTTTTCCTGAAGACGTGTCTCTAGGAATTGTCTGATCCACACTAAACGGCCGATAAGGCTTTGTAATTCCTTTTTTGATGTTGGAGGTTTCATTTCCCTGGTGGCACGAACGTATTCTGGATCAGCCTTGAAACCTTCGCTTTTTACTATGCGTCCGAGGAATTTTGCCTCTGATGCGAGGAAGGAACATTTATCTGGATTCAGCTTGAGTCCGAATTTTCGGAGGGCGGTAAAAAAATTGTTCGAGGGAGAGAATGTACTACCTAAATGTCCTAGCATGGACCAGGTTGTCGTCAATATAGGAAGAAATGTTGTCACGGGATGTGACCGTGGCTAGGGCTTCTGCTATGCAACGGGAGAAGATTTGTCCGGCAGATGTAAGGCCGAAGGCCTGGCGCATGTATTGCTAGCATTGGTCCTTCCATGTAAATGCTGTTTTGTATCGGTCTCGCTTGTCGATCTCAATTTGCCAGTAGCCGCTGCGTAGATCGAGGGAAGTGAAATATCTGTTGCCTTTGCCGATTTTGTTGAACAAGTGGTCGATCCTTGGCATTGGGTAAGGGTCAAGATCGAACAAGACCTTGTTGAGAGTTCTTTTAAAGTTAGCCACGACGCGAATCGATCCGTTTTTCTTGCGTACGGCAAATACAGGGCTATTGAATCCTTTGGGGTCGCTGCAGTTGTCAATGATACCTTCCTCGGCCATACGCTTGATTTCATTATCCACGTCTGCTTCCAAAGCTTGGGCGATCGGGTGTTGTTTCTGGCTGCGAGACTGGCTGTTGGTTGGTATGCGGATGGGTCGGATGAATATGCCTTTGCTGCTGCTTTCGGTGCCGATAATGTCAGCGTAGCGAACGAGTAAATTTGCAGTGGCCTCTAGTTCGCCTCGGTTTGGGTGGTTTGGTAGCGATAGCCCCGTGTTATGCTTTAGCCAGGTTAGCTTTTGATCCAGTGTCTGGATATTGGGCTGCAGTGTAGGCTGGTTTTGGATGACGTCAGTTTGGGCGCCATATATTGGATTGTTGGTTGACGATGACGGTGATATGATTGCGGCTGTGTGTGTTGTGTATCCTGAGGAAAGTGCGCGTCTGAATTCTATAGTCGCATTTCGGTTGTCGATTACATAGGAATCGAGCGTGTTGTGACATAGGATATTTTGGCCGATCAGGATCGGTGTGGTTTGGGTAGTTACCAGCACGTTAACATTTTTGAATGTGGGTGAGTCTCGATTGCCGATGGTGATGTCGCAAGTCAGTTCGCCAAGGGCGGTGGTGCTGCCGTTGATTCCTTTTACTACGACGTCGGAGCGGGTAATGTTTTTCTTGGCTTCTCTGTGTAACTGAGATATTGGTAAGATGCAGGCGGAGCATCCAGAGTCTAGCATTGCGACGCCAGAGAAAGTGATGTCCCTGAAGTTGAAGGTGGACTGGACGAGCGGTGAATGGTGAGCGAGTCCTTGAAGGTTGAAGGTGTGATGGCTGACGTAGGAGCACGGCGAACGAGGCATCAGATCTCGTCCTGCCCGAAGCGAAAATCCTGTTCCACATCATTTATGGCTTGTATATTATTATTCGTTGCGGCGATATGGGCCTGTGCGAAGTGGGTGGCGATATAGGCAGTTGCGTTCATGGAGGCAGGGGCGACCTCTGAAGTAGTTCTTGCACACGCTGATTCGTGGTGTGTGCTGATGGCTTCTGCGTGTCGGATGGTGGCCATGTTCGGGAGGGTTGGTGGGGCCCGTCTGCTGTGGGTTTGGTTGCCTACTGGGCCGAAGTGGTGCATTTCTTTGGTTTGACCGCTGTGGTTTCTGTGTGAAATACACAGTGTCGTGCGAAGTCGTGTCGTTGGGTTTTACACCGCGACCGAGGTATCTTTGAGCCAATGGCTGAATAGTGGTTGTTCATTGTCTTGACAAGATGTGGTCAGAGATTTGAGTTCCAAATTTTCACCTTTTCGCTCATTAGCATAGCGCTGATGATGGAAATAAGTCCATCGACTGTTAAGTCTGTATTTTTGTCTTTTTTGTATTTGTTTTTTTATCTAAGGGTGTTTTCGAGTCGACCCGCGAAGTCTGTTAATTTTTTGCCGTCTCGCCGTTCCAGATCCCAGGCTTGACTGAGGTGCTGGAAGTTAGTCATCTGGCTAATAAGTATTCCTTCAGTTGTTCGAAGGTGGATATGTCTTTTTTTGAGTCAACCATCTGCTGAAAGATACTTTGGTCCAGTAAATCTTTAGCAGACTTGACGAATTCGTATTCCAGGCTGGGATAGGTGATGAGTTCTGGCGTGACGTGGATTGTGTATGCTTTGTTTAGAGCCGTGATGAATCGGTTCACGTCGTGTCCAGGGTGAAATGTTCTCTCTAGCTTCAATATGTCGCGTATAGTTTGCTGGCGCATCATTAAGCTGTAATCGCTGTTTGTTTGAGCGGTGGGAGGTGTTAAAGTAGTTGATTTTAGGGCAGTCAGCATGTAGTTTATGTCGGCTTGAATTTCTTGTATCGTGGCTTCGGAAGGCTGTGTTTGTCCCGTTTTCAAGTTGAATAGTAGTGTTTCCTGTTCCTTGATGAGAGTAAATAGTTCGGCTCGGGTTAATCTCGTGTAGTCGTCCATATTTCTCTTGCTGTACGCTTCTGACACCAGTGTTATAGACAAGCGCATGGTTGCAAGACAGAAATACTACACCAGCAGAAATAGATTTACTTTATTTATTTCAATAGGAACGTGTGGTTTTGGGACAGCTACCTTGTGGTATAGTTCATAAGCCGGTTGCCGATCCGGGTTGATCTCTCATAGTAGTTCCTACTGGTTGGCGTGGCGTTTCTCCTGCTGACTGCTGCTGACTACTCAGACTGACCGTGATAGATCTCTTCCACGGCCTCCCGTTGACTGCTTTGTGACCCTTTTTATGGCGTTTTTTATGGCTTAACGGGCTTGAAAAACGACGGAGATTAGGAGGGAAGCATTTTTATTGGTCGAAAAATAGAAGCACTTTGAAATATTATTTTATTTTTCGACCGGAACTCGTGCGTCGGGCCTATGCGTAAACGACGATAATGGTCATTTTGTGATGGGGCCTTGCCCCGTTTACATCCGACTCTCGCTCTTGAGTATGTTAGTTTATATCGTGGATATTGCACGAGGACAGTGTATAGCGATTCTATGTTGACTTGTAGGAATCTTACCCTCTAACCAGGTCCAATAAGTATCAAGTGAGACTCTCAGCTAAAAGGCCGACAAAGCGAGCGATACTACACTTTGATCCTAATATTTATTTGCTATTAACGTACAAAATGTCCCACAAGGGCTAAAAATGGGGAGGGGAAAAAAGACTCGTCTTCTCTAGTCCTACCTCAAATCTAACTAGTCGCATTCGTTGACCCATTCGTACTTACAATTTTCCTTTCACCATAACAACACATTTACTATTCGCTGTCACAACACAATCACCAAAATACCACATTTTCTCGATGAAAAGCCATAACATGAATTTTTATTTACAAAATCATCGAGGGATGGGGAAAAAAATCAAAAACCCAATGTGTATATACAATGCAAAATATGTATGTACAAGAAACTAAACAAAACAATATTAGTAGTTGGACTCTTCCAAAAATGTGGCGGAAATCTCGATTAACTGGGATGAACAAATCCAGAGAACAGAGACATCTGTCACCTAAAACATGGGGAGGGGTGGATACAAGAAACTAAAAAGGAGGGCAAAAAAAGCAGGACTTATGTACTTGCATGCTCTAGCTACGTTGAAAGGAAAAATATTTAGCCCTGAGGAGGCCAAAACTGAACATGACAATGTCCTATCTTACCTTAAAAGGGCTGGGATGACTAATGTTTCGGTTCGAGGCCCAAAATCCTCTTGTCTAAGTTGCATCCAACAACCACTCTAGGTCAGCACCTCTCACTCGCGAAACTTTCACCCACTTTTTGCCGAAATTCCACGAGGAGAGACGCGCCCTCTCCGCCCTGATCTTAACCATAAGCTGATGCCTAAAGAAAGAGACCAGTTGCAAAGAGGAAAATTTCTCACTTGCGTGAAACTCCTTCTGTCTAGTCGTCCACACCACCATTCGCATAATGCCGAGCAGACACAAGAGCACATAGTGCTGATCCCTGGACATTGACGGTACAACATTTGAACAAACGGAACTGGCTTCCAGGACATAAAACTTTCCGTCCAAGACGCGAACCATGTAGCCTTCAATCAGCCTGCACAGAGGTTGCACAACGTCGCAGTGAAAGAAGGCATATTCAATTGACTCCTCCCGAATCTGTTCGCTGTGGTGACTCACAGCGAACACATTCAGCTGAAATCGCCAATCCCGTTGCGTAGAGCTTTTTGCCGACCCAGAGAGCCCCTCGCAACACCAGCCAGGTGAGTGATGCCTCGTCATTGTTGAGACATTTCAACCCGGGCGCCCAAGGCGAGACGGAGCGAAACTCCTTGTTCGTAAGGCCCAGCTTGCCCGGAAGCTTGTCCTTGGTAATCGCCACCCGATACAAAGCCTTCCGAGACATATCCCGTGTATCGGAAAAGCGATCTTTAACCTTTAAGAGGCAGCACAGCGCGTCTCTACATTCCTTATAAAAGAGGCATTCACCTTCAGGTGAGCGGAGCGCCTCCACCTCGTCGGAATGCACACTTTCAAGGGACGGAAAAGATTGACGGGCGTCTTCCTTCCAGAATTCGCCTTCACCGTCGTTTTTCCGTTCTAGGAAATTCAAGCGGAGCATATGCTGACGTGTCTCACTTGGCATTCCCAGACCGCCTTCGGCAGGATGGAGGCAGCAGACCTCGCGACTTACCAAGTGAGCCTTTCCTCTCCAGAGGAAATCGAAAAGCTCTTTAACGAAATTGTCTAGTACGGTAGACGGGAGTGGAAGAACCGAAAGCCGGTAAAGGAGAATCGGGTAGATGTGCGAAATGCACACTTCCGCCCTCCCCTTCAAGGAAAGATTCCTTCAAGTCCACAGGCGAACTGCTTCCTCGACCTTCTTTCGAACTTCCGACCAATTTGTGTTCAGCAGAAGGTCGAGACCGAACCAGATACCGAGTATCTTCACCGGTCCGTCCGTCCGTCCAGCTGAAGGGCCCGGGGAGAGTAACTCCCTCCCACTCAGCCAACCGCAAGTCAACTAACTTTTCACGATTGATTTTGGCCCCTGCCACCGTCTCATACCTGCAAATCTCTTTGCCGACTTCGTGAATCTCGGCGGTGTTCTTTACGAAAACAGACACGTCGTCAGCATAGGCGGGATACTTGGCCGCTTTGGTGGCACCAGGTAAAGAAATACCGCGAAGGACCGGATTCGCCTTTAGTTTGCGAAGGAAGGGTTCCAAAGCAAGAACATAGAGCATAGGCGAAAGCGGACAACCTTGACGAATGGATCGAGATAAGATGAAAGGCTCCGACCTCACCCCGTTCACTTCCACCAGTGCCCCCGGGGTCTTGTACAGGAGACGGATCCAGGAACGAAAGTTGTGGCCCGAAACCGGCAGACGCGTGAACAACCTCGAGAAAACGATGGTCCACCCTATCGAATGCCTTGGACTGATCCAAATTGATCAGCGCGGCTTCACCGTCGACTTTTTCCATGATCTGGCGAACCATATGAAGGTTGTCCTGAATAGTCCTTCCCTTCACAGTGCACGTCTGTTCGGGACCGATCAGACTATCGAGGACAAGCTGCAAACGATTGGCGAAGACTTTCGCCAAAATCTTCAACTCTACATTGAGCATAGTCAAAGGGCGGAAATTATCTAACCCATCCCCTTCGCTTTTGTTCTTGCGTAGCAAGGTGAAGCGTTCCCATTCCTCAACCAGTGGTTGAACATCAGTGCCAGCAGCGGAACAAAAACGGGCGACAGCCTCAAGTACACCTCGTAGGGAAGACCGTCTATACCCGGAGTCTTGTCTCGGCCGGCCTGCTTCAGCGCTTCCCAGATTTCCTCCTCGGTGACGGCCCCTTCACACACATCCGCTTCCTCCGTCTCGAGACGCGGAAAGTCGGCTAGATATTGGCGGATCTCAGTCCGGGCTCCCTGGTGAAAAGGTCGCGGAAATGAGACCGAAAGGCTTCGCGGATGCCTTCGTTTGTAGTCACCTGTGGTCCCTCCGGCGATGTGACGCTCGGAAAGTAGCGATCTGACGTGCTGCGCAACTCCTCTTGCCTCAGTTCGGCAGTCATGTTCGTCGCCTCGACAGACATTTTCTTCAACCTAGCCCTAACTACCAGAGCTCGGTCCTTCTTGATAAGCGTGGAGGCCAGCTCGGCCCTAGCTACTGTTACTTACCCACTATCTCCTGCCCGGATGGCAACCTCTAATCTAGACTATGCTGCCGTTTGCGCTGTTAATATATCTCTATTGAGTCGATGACTATAATCAGCTGCAAACGACCTGATGACTGACTTAAGTTGTCCCCCACCACCTATTCTCAAGCACACTCCCCATCAATTCCCGCTGTATAGTTGTTAGTAACTGGTCACGGAAATCCTTCACGTCGAGCAACGACGTGTTGAATTTCGAGTAACCAGTAATTCTGGGTTTAGGCTTATCTAAGTTTATCCGCACCGGACGAGCCGATGAACCGAGTAAACTATCGAATGAAAACTTGGACACTCTAAGAGCACTACATCGACTCTCCTAACTAAAACCAGGTCGATGTAGCTCGTGTGAACTACCGAATCCGGGCCGTCCCTATTTGTCCAAGTCCACGCTAACTGCCCGGGGTGTTCGTTCCGAAACATATCGACGAGATCAGATCGGTCGACAAAATCACGAAACGGTTTCACGTCCGGGTTGTAAGAGCCCGATCTTAACCCGCTACGATCTAATTCGGGATCAAGGACGGCGTTCCAATCACTCGTTAAAACTACCTGCCGAGTCGTATCTAAAAACGGCTCGATCCGCCGAAAAAAGGACAACCGCTCCGCCTGGTCGTTGGGCGCATGAATCCCAATGAGACGAAGAGACTTTCCCTTTATGGTAACGTCCAGGACACAAAGCCTGCCCCCCCCCCCCCGGATCCGCGAACACATGAGAACACGATGCCGTCAGGCACCTGCAGATCAGCCAAGAAACCCCTCTTGAGCGACTATCAAAATAAGCTGAGTAGAGGTGAAACCTCCTCGACAGAATATCCTCATAGTCGCTGGCAGTAAGATGAGTCTCCTGTAGACAACAAACATTCACACCGAGATGCTGAAGATCGCGCACGAGCCTCGCTCTGCGAGACTCCAACCTCAGCCCTCGCCCATTCAAAGTTGCTAACCATAAAGCCATTGCGAGACACTTACCTTAGTGTTGGGCGTCGCTCTGAAACATAGTCGGGGTTGTCGCAGTTAGCTCCTCCTCATTTCCTTAACCCGTCAACAGGGGTCTCTCTCTCCCGGGAGTATAAATACTGGCTGACCTTTCGCCCCTCTCTCTCTTTTCTCCGCTTACGCGCACGTGCGAGCAACTATCTCGACTTCGACCGCAGGCCGCAACCTCGCACGTGAGGCGAGGTATATAAAACTTTCTCTTAAAATTTCCAATATGTGAACTCCTATACACAACCAGCGTTTCCCATATTCTGGGAACACGCTAAAACTAAATTCACCCCGTACGGACATTCAACTCAACACACATACAACTTTCCATACAGACTGTAACATTTTATTCATGCCTTCAATGTATTTGTATTTTTGTGTTTTGATGTCTGAAAACGTTGAGTCACCGGAACTTAATGGTGTTCGTTCAGTTTTCCGTGGTGACGCTTTCAGCCGTTTGAGTAGCCGGCAGTAACTTCCGGCCGGGTGCGATAAGGCCCCCTTTCTAGAAAATTGATCATGATCAATTAAAAAAAAAAATGTAAGTCTTTAATTTGGATGGAAAATGAACTCTTCTGTCTGATTTTGTTCGTACTACTGGTGTGGTTGTTTCAGCTTCCGTCGTTGATGGTAGGTTTGCGTCGGGAGGAGTTTCCTCTAACCAGGCTGGTTTGAGTCGGTCGATAGAGACTGTATCTTTGTCTTTGCTGCGCATGATCGTGACAAATTTCTCGGAACGCTTCAGAACTTTAAAATGACCTTGGTAGCTGGGTGTGAGTGTTTTTTTTACGGCGTCGTTCCTGACAAAAAGAAAATCGCAGCTATCCAGTTTCTGTGGTAAGTATGAGCTTATGTGGTTTGTTGTCGTGGGGGAGTATATGTGAGTTTGGCCATTCTGTGGCGCAGATCCTGCACAAAAGAACTTGGTGAGATTGTGCACGAGTTCTGCGGAATGTGGAAATATTGTCCTGGTAAGGAGAGAGGCATGCCGAACACGAGCTCCGCTGTCGAACACCCTAAATCGGTTTTAAGGGTATTCCGCAAAGAGAGCATAGTCATGGGGAGGTTGTCGACCCAGTTATGTATGTCGAGTTTGGTTGATAAAGACGCCTTTAGGGATCGATGAAATCTTTCGATGAGGCCGTTTGCGCAAGGGTGGTAAGCAGTCGTTTTAATGTGCCTGACACCCAGAAGTTGAGATAATTCTCGGAAAAGCGAGGACTGAAATTGTGGTCCCCGATCTGTAGTGAGAACTTGGGGTACGCCAAAGTTCGTAATCCAGTTGGCGAGGATAGCTTTAGAAACTGTGGTAGCGGAAATGTCCTTAATCGGCACAGCGACTGGCCATCTCGAAAAACGGTCTATGACTGTTAGAAGATATTGGTACCCCTGGCACATTGGCAGAGGCCCGACGAGGTCAACGTGGATGTGACAAAAACGTGCGTCGGGTGTGGCGAATGTTCCAACTGGTGATTTCGTGTGCCTCTGAATTTTGCATTTTTGACATTGTATGCAGTTTGAGAAAGGACAGTGAGTCGCCTTTGTTTGAGAATGGGGTTCACACTTTTTCTGTTTCAGTTCAGAAGAAAGTAGAATTTTAGATGAAAGTAGCGTTGTGTTCTCTGTTGGTAAGCCGGGTGAAATTGAGGTCAAGCGTTGCCGAGAGAAAGAAAAGGTCAAACAATATAGACCAGTAGAAAGAAAGGGTTGTAAAGGCTTGCTTGTACGTAGTAGTAATTGTTACCACATGTTCATTCCTTTTGCGTGTAGGCTAGCACGGACGAGAACGTTCACAGGCAACACCTAAACGACGTCTTCCAAAGGTTAGCACATTATGGACTCCGGCTGAACATCGACAAATGCACGTTCGGGGCATCTGAGGTGAATTTCTTAGGTCATCACATTGACGCAAATGGAATCACACCGTTACCGGAGAAAATCGACGCAATAAGAAATTTCCTTCCGCCCACATCCACAAAACAAATTCGGCAGTTTATCGGTATGATAATTTTTTTACCGCAGGTTCATCCCCAACTGCTCGACAATTCTTTCCCCGTTGACAAACCTCATAGAGCGAAAGAACAAGCAAATTACACTAGAAGGAGAATCCTTGCGGGCTTTCGAAACGACAAAGATAGCGCTGATAAAATTCACGAAACTCTCATTTATTGAAAACGACCCGGAAACGAGGATCTTCCACACGACAGACGCTTCCGACGTTGGAATAGGAGCAGTAGTGGAGCAGCAAGTGAATATGGAGAGAAAACCGATAGCTTTTTCTCAGCTAAACTCTCCGCAGCCCAGAGAAGATACAGCACCTTCTCACGAGAACTCCTGGCTATCTACCTGTCCATCCGTCATTTCCGACATCTGGAGGGCAGACATTTTACAATTTTCACGGATCACAAACCGCTGACCAACGCGATGAATGTCAGTGCAGACAAGTATACATCCCGTGAAACACGTCACCTCGACTACATTTCCAAAGTTTACGACGGACATCAGACACGTCAAAGGAAAGAACAATACCGTCGCAGACACATTGTCCAGAACAGATGTCAATACCCTGGATAACGATATCTTGAGCCAAGAGCTGATAGCCGACAAACAAAAAGACGATACCTGACCTCATCAAGGAGACTTCGTTGAAACTGCAGGAATTCCCGTGTCCGTTCAGTGATAAACCCCTTTTCTGCAACACCGCGCTGGATACTCCGATACCATACATTCCTCCATCTCTCAGAAAGAAAGTATTCCTCCATCTCCACAATCTATCCCATCCGAGAAAACAAACAACCTCATCTTTCAAGCACAACAACGACAAATTCAACTCAACGTGGATAAACGCTGAACACTACCGACATTTCTTACAGGACGTGCCTGCGACTCTAACTCACTAGAGAAATATACAACCCTGACAACACAAGCACATTCGTCGAAGCACGCTTCGCAACTACGGACACATTTTCTTTTCAGCACACAAGAATAATCTTCAAAACTTTTTACATTTTAAAAGTTCGTTTCCTACAACTTTTAATCCAGAGGGGAGGTATTGTAGCAGTTAGCTCCTCCTCATTTCCTTAACCCGTCAACAGGGGTCTCTCTCTCCCGGGAGTATAAATACTGGCTGACCTTTCGCCTCTCTCTCTCTTTTCTCCGCTTACGCGCACGTGCGAGCAACTATCTCGACTTCGGCCGCGGGCCGCAACCTCGCACGTGAGGCGAGGTATATAAAACTTTCTCTTAAAATTTCCAATATGTGAACTCCTATACACAACCAGCGTTTCCCATATTCTGGGAACACGCTAAAACAAAATTCACCCCGTACGGACATTCAACTCAACACACATACAACTTTCCATACAGACTGTAACATTTTATTCATGTCTTCAATGTATTTGTAATTCGTGTATTAATCTATTTGTTATCAATATATATTTGTTCGCATACATGTATATCGGTCTTGTTTGTTTGTTTGGACTCCATTAAAGTCCAACATTCTTATGTAGCTGGACCGGCCAGCGGAAGCCTTAACCTAGAGGTAACTCATCTTCTCTTCACACATTCACACACCGCATGGTTCACTACAGGGTGAAAATGCCAATAGCTTAACCCATCGAGCCAGTGCCCATCGCAGTCTTGATGGTACCGTCTTGGGACAAGCCGCCGACTTCCCAAGGAAAAGTTAATTTTAATGCCCTGTATAGGGAGGGGTGAACCAAAACAGGGACCCTCCCACAACAGTAATGTTTCAGTTTGTTAAGTTGTTGGTGATGACGACTTGAGATGAGGCCGGGAAGCTCTTTCTCGCCTCCTCGATCATACCCCAGACGTGCCGTGTTCCGGTCCCGATGCGGACGACAGTTAGGATAATTTTTACCTTCGGAAAGTTTGTGGGATCGTCCAACTCCCTGTCGCCACATTTCTTCATGGCCAAGAGGACTTTCAATTTGCTAGTCCTCTTGGCAAAGTCCTTTGCCTTCTCCTCACTTTCTGCTGTTACGCGGCAAACATTCTTCCCCGAGTTATACGCCAGCTTTGCTTTCCTCTTTTTCCCGCCGGCTTCTTCTGATGGACTCCTCTGTCTCTTCCCGGGCGTAACGCTTTCTTTTTTAACAGGGGTCGACCCAGGCGTTTTGCTCTCAATCAAGGGATTTTCAGTCCTCTTTTTCGGAGAGAAAGAGAGAGCTCTCGTGCAATCATTGGGGTGTTTTTTCACCTTGGACGGGGAAGATGGGGCAGAGGATGAGGGGCGCAAAGAGTCTGTTAATGAGGATGGCGATGATGATTTTCGCGCTGGTGAAGCCGGAGTCGAAGATGATGTTGCTACAGCTGTTGACTCCTTCAACTGAGCCTTTAGCTTCTTTATCTCCTGTATTTTATCAAACGACGGATCGTTTACAGACCATGGTTCAGTGACTGAAGTATCACCCGTACGGCTGCGAGGAGTGGGAGTGTCCATATCTGTGGACGCACAAGCCCTAGGTGAAGTAGTGGATGATGTTTGCCCCTCCCCTCTATTCTTGCCGACTACCTGCCAATCCGCTTTCTTTTCCTTAGAGAGAGGGACACTGGTCTCAATTGCTGGCTTAGCGGCGGATTGCTGAGGGGGGTTTTGTCCGAGGCAGGCTTAACCACAGAGGTCGCTTTGTTAGGACAGGAAGGCGCCAGATGACCAGGCTTGCCACACTTCTAGCAGGTCGGTTTTCTACCAGTCACAATGACGGGAAGGCCCTTCGATCAATATCTAAACAGTGGGGAATGGAGCCGAAGGCCTGCTCCGAGAGCATGATGTTGAAGCCCCATTCCCCTAACTTGCGGTCTGAAGACACACTTATTATCTGGCCAAACTGTTGGAAGTATGCAACCAGCGCCTCACTCTTGACGTGAGCTGGGACTTCGAACACTGCCACCCTGGTCTTTCTCATGCCCCTGTATTCGGTGCGGAGGATCTGGTCTTTTGTGATCAACTCCTTGTTCACCATCGAAATACAGTCGTCGGACGTGGGCAGCAGTACGTCCCACATAAAGGGTTTAACACCTCGGATAATTTGTTGAGGCATAAATCCGTGATACTACCAAAGGAAGTCAGAGCCTTGAACACGTTTTCCTTTGTGGATCGGCAAACCATACGTAACCGCTTATCCACCACAAACACGGACACTGTTCTTTCCTTGTATTTTTCAACTTCCTGGGGTTCTACCAACAAGCCGCGATCTTTAATAAGATGGGCGTAACTTTCGGCCCTCTCCAGGAATTTTTTAAAATTAAAGATACATGTGGGTGGGGTCTTCCAGCCACAGGGTAAATCCTCGGTCATTGCCTCTTTTGTAGACAGCACGTCTGGTTCGGATGCCTTCTCATTGGAAAGCAAGGGGTCTGTTTTGGTTGCCTCATTAGTAAGCAGCCTTTCGTCGGTGATAGATGCCTCTGGGGGAGGCAATTGGTAATTTTTCTCCTTTTCAGGAGACAAGGTGGTCGGTGCAGAAAGAGATAATCCAGAATATTGGGTGGGCGTATGCCTCTTTTTCCGTGAGTTACCAGGTTTTTCCGGCCTGTCCGGCGGAACCTTTTTTACTGACCTTGTGTCAAACATGTCCAAAAGTGGTAAAAAACCCAAAGAATGATCCAAAGTAAATCCAAATAAGGTAATCCAAGGTAAAGGTCCAAGATGATAAGAACAGATACTACACTTTGATCGTGGTATTTACTTGACCCCTCACTAAGACTTGTCCAAGCTGGTCTAAGCTAGTCATAGATTGTCCAAGCTGGTCAAAGCTAGTCATAGCCGTGATACTACCAGCGCAGGGACGAATCCCTACACCAGGTAAGTATCAAGTGAGACTCTCAGCCAATAGGCCGACAAAGTGAGCGATCTGAGAACAGATACTACACTTTGAACCTGGTATTGACTTGACCCCCCACTGAGTTAGATTGTGACACAAGGTCGGTTTTTAACGTGGGGACCGAGAGTTTTCACCCGGGCCGCTGGTCATAGCTTGTCCAAGTTGGCTAGAGCTGGTCTAAGCTTGTCCAAGCTGGTCTAAGCTAGTCATAGTTGGTCTTAGCTAGCCACAGCTAGACGTAGCCGTGATACTACCAGTGCAGGGACGAATCCCTACACCGGGTAAGTATCAAGTGAGACTCTCAGGCCGACAAAGCGAGCGATCTGAGAAACAGATAATACGCGTTGATCCTGGCCCCCGGGCCGAGCAGTCTGTATTTATTTGACTCCCCACTGAGTCAGGTTGTGACACAAGGTCGGTTTTTAACGTGGGGACCCGAGTGTTTTCACCCGGGTCGCTGGTCTTAGCTTGTCATAGCCAGTCACAGCTTGTCCAAGCTGGTCAAAGCTAGACGTAGCCGTGATACTACCAGCGCAGAGACGAATCCCTGTGACAGGCATGTATCAAGTGAGACTCCCAGCCAAAAGGCCAACAAAGCGAGCGATCTGAGAACAGATACTACCCTCTGATCCAGGTATTTACTTGACCCCCCCCCCCACTGAGTCAGGTTGTGACACAATGTCGGTTTTTAAATTGGGGACCCGAGTGTTTTCACCCGGGCCGCTAGTCTTGGCTGGTCATAGCTTGTCCAAGCTGGTGAGAGCTGGTCTAAGCTAGTGATAGATGGTCTTAGCTTGTCCAAGCTTGTCAGAGCTAGTCTTGGCTTGTCATAGCTGGTCCAGGCCGGAGCCGGTCCAAGCTAGTCGTAGCCATGGCTCCACAAGCGCAGAGACGAATCCCTACACCAGTTATGTATCGAGTGAAACTCTCAGCCAAAAGGCCGACAAAGCGAGCGATCTGCGAACAGATACTACGCTCTGATCCAGGTATTTACTTGACACCCCCCCCCCACTGAGTCAGGTTGTGACACAAGGTCGGTTTTTAACGTGGGGACTCGAGTGTTTTCACCCGGGCCTCTGGTCTTGGCTGTTCATAGCTTTTTGTCATGGTGAAAGACACTTAGTCTATAGATAATAGACTCTCCCATCTATTATAAGTAGGAGTCAGTAGGAGTCGAATACAAAAAGTAGTCAGCGACCACAACTCGATTACCACACATCGAGGTCTGTATAAATTTAACAGACTACCTTTTGGGATTAAGGTCGCACCCGCCATTTTCCAACAAGTAATGGATTCGATGTTGGGTTGTCTGGATTTTGCTGTAGCGTATCTAGACGACATCCTCATGAGACGTACAAGTATAGCAGAACACGTGAAACATGTAAATGCAGTAGTTTCCAGAATACAGGATTTTGGATTTAAACTCAAGGAAAGTAAATGCGATTTTTTTATGGAGAAAGTGAAATATCTGGGACAGATCATCGATAAGAATGGTAGAAGGCCAGACCCAGAGCAAGAAGCGGCTATAAAAGACATGCCGGCTCCGAATGATATTACCACATTACAAAGATTTTTGGGATTAGCTAATTATTACCAAATATACATCCCTAAAATGTATGATCTGCGGGAACCATTAAATGAACTATTAAAGAAAGGAAATCCCTGGAAGTGGACTAATGAATGCCAGAAAGCAGGTTGTGACACATGGCCGGTTTTTAACGTGAGGACCAGAGTGTTTTCACACAGGCCGCTGGTCTTGGCTGGTCATAGCTTGACCAAGCTAGTCATAGCTGGTCTTCGCATGTCCAAGCTCGTCAGATCTAGTTTGGCTTGTCATAGCTTGTCGTAGCCATGATACAGGGACGAATCCCTACACCAGGTAAATATCGAGTGAAGCTCTCAGCCAAAAGGCCGACAAAGCGAGCGATATGAGAACAGATACTCCGCTCCGGGTTTTAACGGTGGGGCCCGAGTATTTTCACTGGGGCCGCTGGACCCGGCTGGTCATAGCTTGTCCAAGCTAGTCTAAGCTAGTCATAGCTGGTCTTAGCTTGTCCAAACTGGTCTAAGGTAGTCTTGGCTTGTCTTAGATTGTCAAGGCCGGAACCGGTCCAAGCTAGTAGTAGCCATGATACTACAAGCGCAGGGACGAATCCCTACACCAGGTAAGTATCGAGTGAAGGCCGACAAAGCGAGCGATGTGCGAACAGATACTACGCTCTGATCCAGGTATTTACTTGACCCACCATTGAGTCAGGTTGTGACACAAGGTCGGTTTTTAACGTGGTGACCGGAGTGTTTTCATCGGGGCCGCTGGTCCTGGCTGGTCATAGCTTGTCCAAGCTAGTCTAAGCTAGTCATAGCTGGTCTTAGCATGTCCAAACTGGTCTAAGGTAGTCTTGGCTTGTCATAGGTGGTCCAGGCCGGAGCCGGTCCAATTTCGTCGTAGCCATGATACCAGCAGCCCAGGGATGAATCCCTACACGAGGTAAGTATCGAGTGAAGCTCTCAGCGAAAAGGCCGACAAAGCGAGCGATCTGCGAACAGATACTACGCTCTGATCCAGGTATTTACTGGACCCACCATTGAGTCAGGTTGTGACACAAGGTCGGTTTTTAACGTTGTGACCCGTGTGTTTTCACCCGGGCCGCTGGTCTTGCCTGGTCATAGCTTGTCCAAGCTGGACATAGCTGGTTTAAGATAGTCATAGCTTGTCCAATCTGGTCTAAGCTAGTCTTGGCTTGTCATAGCTTGTCCAGACCGGAGCCGGTCCGAGCTAGTCGTAGCCATGATACTACCAAGGCAGGGATGAATCCCTGCACCAAGTACGTATCAAGTGACGCTCTCAGCCAAAAGTCCGACAAAGCGAGCGATCTGCTAACAGATACTACGCTCTGATCCAGTTATTTACTGGACCCACCACTGAGTCAGGTTGTGCCACAAGGTCGGTTTTTAACGTTGTGACCCGTGTGTTTTCACCCGGGTCGCTGGTCTTGGCTGGTCATAGCTTGTCCAAACTGGTCTAAGGTAGTCTTGGCTTGTCATAGCTGGTCCAGGCCGGAGCCGGTCCAATGTCGTCGTAGGCATGATACTACCAGCGCAGGGACGAATCCCTACACCAGGAAAGTATCAAGTGACGCTCTTAGCCAAAAGGCCGACAAAGCGAGCGATATGAGAACAGTTACTACGCTCTGATTCAGGTATTTACTTGACCCACCACTGAGTCAAGTTGTGACACAAGGTCGGTTTTTCACGTTGTGGCCCGTGTGTTTTCACCCAGGCCGCTGGTCTTGGCTGGTCTTAGCTTGTCCAAGCTGGTCATAGCTGGTCTTGGCTTGTCATAGCTGGTACAGGCCTGAGCCGGTCCAAGTTAGTCGTAGCCATGATACTACCAGCGCAGGGACGAATCCCTACACCAGGTAAGTATCGAGTGAAGCTCTCAACGGCCGACAAAGCGAGTGATGTGCGAACAGATACTACGCTCTGATCCAGGTATTTACTTGACCCTCCCACTGAGTCAGGTTGTGACACAAGGCCGGTTTTTAACGTGTGGACCGCAGTGTTTTCACCGGGTCCGCTGGTCCTGGCTGGTCATAGGTAGTCCAAGCTGGTCTAAGCTAGTCATAGCTGGTCTTAGCTTGTCCACGCTGGTCAGAGCTAGTCTTGGCTTGTCTTAGCTGGTCCAGGCCGGAGCCGGTCCAAGCTATCGTAGCCATGATACCACCAGCGCGGGGACGAATACCTACCCCAGGTAAGTATCGAGTGAAGCTCTCAGTCAAAAGGCCGACAAAGCGAGCGATCTGCGAACAGATACTCCGCTCTGATCCAGGTATTTATTTGACCTCCCACTGAGTAAGGTTGTGACACAAGGTCAGTTTTTAACGTGGGACCCGAGTGTTTTCACATGGGCCGCTGGTCTTGGCTGGTCATAGCTTGTCCAAGCTGGTCTAAGCTAGTCATACCTGGTCATAGCTAGTCTTGGCTTGTCATAGCTGGTCCAGGCTGGAGCCGGTCCAAACTAGTCGTAGACAGGTATTTACTTGACCCCTCACTGAGTAAGGTTGTGACACAAGATCGGTTTTTAACGTGGGGACCCGAGTGTTTTCACCCAGGCCGCTGCTCTTGGCTTGTCCAAGCTGGTCAGAGCTAGTCGTAGCTGGTCTTAGCTTGTCCAAGCTGGTCAGAGCTAGTCTTGGCTTGTCATAGCTGGTCCAGGCCGGAGCTGGTCCAAGCTAGTCGTAGCTGTGATACCATCAGCGCAAGGACGAATCCCTACACCCTGTAAGTATCGCTTGAAGCTCTCAGCCAGAAGGCCATCAGGCCCAGCAGACTGGATTTGGACGTAAAAAGCAGCTAAGAATATGTAAAACGATTTATTCAAGTACTCCTAGAGGGAGTAGAAAACCGTAAATATTAAATTAATCCCAATGTTGTTCGATGTTGTAAAAGCGCTGCCTAATCCGATGCTCACGAGTTACAGTTTGGACTCAACCATCTTGGACTAGTCCAGTTTCTCGCATGTTGCTTCACTTAAATCTCGGAGATCAGGGGTTATGAAAGGTCAAGGTTGTTTATCTAAGGAGCGACCAATGGCGGCCGCGACAAGTATACAAATTGGACTACCCTATGACTCACACAAAGGGAAATTTCACCTAGCTGTGTTTTTTAGTGCAAAATTAAAGAAACACAAAATAAAACGGCTTCCCGTGAAATCAAACTTTGGGTATAGCAGCTGCCATATTTCCGCCCATATATCATTCAATGAAGACTCATTTACTTACGGATATAAAATCTCGCCGGTACTGCCAACATACCATCAGACTTCACAAGTCAGAACTCCACCTGAATGCTCTGAACCCTGATGTCAGATATGCCATTTTATTAAACAAAGAACTCTGTTGTTCGTAGCTTATATGTGCAGGACGTGTTAGATCTATCATTCACAACCCGATTAGCTATCTATTCAGTCTGATTATTATGATCTGCGAAGAACTCATGCATAGTTAAAACTAGGGAACCGCCCATCAAGAAAATTGACCCAGATATAAAGCACTATGAGTCTATGGAACCCCGTTAAAGAATTGCAGAAAAATGCAGTAGATTTAGGTAATATTATTAGGTTGACGCACTTTATAAAAAATGAATAAAACGCCTCTGAAATGTTAAATAACTAATTTATTTAGTAGATATAGTCACCATGACTGTTTTCCAGCATACCTCTAAATTCTTGATCCCATCTTTAAAATAATTCTCATCATTTGATGTGATAAACAGTTCACATGCTTACTGGAAAATGCTTTATTGTGTATGAAAAGCTAAAAATGCTTAAATAAGTGATACTTAGTAGGTTCTGGATATTGTTTTATTGATTCACTTGCATCTAACCACTATTACTGTTGTCAAAGAGTATACATTTCTCATCGTATGTAATGATTCGATGCAAAAACGGGGTCTGTACTCGTTCAGGAAGATTACTTTGTTCATTGGAATCATTCTTATTAGGATTATGAGTAACAATATATTGAAAGAAAAATTATCTGGAAAGAAAAAGTGTCAGGAATATGTCAAGATTTTTTTTATATACTTCGTTAGACGACCGGATCAACAACCAACGAAAAACATGCGTCATTTCATGTGTGACAACCTAATGTTAACACTTAAAATTAACTCATTTTTGCACAATTTTAGGTTACAGTTTGCATTTCCACATTTGCATCTCGTAGGAAATTTAGCGATTACCCAAAATGAGACAATTGAGCAGTATAAGAGGCATACTTTATATAAGAAATACATCATACAACGAGAATGAGAATAGAAGAATAGAAAAAAATAGTAAAAAACCTATCTGTTTGGAATGGATGGAAACACAGATCTGATGCTGCTCATATTCTTTTTCCGGTAGTTGCTTGTCTATGCATCATCCACGTTTGCTTGTGGCCAGCATCACCTGTTTTTGGAGTAGGCTAAAAAACGTCCACGTTTGGCGCCCTAATTTAGACAAAGTTTTCATGTTATTGATTATTTTATTATTATCATTATTTTATATTTAATTTTTTATTTATTAATAATAATAATAATGTCCCTATAAACTAGATGAACATACTTTACATTTTATATCACTGTGTTGGGTATAGTTCATTTCACAAGACCCAAACACAGAACAAGACCAAACAAGGTACTCTGTGTGCGAACGCCGTTCCCCAAAATACTTAAAAATCATAATGTTGTACTATCCTTACCAGTCTATACTTTTCCCCTTATAAACTTTTATATGCTAAGGAAATCTCGCAGGTTATTATTTCTGAAGGAGAAAGAGTTCATTCTAATGTAGATAGGTTACAATAATATCAAACTAAAATCTCAAAACCGCAGGAGACAGCAGAAAAATTTTTTTTCCTATTTAACATCAAGGTTGTATGTAGCAAAAAAAGCTTGTTTTACACGTAAATTTCAATATTTTTCAAAAGTTTGTAAAATATAAAATTTGTAATATAACTTTGTGAAAACAGTTCAAACTTGTCAAAATCAATATTTCTTTACCGATAGCACATCGATTTTCAATAATTTAACTGGTATTCTAATGATTACAAATAGCGAATTAAATTTTCAAACAACCGTGTTTAACGTTCAAATAGTAGCAAAAACAACTTGCTTATTCACTTAAATTTCAATATTTTTCAAAAGTTTTTCAAACAACCGCGACTACCGTTGAAAAACTAGCCAAAACAGCTTGCTTTTACACGTAAATTTCAATATATTTCAAAAGTTTGTAAAACTTAAATTTGTAATATAATTTTGTGAAAATTGTTGAAACTTGTCAAAACAAATACTTTTCGATCGATAATATATCGATTTTCAATAATCTTATTGGTTTGCTAATGATTTCAAAAAATAAATTAAATTTTCAAACAACCGTTATTAACGTTGAAAAACTAGCAAAAACAGCTTGCTTTTACACGTAAATTTCAATATATTTCAAAAGTGGTAAAACCTAAAATTTGTAATATAACTTTGTGAAAATAGTTGAAACTTGTCAAAATCAATACTTTTCGCTCAAAACCATATCGATTTTCAATAATTTTATTGGTTTTCTAATGATTTCAAAAAATAAATTAAATTTTCAAAAAACAACCGTGCTTAACGATGAAAAACAAGCCAATAGAGCTTGTTTTACACCTAAATTTAAATACATTCCAAATGATTGTAAAACCTAAAGTTTGTGAAAATTTTTGAAACTTGTAAAAATCAATACTTTTCGATCGATACCATATAGATTTTCAAAGATTTTATTGGTTTTCTAATGATTTCAAACAATAAATTAAATTTTCACACAATCGTGATTAACGTTGAAAAACAAGCCAAAACAGACTGCTTCTACACGCAAATTTCAATATATTTAAAAAGGTTGTAAAACCTAAAATTTGTAATATAACTTTGTGAAAATTGTTGAAACTTGTCAAAATCAATACTTTTCGATCGATACCATATAGATTTTCAATAATTTTATTGGTTTTCTAAAGATTTCAAATGATAAAATAAATATTCAAACAACCGTGATTAACGTTGAAAAACTAGCGAAAACAGCTTGCTTTTACACGTAAATTTCAATATATTTCAAAAGTTTGTAAAACTTAAATTTGTAATATAATTTTGTGAAAATTGTTGAAACTTGTCAAAACCAATACTTTTCGATCGATAATATATCGATTTTCAATAATTTTATTGGTTTTCTAAAGATTTCAAACAATAAATTAAATCTTCAAACAACCGTGATTAACGTTGAAATACTAGCCAAAACAAATTGCATTTACACGTAAATTTGTTGAAACTTGGCAATATCAATACTGTTCGATCGATACCATATAGATTTTCAATAATTTTATTGGTTATCTAATGATTTCAAATGATGAATTATATTTTCAAACAAACGTGATTAACGTTGAAAAGCTAGTCAAAACAAATTGCTTTTACACGTAAATTTCAATATATTTCAAAAGTTAGTAAAACCTAAAATTTGTAAAATAACTTTGTGAAAATTGTTAAATCTTGGCAAAATCAATACTTTTCAATTGATACCATATAGATTTTCAATAATTTTATTGGTTTTATATTGATTTCAAAAAATAAATTAATTTTCAAACAACCGTGATTAAAGTTGAAAATCAACCCAACACAGCTTGCATTTAAACATAAATTTCAATATATCTCAAAAGTTTGTAAAACCTATAATTTGTAATATAACTTTGTGAAAATTGTTGAAACTTTTCAAAAACAATACTTTTCGATCGATATTATATCGATTTTCAAAAATTTGATTGGTTTTCTAATGATTTCAAACAATAAATTAAATTTTCAAACAACTGTGATTAACGTTGAAAAACTAGCCAAAACAACTTGTGAAAACTGTTGAAACTGGTTAAAATCAATACTATTCGATCGATACCATATATATTTTCAATAATTTTATTGGTTTTCTAATGATTTCAAATGATGAAGTAAATTTTCAAACAACCGTGATTAACGTTGAAAAACATGCCAAAACAGAATGCTTTTACACGTAAATTTCAATATATTTCAAATGTTTGTAAAACCTAAAATTTGTAATATAACTTTTTGAAAATTGTGGAAACTTGTCAAAATCGATACTTTTCGCTATATACCGTTTCAATAACTTTATTGGTTTTCTAATGATTTAAATAAAGCAATTAAATTTTCAAACACGCGTGTTTAGCGTTGAAAAACAAGTAAAAACAGCTTGGTTTTACACCTAAATAGCAATATTTTTCAAAACTATGTAAAACATAAAATTTGCAATATAACTTTGTTAAAACTGTTGAAATTTGTTAAAATCAATACTTTTCGATCGATAACATATCGATTTTCAACTATTTTATTGGTTTTGTAAAGATTTCAATAAGTAAATTAAATTTTCAAACAACCGTGTTTAACGTTGAAAAACAAGACAAAACAGCTTGCACTTAAATATTAATATTTTTCAAAACTTTGTAAAAATTGACATTTGCAATATAACTTTGTGAAAATTGTTGAAACTTTTTAAAATCAATACTTTTCGATCGATAACGTTGAAAAAGTAGCTCGAAATGCTTGCTGTTGCATCTAAATTTCAATATTTTCAAAAGTTTGTAAAACTCAATATTTGCAATAAAATATTGTGTAAACTGTTGAGACTTGTCAAAATCAATATTTTCTGATCGATACCATATCGATTTTCAATAATTTTCTAGCTTTTCTAATGTTTTCAAAGGGCAAAATCAGTTTTCAAACTACCGTGTTTAACATTGAAAAAGTACCTCGAAAAGCTTGTTTTTGCATTGAAATTTCAATATTTTCTAGAGTTTGTAAAACTTAATATTTGCAATAAAACTTTGTGTAAACTGTTAGAAATTGTCAAAATCAATATTTTCTGATCGATGCCATAACCATTTTTAAATAATTTTATTGGATTTCTAATGATTTCAAACAGCAAATTCAATTTTCAAACTACCGTGTTTAACGTTGAAAATTAGGTCGAAATGCAAACAAAATGCATGCAAAAGTAGGTTGAAAGTTCAATATTTTTCAAATTGTGTAAAATATAATATTTGCAAAAAAACTTTGTTTAAAATGTTGAGACTTGTCAAAATCAATATTTTCTGATCGGTACCATATAGATTTTCAACAATTTTATTGGTTTTCCAATGATTTCAAACATCAAAATCAATTTTGAAATTACCGTGTTTAAAGTTGAAAAACTAGCTTCAAATGCTTGCTATTGCATTGAAATTACAATATTTTTCAAAAGTTTGTAAAACTTAATATTTGCAATAAAACTTTGTGTAAACTGTTGGAAAATGTCAAAATCAATATTTTCTGATCGATACCATATCGATTTTCAATAATTTTATTGGTTTTCTAATGATTTCAAACATCAAGATCAATTTTGAAATTACCGTGTTTAACGTTGAAAAACTAGCTTCAAATGATTGCTTTTGCATTGAAATTTCAATATTTTTCAAAAGTTTGTAAAACTTAATATTTGCAATAAAACTTTGTGTAAACTGTTGGAAATTGTCAAAATCAATATTTTCTGATCGATACCATATTGATTTTCAATAATTTTATTGGTTTTCTAATGATTTAAAAAAGCAAAATCAATTTTGAAATTACCGTGTTTAACGTTGAAAAACTAGCTTCAAATGCATTGAAATTTCAATATTTTTCAGAAGTGTGTAAAACTTATAATTTGCAATAAAACTTTGTGTAAACTGTTGAAAATTGTCAAAATCAATATTTTCTGATCGATACGATATTGATTTTCAATAATTTTATTGGTTTTCTAATGATTTCAAACAGCTAAATCAATTTTCAAACTACCGTGTTTAACGTTGAAAAATAGCTTCAAATGTTTGCTTCTGTATTGAAAGTTCAATATTTTTCAAAAGTTTGTAAAACTTAATATTTGCAATAACACTTTGTGTAAACTGTTGGAGATTGTCAAAATCAATATTTTCTGAACGATACCATATCGATTTTCAATAATTTTATTGGTTTTCTAATGATTTCAATAAGCAAAATCAATTTTCAAACTACCGTGTTTAACGTTGAAAAACTAGATTCAAAGGCTTGCTTTTGCATTGAAATTTCAATATTTTTCAAAAGTTTGTAAAACTTAATATTTGCAATAAAACTTTGTGTAAACTGTTGGAAATTGTCAAAATCAATATTTTCTGATCGATACCATATCGATTTTCAAGAATTTTATTGGTTTTCTAATGATTTCAAACAGCAAAATCAATTTTGAAATTACCGTGTTTAACGTTGAAAAACTAGCTTCAAATGCTTGCTTTCGCACTGAAATTTCAATGTTTTTCAAAAGTTTGTAAAACTTAATATTTGCAATAAAACTTTGTGTAAACGGTTGGAAATTGTAAAAATCAATATTTTCTTATCGATACGATATCGATTTCCAATAATTTTATTGGTTTTCTAATGATTTCAAACAGCTAAATCAATTTTCAAACTACCGTGTTTAACGTTGAAAAATAGCTTCAAATGCTTGCTTCTGCATTGAAATTTCAATATTTTTCAAAAGTTTGTAAAACTTAATATTTGCAATAAAACGTTGCGTAAACAAGTTGGAAATTGTCAAAATCAATATTTTCTGAACGATAGAATATCAATTTTCAATAATTTTATTGGTTTTCTAATGATTTCAATAAGCAAAATCAATTTTCAAATTACCGTGTTTAACGTTGAAAAACTAGCTTCAAATGCATTGAAATTTCAATATTTTTCAAAAGTTTGTAAAACTTAATATTTGCAATAAAACTTTATGTAAATGGTTGGAAATTGTCAAAATCAATATTTTCTGATCGATACCATATCGGCTTTCAATAATTTTATTGGTTTTCTAATGATTTCAAACAACAAAATCAATTTTGAAATTACCGTGTTTAACGTTGAAAAACTAGCTTCAAATGCTTGCTTTTGCATTGAAATTTCAATATTTTTCAAAAGTGTGTAAAACTTAATATTTGAAATAAAACTGTGCGTAAAATGTTGGAAATTGTCAACATCAATATTTTCTGATCCATACCATATCGATTTTCAATAATTTTATTGGTTTTCTAATGATTTCAAACAGCCAAATCAATTTTGAAATTACCGTGTTTAACGTTGAAAAACTAGCTTCAAATGCTTGCTTTTGCATTGAAATTTCAACATTTTTCAAAAGTTTGTAAAACTTAATATTAGCAATAAAACTTTGTGTAATCTGTTGGAAATTGTCAAAATCAATATTTTCTTATCGATACCATATCGATTTTCAATAATTTTATTGGTTTTCTAATGATTTCAAACAGCAAAATCAATTTTGAAATTACCGTGTTTAACGTTGAAAAACTAGCTTCAAATGCTTGCTTTTGCATTGAAATTTCAATATTTTTCAAAAGTTTGTAAAACTTAATATTAGCAATAAAACTTTGTGTAAACAAGTTGGAAATTGTCAAAATCAATATTTCTTATAGATACAATATCGATTTTCAATAATTTTATTGGTTTTCTAATGATTTCAAACAGCTAAATCAATTTTCAAACTACCGTGTATAACGTTGAAAAACTAGCTTCAAATGCTTGCTTCTGCATTGAAATTTCAATATATTTCAAAAGTTTGTAAAACTTAATATTTGCAATAAAACTTTGTGTAAACTGTTGGAAATTGTCAAAATCAATATTTTCTGAACGACAGAATATCAATTTTCAATAATTTTATTGGTTTTCTAATGATTTCAATAAGCAAAATCAATTTTCAAATTACCGTGTTTAACGTTGAAAAACTAGCTTGAAATGCTTACTTTTGCATTGAAAATTCAATATTTTTCAAAAGTTTGTAAAACTTAATATTAGCAATAAAACTTTGTGTAAACTGTTGGAAATTGTCAAAAACAATATTTTCTGATCGATACCATATCGATTTTCAATAATTTTATTGGTTTTCTAATGATTTCAAACAACAAAATCAATTTTGAAATTACCGTGTTTAACGTTGAAAAACTAGCTTCAAATGCTTGCTTTTGCATTGAAATTTCAATATTTTTCAAAAGAATGTAAAACTTAATATTTGAAATAAAACTGTGTGTAAAATGTTGGAAATTGTCAAAATCAATATTTTCTGATCCATACCATATCGATTTTCAATAATTTTATTGGTTTTCTAATGATTTCAAACAGCAAAATCAATTTTGAAATTACCGTGTTTAACGTTGAAAAACTAGCTTCAAATGCTTGCTTTTGCATTGAAATTTCAATATTTTTCAAAAGTTTGTAAAACTTAATATTAGCCATAAAACTTTGTGTAATCTGTTGCAAAATGTCAAAATCAATATTTTCTTATCGATGCCATATCGATTTTCAATAATTTTATTGGTTTTCTAATGATTTCAAACAGCTAAATCAATTTTCAAACTACAGTGTTTAACGTTGAAAAACTAGCTTCAAATGCTTGCTTCTGCATTGAAATTTCAATATTTTTCAAAAGTTTGTAAAACTTAATATTTGCAATGAAACTTTGTGTAAACTGTTGGAAATTGTCAAAATCATTATTTTCTCCTCGATACCATATCGATTTTCAATAATTTTATTGGTTTTCTAATGATTTCAAACAGCAAAATCAATTTTAAAACTACCGAGTTTAACGTTGAATAACTAGCTTCAAATGTTTGCTTCTGCATTGAAATTTCAATATTTTTCAAATTTTGTAAAACTTAATATTTGCAATAACACTTTATGTAAACTGTTGGAAATTTTCAAAATCAATATTTTCTGAACGATAGAATATCGATTCTCAATAATTTTCTTGGTTTTCTAAGGATTTCAATAAGCAAAATCAATTTTCAAATTACCGTGTTTAACGTTGAAAAACTAGATTCAAATGCTTGCTTTTGCATTGAAATTTCAATATTTTTCAAAAGTTTGTAAAACTTAATATTTGCAATAAAAATTTGTGTAAACTGTTGGAAATTGTCTAAATCAATGTTTTCTGATCGATACCATATTGATTTTCAATAATTTTATTGGTTTTCTAATGATTTCAAACAGCAAAATCAATTTTGAAATTACCGTGTTTAACGTTGAAATACTAGCTTCAAATGCTTGCATTTGCATTGAAATTTCAATATTTTTCAAAAGTGTGTAAAACATAATATTTGCAATAAAACTGTGTGTAAAATGTTCGAAATTGTCAAAATCAATATTTTCTGATCGATACCATATCGATTTTCAATAATTTTATTCGTTTTCTAATGATTTCAAACAGCAAAATCAATTTTGAAATTACCGTGTTTAAAGTTGAAAAACTAGCTTCAAATGCTTGCTTTTGGATTGAAATTTCAATATTTTTCAAAAGTTTGTAAAACTTAATATTAGCAATAAAACTTTGTGTAAACTGTTGGAAATTGTCAAAATCAATATTTTCTTATCGATACCATATTGATTTTCAATAATTTTATTGGTTTTCTAATGATTTCAAACAGCTAAATCAATTTTCAAACTACCGTGTTTAACGTTGAAAAACTAGCTTCAAATGCTTGCTTTTGCATTGAAAAATTCAATATTTTTCAAATGTGTGTAAAACTTAATATTTGCAATAAAACTTTGTGTAAACTGTTGGTAATTGTCAAAATCAATATTTTCTTATCGATACCATATCGATTTTCAATAATTTTATTGGTTTTCTAATGATTTCAAACAGCAAAATCAATTTTCAAATTACCGTGTTTAACGTTGAAAAACTAGCTTCAAATGCTTGAAATTTCAATACTTTTCAAAAGTTTGTAAAACTTAATATTAGCCATAAAACTTTGTGTAATCTGTTGGAAAGTGTCAAAATCAATATTTTCTTATCGATGCCATATCGATTTTCAATAATTTTATTGGTTTTCTAATGATTTCAAACAATTAAATCAATTTTCAATCTACAGTGTTTAACGTTGAAAAACTAGCTTCAAATGCTTGCTTCTGCATTGAAATTTCAATATTTTTCAAATGTTTGTAAAACTTGATATTAGCAATAAAACTTTGTGTAATCTGTTGGAAAATGTCAAAATAAATATTTTCTTATCGATGCCATATCGATTTTCAATAATTTTATTGGTTTTCTAATGATTTCAAACAGCTAAATCAATTTTCAAACTACAGTGTTTAACGTTGAAAAACTAGCTTCAAATGCTTGCTTCTGCATTGAAATTTCAATATTTTTCAAAAGTTTGTAAAACTTAATATTTGCAATAAAACTTTGTGTAAACTGTTGGAAATTGTCAAAATCAATATTTTCTGAACGATACCATATCGATTTTCAATAATTTTATTGGTTTTCTAATGATTTCAAACAGCAAAATCAATTTTGAAATTACCGTGTTTAACGTTGAAAAACTAGCTTCAAATGCTTGCTTTTGCATTGAAATTTCAATATTTTTCAAAAGTTTGTAAAACTTAATATTTGCAATGAAACTTTGTGTAAACTGTTGGAAATTGTCAAAATCATTATTTTTTCCTCGATACCATATCGATTTTCAATAATTTTATTGGTTTTCTAATGATTTCAAACAGCAAAATCAATTTTAAAACTACCGTGTTTAACGTTGAATAACTAGCTTCAAATGTTTGCTTCTGCATTGAAATTTCAATATTTTTCAAATTTTGTAAAACTTAATATTTGCAATAACACTTTATGTAAACTGTTGGAAATTTTCAAAATCAATATTTTCTGAACGATAGAATATCGATTCTCAATAATTTTCTTGGTTTTCTAATGATTTCAATAAGCAAAATCAATTTTCAAATTACCGTGTTTAACGTTGAAAAACTAGATTCAAATGCTTGCTTTTGCATTGAAATTTCAATATTTTTCAAAAGTTTGTAAAACTTAATATTTGCAATAAAAATTTGTGTAAACTGTTGGAAATTGTCTAAATCAATGTTTTCTGATCGATACCATATTGATTTTCAATAATTTTATTGGTTTTCTAATGATTTCAAACAGCAAAATCAATTTTGAAATTACCGTGTTTAACGTTGAAATACTAGCTTCAAATGCTTGCATTTGCATTGAAATTTCAATATTTTTCAAAAGTGTGTAAAACATAATATTTGCAATAAAACTGTGTGTAAAATGTTGGAAATTGTCAAAATCAATATTTTCTGATCGATACCATATCGATTTTCAATAATTTTATTCGTTTTCTAATGATTTCAAACAGCAAAATCAATTTTGAAATTACCGTGTTTAACGTTGAAAAACTAGCTTCAAATGCTTGCTTTTGCATTGAAATTTCAATATTTTTCAAAAGTTTGTAAAACTTAATATTTGCAATGAAACTTTGTGTAAACTGTTGGAAATTGTCAAAATCATTATTTTCTCCTCGATACCATATCGATTTTCAATAATTTTATTGGTTTTCTAATGATTTCAAACAGCAAAATCAATTTTAAAACTACCGTGTTTAACGTTGAATAACTAGCTTCAAATGTTTGCTTCTGCATTGAAATTTCAATATTTTTCAAATTTTGTAAAACTTAATATTTGCAATAACACTTTATGTAAATTGTTGGAAATTTTCAAAATCAATATTTTCTGAACGATAGAATATCGATTCTCAATAATTTTCTTGGTTTTCTAATGATTTCAATAAGCAAAATCAATTTTCAAATTACCGTGTTTAACGTTGAAAAACTAGATTCAAATGCTTGCTTTTGCATTGAAATTTCAATATTTTTCAAAAGTTTGTAAAACTTAATATTTGCAATAAAAATTTGTGTAAACTGTTGGAAATTGTCTAAATCAATGTTTTCTGATCGATACCATATTGATTTTCAATAATTTTATTGGTTTTCTAATGATTTCAAACAGCAAAATCAATTTTGAAATTACCGTGTTTAACGTTGAAATACTAGCTTCAAATGCTTGCATTTGCATTGAAATTTCAATATTTTTCAAAAGTGTGTAAAACATAATATTTGCAATAAAACTGTGTGTAAAATGTTGGAAATTGTCAAAATCAATATTTTCTGATCGATACCATATCGATTTTCAATAATTTTATTCGTTTTCTAATGATTTCAAACAGCAAAATCAATTTTGAAATTACCGTGTTTAACGTTGAAAAACTAGCTTCAAATGCTTGCTTTTGGATTGAAATTTCAATATTTTTCAAAAGTTTGTAAAACTTAATATTAGCAATAAAACTTTGTGTAAACTGTTGGAAATTGTCAAAATCAATATTTTCTTATCGATACCATATTGATTTTCAATAATTTTATTGGTTTTCTAATGATTTCAAACAGCTAAATCAATTTTCAAACTACCGTGTTTAACGTTGAGAAACTAGCTTCAAATGCTTGCTTTTGCATTGAAATTTCAATATTTTTCAAAAGTTTCTAAAACTTAATATTTTTAATAACACTTTGTGTAAACTGTTGGAAATTGTCAAAATCAATATTTCCTGATCGATAACATATCGATTTTCAATAATTTTATTGGTTTTCTAATTATTTCAAACAGCAATATCAATTTGGAAATTACCGTGTTTAACGTTGAAAAACTAGCTTCAAATGCTTGCTTTTGCATTGAAATTTCAATATTTTTCAAAAGTTTGTAAAACTTAATATTTGCAATAAAACTTTGTGTAAACTGTTGGAAATTGTCAAAATCAATATTTTCTGAACGATACCATATCGATTTTCAATAATTTTATTGGTTTTGAATTGATTTCAAAGAGCAAAATCAATTTTCAAACTACCGTGTTTAACGTTGAAAAACTAGCTTCAAATGCTTGCTTTTGCATTGAAATTTCAATATTTTTCAAAAGTTTGTAAAACTTAATATTTGCAATAAAACTTTGTGTAAACTGTTGGAAATTGTCAAAATCAATATTTTCTGAACGATACCATATCGATTTTCAATAATTTTATTGGTTTTGTAATGATTTCAAAAAGCAAAATCAATTTTCAAACTACCGTGTTTAACGTTGAAAAAGTAGCTTCAAATGCTTGCATTTGCATTGAAATTTCAATATTTTTCAAAAGTTTGTAAAACTTAATATTTGCAATAAAACTTTCTGTAAACTGTTGGAAATTGTCAAAATTAATATTTTCTGAACGATACCATATCGATTTTCAATAATTTTATTGGTTGTGAATTGATTTCAAAAAGCAAAATCAATTTTCAAACTACCGTGTTTAACGTTGAAAAACTAGCTTCAATTGCTAGCTTTTGCATTGAAATTTCAATATTTTTCAAAAGTTTGTAAAACTTAATATTTGCAATAAAACTTTGTGTAAACTTTTGGAAATTGTCAAAATCAATATTTTCTGATCGATACCATATCGATTTTCAATAATTTTATTGGTTTTCTAATTATTTCAAACAGCAATATCAATTTTGAAATTACCGTGTTTAACGTTGAAAAACTAGCTTCAAATGCTTGCTTTTGCATTGAAATTTCAATATATTTCAAAAGTTTGTAAAACTTAATATTTGCAATAAAACTTTGTGTAAACTGTTGGAAATTGTCAAAATCAATATTTTCTGAACGATACCATATCGATTTTCAATAATTTTATTGGTTTTCTAATTATTTCAAACAGCAATATCAATTTTGAAATTACCGTGTTTAACCTTGAAAAACTAGCTTCAAATGCTTGCTTTTGCATTGAAATTTCAACATTTTTCAAAAGTTTGTAAAACTTAATATTACCAATCAAACTTTGTGTAATCTGTTGGAAATTGTCAAAATCAATATTTTCTTATCGATACCATATCGATTTTCAATAATTTTATTGGTTTTCTAATGATTTCAAACAGCAAAATCAATTTTGAAATTACCGTGTTTAACGTTGAAAAACTAGCTTCAAATGCTTGCTTTTGCATTGAAATTTCAATATTTTTCAAAAGTTTGTAAAACTTAATATTAGCAATAAAACTTTGTGTAAACAAGTTGGAAATTGTCAAAATCAATATTTCTTATACATACAATATCGATTTTCAATAATTTTATTGGTTTTCTAATGATTTCAAACAGCAAAATCAATTTTGAAATTACCGTGTTTAACGTTGAAAAACTAGCTTCAAATGCTTGCTTTTGCATTGAAATTTCAATATTTTTCAAAAGTTTGTAAAACTTAATATTAGCAAGAAAACTTTGTGTAATCTGTTGGAAATTGTCAGCATCAATATTTTCTTATCGATACCATATCGATTTTCAATAATTTTATTGGTTTTCTAATGATTTCAAACAGCTAAATAAATTTTCAAACTACAGTGTTTAACGTTGAAAAACTAGCTTCAAATGCTTGCTTTTGCATTGTAATTTCAATATTTTTCAAAAGTTTGTAAAACTTAATATTAGCCATAAAACTTTGTGTAATCTGTTGGAAATTGTCAAAATCAATATTTTCTTATCGATGCCATATCGATTTTCAATAATTTTATTGGTTTTCTAATGATTTCAAACAATTAAATCAATTTTCAAACTACAGTGTTTAACGTTGAAAAACTAGCTTCAAATGCTTGCTTCTGCATTGAAATTTCAATATTTTTCAAAAGTTTGTAAAACTTGATATTAGCAATAAAACTTTGTGTAATCTGTTGGAAAATGTCAAAATCAATATTTTCTTATCGATGCCATATCGATTTTCAATAATTTTATTGGTTTTCTAATGATTTCAAACAGCTAAATCAATTTTCAAACTACAGTGTTTAACGTTGAAAAACTAGCTTCAAATGCTTGCTTCTGCATTGAAATTTCAATATTTTTCAAAAGTTTGTAAAACTTAATATTTGCAATAAAACTTTGTGTAAACTGTTGGAAATTGTCAAAATCAATATTTTCTGAACGATACCATATCGATTTTCAATAATTTTATTGGTTTTCTAATGATTTCAAACAGCAAAATCAATTTTGAAATTACCGTGTTTAACGTTGAAAAACTAGCTTCAAATGCTTGCTTTTGCATTGAAATTTCAATATTTTTCAAAAGTTTGTAAAACTTAATATTTGCAATAAAACTTTGTGTAAACTGTTGGTAATTGTCAAAATCGATATTTTCTTATCGATACCATATCGATTTTCAATAATTTTATTGGTTTTCTAATGATTTCAATAAGCAAAATCAATTTTCAAATTACCGTGTTTAACGTTGAAAAACTAGCTTCAAATGCTTGCTTTTGCATTGAAATTTCAATATTTTTCAAAAGTTTCTAAAACTTAATATTTTTAATAACACTTTGTGTAAACTGTTGGAAATTGTCAAAATCAATATTTTCTGATCGATAACATATCGATTTTCAATAATTTTATTGGTTTTCTAATGATTTCAAACAGCTAAATCAATTTTCAAACTACCGTGTTTAACGTTGAAAAACTAGCTTCAAATGCTTGCTTTTGCATTGAAAAATTCAATATTTTTCAAATGTGTGTAAAACTTAATATTTGCAATAAAACTTTGTGTAAACTCTTGGTAATTGTCAAAATCGAAATTTTCTTATCGATACCATATCGATTTTCAATAATTTTATTGGTTTTCTAATGATTTCAATAAGCAAAATCAATTTTGAAATTACCGTGTTTAACGTTGAAAAACTAGCTTCAAATGCTTGCTTTTGCATTGAAATTTCAATATTTTTCAAAAGTTTCTAAAACTTAATATTTGCAATAAAACTTTGTGTAAACTGTTGGAAATTGTCAAATTTAATATTTTCTGATCGATACCATATTGATTTTCAATACTTTTATTGGTTTTCTTATGATTTAAAACAGCAAAATCAATTTTGAAATTACCGTGTTTAACGTTGAAAAACTAGCTTCAAATGCTTGCTTTTGCATTGAAATTTCAATATTTTTCAAAAGAGTGTAAAACTTAATATTTGCAATAAAACTTTGTGTAAACTGTTGGAAATTGTCAAAATCTATAAGTTCTGATCGATACCATATCGATTTTCAACAATTTTATTGGGTTTCTAATGATTTCAATAAGCAAAATCAATTTTCAAATTACCGTGTTTAACGGTGAGAAACTAGCTTCAAATGCTTGCTTTTGCATTGAAATTTCAATATTTTTCAAAAGTTTCTAAAACTTAATATTTTTAATAACACTTTGTGTAAACTGTTGGAAATTGTCAAAATCAATATTTTCTGATCGATAACATATCGATTTTCAATATTTTTATTGGTTTTCTAATTATTTCAAACAGCAATATCAATTTGGAAATTACCGTGTTTAACGTTGAAAAACTAGCTTCAAATGCTTGCTTTTGCATTGAAATTTCAATATTTTTCAAAAGTTTGTAAAACTTAATATTTGCAATAAAACTTTGTGTAAACTGTTGGAAATTGTCAAAATCAATATTTTCTGAACGATACCATATCGATTTTCAATAATTTTATTGGTTTTCTAATTATTTCAAACAGCAATATCAATTTTGAAATTACCGTGTTTAACGTTGAAAAACTAGCTTCAAATGCTTGCTTTTGCATTGAAATTTCAATATATTTCAAAAGTTTGTAAAACTTAATATTTGCAATAAAACTTTGTGTAAACTGTTGGAAATTGTCAAAATCAATATTTTCTGAACGATACCATATCGATTTTCAATAATTTTATTGGTTTTGAATTGATTTCAAAAAGCAAAATCAATTTTCAAACTACCGTGTTTAACGTTGAAAAACTAGCATCAAATGCTTGCTTTTGCATTGAAATTTCAATATTTTTCAAAAGTTTATAAAACTTAATATTTGCAATAAAACTTTGTGTAAACTGTTGGAAATTGTCAAAATCAATATTTTCTGAACGATACCATATCGATTTTCAATAATTTTATTGGTTTTGTAATGATTTCAAAAAGCAAAATCAATTTTCAAACTACCGTGTTTAACGTTGAAAAACAAGCTTCAAATGCTTGCTTTTGCATTGAAATTTCAATATATTTCAAAAGTTTGTAAAACTTAATATTTGCAATAAAACTTTGTGTAAACTGTTGTAAATTGTCAAAATCAATATTTTCTGAACGATACCATATCGATTTTCAATAATTTTATTGGTTTTCTAATTATTTCAAAGAGCAATATCAATTTGGAAATTACCGTGTTTAACGTTGAAAAACTAGCTTCAATTGCTTGCTTTTGCATTGAAATTTCAATATATTTCAAAAGTTTGTAAAACTTAATATTTGCAATAAAACTTTGTGTAAACTGTTGGAAATTGTCAAAATCAATATTTTCTGAACGATACCATATCTATTTTCAATAATTTTATTGGTTTTCTAATGATTTCAAACAGCAAAATCAATTTTGAAATTACCGTGTTTAACGTTGAAAAACTAGCTTCAAATGCTTGCTTTTGCATTGAAATTTCAATATTTTTCAAAAGTTTGTAAAACTTAATATTTGCAATAACACTTTGTGTAAACTGATGGAAATTGTCAAAATCAATATTTTCTGAACGATACCATATCGATTTTCAATAATTTTATTGGTTTTGTAATGATTTCAAAAAGCAAAATCAATTTTCAAACTAACGTGTTAACGTTGAAAAACTAGCTTCAAATGCTTGCTTTTGCATTGAAATTTCAATATTTTTCAAAAGTTTGTAAAACTTAATATTTGCAATAACACTTTGTGTAAACTGATGGAAATTGTCAAAAACAGTATTTTCTGATCGATACAATATCGATTTTCAATAATTTTATTGGTTTTCTAATGATTTCGAACAGCATATTCAAATTTGAAATTACCGTGTTTAACGTTGAAAAACTAGCTTGAAATTCTTACTTTTGCATTGAAAATTCAATATTTTTCAAAAGTTTGTAAAACTTAATATTAGCAATAAAACTTTGTGTAAACTGTTGGAAATTGTCAAAAACAATGTTTTCTGATCGATACCATATCGATTTTCAATAATTTTATTGGTTTTCTAATGATTTCGAAGAGCATATTAAGATTTGAAATTACCGTGTTTAACGTTGAAAAACTAGCTTGAAATGCTTACTTTTGCATTGAAAATTCAATATTTTTCAAAAGTTAGTAAAACTTAATATTTGCAATAAAACTTTGTGTAAACTGTTGGAAATTGTCAAAAACAGTATTTTCTGATCGATACCATATCGATTTTCAATAATTTTATTGGTTTTCTAATGATTTCGAACAGCATATTCAAATTTGAAATTACCGTGTTTAACGTTGAAAAACTAGCTTGAAATGCTTACTTTTGCATTGAAAATTCAATATTTTTCAAAAGTTTGTAAAACTTAATATTTGCAATAAAACTTTGTGTAAACTGTTGGAAATTGTCAAAAACAATATTTTCTGATCGATACCATATCGATTTTCAATAATTTTATTGGTTTTCTAATGATTTCGAACAGCATATTCAAATTTGAAATTACCGTGTTTAACGTTAAAAAACTAGCTTGAAATGCATACTTTTGCATTGAAAATTCAATATTTTTCAAAAGTTTGTAAAACTTAATATTTGCAATAAAACTTTGTGTAAACTGTTGGAAATTATCAAAAACAATATTTTCTGATCGATACCATATCGATTTTCAATAATTTTATTGGTTTTCCAATGATTTCAAACAGCATATTCAAATTTGAAATTACCGTGTTTAACGTTGAAAAACTAGCTTGAAATGCTTACTTTTGCTTTGAAAATTCAATATTTTTCAAAAGTTTGTAAAACTTAATATTTGCAATAAAACTTTGTGTAAACTGTTGGAAATTGTCAAAAACAATATTTTCTGATCGATACCATATCGATTTTCAATAATTTTATTGGTTTTCTAATGATTTCGAACAGCATATTCAAATTTGAAATTACCGTGTTTAACGTTGAAAAACTAGCTTGAAATGCTTACTTTTGCATTGAAAATTCAATATTTTTCAAAAGTTTGTAAAACTTAATATTTGCAATAAAACTTTGTGTAAACTGTTGGAAATTGTCAAAAACAATATTTTCTGATCGATACCATATCGATTTTCAATAATTTTATTGGTTTTCTAATGATTTCAAACAGCATATTCAAATTTCAATCTACCGTGATTAACGTTGAAAAGTAGCTTGAATTGCTTGCTTTTGCATTGATATTTCAATATTTTTCAAAAGTTTGTAAAACTTAATATGTGCAATAAAACTTTGTGTAAACTGTTGGAAATTGTCAAAAACAATATTTTCTGATCGATACCATATCGATTTTCAATAATTTTATTGGTTTTCTAATGATTTCGAACGGCATATTCAAATTTGAAATTACCGTGTTTAACGTTGAAAAACTAGCTTGAAATGCTTACTTTTGCATTGAAAATTCAATATTTTTCAAAAGTTTGTAAAACTTAATATTTGCAATAAAACTTTGTGTAAACTGTTGGAAATTGTCAAACACAATATTTTCTGATCGATACCATATCGATTTTCAATAATTTTATTGGTTTTCTAATGATTTCGAACAGCATATTCAAATTTGAAATTACTGTGTTTAACGTTGAAAAACAAGCTTGAAATGCTTACTTTTGCATTGAAAATTCAATATTTTTCAAAAGTTTGTAAAACTTAATATTTGCAATAAAACTTTGTGTAAACTGTTGGAAATTATCAAAAACAATATTTTCTGATCGATACCATATCGATTTTCAATAATTTTATTGGTTTTCTAATTATTTCAAACAGCATATTCAAATTTGAAATTACCGTGTTTAACGTTGAAAAACTAGCTTGAAATGCTTACTTTTGCATTGAAAATTCAATATTTTTCAAAAGTTGGTAAAACTTAATATTTGCAATAAAACTTTGTGTAAACTGTTGGAAATTGTCAAAAACAATATTTTCTGATCGATACCATATCGATTTTCAATAATTTTATTGGTTTTCTAATGATTTCGAACAGCATATTCAAATTTGAAATTACCGTGTTTAACGTTGAAAAACTAGCTTGAAATGCTTACTTTTGCATTGAAAATTCAATATTTTTCAAAAGTTTGTAAAACTTAATATTTGCAATAAAACTTTGTGTAAACTGTTGGAAATTGTCAAAAACAATATTTTCTGATCGATACCATATCGATTTTCAATAATTTTATTGGTTTTCTAATGATTTCGAACAGCATATTCAAATTTGAAATTACCGTGTTTAACGTTGAAAAACTAGCTTGAAATGCTTACTTTTGCATTGAAAATTCAATATTTTTCAAAAGTTTGTAAAACTTAATATTTGCAATAAAACTTTGTGTAAACTGTTGGAAATTGTCAAAAACAGTATTTTCTGATCGATACCATATCGATTTTCAATAATTTTATTGGTTTTCTAATGATTTCGAACAGCATATTCAAATTTGAAATTACCGTGTTTAACGTTGAAAAACTAGCTTGAAATTCTTACTTTTGCATTGAAAATTCAATATTTTTCAAAAGTTTGTAAAACTTAATATTAGCAATAAAACTTTGTGTAAACTGTTGGAAATTGTCAAAAACAATATTTTCTGATCGATACCATATCGATTTTCAATAATTTTATAGGTTTTCTAATGATTTCGAACAGCATATTCAAATTTGAAATTACCGTGTTTAACGTTGAAAAACTAGCTTGAAATGCTTACTTTTGAATTGAAAATTCAATATTTTTCAAAAGTTAGTAAAACTTAATATTTGCAATAAAACTTTGTGTAAACTGTTGGAAATTGTCAAAAACAGTATTATCTGATCGATACCATATCGATTTTCAATAATTTTATTGGTTTTCTAATGATTTCGAACAGCATATTCAAATTTGAAATTACCGTGTTTAACGTTGAAAAACTAGCTTGAAATGCTTACTTTTGCATTGAAAATTCAATATTTTTCAAAAGTTTGTAAAACTTAATATTTGCAATAAAACTTTGTGTAAACTGTTGGAAATTGTCAAAAACAGTATTTTCTGATCGATACCATATCGATTTTCAATAATTTTATTGGTTTTCTAATGATTTCGAACAGCATATTCAAATTTGAAATTACCGTGTTTAACGTTGAAAAACTAGTTTGAAATGCTTACTTTTGCATTGAAAATTCAATATTTTTCAAGAGTTAGTAAAACTTAATATTTGCAATAAAACTTTGTGTAAACTGTTGGAAATTGTCAAAAACAGGATTTTCTGATCGATACCATATCGATTTTCAATAATTTTATTGGTTTTCTAATGATTTCGAACAGCATATTCAAATTTGAAATTACCGTGTTTAACGTTGAAAAACTAGCTTGAAATTCTTACTTTTGCATTGAAAATTCAATATTTTTCAAAAGTTTGTAAAACTTAATATTAGCAATAAAACTTTGTGTAAACTGTTGGAAATTGTCAAAAACAATATTTTCTGATCGATACCATATCGATTTTCAATAATTTTATAGGTTTTCTAATGATTTCGAACAGCATATTCAAATTTGAAATTACCGTGTTTAACGTTGAAAAACTAGCTTGAAATGCTTACTTTTGAATTGAAAATTCAATATTTTTCAAAAGTTAGTAAAACTTAATATTTGCAATAAAACTTTGTGTAAACTGTTGGAAATTGTCAAAAACAGTATTATCTGATCGATACCATATCTATTTTCAATAATTTTATTGGTTTTCTAATGATTTCGAACAGCATATTCAAATTTGAAATTACCGTGTTTAACGTTGAAAAACTAGCTTGAAATGCTTACTTTTGCATTGAAAATTCAATATTTTTCAAAAGTTTGAACAACTTAATATTTGCAATAAAACTTTGTGTAAACTGTTGGAAATTGTCAAAAACAATATTTTCTGATCGATACCATATCGAATTTCAATAATTTTATTGGTTTTCTAATGATTTCGAACAGCATATTCAAATTTGAAATTACCGTGTTTAACGTTGAAAAACTAGCTTGAAATGCTTACTTTTGCATTGAAAATTCAATATTTTTCAAAAGTTTGTAAAACTTAATATTTGCAATAAAACTTTGTGTAAACTGTTGGAAATTGTCAAAAACAATATTTTCTGATCGATACCATATCGATTTTCAATAATTTTATTGGTTTTCTAATGATTTCGAACAGCATATTCAAATTTGAAATTACCGTGTTTAACGTTGAAAAACTAGCTTGAAATGCTTACTTTTGCATTGAAAATTCAATATTTTTCAAAAGTTTGTAAAACTTAATATTTGCAATAAAACTTTGTGTAAACTGTTGGAAATTGTCAAAAACAGTATTTTCTGATCGATACCATATCGATTTTCAATAATTTTATTGGTTTTCTAATGATTTCGAACAGCATATTCAAATTTGAAATTACCGTGTTTAACGTTGAAAAACTAGTTTGAAATGCTTACTTTTGCATTGAAAATTCAATATTTTTCAAGAGTTAGTAAAACTTAATATTTGCAATAAAACTTTGTGTAAACTGTTGGAAATTGTCAAAAACAGGATTTTCTGATCGATACCATATCGATTTTCAATAATTTTATTGGTTTTCTAATGATTTCGAACAGCATATTCAAATTTGAAATTACCGTGTTTAACGTTGAAAAACTAGCTTGAAATGCTTACTTTTGAATTGAAAATTCAATATTTTTCAAAAGTTAGTAAAACTTAATATTTGCAATAAAACTTTGTGTAAACTGTTGGAAATTGTCAAAAACAGTATTTTCTGATCGATACCATATCGATTTTCAATAATTTTATTGGTTTTCTAATGATTTCGAACAGCATATTCAAATTTGAAATTACCGTGTTTAACGTTGAAAAACTAGCTTGAAATGCTTACTTTTGCATTGAAAATTCAATATTTTTCAAAAGTTTGTAAAACTTAATATTTGCAATAAAACTTTGTGTAAACTGTTGGAAATTGTCAAAAACAATATTTTCTGATCGATACCATATCGATTTTCAATAATTTTATTGGTTTTCTAATGATTTCGAACAGCATATTCAAATTTGAAATTACCGTGTTTAACGTTGAAAAACTAGCTTGAAATGCTTACTTTTGCATTGAAAATTCAATATTTTTCAAAAGTTAGTAAAACTTAATATTTGCAATAAAACTTTGTGTAAACTGTTGGAAATTGTCAAAAACAGTATTATCTGATCGATACCATATCTATTTTCAATAATTTTATTGGTTTTCTAATGATTTCGAACAGCATATTCAAATTTGAAATTACCGTGTTTAACGTTGAAAAACTAGCTTGAAATGCTTACTTTTGCATTGAAAATTCAATATTTTTCAAAAGTTTGAACAACTTAATATTTGCAATAAAACTTTGTGTAAACTGTTGGAAATTGTCAAAAACAATATTTTCTGATCGATACCATATCGAATTTCAATAATTTTATTGGTTTTCTAATGATTTCGAACAGCATATTCAAATTTGAAATTACCGTGTTTAACGTTGAAAAACTAGCTTGAAATGCTTACTTTTGCATTGAAAATTCAATATTTTTCAAAAGTTTGTAAAACTTAATATTTGCAATAAAACTTTGTGTAAACTGTTGGAAATTGTCAAAAACAATATTTTCTGATCGATACCATATCGATTTTCAATAATTTTATTGGTTTTCTAATGATTTCGAACAGCATATTCAAATTTGAACTTACCGTGTTTAACGTTGAAAAACTAGCTTGAAATGCTTACTTTTGCATTGAAAATTCAATATTTTTCAAAAGTTTGTAAAACTTAATATTTGCAATAAAACTTTGTGTAAACTGTTGGAAATTGTCAAAAACAGTATTTTCTGATCGATACCATATCGATTTTCAATAATTTTATTGGTTTTCTAATGATTTCGAACAGCATATTCAAATTTGAAATTACCGTGTTTAACGTTGAAAAACTAGTTTGAAATGCTTACTTTTGCATTGAAAATTCAATATTTTTCAAGAGTTAGTAAAACTTAATATTTGCAATAAAACTTTGTGTAAACTGTTGGAAATTGTCAAAAACAGGATTTTCTGATCGATACCATATCGATTTTCAATAATTTTATTGGTTTTCTAATGATTTCGAACAGCATATTCAAATTTGAAATTACCGTGTTTAACGTTGAAAAACTAGCTTGAAATGCTTACTTTTGAATTGAAAATTCAATATTTTTCAAAAGTTAGTAAAACTTAATATTTGCAATAAAACTTTGTGTAAACTGTTGGAAATTGTCAAAAACAGTATTTTCTGATCGATACCATATCGATTTTCAATAATTTTATTGGTTTTCTAATGATTTCGAACAGCATATTCAAATTTGAAATTACCGTGTTTAACGTTGAAAAACTAGCTTGAAATGCTTACTTTTGCATTGAAAATTCAATATTTTTCAAAAGTTTGTAAAACTTAATATTTGCAATAAAACTTTGTGTAAACTGTTGGAAATTGTCAAAAACAATATTTTCTGATCGATACCATATCGATTTTCAATAATTTTATTGGTTTTCTAATGATTTCGAACAGCATATTCAAATTTGAAATTACCGTGTTTAACGTTGAAAAACTAGCTTGAAATGCTTACTTTTGCATTGAAAATTCAATATTTTTCAAAAGTTTGTAAAACTTAATACTTGCAATAAAACTTTGTGTAAACTGTTGGAAATTGTCAAAAACAGTATTTTCTGATCGATACCATATCGATTTTCAATAATTTTATTGGTTTTCTAATGATTTCGAACAGCATATTCAAATTTGAAATTACCGTGTTTAACGTTGAAAAACTAGTTTGAAATGCTTACTTTTGCATTGAAAATTCAATATTTTTCAAGAGTTAGTAAAACTTAATATTTGCAATAAAACTTTGTGTAAACTGTTGGAAATTGTCAAAAACAGGATTTTCTGATCGATACCATATCGATTTTCAATAATTTTATTGGTTTTCTAATGATTTCGAACAGCATATTCAAATTTGAAATTACCGTGTTTAACGTTGAAAAACTAGCTTGAAATGCTTACTTTTGCATTGAAAATTCAATATTTTTCAAAAGTTTGTAAAACTTAATATTTACAATAAAACTTTGTGTAAACTGTTGGAAATTGTAAAAAACAATATTTTCTGATCGATACCATATCGATTTTCAATAATTTTATTGGTTTTCTAATGATTTCAATCAGCATATTCAAATTTCAATCTACCGTGATTAACGTTGAAAAGTAGCTTGAATTGCTTGCTTTTGCATTGAAAATTCAATATTTTTCAAAAGTTTGTAAAACTTAATATTTGCAATAAAACTTTGTGTAAACTGTTGGAAATTGTCAAAAACAATATTTTCTGATCGATACCATATCGATTTTCAATAATTTTATTGGTTTTCTAATGATTTCAAACAGCATATTCAAATTTGAAATTACCGTGTTTAACGTTGAAAAACTAGCTTGAAATGCTTACTTTTGCATTGAAAATTCAATATTTTTCAAAAGTTTGTAAAACTTAATATTTGCAATTAAAACTTTGTGTAAACTGTTGGAAATTGTCAAAAACAATATTTTCTGATCGATACCATATCGATTTTCAATAATTTTATTGGTTTTCTAATGATTTCAACCAGCATATGCAAATTTCAATCTACCGTGATTAACGTTGAAAAGTAGCTTGAATTGCTTGCTTTTGCATTGAAATTTCAATATTTTTCAAAAGTTTTTAAAACTTAATATTTGCAATAAAACTTTGTGTAAACTGTTGGAAATTGTCAAAAATAATATTTTCTGATCGATTTTCAATAATTTTATTGGTTTTCTAATGATTTCAAACAGCATATTCAAATTTGAAATTACCGTGTTTAACGTTGAACAACTAGCTTGAAATGCTTACTTTTGCATTGAAAATTCAATATTTTTCAAAAGTTTGTAAAACTTAATATTTGCAATAAAACTTTGTGTAAACTGTTGGAAATTGTCAAAAACAATATTTTCTGATCGATACCATATCGATTTTCAATAATTTTATTGGTTTTCTAATGATTTCGAACAGCATATTCAAATTTGAAATTACCGTGTTTAACGTTGAAAAACTAGCTTGAAATGCTTACTTTTGCATTGAAAATTCAATATTTTTCTAAAGTTTGTAAAACTTAATATTTGCAATAAAACTTTGTGTAAACTGTTGGAAATTGTCAAAAACAGTATTTTCTGATCGATACCATATCGATTTTCAATAATTTTATTGGTTTTCTAATGATTTCGAACAGCATATTCAAATTTGAAATTACCGTGTTTAACGTTGAAAAAGTAGCTTGAAATGCTTACTTTTGCATTGAAAATTCAATATTTTTCAAAAGTTTGTAAAACTTAATATTTACAATAAAACTTTGTGTAAACTGTTGGAAATTGTAAAAAACAATATTTTCTGATCGATACCATATCGATTTTCAATAATTTTATTGGTTTTCTAATGATTTCAATCAGCATATTCAAATTTCAATCTACCGTGATTAACGTTGAAAAGTAGCTTGAATTGCTTGCTTTTGCATTGAAAATTCAATATTTTTCAAAAGTTTGTAAAACTTAATATTTGCAATAAAACTTTGTGTAAACTGTTGGAAATTGTCAAAAACAGTATTTTCTGATCGATACCATATCGATTTTCAATAATTTTATTGGTTTTCTAATGATTTCAAACAGCATATTCAAATTTCAATCTACCGTGATTAACGTTGAAAAGTAGCTTGTATTGCTTGCTTTTGCATTGAAATTTCAATATTTTTCAAAAGTTTGTAAAACTTAATATTTGCAATAAAACTTTGTGTAAACTGTTGGAAATTGTCAAAAACAATATTTTCTGATCGATACCATATCGATTTTCAATAATTTTATTGGTTTTCTAATGATTTCAAACAGCATATTCAAATTTGAAATTACCGTGTTTAACGTTGAAAAACTAGCTTGAAATGCTTACTTTTGCATTGAAAATTCAATATTTTTCAAAAGTTTGTAAAACTTAATATTTGCAATTAAAACTTTGTGTAAACTGTTGGAAATTGTCAAAAACAATATTTTCTGATCGATACCATATCGATTTTCAATAATTTTATTGGTTTTCTAATGATTTCAACCAGCATATGCAAATTTCAATCTACCGTGATTAACGTTGAAAAGTAGCTTGAATTGCTTGCTTTTGCATTGAAATTTAAATATTTTTCAAAAGTTTTTAAAACTTAATATTTGCAATAAAACTTTGTGTAAACTGTTGGAAATTGTCAAAAATAATATTTTCTGATCGATTTTCAATAATTTTATTGGTTTTCTAATGATTTCAAACAGCATATTCAAATTTGAAATTACCGTGTTTAACGTTGAACAACTAGCTTGAAATGCTTACTTTTGCATTGAAAATTCAATATTTTTCAAAAGTTTGTAAAACTTAATATTTGCAATAAAACTTTGTGTAAACTGTTGGAAATTGTCAAAAACAATATTTTCTGATCGATACCATATCGATTTTCAATAATTTTATTGGTTTTCTAATGATTTCGAACAGCATATTCAAATTTGAAATTACCGTGTTTAACGTTGAAAAACTAGCTTGAAATGCTTACTTTTGCATTGAAAATTCAATATTTTTCTAAAGTTTGTAAAACTTAATATTTGCAATAAAACTTTGTGTAAACTGTTGGAAATTGTCAAAAACAGTATTTTCTGATCGATACCATATCGATTTTCAATAATTTTATTGGTTTTCTAATGATTTCGAACAGCATATTCAAATTTGAAATTACCGTGTTTAACGTTGAAAAACTAGCTTGAAATTCTTACTTTTGAATTGAAAATTCAATATTTTTCAAAAGTTAGTAAAACTTAATATTTGCAATAAAACTTTGTGTAAACTGTTGGAAATTGTCAAAAACAGTATTTTCTGATCGATACCATATCGATTTTCAATAATTTTATTGGTTTTCTAATGATTTCGAACAGCATATTCAAATTTGAAATTACCGTGTTTAACGTTGAAAAACTAGCTTGAAATGCTTACTTTTGCATTGAAAATTCAATATTTTTCAAAAGTTTGTAAAACTTAATATTTGCAATAAAACTTTGTGTAAACTGTTGGAAATGATCAAAAACAATATTTTCTGATCGATACCATATCGAATTTCAATAATTTTATTGGTTTTCTAATGATTTCGAACAGCATATTCAAATTTGAAATTACCGTGTTTAACGTTGAAAAACTAGCTTGAAATGCTTACTTTTGCATTGAAAATTCAATATTTTTCAAAAGTTTGTAAAACTTAATATTTGCAATAAAACTTTGTGTAAACTGTTGGAAATTGTCAAAAACAATATTTTCTGATCGATACCATATCGATTTTCAATAATTTTATTGGTTTTCTAATGATTTCGAACAGCATATTCAAATTTGAAATTACCGTGTTTAACGTTGAAAAACTAGCTTGAAATGCTTACTTTTGCATTGAAAATTCAATATTTTTCAAAAGTTTGTAAAACTTAATATTTGCAATAAAACTTTGTGTAAACTGTTGGAAATTGTCAAAAACAGTATTTTCTGATCGATACCATATCGATTTTCAATAATTTTATTGGTTTTCTAATGATTTCGAACAGCATATTCAAATTTGAAATTACCGTGTTTAACGTTGAAAAACTAGTTTGAAATGCTTACTTTTGCATTGAAAATTCAATATTTTTCAAGAGTTAGTAAAACTTAATATTTGCAATAAAACTTTGTGTAAACTGTCGGAAATTGTAAAAAACAATATTTTCTGATCGATACCATATCGATTTTCAATAATTTTATTGGTTTTCTAATGATTTCAATCAGCATATTCAAATTTCAATCTACCGTGATTAACGTTGAAAAGTAGCTTGAATTGCTTGCTTTTGCATTGAAAATTCAATATTTTTCAAAAGTTTGTAAAACTTAATATTTGCAATAAAACTTTGTGTAAACTGTTGGAAATTGTCAAAAACAGTATTTTCTGATCGATACCATATCGATTTTCAATAATTTTATTGGTTTTCTAATGATTTCAAACAGCATATTCAAATTTCAATCTACCGTGATTAACGTTGAAAAGTAGCTTGTATTGCTTGCTTTTGCATTGAAATTTCAATATTTTTCAAAAGTTTGTAAAACTTAATATTTGCAATAAAACTTTGTGTAAACTGTTGGAAATTGTCAAAAACAATATTTTCTGATCGATACCATATCGATTTTCAATAATTTTATTGGTTTTCTAATGATTTCAAACAGCATATTCAAATTTGAAATTACCGTGTTTAACGTTGAAAAACTAGCTTGAAATGCTTACTTTTGCATTGAAAATTCAATATTTTTCAAAAGTTTGTAAAACTTAATATTTGCAATTAAAACTTTGTGTAAACTGTTGGAAATTGTCAAAAACAATATTTTCTGATCGATACCATATCGATTTTCAATAATTTTATTGGTTTTCTAATGATTTCAACCAGCATATGCAAATTTCAATCTACCGTGATTAACGTTGAAAAGTAGCTTGAATTGCTTGCTTTTGCATTGAAATTTAAATATTTTTCAAAAGTTTTTAAAACTTAATATTTGCAATAAAACTTTGTGTAAACTGTTGGAAATTGTCAAAAATAATATTTTCTGATCGATTTTCAATAATTTTATTGGTTTTCTAATGATTTCAAACAGCATATTCAAATTTGAAATTACCGTGTTTAACGTTGAACAACTAGCTTGAAATGCTTACTTTTGCATTGAAAATTCAATATTTTTCAAAAGTTTGTAAAACTTAATATTTGCAATAAAACTTTGTGTAAACTGTTGGAAATTGTCAAAAACAATATTTTCTGATCGATACCATATCGATTTTCAATAATTTTATTGGTTTTCTAATGATTTCGAACAGCTTATTCAAATTTGAAATTACCGTGTTTAACGTTGAAAAACTAGCTTGAAATGCTTACTTTTGCATTGAAAATTCAATATTTTTCTAAAGTTTGTAAAACTTAATATTTGCAATAAAACTTTGTGTAAACTGTTGGAAATTGTCAAAAACCGTATTTTCTGATCGATACCATATCGATTTTCAATAATTTTATTGGTTTTCTAATGATTTCGAACAGCATATTCAAATTTGAAATTACCGTGTTTAACGTTGAAAAACTAGCTTGAAATTCTTACTTTTGAATTGAAAATTCAATATTTTTCAAAAGTTAGTAAAACTTAATATTTGCAATAAAACTTTGTGTAAACTGTTGGAAATTGTCAAAAACAGTATTTTCTGATCGATACCATATCGATTTTCAATAATTTTATTGGTTTTCTAATGATTTCGAACAGCATATTCAAATTTGAAATTACCGTGTTTAACGTTGAAAAACTAGCTTGAAATGCTTACTTTTGCATTGAAAATTCAATATTTTTCAAAAGTTTGTAAAACTTAATATTTGCAATAAAACTTTGTGTAAACTGTTGGAAATTGTCAAAAACAATATTTTCTGATCGATACCATATCGATTTTCAATAATTTTATTGGTTTTCTAATGATTTCGAACAGCATATTCAAATTTGAAATTACCGTGTTTAACGTTGAAAAACTAGCTTGAAATGCTTACTTTTGCATTGAAAATTCAATATTTTTCAAAAGTTTGTAAAACTTAATACTTACAATAAAACTTTGTGTAAACTGTTGGAAATTGTCAAAAACAGTATTTTCTGATCGATACCATATCGATTTTCAATAATTTTATTGGTTTTCTAATGATTTCGAACAGCATATTCAAATTTGAAATTACCGTGTTTAACGTTGAAAAACTAGCTTGAAATGCTTACTTTTGCATTGAAAATTCAATATTTTTCAAAAGTTTGTAAAACTTAATATTTGCAATAAAACTTTGTGTAAACTGTTGGAAATTGTCAAAAACAGTATTTTCTGATCGATACCATATCGATTTTCAATAATTTTATTGGTTTTCTAATGATTTCGAACAGCATATTCAAATTTGAAATTACCGTGTTTAACGTTGAAAAACTAGTTTGAAATGCTTACTTTTGCATTGAAAATTCAATATTTTTCAAGAGTTAGTAAAACTTAATATTTGCAATAAAACTTTGTGTAAACTGTCGGAAATTGTAAAAAACAATATTTTCTGATCGATACCATATCGATTTTCAATAATTTTATTGGTTTTCTAATGATTTCAATCAGCATATTCAAATTTCAATCTACCGTGATTAACGTTGAAAAGTAGCTTGAATTGCTTGCTTTTGCATTGAAAATTCAATATTTTTCAAAAGTTTGTAAAACTTAATATTTGCAATAAAACTTTGTGTAAACTGTTGGAAATTGTCAAAAACAGTATTTTCTGATCGATACCATATCGATTTTCAATAATTTTATTGGTTTTCTAATGATTTCAAACAGCATATTCAAATTTCAATCTACCGTGATTAACGTTGAAAAGTAGCTTGTATTGCTTGCTTTTGCATTGAAATTTCAATATTTTTCAAAAGTTTGTAAAACTTAATATTTGCAATAAAACTTTGTGTAAACTGTTGGAAATTGTCGAAAACAATATTTTCTGATCGATACCATATCGATTTTCAATAATTTTATTGGTTTTCTAATGATTTCAAACAGCATATTCAAATTTGAAATTACCGTGTTTAATGTTGAAAAACTAGCTTGAAATGCTTACTTTTGCATTGAAAATTCAATATTTTTCAAAAGTTTGTAAAACTTAATATTTGCAATTAAAACTTTGTGTAAACTGTTGGAAATTGTCAAAAACAATATTTTCTGATCGATACCATATCGATTTTCAATAATTTTATTGGTTTTCTAATGATTCCAACCAGCATATGCAAATTTCAATCTACCGTGATTAACGTTGAAAAGTAGCTTGAATTGCTTGCTTTTGCATTGAAATTTCAATATTTTTCAAAAGTTTTTAAAACTTAATATTTGCAATAAAACTTTGTGTAAACTGTTGGAAATTGTCAAAAATAATATTTTCTGATCGATTTTCAATAATTTTATTGGTTTTCTAATGATTTCAAACAGCATATTCAAATTTGAAATTACCGTGTTTAACGTTGAACAACTAGCTTGAAATGCTTACTTTTGCATTGAAAATTCAATATTTTTCAAAAGTTTGTAAAACTTAATATTTGCAATAAAACTTTGTGTAAACTGTTGGAAATTGTCAAAAACAATATTTTCTGATCGATACCATATCGATTTTGAATAATTTTATTGGTTTTCTAATGATTTCGAACAGCATATTCAAATTTGAAATTACCGTGTTTAACGTTGAAAAACTAGCTTGAAATGCTTACTTTTGCATTGAAAATTCAATATTTTTCAAAAGTTTGTAAAACTTAATATTTGCAATTAAAACTTTGTGTAAACTGTTGGAAATTGTCAAAAACAATATTTTCTGATCGATACCATATCGATTTTCAATAATTTTATTGGTTTTCTAATGATTTCAACCAGCATATGCAAATTTCAATCTACCGTGATTAACGTTGAAAAGTAGCTTGAATTGCTTGCTTTTGTATTGAAATTTCAATATTTTTCAAAAGTTTTTAAAACTTAATATTTGCAATAAAACTTTGTGTAAACTGTTGGAAATTGTCAAAAATAATATTTTCTGATCGATTTTCAATAATTTTATTGGTTTTCTAATGATTTCAAACAGCATATTCAAATTTGAAATTACCGTGTTTAACGTTGAACAACTAGCTTGAAATGCTTACTTTTGCATTGAAAATTCAATATTTTTCAAACGTTTGTAAAACTTAATATTTGCAATAAAACTTTGTGTAAACTGTTGGAAATTGTCAAAAACAATATTTTCTGATCGATACCATATCGATTTTCAATAATTTTATTGGTTTTCTAATGATTTCGAACAGCATATTCAAATTTGAAATTACCGTGTTTAACGTTGAAAAACGAGCTTGAAATGCTTACTTTTGCATTGAAAATTCAATATTTTTCTAAAGTTTGTAAAACTTAATATTTGCAATAAAACTTTGTGTAAACTGTTGGAAATTGTCAAAAACAGTATTTTCTTATCGATACCATATCGATTTTCAATAATTTTATTGGTTTTCTAATGATTTCGAACAGCATATTCAAATTTGAAATTACCGTGTTTAACGTTGAAAAACTAGCTTGAAATTCTTACTTTTGCATTGAAAATTCAATATATTTCAAAAGTTTGTAAAACTTAATATTAGCAATAAAACTTTGTGTAAACTGTTGGAAATTGTCAAAAACAATATTTTCTCATCGATACCATATCGATTTTCAATAATTTTATTGGTTTTCTAATGATTTCGAACAGCATATTCAAATTTGAAATTACCGTGTTTAACGTTGAAAAACTAGCTTGAAATGCTTACATTTGCATTGAAAATTCAATATTTTTCAAAAGTTTGTAAAACTTAATATTTGCAATAAAACTTTGTGTAAACTGTTGGAAATTGTCAAAAACAATATTTTCTGATCGATACCATATCGATTTTCAATAATTTTCTTGGTTTTCTAATGATTTCATTCAGCATATTCAAATTTCAATCTACCGTGATTCACGTTGAAAAGTAGCTTGAATTGCTTGCTTTTGCATTGAAAATTCAATATTTTTCAAAAGTTTGTAAAACTTAATATTTACAATAAAACTTTGTGTAAACTGTTGGAAATTGTCAAAAACAATATTTTCTGATCGATACCATATCGATTTTCAATAATTTTATTGGTTTTCTAATGATTTCAAACAGCATATTCAAATTTCAATCTACCGTGATTCACGTTGAAAAGTAGCTTGAATTGCTTGCTTTTTTATTGAAAATTCAATATTTTTCAAAAGTTTGTAAAACTTAATATTTGCAATAAAACTTTGTGTAAACTGTTGGAAATTGTCAAAAACAGTATTTTCTGATCGATACCATATCGATTTTCAATAATTTTATTGGTTTTCTAATGATTTCAAACAGCATATTCAAATTTCAATCTACCGTGATTAACGTTGAAAAGTAGCTTGAATTGCTTGCTTTTGCATTGAAACTTCAATATTTTTCAAAAGTTTGTAAAACTTAATATTTACAATAAAACTTTGTGTAAACTGTTGGAAATTGTCAAAAACAATATTTTCTGATCGATACCATATCGATTTTCAATAATTTTATTGGTTTTCTAATGATTTCAAACAGCATATTCAAATTTGAAATTACCGTGTTTAACGATGAAAAACTAGCTTGAAATGCTTACTTTTGCATTGAAAATTCAATATTTTTCAAAAGTTTGTAAAACTTAATATTTGCAATAAAACTTTGTGTAAACTGTTGGAAATTGTCAAAAACAATATTTTCTGATCGATACCATATCGATTTTCAATAATTTTATTGGTTTTCTAATGATTTAGAACAGCATATTCAAATTTGAAATTACCGTGTTTAACGTTGAAAAACTAGCTTGAAATGCTTACTTTTGCATTGAAAATTCAATATTTTTCAAAAGTTTGTAAAACTTAATATTTGCAATAAAACTTTGTGTAAACTGTTGGAAATTGTCAAAAACAATATTTTCTGATCGATACCATATCGATTTTCAATAATTTTATTGGTTTTCTAATGATTTCGAACAGCATATTCAAATTTGAAATTACCGTGTTTAACGTTGAAAAACTAGCTTGAAATGCTTACTTTTGCATTGAAAATTCAATATTTTTCAAAATTTGTAAAACTTAATATTTGCAATAAAACTTTGTGTAAACTGTTGGAAATTGTCAAAAACAATATTTTCTGATCGATACCATATCGATTTTCGATAATTTTATTGGATTTCTAATGATTTCGAACAGCATATTCAAATTTGAAATTACCGTGTTTAACGATGAAAAACTAGCTTGAAATGCTTACTTTTGCATTGAAAATTCAATATTTTTCAAATGTTTGTAAAACTTAATATTTGCAATAAAACTTTGTGTAAACTGTTGGAAATTGTCAAAAACAATATTTTCTGATCGATACCATATCGATTTTCAATAATTTTATTGGTTTTCTAATGATTTAGAACAGCATATTCAAATTTGAAATTACCGTGTTTAACGTTGAAAAACTAGCTTGAAATGCTTACTTTTGCATTGAAAATTCAATATTTTTCAAAAGTTTGTAAAACTTAATATTTGCAATAAAACTTTGTGTAAACTGTTGGAAATTGTCAAAAACAATATTTTCTGATCGATACCATATCGATTTTCAATAATTTTATTGGTTTTCTAATGATTTCGAACAGCATATTCAAATTTGAATTTACCGTGTTTAACGTTGAAAAACTAGCTTGAAATGCTTACTTTTGCATTGAAAATTCAATATTTTTCAAAATTTGTAAAACTTAATATTTGCAATAAAACTTTGTGTAAACTGTTGGAAATTGTCAAAAACAATATTTTCTGATCGATACCATATCGATTTTCGATAATTTTATTGGATTTCTAATGATTTCGAACAGCATATTCAAATTTGAAATTACCGTGTTTAACGATGAAAAACTAGCTTGAAATGCTTACTTTTGCATTGAAAATTCAATATTTTTCAAATGTTTGTAAAACTTAATATTTGCAATAAAACTTTGTGTAAACTGTTGGAAATTGTCAAAAACAATATTTTCTGATCGATACCATATCGATTTTCAATAATTTTATTGGTTTTCTAATGATTTAGAACAGCATATTCAAATTTGAAATTACCGTGTTTAACGTTGAAAAACTAGCTTGAAATGCTTACTTTTGCATTGAAAATTCAATATTTTTCAAAAGTTTGTAAAACTTAATATTTGCAATAAAACTTTGTGTAAACTGTTGGAAATTGTCAAAAACAATATTTTCTGATCGATACCATATCGATTTTCAATAATTTTATTGGTTTTCTAATGATTTCGAACAGCATATTCAAATTTGAATTTACCGTGTTTAACGTTGAAAAACTAGCTTGAAATGCTTACTTTTGCATTGAAAATTCAATATTTTTCAAAATTTGTAAAACTTAATATTTGCAATAAAACTTTGTGTAAACTGTTGGAAATTGTCAAAAACAATATTTTCTGATCGATACCATATCGATTTTCGATAATTTTATTGGATTTCTAATGATTTCGAACAGCATATTCAAATTTGAAATTACCGTGTTTAACGTTGAAAAACTAGCTTGAAATGCTTACTTTTGCATTGAAAATTCAATATTTTTCAAAAGTTTGTAAAACTTAATATTTGCAATAAAACTTTTTGTAAACTGTTGGAAATTGTCAAAAACAATATTTTCTGATCGATACCATATCGATTTTCAATAATTTTATTGGTTTTCTAATGATTTCGAACAGCATATTCAAATTTGAAATTACCGTGTTTAACGTTGAAAAACTAGCTTGAAATGCTTACTTTTGCATTGAAAATTCAATATTTTTCAAAAGTTTGTAAAACTTAATATTTGCAATAAAACTTTGTGTAAACTGTTGGAAATTGTCAAAAACAATATTTTCTGATCGATACCATATCGATTTTCGATAATTTTATTGGATTTCTAATGATTTCGAACAGCATATTCAAATTTGAAATTACCGTGTTTAACGTTGAAAAACTAGCTTGAAATGCTTACTTTTGCATTGAAAATTCAATATTTTTCAAAAGATTGTAAAACTTAATATTTCCAATAAAACTTTGTGTAAACTGTTGGAAATTGTCAAAAACAATATTTTCTGATCGATACCATATCGATTTTCAATAATTTTATTGGTTTTCTAATGATTTAGAACAGCATATTCAAATTTGAAATTACCGTGTTTAACGTTGAAAAACTAGCTTGAAATGCTTACTTTTGCATTGAAAATTCAATATTTTTCAAAAGATTGTAAAACTTAATATTTGCAATAAAACTTAGTGTAAACTGTTGGAAATTGTCAAAAACAATATTTTCTGATCGATACCATATCGATTTTCAATAATTTTATTGGTTTTATAATGATTTCGAACAGCATATTCAAATTTGAAATTACCGTGTTTAACGTTGAAAAACTAGCTTGAAATGCTTACTTTTGCATTGAAAATTCAATATTTTTCAAAAGTTTGTAAAACTTAATATTTGCAATAAAACTTTGTGTAAACTGTTGGAAATTGTCAAAAACAATATTTTCTGATCGATACCATATCGATTTTCAATAATTTTATTGGTTTTCTAATGATTTCGAACAGCATATTCAAATTTGAAATTACCGTGTTTAACGTTGAAAAACTAGCTTGAAATGCTTACTTTTGCATTGAAAATTCAATATTTTTCAAAAGTTTGTAAAACTTAATATTTGCAATAAAACTTTGTGTAAACTATTGGAAATTGTCAAAAACAATATTTTCTGATCGATACCATATCGATTTTCAATAATTTTATTGGTTTTCTAATGATTTCGAACAGTATATTCAAATTTGAAATTACCGTGTTTAACGTTGAAAAACTAGCTTGAAATGCTTACTTTTGCATTGAAAATTCAATATTTTTCAAAAGTTTGTAAAACTTAATATTTGCAATAAAACTTTGTGTAAACTGTTGGAAATTGTCAAAAACAATATTTTCTGATCGATACCATATCGATTTTCAATAATTTTATTGGTTTTCTAATGATTTCGAACAGCATATTCAAATTTGAAATTACCGTGTTTAACGTTGAAAAACTAGCTTGAAATGCTTACTTTTGCATTGAAAATTCAATATTTTTCAAAAGTTTGTAAAACTTAATATTTGCAATAAAACTTTTTGTAAACTGTTGGAAATTGTCAAAAACAATATTTTCTGATCGATACCATATCGATTTTCAATAATTTTATTGGTTTTCTAATGATTTCGAACAGCATATTCAAATTTGAAATTACCGTGTTTAACGATGAAAAACTAGCTTGAAATGCTTACTTTTGCATTGAAAATTCAATATTTTTCAAAAGTTGGTAAAACTTAATATTTGCAATAAAACTTTGTGTAAACTGTTGGAAATTGTCAAAAACAATATTTTCTGATCGATACCATATCGATTTTCAATAATTTTATTGGTTTTCTAATGATTTCGAACAGCATATTCAAATTTGAAATTACCGTGTTTAACGTTGAAAAACTAGCTTGAAATGCTTACTTTTGCATTGAAAATTCAATATTTTTCAAAAGATTGTAAAACTTAATATTTGCAATAAAACTTAGTGTAAACTGTTGGAAATTGTCAAAAACAATATTTTCTGATCGATACCATATCGATTTTCAATAATTTTATTGGTTTTCTAATGATTTCGAACAGCATATTCAAATTTGAAATTACCGTGTTTAACGATGAAAAACTAGCTTGAAATGCTTACTTTTGCATTGAAAATTCAATATTTTTCAAAAGTTGGTAAAACTTAATATTTGCAATAAAACTTTGTGTAAACTGTTGGAAATTGTCAAAAACAATATTTTCTGATCGATACCATATCGATTTTCAATAATTTTATTGGTTTTCTAATGATTTCGAACAGCATATTCAAATTTGAAATTACCGTGTTTAACGTTGAAAAACTAGCTTGAAATGCTTACTTTTGCATTGAAAATTCAATATTTTTCAAAAGATTGTAAAACTTAATATTTGCAATAAAACTTAGTGTAAACTGTTGGAAATTGTCAAAAACAATATTTTCTGATCGATACCATATCGATTTTCAATAATTTTATTGGTTTTCTAATGATTTCGAACAGCATATTCAAATTTGAAATTACCGTGTTTAACGTTGAAAAACTAGCTTGAAATGCTTACTTTTGCATTGAAAATTCAATATTTTTCAAAAGTTTGTAAAACTTAATATTTGCAATAAAACTTTGTGTAAACTGTTGGAAATTGTCAAAAACAATATTTTCTGATCGATACCATATCGATTTTCAATAATTTTATTGGTTTTCTAATGATTTCGAACAGCATATTCAAATTTGAAATTACCGTGTTTAACGTTGAAAAACTAGCTTGAAATGCTTACTTTTGCATTGAAAATTCAATATTTTTCAAAAGTTTGTAAAACTTAATATTTGCAATAAAACTTTGTGTAAACTATTGGAAATTGTCAAAAACAATATTTTCTGATCGATACCATATCGATTTTCAATAATTTTATTGGTTTTCTAATGATTTCGAACAGTATATTCAAATTTGAAATTACCGTGTTTAACGTTGAAAAACTAGCTTGAAATGCTTACTTTTGCATTGAAAATTCAATATTTTTCAAAAGTTTGTAAAACTTAATATTTGCAATAAAACTTTGTGTAAACTGTTGGAAATTGTCAAAAACAATATTTTCTGATCGATACCATATCGATTTTCAATAATTTTATTGGTTTTCTAATGATTTCGAACAGCATATTCAAATTTGAAATTACCGTGTTTAACGTTGAAAAACTAGGTTGAAATGCTTACTTTTGCATTGAAAATTCAATATTTTTCAAAAGTTTGTAAAACTTAATATTTGCAATAAAACTTTGTGTAAACTATTGGAAATTGTCAAAAACAATATTTTCTGATCGATACCATATCGATTTTCAATAATTTTATTGGTTTTCTAATTATTTCGAACAGCATATTCAAATTTGAAATTACCGTGTTTAACGTTGAAAAACTAGCTTGAAATGCTTACTTTTGCATTGAAAATTCAATATTTTTCAAAAGTTTGTAAAACTTAATATTTGCAATAAAACTTTGTGTAAACTGTTGGAAATTGTCAAAAACAATATTTTCTGATCGATACCATATCGATTTTCAATAATTTTATTGGTTTTCTAATGATTTCGAACAGCATATTCAAATTTGAAATTACCGTGTTTAACGTTGAAAAACTAGCTTGAAATGCTTACTTTTGCATTGAAAATTCAATATTTTTCAAAAGTTTGTAAAACTTAATATTTGCAATAAAACTTTGTGTAAACTATTGGAAATTGTCAAAAGCAATATTTTCTGATCGATACCATATCGATTTTCAATAATTTTATTGGTTTTCTAATGATTTCGAACAGCATATTCAAATTTGAAATTACCGTGTTTAACGTTGAAAAACTAGCTTGAAATGCTTACTTTTGCATTGAAAATTCAATATTTTTCAAAAGTTTGTAAAACTTAATATTTGCAATAAAACTTTGTGTAAACTGTTGGAAATTGTCAAAAACAGTATTTTCTGATCGATACCATATCGATTTTCAATAATTTTATTGGTTTTCTAATGATTTCGAACAGCATATTCAAATTTGAAATTACCGTGTTTAACCTTGAAAAACTAGCTTGAAATGCTTACTTTTGCATTGAAAATTCAATATTTTTCAAAAGTTTGTAAAACTTAATATTTGCAATAAAACTTTGTGTAAACTGTTGGAAATTGTCAAAAACAGTATTTTCTGATCGATACCATATCGATTTTCAATAATTTTATTGGTTTTCTAATGATTTCGAACAGCATATTCAAATTTGAAATTACCGTGTTTAACCTTGAAAAACTAGCTTGAAATGCTTACTTTTGCATTGAAAATTCAATATTTTTCAAAAGTTTGTAAAACTTAATATTTGCAATAAAACTTTGTGTAAACTGTTGGAAATTGTCAAAAACAATATTTTCTGATCGATACCATATCGATTTTCAATAATTTTATTGGTTTTCTAATGATTTCGAACAGCATATTCAAATTTGAAATTACCGTGTTTAACGTTGAAAAACTAGGTTGAAATGCTTACTTTTGCATTGAAAATTCAATATTTTTCAAAAGTTTGTAAAACTTAATATTTGCAATAAAACTTTGTGTAAACTATTGGAAATTGTCAAAAACAATATTTTCTGATCGATACCATATCGATTTTCGATAATTTTATTGGTTTTCTAATTATTTCGAACAGCATATTCAAATTTGAAATTACCGTGTTTAACGTTGAAAAACTAGCTTGAAATGCTTACTTTTGGATTGAAAATTCAATATTTTTCAAAAGTTTGTAAAACTTAATATTTGCAATAAAACTTTGTGTAAACTGTTGGAAATTGTCAAAAACAATATTTTCTGATCGATACCATATCGATTTTCAATAATTTTATTGGTTTTCTAATGATTTCGAACAGCATATTCAAATTTGAAATTACCGTGTTTAACGTTGAAAAACTAGCTGGAAATGCTTACGTTTGCATTGAAAATTCAATATTTCTCAAAAGTTTGTAAAACTTAATATTTGCAATAAAACTTTGTGTAAACTGTTGGAAATTGTCAAAAACAGTATTTTCTGATCGATACCATATCGATTTTCAATAATTTTATTGGTTTTCTAATGATTTCGAACAGCATATTCAAATTTGAAATTACCGTGTTTAACGTTGAAAAACTAGCTTGAAATGCTTACTTTTGCATTGAAAATTCAATATTTTTCAAAAGTTTGTAAAACTTAATATTTGCAATAAAACTTTGTGTAAACTGTTGGAAATTGTCAAAAACAATATTTTCTGATCGATACCATATCGATTTTCAATAATTTTATTGGTTTTCTAATGATTTCGAACAGCATATTCAAATTTGAAATTACCGTGTTTAACGTTGAAAAACTAGCTTGAAATGCTTACTTTTGCATTGAAAATTCAATATTTTTCAAAAGATTGTAAAACTTAATATTTGCAATAAAACTTTGTGTAAACTGTTGGAAATTGTCAAAAACAATATTTTCTGATCGATACCATATCGATTTTCAATCATTTTATTGGTTTTCTAATGATTTCAAACAGCATATTCAAATTTGAAATTACCGTGTTTAACGTTGAAAAACTAGCTTGAAATGCTTACTTTTGCATTGAAAATTCAATATTTTTCAAAAGTTTGTAAAACTTAATATTTGCAATAAAACTTTGTGTAAACTGTTGGAAATTGTCAAAAACAATATTTTCTGATCGATACCATATCGATTTTCAATAATTTTATTGGTTTTCTAATGATTTCGAACAGCATATTCAAATTTGAAATTACCGTGTTTAACGTTGAAAAACTAGTTGAAATGCTTACTTTTGCATTGAAAATTCAATATTTTTCAAAAGTTTGTAAAACTTAATATTTGCAATAAAACTTTGTGTAAACTGTTGGAAATTGTCAAAAACAATATTTTCTGATCGATACCATATCGATTTTCGATAATTTTATTGGTTTTCTAATGATTTCGAACAGCATATTCAAATTTGAAATTACCGTGTTTAACGTTGAAAAACTAGCTTGAAATGCTTACTTTTGCATTGAAAATTCAATATTTTTCAAAAGTTTGTAAAACTTAATATTTGCAATAAAACTTTGTGTAAACTGTTGGAAATTGTCAAAAACAATATTTTCTGATCGATACCATATCGATTTTCAATAATTTTATTGGTTTTCTAATGATTTAGAACAGCATATTCAAATTTGAAATTACCGTGTTTAACGTTGAAAAACTAGCTTGAAATGCTTACTTTTGCATTGAAAATTCAATATTTTTCAAAAGTTTGTAAAACTTAATATTTGCAATAAAACTTTGTGTAAACTGTTGGAAATTGTCAAAAACAATATTTTCTGATCGATACCATATCGATTTTCAATAATTTTATTGGTTTTCTAATGATTTCGAACAGCATATTCAAATTTGAAATTACCGTGTTTAACGTTGAAAAACTAGCTTGAAATGCTTACTTTTGCATTGAAAATTCAATATTTTTCAAAAGTTTGTAAAACTTAATATTTGCAATAAAACTTTGTGTAAACTGTTGGAAATTGTCAAAAACAATATTTTCTGATCGATACCATATCGATTTTCAATAATTTTATTGGTTTTCTAATGATTTCGAACAGCATATTCAAATTTGAAATTACCGTGTTTAACGTTGAAAAACTAGCTTGAAATGCTTACTTTTGCATTGAAAATTCAATATTTTTCAAAATTTGTAAAACTTAATATTTGCAATAAAACTTTGTGTAAACTGTTGGAAATTGTCAAAAACAATATTTTCTGATCGATACCATATCGATTTTCAATAATTTTATTGGTTTTCTAATGATTTCGAACAGCATATTCAAATTTGAAATTACCGTGTTTAACGTTGAAAAACTAGCTTGAAATGCTTACTTTTGCATTGAAAATTCAATATTTTTCAAAAGTTTGTAAAACTTAATATTTGCAATAAAACTTTGTGTAAACTATTGGAAATTGTCAAAAACAATATTTTCTGATCGATACCATATCGATTTTCAATAATTTTATTGGTTTTCTAATGATTTCGAACAGTATATTCAAATTTGAAATTACCGTGTTTAACGTTGAAAAACTAGCTTGAAATGCTTACTTTTGCATTGAAAATTCAATATTTTTCAAAAGTTTGTAAAACTTAATATTTGCAATAAAACTTTGTGTAAACTGTTGGAAATTGTCAAAAACAATATTTTCTGATCGATACCATACCGATTATCAATAATTTTATTGGTTTTCTAATGATTTCGAACAGCATATTCAAATTTGAAATTACCGTGTTTAACGTTGAAAAACTAGGTTGAAATGCTTACTTTTGCATTGAAAATTCAATATTTTTCAAAAGTTTGTAAAACTTAATATTTGCAATAAAACTTTGTGTAAACTATTGGAAATTGTCAAAAACAATATTTTCTGATCGATACCATATCGATTTTCAATAATTTTATTGGTTTTCTAATTATTTCGAACAGCATATTCAAATTTGAAATTACCGTGTTTAACGTTGAAAAACTAGCTTGAAATGCTTACTTTTGCATTGAAAATTCAATATTTTTCAAAAGTTTGTAAAACTTAATATTTGCAATAAAACTTTGTGTAAACTGTTGGAAATTGTCAAAAACAATATTTTCTGATCGATACCATATCGATTTTCAATAATTTTATTGGTTTTCTAATGATTTCGAACAGCATATTCAAATTTGAAATTACCGTGTTTAACGTTGAAAAACTAGCTTGAAATGCTTACTTTTGCATTGAAAATTCAATATTTTTCAAAAGTTTGTAAAACTTAATATTTGCAATAAAACTTTGTGTAAACTATTGGAAATTGTCAAAAGCAATATTTTCTGATCGATACCATATCGATTTTCAATAATTTTATTGGTTTTCTAATGATTTCGAACAGCATATTCAAATTTGAAATTACCGTGTTTAACGTTGAAAAACTAGCTTGAAATGCTTACTTTTGCATTGAAAATTCAATATTTTTCAAAAGTTTGTAAAACTTAATATTTGCAATAAAACTTTGTGTAAACTGTTGGAAATTGTCAAAAACAGTATTTTCTGATCGATACCATATCGATTTTCAATAATTTTATTGGTTTTCTAATGATTTCGAACAGCATATTCAAATTTGAAATTACCGTGTTTAACCTTGAAAAACTAGCTTGAAATGCTTACTTTTGCATTGAAAATTCAATATTTTTCAAAAGTTTGTAAAACTTAATATTTGCAATAAAACTTTGTGTAAACTGTTGGAAATTGTCAAAAACAATATTTTCTGATCGATACCATATCGATTTTCGATAATTTTATTGGTTTTCTAATTATTTCGAACAGCATATTCAAATTTGAAATTACCGTGTTTAACGTTGAAAAACTAGCTTGAAATGCTTACTTTTGCATTGAAAATTCAATATTTTTCAAAAGTTTGTAAAACTTAATATTTGCAATAAAACTTTGTGTAAACTGTTGGAAATTGTCAAAAACAATATTTTCTGATCGATACCATATCGATTTTCAATAATTTTATTGGTTTTCTAATGATTTCGAACAGCATATTCAAATTTGAAATTACCGTGTTTAACGTTGAAAAACTAGCTGGAAATGCTTACGTTTGCATTGAAAATTCAATATTTCTCAACAGTTTGTAAAACTTAATATTTGCAATAAAACTTTGTGTAAACTGTTGGAAATTGTCAAAAACAGTATTTTCTGATCGATACCATATCGATTTTCAATAATTTTATTGGTTTTCTAATGATTTCGAACAGCATATTCAAATTTGAAATTACCGTGTTTAACGTTGAAAAACTAGCTTGAAATGCTTACTTTTGCATTGAAAATTCAATATTTTTCAAAAGTTTGTAAAACTTAATATTTGCAATAAAACTTTGTGTAAACTGTTGGAAATTGTCAAAAACAATATTTTCTGATCGATACCATATCGATTTTCAATAATTTTATTGGTTTTCTAATGATTTCGAACAGCATATTCAAATTTGAAATTACCGTGTTTAACGTTGAAAAACTAGCTGGAAATGCTTACGTTTGCATTGAAAATTCAATATTTCTCAAAAGTTTGTAAAACTTAATATTTGCAATAAAACTTTGTGTAAACTGTTGGAAATTGTCAAAAACAGTATTTTCTGATCGATACCATATCGATTTTCAATAATTTTATTGGTTTTCTAATGATTTCGAACAGCATATTCAAATTTGAAATTACCGTGTTTAACGTTGAAATACTAGCTTGAAATGCTTACTTTTGCATTGAAAATTCAATATTTTTCAAAAGTTTGTAAAACTTAATATTTGCAATAAAACTTTGTGTAAACTGTTGGAAATTGTCAAAAACAATATTTTCTGATCGATACCATATCGATTTTCAATAATTTTATTGGTTTTCTAATGATTTCGAACAGCATATTCAAATTTGAAATTACCGTGTTTAACGTTGAAAAACTAGCTTGAAATGCTTACTTTTGCATTGAAAATTCAATATTTTTCAAAAGATTGTAAAACTTAATATTTGCAATAAAACTTTGTGTAAACTGTTGGAAATTGTCAAAAACAATATTTTCTGATCGATACCATATCGATTTTCAATCATTTTATTGGTTTTCTAATGATTTCAAACAGCATATTCAAATTTGAAATTACCGTGTTTAACGTTGAAAAACTAGCTTGAAATGCTTACTTTTGCATTGAAAATTCAATATTTTTCAAAAGTTTGTAAAACTTAATATTTGCAATAAAACTTTGTGTAAACTGTTGGAAATTGTCAAAAACAATATTTTCTGATCGATACCATATCGATTTTCAATAATTTTATTGGTTTTCTAATGATTTCGAACAGCATATTCAAATTTGAAATTACCGTGTTTAACGTTGAAAAACTAGTTGAAATGCTTACTTTTGCATTGAAAATTCAATATTTTTCAAAAGTTTGTAAAACTTAATATTTGCAATAAAACTTTGTGTAAACTGTTGGAAATTGTCAAAAACAATATTTTCTGATCGATACCATATCGATTTTCGATAATTTTATTGGTTTTCTAATGATTTCGAACAGCATATTCAAATTTGAAATTACCGTGTTTAACGTTGAAAAACTAGCTTGAAATGCTTACTTTTGCATTGAAAATTCAATATTTTTCAAAAGTTTGTAAAACTTAATATTTGCAATAAAACTTTGTGTAAACTGTTGGAAATTGTCAAAAACAATATTTTCTGATCGATACCATATCGATTTTCAATAATTTTATTGGTTTTCTAATGATTTAGAACAGCATATTCAAATTTGAAATTACCGTGTTTAACGTTGAAAAACTAGCTTGAAATGCTTACTTTTGCATTGAAAATTCAATATTTTTCAAAAGTTTGTAAAACTTAATATTTGCAATAAAACTTTGTGTAAACTGTTGGAAATTGTCAAAAACAATATTTTCTGATCGATACCATATCGATTTTCAATAATTTTATTGGTTTTCTAATGATTTCGAACAGCATATTCAAATTTGAAATTACCGTGTTTAACGTTGAAAAACTAGCTTGAAATGCTTACTTTTGCATTGAAAATTCAATATTTTTCAAAAGTTTGTAAAACTTAATATTTGCAATAAAACTTTGTGTAAACTGTTGGAAATTGTCAAAAACAATATTTTCTGATCGATACCATATCGATTTTCAATAATTTTATTGGTTTTCTAATGATTTCGAACAGCATATTCAAATTTGAAATTACCGTGTTTAACGTTGAAAAACTAGCTTGAAATGCTTACTTTTGCATTGAAAATTCAATATTTTTCAAAATTTGTAAAACTTAATATTTGCAATAAAACTTTGTGTAAACTGTTGGAAATTGTCAAAAACAATATTTTCTGATCGATACCATATCGATTTTCAATAATTTTATTGGTTTTCTAATGATTTCGAACAGCATATTCAAATTTGAAATTACCGTGTTTAACGTTGAAAAACTAGCTTGAAATGCTTACTTTTGCATTGAAAATTCAATATTTTTCAAAAGTTTGTAAAACTTAATATTTGCAATAAAACTTTGTGTAAACTATTGGAAATTGTCAAAAACAATATTTTCTGATCGATACCATATCGATTTTCAATAATTTTATTGGTTTTCTAATGATTTCGAACAGTATATTCAAATTTGAAATTACCGTGTTTAACGTTGAAAAACTAGCTTGAAATGCTTACTTTTGCATTGAAAATTCAATATTTTTCAAAAGTTTGTAAAACTTAATATTTGCAATAAAACTTTGTGTAAACTGTTGGAAATTGTCAAAAACAATATTTTCTGATCGATACCATACCGATTTTCAATAATTTTATTGGTTTTCTAATGATTTCGAACAGCATATTCAAATTTGAAATTACCGTGTTTAACGTTGAAAAACTAGGTTGAAATGCTTACTTTTGCATTGAAAATTCAATATTTTTCAAAAGTTTGTAAAACTTAATATTTGCAATAAAACTTTGTGTAAACTATTGGAAATTGTCAAAAACAATATTTTCTGATCGATACCATATCGATTTTCAATAATTTTATTGGTTTTCTAATTATTTCGAACAGCATATTCAAATTTGAAATTACCGTGTTTAACGTTGAAAAACTAGCTTGAAATGCTTACTTTTGCATTGAAAATTCAATATTTTTCAAAAGTTTGTAAAACTTAATATTTGCAATAAAACTTTGTGTAAACTGTTGGAAATTGTCAAAAACAATATTTTCTGATCGATACCATATCGATTTTCAATAATTTTATTGGTTTTCTAATGATTTCGAACAGCATATTCAAATTTGAAATTACCGTGTTTAACGTTGAAAAACTAGCTTGAAATGCTTACTTTTGCATTGAAAATTCAATATTTTTCAAAAGTTTGTAAAACTTAATATTTGCAATAAAACTTTGTGTAAACTATTGGAAATTGTCAAAAGCAATATTTTCTGATCGATACCATATCGATTTTCAATAATTTTATTGGTTTTCTAATGATTTCGAACAGCATATTCAAATTTGAAATTACCGTGTTTAACGTTGAAAAACTAGCTTGAAATGCTTACTTTTGCATTGAAAATTCAATATTTTTCAAAAGTTTGTAAAACTTAATATTTGCAATAAAACTTTGTGTAAACTGTTGGAAATTGTCAAAAACAGTATTTTCTGATCGATACCATATCGATTTTCAATAATTTTATTGGTTTTCTAATGATTTCGAACAGCATATTCAAATTTGAAATTACCGTGTTTAACCTTGAAAAACTAGCTTGAAATGCTTACTTTTGCATTGAAAATTCAATATTTTTCAAAAGTTTGTAAAACTTAATATTTGCAATAAAACTTTGTGTAAACTGTTGGAAATTGTCAAAAACAATATTTTCTGATCGATACCATATCGATTTTCGATAATTTTATTGGTTTTCTAATTATTTCGAACAGCATATTCAAATTTGAAATTACCGTGTTTAACGTTGAAAAACTAGCTTGAAATGCTTACTTTTGCATTGAAAATTCAATATTTTTCAAAAGTTTGTAAAACTTAATATTTGCAATAAAACTTTGTGTAAACTGTTGGAAATTGTCAAAAACAATATTTTCTGATCGATACCATATCGATTTTCAATAATTTTATTGGTTTTCTAATGATTTCGAACAGCATATTCAAATTTGAAATTACCGTGTTTAACGTTGAAAAACTAGCTGGAAATGCTTACGTTTGCATTGAAAATTCAATATTTCTCAACAGTTTGTAAAACTTAATATTTGCAATAAAACTTTGTGTAAACTGTTGGAAATTGTCAAAAACAGTATTTTCTGATCGATACCATATCGATTTTCAATAATTTTATTGGTTTTCTAATGATTTCGAACAGCATATTCAAATTTGAAATTACCGTGTTTAACGTTGAAAAACTAGCTTGAAATGCTTACTTTTGCATTGAAAATTCAATATTTTTCAAAAGTTTGTAAAACTTAATATTTGCAATAAAACTTTGTGTAAACTGTTGGAAATTGTCAAAAACAATATTTTCTGATCGATACCATATCGATTTTCAATAATTTTATTGGTTTTCTAATGATTTCGAACAGCATATTCAAATTTGAAATTACCGTGTTTAACGTTGAAAAACTAGCTTGAAATGCTTACTTTTGCATTGAAAATTCAATATTTTTCAAAAGATTGTAAAACTTAATATTTGCAATAAAACTTTGTGTAAACTGTTGGAAATTGTCAAAAACAATATTTTCTGATCGATACCATATCGATTTTCAATCATTTTATTGGTTTTCTAATGATTTCAAACAGCATATTCAAATTTGAAATTACCGTGTTTAACGTTGAAAAACTAGCTTGAAATGCTTACTTTTGCATTGAAAATTCAATATTTTTCAAAAGTTTGTAAAACTTAATATTTGCAATAAAACTTTGTGTAAACTGTTGGAAATTGTCAAAAACAATATTTTCTGATCGATACCATATCGATTTTCAATAATTTTATTGGTTTTCTAATGATTTCGAACAGCATATTCAAATTTGAAATTACCGTGTTTAACGTTGAAAAACTAGTTGAAATGCTTACTTTTGCATTGAAAATTCAATATTTTTCAAAAGTTTGTAAAACTTAATATTTGCAATAAAACTTTGTGTAAACTGTTGGAAATTGTCAAAAACAATATTTTCTGATCGATACCATATCGATTTTCGATAATTTTATTGGTTTTCTAATGATTTCGAACAGCATATTCAAATTTGAAATTACCGTGTTTAACGTTGAAAAACTAGCTTGAAATGCTTACTTTTGCATTGAAAATTCAATATTTTTCAAAAGTTTGTAAAACTTAATATTTGCAATAAAACTTTGTGTAAACTGTTGGAAATTGTCAAAAACAATATTTTCTGATCGATACCATATCGATTTTCAATAATTTTATTGGTTTTCTAATGATTTAGAACAGCATATTCAAATTTGAAATTACCGTGTTTAACGTTGAAAAACTAGCTTGAAATGCTTACTTTTGCATTGAAAATTCAATATTTTTCAAAAGTTTGTAAAACTTAATATTTGCAATAAAACTTTGTGTAAACTGTTGGAAATTGTCAAAAACAATATTTTCTGATCGATACCATATCGATTTTCAATAATTTTATTGGTTTTCTAATGATTTCGAACAGCATATTCAAATTTGAAATTACCGTGTTTAACGTTGAAAAACTAGCTTGAAATGCTTACTTTTGCATTGAAAATTCAATATTTTTCAAAAGTTTGTAAAACTTAATATTTGCAATAAAACTTTGTGTAAACTGTTGGAAATTGTCAAAAACAATATTTTCTGATCGATACCATATCGATTTTCGATAATTTTATTGGATTTCTAATGATTTCGAACAGCATATTCAAATTTGAAATTACCGTGTTTAACGTTGAAAAACTAGCTTGAAATGCTTACTTTTGCATTGAAAATTCAATATTTTTCAAAAGATTGTAAAACTTAATATTTGCAATAAAACTTTGTGTAAACTGTTGGAAATTATCAAAAACAATATTTTCTGATCGATACCATATCGATTTTCAATAATTTTATTGGTTTTCTAATGATTTCGAACAGCATATTCAAATTTGAAATTACCGTGTTTAACGATGAAAAACTAGCTTGAAATGCTTACTTTTGCATTGAAAATTCAATATTTTTCAAATGTTTGTAAAACTTAATATTTGCAATAAAACTTTGTGTAAACTGTTGGAAATTGTCAAAAACAATATTTTCTGATCGATACCATATCGATTTTCAATAATTTTATTGGTTTTCTAATGATTTAGAACAGCATATTCAAATTTGAAATTACCGTGTTTAACGTTGAAAAACTAGCTTGAAATGCTTACTTTTGCATTGAAAATTCAATATTTTTCAAAAGTTTGTAAAACTTAATATTTGCAATAAAACTTTGTGTAAACTGTTGGAAATTGTCAAAAACAATATTTTCTGATCGATACCATATCGATTTTCAATAATTTTATTGGTTTTATAATGATTTCGAACAGCATATTCAAATTTGAATTTTACCGTGTTTAAAGTTGAAAAACTAGCTTGAAATGCTTACTTTTGCATTGAAAATTCAATATTTTTCAAAAGTTTGTAAAACTTAATATTTGCAATAAAACTTTGTGTAAACTGTTGGAAATTGTCAAAAACAATATTTTCTGATCGATACCATATCGATTTTCAATAATTTTATTGGTTTTCTAATGATTTCGAACAGCATATTCAAATTTGAAATTACCGTGTTTAACGTTGAAAAACTAGCTTGAAATGCTTACTTTTGCATTGAAAATTCAATATTTTTCAAAAGATTGTAAAACTTAATATTTGCAATAAAACTTAGTGTAAACTGTTGGAAATTGTCAAAAACAATATTTTCAGATCGATACCATATAGATTTTCAATAATTTTATTGGTTTTCTAATGATTTCGAACAGCATATTCAAATTTGAAATTACCGTGTTTAACGTTGAAAAACTAGCTTGAAATGCTTACTTTTGCATTGAAAATTCAATATTTTTCAAAAGATTGTAAAACTTAATATTTGCAATAAAACTTTGTGTAAACTGTTGGAAATTGTCAAAAACAATATTTTCTGATCGATACCATATCGATTTTCAATAATTTTATTGGTTTTCTAATGATTTCGAACAGCATATTCAAATTTGAAATTACCGTGTTTAACGTTGAAAAACTAGCTTGAAATGCTTACTTTTGCATTGAAAATTCAATATTTTTCAAAAGTTTGTAAAACTTAATATTTGCAATAAAACTTTGTGTAAACTGTTGGAAATTGTCAAAAACAATATTTTCTGATCGATACCATATCGATTTTCAATCATTTTATTGGTTTTCTAATGATTTCAAACAGCATATTCAAATTTGAAATTACCGTGTTTAACGTTGAAAAACTAGCTTGAAATGCTTACTTTTGCATTGAAAATTCAATATTTTTCAAAAGTTTGTAAAACTTAATATTTGCAATAAAACTTTGTGTAAACTGTTGGAAATTGTCAAAAACAATATTTTCTGATCGATACCATATCGATTTTCAATAATTTTATTGGTTTTCTAATGATTTCGAACAGCATATTCAAATTTGAAATTACCGTGTTTAACGTTGAAAAACTAGTTGAAATGCTTACTTTTGCATTGAAAATTCAATATTTTTCAAAAGTTTGTAAAACTTAATATTTGCAATAAATCTTTGTGTAAACTGTTGGAAATTGTCAAAAACAATATTTTCTGATCGATACCATATCGATTTTCAATAATTTTATTGGTTTTCTAATTATTTCGAACAGCATATTCAAATTTGAAATTACCGTGTTTAACGTTGAAAAACTAGCTTGAAATGCTTACTTTTGCATTGAAAATTCAATATTTTTCAAAAGTTTGTAAAACTTAATATTTGCAATAAAACTTTGTGTAAACTGTTGGAAATTGTCAAAAACAATATTTTCTGATCGATACCATATCGATTTTCGATAATTTTATTGGATTTCTAATGATTTCGAACAGCATATTCAAATTTGAAATTACCGTGTTTAACGTTGAAAAACTAGCTTGAAATGCTTACTTTTGCATTGAAAATTCAATATTTTTCAAAAGATTGTAAAACTTAATATTTGCAATAAAACTTTGTGTAAACTGTTGGAAATTATCAAAAACAATATTTTCTGATCGATACCATATCGATTTTCAATAATTTTATTGGTTTTCTAATGATTTCGAACAGCATATTCAAATTTGAAATTACCGTGTTTAACGATGAAAAACTAGCTTGAAATGCTTACTTTTGCATTGAAAATTCAATATTTTTCAAAAGTTTGTAAAACTTAATATTTGCAATAAAACTTTGTGTAAACTGTTGGAAATTGTCAAAAACAATATTTTCTGATCGATACCATATCGATTTTCAATAATTTTATTGGTTTTCTAATGATTTAGAACAGCATATTCAAATTTGAAATTACCGTGTTTAACGTTGAAAAACTAGCTTGAAATGCTTACTTTTGCATTGAAAATTCAATATTTTTCAAAAGTTTGTAAAACTTAATATTTGCAATAAAACTTTGTGTAAACTGTTGGAAATTGTCAAAAACAATATTTTCTGAGCGATACCATATCGATTTTCAATAATTTTATTGGTTTTCTAATGATTTCGAACAGCATATTCAAATTTGAAATTACCGTGTTTAACGTTGAAAAACTAGCTTGAAATGCTTACTTTTGCATTGAAAATTCAATATTTTTCAAACGTTTGTAAAACTTAATATTTGCAATAAAACTTTGTGTAAACTGTTGGAAATTGTCAAAAACAATATTTTCTGATCGATACCATATCGATTTTCAATAATTTTATTGGTTTTCTAATGATTTCGAACAGCATATTCAAATTTGAAATTACCGTGTTTAACGTTGAAAAACTAGCTTGAAATGCTTACTTTTGCATTGAAAATTCAATATTTTTCAAACGTTTGTAAAACTTAATATTTGCAATAAAACTTTGTGTAAACTGTTGGAAATTGTCAAAAACAATATTTTCTGATCGATACCATATCGATTTTCAATAATTTTATTGGTTTTCTAATGATTTCGAACTGCATATTCAAATTTGAAATTACCGTGTTTAACGTTGAAAAACTAGCTTGAAATGCTTACTTTTGCATTGAAAATTCAATATTTTTCAAAAGATTGTAAAACTTAATATTTGCAATAAAACTTAGTGTAAACTGTTGGAAATTGTCAAAAACAATATTTTCAGATCGATACCATATAGATTTTCAATAATTTTATTGGTTTTCTAATTATTTCGAACAGCATATTCAAATTTGAAATTACCGTGTTTAACGTTGAAAAACTAGCTTGAAATGCTTACTTTTGCATTGAAAATTCAATATTTTTCAAAAGATTGTAAAACTTAATATTTGCAATAAAACTTTGTGTAAACTGTTGGAAATTGTCAAAAACAATATTTTCTGATCGATACCATATCGATTTTCAATAATTTTATTGGTTTTCTAATGATTTCGAACAGCATATTCAAATTTGAAATTACCGTGTTTAACGTTGAAAAACTAGCTTGAAATGCTTACTTTTGCATTGAAAATTCAATATTTTTCAAAAGTTTGTAAAACTTAATATTTGCAATAAAACTTTGTGTAAACTGTTGGAAATTGTCAAAAACAATATTTTCTGATCGATACCATATCGATTTTCAATCATTTTATTGGTTTTCTAATGATTTCAAACAGCATATTCAAATTTGAAATTACCCTGTTTAACGTTGAAAAACTAGCTTGAAATGCTTACATTTGCATTGAAAATTCAATATTTTTCAAAAGTTTGTAAAACTTAATATTTGCAATAAAACTTTGTGTAAACTGTTGGAAATTGTCAAAAACAATATTTTCTGATCGATACCATATCGATTTTCGATAATTTTATTGGTTTTCTAATGATTTCGAACAGCATATTCAAATTTGAAATTATCGTGTTTAACGTTGAAAAACTAGCTTGAAATGCTTACTTTTGCATTGAAAATTCAATATTTTTCAAAAGTTTGTAAAACTTAATATTTGCAATACAACTTTGTGTAAAATGTTGGAAATTGACAAAAACAATATTTTCTGATCGATACCATATAGATTTTCAATAATTTTATTGGTTTTCTAATTATTTCGAACAGCATATTCAAATTTGAAATTACCGTGTTTAACGTTGAAAAACTAGCTTGAAATGCTTACTTTTGCATTGGAAATTCAATATTTTTCAAAAGATTGTAAAACTTAATATTTGCAATAAAACTTTGTGTAAACTGTTGGAAATTGTCAAAAACAATATTTTCAGATCGATACCATATAGATTTTCAATAATTTTATTGGTTTTCTAATTATTTCGAACAGCATATTCAAATTTGAAATTACCGTGTTTAACGTTGAAAAACTAGCTTGAAATGCTTACTTTTGCATTGAAAATTCAATATTTTTCAAAAGATTGTAAAACTTAATATTTGCTATAAAACTTTGTGTAAACTGTTGGAAATTGTCAAAACAATATTTTCTGATCGATACCATATCGATTTTCAATAATTTTATTGGTTTTCTAATGATTTCGAACAGCATATTCAAATTTGAAATTACCGTGTTTAACGTTGAAAAACTAGCTTGAAATGCTTACTTTTGCATTGAAAATTCAATATTTTTCAAAAGTTTGTAAAACTTAATATTTGCAATAAAACTTAGTGTAAACTGTTGGAAATTGTAAAAACAATATTTTCAGATCGATACCATATAGATTTTCAATAATTTTATTGGTTTTCTAATGATTTCGAACAGCATATTCAAATTTGAAATTACCGTGTTTAACGTTGAAAAACTAGCTTGAAATGCTTACTTTTGCATTGAAAATTCAATATTTTTCAAAAGTTTGTAAAACTTAATATTTGCAATAAAACTTAGTGTAAACTGTTGGAAATTGTCAAAAACAATATTTTCAGATCGATACCATATAGATTTTCAATAATTTTATTGGTTTTCTAATGATTTCGAACAGCATATTCAAATTTGAAATTACCGTGTTTAACGTTGAAAAACTAGCTTGAAATGCTTACTTTTGCATTGAAAATTCAATATTTTTGAAAAGTTTGTAAAACTTAATATTTGCAATAAAACTTTGTGTAAACTGTTGGAAATTGTCAAAAACAATATTTTCTGATCGATACCATATCGATTTTCAATAATTTTATTGGTTTTCTTATGATTTCGAACATCATATTCAAATTTGAAATTACCGTGTTTAACGTTGAAAAACTAGCTTGAAATGCTTACTTTTGCATTGAAAATTCAATATTTTTCAAAAGTTTGTAAAACTTAATATTTGCAATAAAACTTAGTGTAAACTGTTGGAAATTGTCAAAAACAATATTTTCAAATCGATACCATATAGATTTTCAATAATTTTATTGGTTTTCTAATGATTTCGAACAGCATATTCAAATTTGAAATTACCGTGTTTAACGTTGAAAAACTAGCTTGAAATGCTTACTTTTGCATTGAAAATTCAATATTTTTCAAAAGTTTGTAAAACTTAATATTTGCAATAAAACTTTGTGTAAACTGTTGGAAATTGTCAAAAACAATATTTTCTGATCGATACCATAACGATTTTCAATAATTTTATTGGTTTTCTAATGATTTCGAACAGCATATTCAAATTTGAAATTACCGTGTTTTTAACGTTGAAAAACTAGCTTGAAATGCTTACTTTTGCATTGAAAATTCAATATTTTTCAAAAGTTTGTAAAACTTAATATTTGCAATAAAACTTTGTGTAAACTGTTGGAAATTGTCAAAAACAATATTTTCTGATCGATACCATATCGATTTTCAATAATTTTATTGGTTTTCTAATGATTTCGAACAGCATATTCAAATTTGAAATTACCGTGTTTAACGTTGAAAAACTAGCTTGAAATGCTTACTTTTGCATTGAAAATTCAATATTTTTCAAAAGTTTGTAAAACTTAATATTTGCAATAAAACTTTGTGTAAACTGTTGGAAATTGTCAAAAACAATATTTTCTGATCGATACCATATCGATTTTAAATAATTTTATTGGTTTTCTAATGATTTCGAACAGCATATTCAAATTTGAAATTACCGTGTTTGACGTTGAAAAACTAGCTTGAAATGCTTACTTTTGCATTGAAAATTCAATATTTTTCAAAAGTTTGTAAAACTTAATATTTGCAATAAAACTTTGTGTAAACTGTTGGAAATTGTCAAAAACAATATTTTCTGATCGATACCATATCGATTTTCAATAATTTTATTGGTTTTCTAATGATTTCGAACAGCATATTCAAATTTGAAATTACCGTGTTTAACGTTGAAAAACTAGCTTGTAATGCTTACTTTTGCATTGAAAATTCAATATTTTTCAAAAGTTTGTAAAACTTAATATTTGCAATAAAACTTTGTGTAAACTGTTGGAAATTGTCAAAAACAATATTTTCTGATCGATACCATATCGATTTTCAATAATTTTATTGGTTTTCTAATGATTTCGAACAGCATATTCAAATTTGAAATTACCGTGTTTGACGTTGAAAAACTAGCTTGAAATGCTTACTTTTGCATTGAAAATTCAATATTTTTCAAAAGTTTGTAAAACTTAATATTTGCAATAAAACTTTGTGTAAACTGTTGGAAATTGTCAAAAACAATATTTTCTGATCGATACCATATCGATTTTCAATAATTTTATTGGTTTTCTAATGATTTCGAACAGCATATTCAAATTTGAAATTACCGTGTTTAACGTTGAAAAACTAGCTTGAAATGCTTACTTTTGCATAGAAAATTCAATATTTTTCAAAAGTTTGTAAAACTTAATATTTGCAATAAAACTTTGTGTAAACTGTTGGAAATTGTCAAAAACAATATTTTCTGATCGATACCATATCGATTTTCAATAATTTTATTGGTTTTCTAATGATTTCGAACAGCATATTCAAATTTGAAATTACCGTGTTTAACGTTGAAAAACTAGCTTGTAATGCTTACTTTTGCATTGAAAATTCAATATTTTTCAAAAGTTTGTAAAACTTAATATTTGCAATAAAACTTTGTGTAAACTGTTGGAAATTGTCAAAAACAATATTTTCTGATCGATACCATATCGATTTTCAATAATTTTATTGGTTTTCTAATGATTTAGAACAGCATATTCAAATTTGAAATTACCGTGTTTAACGTTGAAAAACTAGCTTGAAATGCTTACTTTTGCATTGAAAATTCAATATTTTTCAAAAGTTTGTAAAACTTAATATTTGCAATAAAACTTTGTGTAAACTGTTGGAAATTGTCAAAAACAATATTTTCTGATCGATACCATATCGATTTTCAATAATTTTATTGGTTTTCTAATGATTTAGAACAGCATATTCAAATTTGAAATTACCGTGTTTGACGTTGAAAAACTAGCTTGAAATGCTTACTTTTGCATTGAAAATTCAATATTTTTCAAAAGTTTGTAAAACTTAATATTTGCAATAAAACTTTGTGTAAACTGTTGGAAATTGTCAAAAACAATATTTTCTGATCGATACCATATCGATTTTCAATAATTTTATTGGTTTTCTAATGATTTCGAACAGCATATTCAAATTTGAAATTACCGTGTTTAACGTTGAAAAACTAGCTTGAAATGCTTACTTTTGCATAGAAAATTCAATATTTTTCAAAAGTTTGTAAAACTTAATATTTGCAATAAAACTTTGTGTAAACTGTTGGAAATTGTCAAAAACAATATTTTCTGATCGATACCATATCGATTTTCAATAATTTTATTGGTTTTCTAATGATTTCGAACAGCATATTCAAATTTGAAATTACCGTGTTTAACGTTGAAAAACTAGCTTGTAATGCTTACTTTTGCATTGAAAATTCAATATTTTTCAAAAGTTTGTAAAACTTAATATTTGCAATAAAACTTTGTGTAAACTGTTGGAAATTGTCAAAAACAATATTTTCTGATCGATACCATATCGATTTTCAATAATTTTATTGGTTTTCTAATGATTTCGAACAGCATATTCAAATTTGAAATTACCGTGTTTAACGTTGAAAAACTAGCTTGAAATGCTTACTTTTGCATTGAAAATTCAATATTTTTCAAAAGATTGTAAAACTTAATATTTGCAATAAAACTTAGTGTAAACTGTTGGAAATTGTCAAAAACAATATTTTCAGATCGATACCATATAGATTTTCAATAATTTTATTGGTTTTCTAATGATTTCGAACAGCATATTCAAATTTGAAATTACCGTGTTTAACGTTGAAAAACTAGCTTGAAATGCTTACTTTTGCATTGAAAATTCAATATTTTTCAAACGTTTGTAAAACTTAATATTTGCAATAAAACTTTGTGTAAACTGTTGGAAATTGTCAAAAACAATATTTTCTGATCGATACCATATCGATTTTCAATAATTTTATTGGTTTTCTAATGATTTCGAACAGCATATTCAAATTTGAAATTACCGTGTTTAACGTTGAAAAACTAGCTTGAAATGCTTACTTTTGCATTGAAAATTCAATATTTTTCAAAAGTTTGTAAAACTTAATATTTGCAATAAAACTTTGTGTAAACTGTTGGAAATTGTCAAAAACAATATTTTCTGATCGATACCATATCGATTTTCAATAATTTTATTGGTTTTCTAATGATTTCGAACAGCATATTCAAATTTGAAATTACCGTGTTTAACGTTGAAAAACTAGCTTGAAATGCTTACTTTTGCATTGAAAATTCAATATTTTTCAAAAGATTGTAAAACTTAATATTTGCAATAAAACTTAGTGTAAACTGTTGGAAATTGTCAAAAACAATATTTTCAGATCGATACCATATAGATTTTCAATAATTTTATTGGTTTTCTAATGATTTCGAACAGCATATTCAAATTTGAAATTACCGTGTTTAACGTTGAAAAACTAGCTTGAAATGCTTACTTTTGCATTGAAAATTCAATATTTTTCAAACGTTTGTAAAACTTAATATTTGCAATAAAACTTTGTGTAAACTGTTGGAAATTGTCAAAAACAATATTTTCTGATCGATACCATATCGATTTTCAATAATTTTATTGGTTTTCTAATGATTTCGAACAGCATATTCAAATTTGAAATTACCGTGTTTAACGTTGAAAAACTAGCTTGAAATGCTTACTTTTGCATTGAAAATTCAATATTTTTCAAAAGTTTGTAAAACTTAATATTTGCAATAAAACTTTGTGTAAACTGTTGGAAATTGTCAAAAACAATATTTTCTGATCGATACCATATCGAATTTAAATAATTTTATTGGTTTTCTAATGATTTCGAACAGCATATTCAAATTTGAAATTACCGTGTTTGACGTTGAAAAACTAGCTTGAAATGCTTACTTTTGCATTGAAAATTCAATATTTTTCAAAAGTTTGTAAAACTTAATATTTGCAATAAAACTTTGTGTAAACTGTTGGAAATTGTCAAAAACAATATTTTCTGATCGATACCATATCGATTTTCAATAATTTTATTGGTTTTCTAATGATTTCGAACAGCATATTCAAATTTGAAATTACCGTGTTTAACGTTGAAAAACTAGCTTGTAATGCTTACTTTTGCATTGAAAATTCAATATTTTTCAAAAGTTTGTAAAACTTAATATTTGCAATAAAACTTTGTGTAAACTGTTGGAAATTGTCAAAAACAATATTTTCTGATCGATACCATATCGATTTTCAATAATTTTATTGGTTTTCTAATGATTTAGAACAGCATATTCAAATTTGAAATTACCGTGTTTGACGTTGAAAAACTAGCTTGAAATGCTTACTTTTGCATTGAAAATTCAATATTTTTCAAAAGTTTGTAAAACTTAATATTTGCAATAAAACTTTGTGTAAACTGTTGGAAATTGTCAAAAACAATATTTTCTGATCGATACCATATCGATTTTCAATAATTTTATTGGTTTTCTAATGATTTCGAACAGCATATTCAAATTTGAAATTACCGTGTTTAACGTTGAAAAACTAGCTTGAAATGCTTACTTTTGCATAGAAAATTCAATATTTTTCAAAAGTTTGTAAAACTTAATATTTGCAATAAAACTTTGTGTAAACTGTTGGAAATTGTCAAAAACAATATTTTCTGATCGATACCATATCGATTTTCAATAATTTTATTGGTTTTCTAATGATTTCGAACAGCATATTCAAATTTGAAATTACCGTGTTTAACGTTGAAAAACTAGCTTGTAATGCTTACTTTTGCATTGAAAATTCAATATTTTTCAAAAGTTTGTAAAACTTAATATTTGCAATAAAACTTTGTGTAAACTGTTGGAAATTGTCAAAAACAATATTTTCTGATCGATACCATATCGATTTTCAATAATTTTATTGGTTTTCTAATGATTTCGAACAGCATATTCAAATTTGAAATTACCGTGTTTAACGTTGAAAAACTAGCTTGAAATGCTTACTTTTGCATTGAAAATTCAATATTTTTCAAAAGATTGTAAAACTTAATATTTGCAATAAAACTTAGTGTAAACTGTTGGAAATTGTCAAAAACAATATTTTCAGATCGATACCATATAGATTTTCAATAATTTTATTGGTTTTCTAATGATTTCGAACAGCATATTCAAATTTGAAATTACCGTGTTTAACGTTGAAAAACTAGCTTGAAATGCTTACTTTTGCATTGAAAATTCAATATTTTTCAAACGTTTGTAAAACTTAATATTTGCAATAAAACTTTGTGTAAACTGTTGGAAATTGTCAAAAACAATATTTTCTGATCGATACCATATCGATTTTCAATAATTTTATTGGTTTTCTAATTATTTCGAACAGCATATTCAAATTTGAAATTACCGTGTTTAACGTTGAAAAACTAGCTTGAAATGCTTACTTTTGCATTGAAAATTCAATATTTTTCAAAAGATTGTAAAACTTAATATTTGCAATAAAACTTTGTGTAAACTGTTGGAAATTGTCAAAAACAATATTTTCTGATCGATACCATATCGATTTTCAATAATTTTATTGGTTTTCTAATGATTTCGAACAGCATATTCAAATTTGAAATTACCGTGTTTAACGTTGAAAAACTAGCTTGAAATGCTTACTTTTGCATTGAAAATTCAATATTTTTCAAAAGTTTGTAAAACTTAATATTTGCAATAAAACTTTGTGTAAACTGTTGGAAATTGTCAAAAACAATATTTTCTGATCGATACCATATCGATTTTCAATCATTTTATTGGTTTTCTAATGATTTCAAACAGCATATTCAAATTTGAAATTACCCTGTTTAACGTTGAAAAACTAGCTTGAAATGCTTACATTTGCATTGAAAATTCAATATTTTTCAAAAGTTTGTAAAACTTAATATTTGCAATAAAACTTTGTGTAAACTGTTGGAAATTGTCAAAAACAATATTTTCTGATCGATACCATATCGATTTTCGATAATTTTATTGGTTTTCTAATGATTTCGAAGAGCATATTCAAATTTGAAATTATCGTGTTTAACGTTGAAAAACTAGCTTGAAATGCTTACTTTTGCATTGAAAATTCAATATTTTTCAAAAGTTTGTAAAACTTAATATTTGCAATACAACTTTGTGTAAACTGTTGGAAATTGACAAAAACAATATTTTCTGATCGATACCATATCGATTTTCAATAATTTTATTGGTTTTCTAATGATTTAGAACAGCATATTCAAATTTGAAATTACCGTGTTTAACGTTGAAAAACTAGCTTGAAATGCTTACTTTTGCATTGAAAATTCAATATTTTTCAAAAGTTTGTAAAACTTAATATTTGCAATAAAACTTAGTGTAAACTGTTGGAAATTGTCAAAAACAATATTTTCAGATCGATACCATATAGATTTTCAATAATTTTATTGGTTTCCTAATGATTTCGAACAGCATATTCAAATTTGAAATTACCGTGTTTAACGTTGAAAAACTAGCTTGAAATGCTTACTTTTGCATTGAAAATTCAATATTTTTCAAAAGTTTGTAAAACTTAATATTTGCAATAAAACTTAGTGTAAACTGTTGGAAATTGTAAAAACAATATTTTCAGATCGATACCATATAGATTTTCAATAATTTTATTGGTTTTCTAATGATTTCGAACAGCATATTCAAATTTGAAATTACCGTGTTTAACGTTGAAAAACTAGCTTGAAATGCTTACTTTTGCATTGAAAATTCAATATTTTTCAAAAGTTTGTAAAACTTAATATTTGCAATAAAACTTTGTGTAAACTGTTGGAAATTGTCAAAAACAATATTTTCTGATCGATACCATATCGATTTTCAATAATTTTATTGGTTTTCTAATGATTTCGAACAGCATATTCAAATTTGAAATTACCGTGTTTAACGTTGAAAAACTAGCTTGAAATGCTTACTTTTGCATTGAAAATTCAATATTTTTCAAAAGTTTGTAAAACTTAATATTTGCAATAAAACTTAGTGTAAACTGTTGGAAATTGTCAAAAACAATATTTTCAGATCGATACCATATAGATTTTCAATAATTTTATTGGTTTTCTAATGATTTCGAACAGCATATTCAAATTTGAAATTACCGTGTTTAACGTTGAAAAACTAGCTTGAAATGCTTACTTTTGCATTGAAAATTCAATATTTTTGAAAAGTTTGTAAAACTTAATATTTGCAATAAAACTTTGTGTAAACTGTTGGAAATTGTCAAAAACAATATTTTCTGATCGATACCATATCGATTTTCAATAATTTTATTGGTTTTCTTATGATTTCGAACATCATATTCAAATTTGAAATTACCGTGTTTAACGTTGAAAAACTAGCTTGAAATGCTTACTTTTGCATTGAAAATTCAATATTTTTCAAAAGTTTGTAAAACTTAATATTTGCAATAAAACTTAGTGTAAACTGTTGGAAATTGTCAAAAACAATATTTTCAGATCGATACCATATAGATTTTCAATAATTTTATTGGTTTTCTAATGATTTCGAACAGCATATTCAAATTTGAAATTACCGTGTTTAACGTTGAAAAACTAGCTTGAAATGCTTACTTTTGCATTGAAAATTCAATATTTTTCAAAAGTTTGTAAAACTTAATATTTGCAATAAAACTTTGTGTAAACTGTTGGAAATTGTCAAAAACAATATTTTCTGATCGATACCATAACGATTTTCAATAATTTTATTGGTTTTCTAATGATTTCGAACAGCATATTCAAATTTGAAATTACCGTGTTTTTAACGTTGAAAAACTAGCTTGAAATGCTTACTTTTGCATTGAAAATTCAATATTTTTCAAAAGTTTGTAAAACTTAATATTTGCAATAAAACTTTGTGTAAACTGTTGGAAATTGTCAAAAACAATATTTTCTGATCGATACCATATCGATTTTCAATAATTTTATTGGTTTTCTAATGATTTCGAACAGCATATTCAAATTTGAAATTACCGTGTTTAACGTTGAAAAACTAGCTTGAAATGCTTACTTTTGCATTGAAAATTCAATATTTTTCAAAAGTTTGTAAAACTTAATATTTGCAATAAAACTTTGTGTAAACTGTTGGAAATTGTCAAAAACAATATTTTCTGATCGATACCATATCGAATTTAAATAATTTTATTGGTTTTCTAATGATTTCGAACAGCATATTCAAATTTGAAATTACCGTGTTTGACGTTGAAAAACTAGCTTGAAATGCTTACTTTTGCATTGAAAATTCAATATTTTTCAAAAGTTTGTAAAACTTAATATTTGCAATAAAACTTTGTGTAAACTGTTGGAAATTGTCAAAAACAATATTTTCTGATCGATACCATATCGATTTTCAATAATTTTATTGGTTTTCTAATGATTTCGAACAGCATATTCAAATTTGAAATTACCGTGTTTAACGTTGAAAAACTAGCTTGAAATGCTTACTTTTGCATTGAAAATTCAATATTTTTCAAAAGATTGTAAAACTTAATATTTGCAATAAAACTTAGTGTAAACTGTTGGAAATTGTCAAAAACAATATTTTCAGATCGATACCATATAGATTTTCAATAATTTTATTGGTTTTCTAATGATTTCGAACAGCATATTCAAATTTGAAATTACCGTGTTTAACGTTGAAAAACTAGCTTGAAATGCTTACTTTTGCATTGAAAATTCAATATTTTTCAAACGTTTGTAAAACTTAATATTTGCAATAAAACTTTGTGTAAACTGTTGGAAATTGTCAAAAACAATATTTTCTGATCGATACCATATCGATTTTCAATAATTTTATTGGTTTTCTAATTATTTCGAACAGCATATTCAAATTTGAAATTACCGTGTTTAACGTTGAAAAACTAGCTTGAAATGCTTACTTTTGCATTGAAAATTCAATATTTTTCAAAAGATTGTAAAACTTAATATTTGCAATAAAACTTTGTGTAAACTGTTGGAAATTGTCAAAAACAATATTTTCTGATCGATACCATATCGATTTTCAATAATTTTATTGGTTTTCTAATGATTTCGAACAGCATATTCAAATTTGAAATTACCGTGTTTAACGTTGAAAAACTAGCTTGAAATGCTTACTTTTGCATTGAAAATTCAATATTTTTCAAAAGTTTGTAAAACTTAATATTTGCAATAAAACTTTGTGTAAACTGTTGGAAATTGTCAAAAACAATATTTTCTGATCGATACCATATCGATTTTCAATCATTTTATTGGTTTTCTAATGATTTCAAACAGCATATTCAAATTTGAAATTACCCTGTTTAACGTTGAAAAACTAGCTTGAAATGCTTACATTTGCATTGAAAATTCAATATTTTTCAAAAGTTTGTAAAACTTAATATTTGCAATAAAACTTTGTGTAAACTGTTGGAAATTGTCAAAAACAATATTTTCTGATCGATACCATATCGATTTTCGATAATTTTATTGGTTTTCTAATGATTTCGAAGAGCATATTCAAATTTGAAATTATCGTGTTTAACGTTGAAAAACTAGCTTGAAATGCTTACTTTTGCATTGAAAATTCAATATTTTTCAAAAGTTTGTAAAACTTAATATTTGCAATACAACTTTGTGTAAACTGTTGGAAATTGACAAAAACAATATTTTCTGATCGATACCATATCGATTTTCAATAATTTTATTGGTTTTCTAATGATTTAGAACAGCATATTCAAATTTGAAATTACCGTGTTTAACGTTGAAAAACTAGCTTGAAATGCTTACTTTTGCATTGAAAATTCAATATTTTTCAAAAGTTTGTAAAACTTAATATTTGCAATAAAACTTAGTGTAAACTGTTGGAAATTGTCAAAAACAATATTTTCAGATCGATACCATATAGATTTTCAATAATTTTATTGGTTTCCTAATGATTTCGAACAGCATATTCAAATTTGAAATTACCGTGTTTAACGTTGAAAAACTAGCTTGAAATGCTTACTTTTGCATTGAAAATTCAATATTTTTCAAAAGTTTATAAAACTTAATATTTGCAATAAAACTTTGTGTAAAATGTTGGAAATTGTCAAAAACAATATTTTCTGTTCGATACCATATCGATTTTCAATAATTTTATTGGTTTTCTAATGATTTCGAACAGCATATTCAAATTTGAAATTACCGTGTTTAACGTTGAAAAACTAGCTTGAAATGCTTACTTTTGCATTGAAAATTCAATATTTTTGAAAAGTTTGTAAAACTTAATATTTGCAATAAAACTTAGTGTAAACTGTTGGAAATTGTCAAAAACAATATTTTCAGATCGATACCATATAGATTTTCAATAATTTTATTGGTTTTCTAATGATTTCGAACAGCATATTCAAATTTGAAATTACCGTGTTTAACGTTGAAAAACTAGCTTGAAATGCTTACTTTTGCATTGAAAATTCAATATTTTTCAAACGTTTGTAAAACTTAATATTTGCAATAAAACTTTGTGTAAACTGTTGGAAATTGTCAAAAACAATATTTTCTGATCGATACCATATCGATTTTCAATAATTTTATTGGTTTTCTAATTATTTCGAACAGCATATTCAAATTTGAAATTACCGTGTTTAACGTTGAAAAACTAGCTTGAAATGCTTACTTTTGCATTGAAAATTCAATATTTTTCAAAAGATTGTAAAACTTAATATTTGCAATAAAACTTTGTGTAAACTGTTGGAAATTGTCAAAAACAATATTTTCTGATCGATACCATATCGATTTTCAATAATTTTATTGGTTTTCTAATGATTTCGAACAGCATATTCAAATTTGAAATTACCGTGTTTAACGTTGAAAAACTAGCTTGAAATGCTTACTTTTGCATTGAAAATTCAATATTTTTCAAAAGTTTGTAAAACTTAATATTTGCAATAAAACTTTGTGTAAACTGTTGGAAATTGTCAAAAACAATATTTTCTGATCGATACCATATCGATTTTCAATCATTTTATTGGTTTTCTAATGATTTCAAACAGCATATTCAAATTTGAAATTACCCTGTTTAACGTTGAAAAACTAGCTTGAAATGCTTACATTTGCATTGAAAATTCAATATTTTTCAAAAGTTTGTAAAACTTAATATTTGCAATAAAACTTTGTGTAAACTGTTGGAAATTGTCAAAAACAATATTTTCTGATCGATACCATATCGATTTTCGATAATTTTATTGGTTTTCTAATGATTTCGAAGAGCATATTCAAATTTGAAATTATCGTGTTTAACGTTGAAAAACTAGCTTGAAATGCTTACTTTTGCATTGAAAATTCAATATTTTTCAAAAGTTTGTAAAACTTAATATTTGCAATACAACTTTGTGTAAACTGTTGGAAATTGACAAAAACAATATTTTCTGATCGATACCATATCGATTTTCAATAATTTTATTGGTTTTCTAATGATTTAGAACAGCATATTCAAATTTGAAATTACCGTGTTTAACGTTGAAAAACTAGCTTGAAATGCTTACTTTTGCATTGAAAATTCAATATTTTTCAAAAGTTTGTAAAACTTAATATTTGCAATAAAACTTAGTGTAAACTGTTGGAAATTGTCAAAAACAATATTTTCAGATCGATACCATATAGATTTTCAATAATTTTATTGGTTTCCTAATGATTTCGAACAGCATATTCAAATTTGAAATTACCGTGTTTAACGTTGAAAAACTAGCTTGAAATGCTTACTTTTGCATTGAAAATTCAATATTTTTCAAAAGTTTGTAAAACTTAATATTTGCAATAAAACTTTGTGTAAAATGTTGGAAATTGTCAAAAACAATATTTTCTGTTCGATACCATATCGATTTTCAATAATTTTATTGGTTTTCTAATGATTTCGAACAGCATATTCAAATTTGAAATTACCGTGTTTAACGTTGAAAAACTAGCTTGAAATGCTTACTTTTGCATTGAAAATTCAATATTTTTCAAAAGTTTGTAAAACTTAATATTTGCAATAAAACTTAGTGTAAACTGTTGGAAATTGTCAAAAACAATATTTTCAGATCGATACCATATAGATTTTCAATAATTTTATTGGTTTTCTAATGATTTCGAACAGCATATTCAAATTTGAAATTACCGTGTTTAACGTTGAAAAACTAGCTTGAAATGCTTACTTTTGCATTGAAAATTCAATATTTTTGAAAAGTTTGTAAAACTTAATATTTGCAATAAAACTTTGTGTAAACTGTTGGAAATTGTCAAAAACAATATTTTCTGATCGATACCATATCGATTTTCAATAATTTTATTGGTTTTCTAATGATTTCGAACAGCATATTCAAATTTGAAATTACCGTGTTTAACGTTGAAAAACTAGCTTGAAATGCTTACTTTTGCATTGAAAATTCAATATTTTTCAAAAGTTTGTAAAACTTAATATTTGCAATAAAACTTAGTGTAAACTGTTGGAAATTGTCAAAAACAATATTTTCAGATCGATACCATATAGATTTTCAATAATTTTATTGGTTTTCTAATGATTTCGAACAGCATATTCAAATTTGAAATTACCGTGTTTAACGTTGAAAAACTAGCTTGAAATGCTTACTTTTGCATTGAAAATTCAATATTTTTCAAAAGTTTGTAAAACTTAATATTTGCAATAAAACTTTGTGTAAACTGTTGGAAATTGTCAAAAACAATATTTTCTGATCGATACCATAACGATTTTCAATAATTTTATTGGTTTTCTAATGATTTCGAACAGCATATTCAAATTTGAAATTACCGTGTTTTTAACGTTGAAAAACTAGCTTGAAATGCTTACTTTTGCATTGAAAATTCAATATTTTTCAAAAGTTTGTAAAACTTAATATTTGCAATAAAACTTTGTGTAAACTGTTGGAAATTGTCAAAAACAATATTTTCTGATCGATACCATATAGATTTTCAATAATTTTATTGGTTTTCTAATGATTTCGAACAGCATATTCAAATTTGAAATTACCGTGTTTAACGTTGAAAAACTAGCTTGAAATGCTTACTTTTGCATTGAAAATTCAATATTTTTCAAAAGTTTGTAAAACTTAATATTTGCAATAAAACTTTGTGTAAACTGTTGGAAATTGTCAAAAACAATATTTTCTGATCGATACCATATCGATTTTCAATAATTTTATTGGTTTTCTAATGATTTCGAACAGCATATTCAAATTTGAAATTACCGTGTTTGACGTTGAAAAACTAGCTTGAAATGCTTACTTTTGCATTGAAAATTCAATATTTTTCAAAAGTTTGTAAAACTTAATATTTGCAATAAAACTTTGTGTAAACTGTTGGAAATTGTCAAAAACAATATTTTCTGATCGATACCATAACGATTTTCAATAATTTTATTGGTTTTCTAATGATTTCGAACAGCATATTCAAATTTGAAATTACCGTGTTTAACGTTGAAAAACTAGCTTGAAATGCTTACTTTTGCATTGAAAATTCAATATTTTTCAAAAGTTTGTAAAACTTAATATTTGCAATAAAACTTAGTGTAAACTGTTGGAAATTGTCAAAAACAATATTTTCAGATCGATACCATATAGATTTTCAATAATTTTATTGGTTTTCTAATGATTTCGAACAGCATATTCAAATTTGAAATTACCGTGTTTAACGTTGAAAAACTAGCTTGAAATGCTTACTTTTGCATTGAAAATTCAATATTTTTCAAAAGTTTGTAAAACTTAATATTTGCAATAAAACTTAGTGTAAACTGTTGGAAATTGTCAAAAACAATATTTTCAGATCGATACCATATCGATTTTCAATAATTTTATTGGTTTTCTAATGATTTCGAACAGCATATTCAAATTTGAAATTACCGTGTTTAACGTTGAAAAACTAGCTTGAAATGCTTACTTTTGCATTGAAAATTCAATATTTTTCAAAAGTTTGTAAAACTTAATATTTGCAATAAAACTTAGTGTAAACTGTTGGAAATTGTCAAAAACAATATTTTCAGATCGATACCATATAGATTTTCAATAATTTTATTGGTTTTCTAATGATTTCGAAAAGCATATTCAAATTTGAAATTACCGTGTTTAACGTTGAAAAACTAGCTTGAAATGCTTACTTTTGCATTGAAAATTCAATATTTTTCAAAAGTTTGTAAAACTTAATATTTGCAATAAAACTTTGTGTAAACTGTTGGAAATTGTCAAAAACAATATTTTCTGATCGATACCATAACGATTTTCAATAATTTTATTGGTTTTCTAATGATTTCGAACAGCATATTCAAATTTGAAATTACCGTGTTTTTAACGTTGAAAAACTAGCTTGAAATGCTTACTTTTGCATTGAAAATTCAATATTTTTCAAAAGTTTGTAAAACTTAATATTTGCAATAAAACTTTGTGTAAACTGTTGGAAATTGTCAAAAACAATATTTTCTGATCGATACCATATCGATTTTCAATAATTTTATTGGTTTTCTAATGATTTCGAACAGCATATTCAAATTTGAAATTACCGTGTTTAACGTTGAAAAACTAGCTTGAAATGCTTACTTTTGCATTGAAAATTAAATATTTTTCAAAAGTTTGTAAAACTTAATATTTGCAATAAAACTTTGTGTAAACTGTTGGAAATTGTCAAAAACAATATTTTCTGATCGATACCATATAGATTTTCAATAATTTTATTGGTTTTCTAATGATTTCGAACAGCATATTCAAATTTGAAATTACCGTGTTTGACGTTGAAAAACTAGCTTGAAATGCTTACTTTTGCATTGAAAATTCAATATTTTTCAAAAGTTTGTAAAACTTAATATTTGCAATAAAACTTTGTGTAAACTGTTGGAAATTGTCAAAAACAATATTTTCTGATCGATACCATAACGATTTTCAATAATTTTATTGGTTTTCTAATGATTTCGAACAGCATATTCAAATTTGAAATTACCGTGTTTTTAACGTTGAAAAACTAGCTTGAAATGCTTACTTTTGCATTGAAAATTCAATATTTTTCAAAAGTTTGTAAAACTTAATATTTGCAATAAAACTTTGTGTAAACTGTTGGAAATTGTCAAAAACAATATTTTCTGATCGATACCATATCGATTTTCAATAATTTTATTGGTTTTCTAATGATTTCGAACAGCATATTCAAATTTGAAATTACCGTGTTTAACGTTGAAAAACTAGCTTGAAATGCTTACTTTTGCATTGAAAATTCAATATTTTTCAAAAGTTTGTAAACCTTAATATTTGCAATAAAACTTTGTGTAAACTGTTGGAAATTGTCAAAAACAATATTTTCTGATCGATACCATATCGATTTTCAATAATTTTATTGGTTTTCTAATGATTTCGAACAGCATATTCAAATTTGAAATTACCGTGTTTGACGTTGAAAAACTAGCTTGAAATGCTTACTTTTGCATTGAAAATTCAATATTTTTCAAAAGTTTGTAAAACTTAATATTTGCAATAAAACTTTGTGTAAACTGTTGGAAATTGTCAAAAACAATATTTTCTGATCGATACCATATCGATTTTCAATAATTTTATTGGTTTTCTAATGATTTCGAACAGCATATTCAAATTTGAAATTACCGTGTTTAACGTTGAAAAACTAGCTTGTAATGCTTACTTTTGCATTGAAAATTCAATATTTTTCAAAAGTTTGTAAAACTTAATATTTGCAATAAAACTTTGTGTAAACTGTTGGAAATTGTCAAAAACAATATTTTCTGATCGATACCATATCGATTTTCAATAATTTTATTGGTTTTCAAATGATTTAGAACAGCATATTCAAATTTGAAATTACCGTGTTTGACGTTGAAAAACTAGCTTGAAATGCTTACTTTTGCATTGAAAATTCAATATTTTTCAAAAGTTTGTAAAACTTAATATTTGCAATACAACTTTGTGTAAACTGTTGGAAATTGTCAAAAACAATATTTTCTGATCGATACCATATCGATTTTCAATAATTTTATTGGTTTTCTAATGATTTCGAACAGCATATTCAAATTTGAAATTACCGTGTTTAACGTTGAAAAACTAGCTTGAAATGCTTACTTTTGCATAGAAAATTCAATATTTTTCAAAAGTTTGTAAAACTTAATATTTGCAATAAAACTTTGTGTAAACTGTTGGAAATTGTCAAAAACAATATTTTCTGATCGATACCATATCGATTTTCAATAATTTTATTGGTTTTCTAATGATTTCGAACAGCATATTCAAATTTGAAATTACCGTGTTTAACGTTGAAAAACTAGCTTGTAATGCTTACTTTTGCATTGAAAATTCAATATTTTTCAAAAGTTTGTAAAACTTAATATTTGCAATAAAACTTTGTGTAAACTGTTGGAAATTGTCAAAAACAATATTTGCTGATCGATACCATATCGATTTTCAATAATTTTATTGGTTTTCTAATGATTTAGAACAGCATATTCAAATTTGAAATTACCGTGTTTGACGTTGAAAAACTAGCTTGAAATGCTTACTTTTGCATTGAAAATTCAATATTTTTCAAAAGTTTGTAAAACTTAATATTTGCAATAAAACTTTGTGTAAACTGTTGGAAATTGTCAAAAACAATATTTTCTGATCGATACCATATCGATTTTCAATAATTTTATGGGTTTTCTAATGATTTCGAACAGCATATTCAAATTTGAAATTACCGTGTTTAACGTTGAAAAACTAGCTTGAAATGCTTACTTTTGCAGTGAAAATTCAATATTTTTCAAAAGTTTGTAAAACTTAATATTTGCAATAAAACTTTCTGTAAACTGTTGGAAATTGTCAAAAACAATATTTTCTGATCGATACCATATCGATTTTCAATAATTTTATTGGTTTTCTAATGATTTCGAACAGCATATTCAAATTTGAAATTACCGTGTTTAACGTTGAAAAACTAGCTTGTAATGCTTACTTTTGCATTGAAAATTCAATATTTTTCAAAAGTTTGTAAAACTTAATATTTGCAATAAAACTTTGTGCAAACTGTTGGAAATTGTCAAAAACAATATTTTCTGATCGATACCATATCGATTTTCAATAATTTTATTGGTTTTCTAATGATTTCGAACAGCATATTCAAATTTGAAATTACCGTTTGACGTTGAAAAACTAGCTTGAAATGCTTACTTTTGCATTGAAAATTCAATATTTTTCAAAAGTTTGTAAAACTTAATATTTGCAATAAAACTTTGTGTAAACTGTTGGAAATTGTCAAAAACAATATTTTCTGATCGATACCATATCGATTTTCAATAATTTTATTGGTTTTCTAATGATTTCGAACAGCATATTCAAATTTGAAATTACCGTGTTTAACGTTGAAAAACTAGCTTGTAATGCTTACTTTTGCATTGAAAATTCAATATTTCTCAAAAGTTTGTAAAACTTAATATTTGCAATAAAACTTTGAGTAAACTGTTGGAAATTGTCAAAAACAATATTTTCTGATCGATACCATATCGATTTTCAATAATTTTATTGGTTTTCTAATGATTTCAAACAGCATATTCAAATTTGAAATTACCGTGTTTAACGTTGAAAAACTAACTTGAAATGCTTACTTTTGCATTGAAAATTCAATATTTTTCAAAAGTTTGTAAAACTTAATATTTGCAATAAAACTTTGTGTAAACTGTTAGAAATTGTCAAAAACAATATTTTCTGATCGATACCATATCGATTTTCAATAATTTTATTGGTTTTCTAATGATTTCGAACAGCATATTCAAATTTGAAATTACCGTGTTTGACGTTGAAAAACTAGCTTGAAATGCTTACTTTTGCATTGAAAATTCAATATTTTTCAAAAGTTTGTAAAACTTAATATTTGCAATAAAACTTTGTGTAAACTGTTGGAAATTGTCAAAAACAATATTTTCTGATCGATACCATATCGATTTTCAATAATTTTATTGGTTTTCTAATGATTTCGAACAGCATATTCAAATTTGAAATTACCGTGTTTAACGTTGAAAAACTAGCTTGTAATGCTTACTTTTGCATTGAAAATTCAATATTTCTCAAAAGTTTGTAAAACTTAATATTTGCAATAAAACTTTGAGTAAACTGTTGGAAATTGTCAAAAACAATATTTTCTGATCGATACCATATCGATTTTCAATAATTTTATTGGTTTTCTAATAATTTCAAACAGCATATTCAAATTTGAAATTACCGTGTTTAACGTTGAAAAACTAACTTGAAATGCTTACTTTTGCATTGAAAATTCAATATTTTTCAAAAGTTTGTAAAACTTAATATTTGCAATAAAACTTTGTGTAAACTGTTAGAAATTGTCAAAAACAATATTTTCTGATCGATACCATATCGATTTTCAATAATTTTATTGGTTTTCTAATGATTTAGAACAGCATATTCAAATTTGAAATTACCGTGTTTAACGTTGAAGAACTAGCTTGAAATGCTTACTTTTGCATTGAAAATTCAATATTTTTCAAAAGTTTGTAAAACTTAATATTTGCAATAAAACTTTGTGTAAACTGTTGGAAATTGTCAAAAACAATATTTTCTGATCGATACCATATCGATTTTCAATAATTTTATTGGTTTTCTAATGATTTCGAACAGCATATTCAAATTTGAAATTACCGTGTTTGACGTTGAAAAACTAGCTTGAAATGCTTACTTTTGCATTGAAAATTCAATATTTTTCAAAAGTTTGTAAAACTTAATATTTGCAATAAAACTTTGTGTAAACTGTTGGAAATTGTCAAAAACAATATTTTCTGATCGATACCATATCGATTTTCAATAATTTTATTGGTTTTCTAATGATTTCGAACAGCATATTCAAATTTGAAATTACCGTGTTTAACGTTGAAAAACTAGCTTGTAATGCTTACTTTTGCATTGAAAATTCAATATTTCTCAAAAGTTTGTAAAACTTAATATTTGCAATAAAACTTTGAGTAAACTGTTGGAAATTGTCAAAAACAATATTTTCTGATCGATACCATATCGATTTTCAATAATTTTATTGGTTTTCTAATGATTTCAAACAGCATATTCAAATTTGAAATTACCGTGTTTAACGTTGAAAAACTAACTTGAAATGCTTACTTTTGCATTGAAAATTCAATATTTTTCAAAAGTTTGTAAAACTTAATATTTGCAATAAAACTTTGTGTAAACTGTTAGAAATTGTCAAAAACAATACTTTCTGATCGATACCATATCGATTTTCAATAATTTTATTGGTTTTCTAATGATTTAGAACAGCATATTCAAATTTGAAATTACCGTGTTTAACGTTGAAGAACTAGCTTGAAATGCTTACTTTTGCATTGAAAATTCAATATTTTTCAAAAGTTTGTAAAACTTAATATTTGCAATAAAACTTTGTGTAAACTGTTGGAAATTGTCAAAAACAATATTTTCTGATCGATACCATATCGATTTTCAATAATTTTATTGGTTTTCTAATGATTTCGAACAGCATATTCAAATTTGAAATTACCGTGTTTAACGTTGAAAAACTAGCTTGAAATGCTTACTTTTGCATTGAAAATTCAATATTTTTCAAAAGTTTGTAAAACTTAATATTTGCAATAAAACTTTGTGTAAACTGTTAGAAATTGTCAAAAACAATATTTTCTGATCGATACCATATCGATTTTCAATAATTTTATTGGTTTTCTAATGATTTAGAACAGCATATTCAAATTTGAAATTACCGTGTTTAACGTTGAAGAACTAGATTGAAATGCTTACTTTTGCATTGAAAATTCAATATTTTTCAAAAGTTTGTAAAACTTAATATTTGCAATAAAACTTTGTGTAAACTGTTGGAAATTGTCAAAAACAATATTTTCTGATCGATACCATATCGATTTTCAATAATTTTATTGGTTTTCTAATGATTTAGAACAGCATATTCAAATTTGAAATTACCGTGTTTGACTTTGAAAAACTAGCTTGAAATGCTTACTTTTGCATTGAAAATTCAATATTTTTCAAAAGTTTGTAAAACTTAATATTTGCAATAAAACTTTGTGCAAACTGTTGGAAATTGTCAAAAACAATATTTTCTGATCGATACCATATCGATTTTCAATAATTTTATTGGTTTTCTAATGATTTCGAACAGCATATTCAAATTTGAAATTACCGTGTTTAACGTTGAAAAACTAGCTTGAAATGCTTACTTTTGCATTGAAAATTCAATATTTTTCAAAAGTTTGTAAAACTTAATATTTGCAATAAAACTTTGTGTAAACTGTTGGAAATTGTCAAAAACAATATTTTCTGATCGATACCATATCGATTTTCAATAATTTTATTGGTTTTCTAATGATTTCGAACAGCATATTCAAATTTGAAATTACCGTGTTTAACGTTGAAAAACTAGCTTGAAATGCTTACTTTTGCATTGAAAATTCAATATTTTTCAAAAGTTTGTAAAACTTAATATTTGCAATAAAACTTTGTGTAAACTGTTGGAAATTGTCAAAAACAATATTTTCTGATCGATACCATATCGATTTTCAATAATTTTATTGGTTTTCTAATGATTTCGAACAGCATATTCAAATTTGAAATTACCGTGTTTAACGTTGAAAAACTAGCTTGAAATGCTTACTTTTGCATTGAAAATTCAATATTTTTCAAAAGTTTGTAAAACTTAATATTTGCAATAAAACTTTGTGTAAACTGTTGGAAATTGTCAAAAACAATATTTTCTGATCGATACCATATCGATTTTCAATAATTTTATTGGTTTTCTAATGATTTCGAACAGCATATTTAAATTTGAAATTACCGTGTTTAACGTTGAAAAACTAGCTTGTAATGCTTACTTTTGCATTGAAAATTCAATATTTTTCAAAAGTTTGTAAAACTTAATATTTGCAATAAAACTTTGTGTAAACTGTTGGAAATTGTCAAAAACAATATTTTCTGATCGATACCATATCGATTTTCAATAATTTTATTGGTTTTCTAATGATTTAGAACAGCATATTCAAATTTGAAATTACCGTGTTTAACGTTGAAGAACTAGCTTGAAATGCTTACTTTTGCATTGAAAATTCAATATTTTTCAAAAGTTTGTAAAACTTAATATTTGCAATAAAACTTTGTGTAAACTGTTGGAAATTGTCAAAAACAATATTTTCTGATCGATACCATATCGATTTTCAATAATTTTATTGGTTTTCTAATGATTTAGAACAGCATATTCAAATTTGAAATTACCGTGTTTGACTTTGAAAAACTAGCTTGAAATGCTTACTTTTGCATTGAAAATTCAATATTTTTCAAAAGTTTGTAAAACTTAATATTTGCAATAAAACTTTGTGCAAACTGTTGGAAATTGTCAAAAACAATATTTTCTGATCGATACCATATCGATTTTCAATAATTTTATTGGTTTTCTAATGATTTCGAACAGCATATTCAAATTTGAAATTACCGTGTTTAACGTTGAAAAACTAGCTTGAAATGCTTACTTTTGCATTGAAAATTCAATATTTTTCAAAAGTTTGTAAAACTTAATATTTGCAATAAAACTTTGTGTAAACTGTTGGAAATTGTCAAAAACAATATTTTCTGATCGATACCATATCGATTTTCAATAATTTTATTGGTTTTCTAATGATTTCGAACAGCATATTCAAATTTGAAATTACCGTGTTTAACGTTGAAAAACTAGCTTGAAATGCTTACTTTTGCATTGAAAATTCAATATTTTTCAAAAGTTTGTAAAACTTAATATTTGCAATAAAACTTTGTGTAAACTGTTGGAAATTGTCAAAAACAATATTTTCTGATCGATACCATATCGATTTTCAATAATTTTATTGGTTTTCTAATGATTTCGAACAGCATATTCAAATTTGAAATTACCGTGTTTAACGTTGAAAAACTAGCTTGAAATGCTTACTTTTGCATTGAAAATTCAATATTTTTCAAAAGTTTGTAAAACTTAATATTTGCAATAAAACTTTCTGTAAACTGTTGGAAATTGTCAAAAACAATATTTTCTGATCGATACCATATCGATTTTCAATAATTTTATTGGTTTTCTAATGATTTCGAACAGCATATTTAAATTTGAAATTACCGTGTTTAACGTTGAAAAACTAGCTTGTAATGCTTACTTTTGCATTGAAAATTCAATATTTTTCAAAAGTTTGTAAAACTTAATATTTGCAATAAAACTTTGTGTAAACTGTTGGAAATTGTCAAAAACAATATTTTCTGATCGATACCATATCGATTTTCAATAATTTTATTGGTTTTCTAATGATTTAGAACAGCATATTCAAATTTCAAATTACCGTGTTTGACGTTGAAAAACTAGCTTGAAATGCTTACTTTTGCATTGAAAATTCAATATTTTTCAAAAGTTTGTAAAACTTAATATTTGCAATAAAACTTTGTGCAAACTGTTGGAAATTGTCAAAAACAATATTTTCTGATCGATACCATATCGATTTTCAATAATTTTATTGGTTTTCTAATGATTTCGAACAGCATATTCAAATTTGAAATTACCGTGTTTAACGTTGAAAAACTAGCTTGAAATGCTTACTTTTGCATTGAAAATTCAATATTTTTCAAAAGTTTGTAAAACTTAATATTTGCAATAAAACTTTGTGTAAACTGTTGGAAATTGTCAAAAACAATATTTTCTGATCGATACCATATCGATTTTCAATAATTTTATTGGTTTTCTAATGATTTCGAACAGCATATTCAAATTTGAAATTACCGTGTTTAACGTTGAAAAACTAGCTTGAAATGCTTACTTTTGCATTGAAAATTCAATATTTTTCAAAAGTTTGTAAAACTTAATATTTGCAATAAAACTTTGTGTAAACTGTTGGAAATTGTCAAAAACAATATTTTCTGATCGATACCATATCGATTTTCAATAATTTTATTGGTTTTCTAATGATTTCGAACAGCATATTCAAATTTGAAATTACCGTGTTTAACGTTGAAAAACTAGCTTGAAATGCTTACTTTTGCATTGAAAATTCAATATTTTTCAAAAGTTTGTAAAACTTAATATTTGCAATAAAACTTTGTGTAAACTGTTGGAAATTGTCAAAAACAATATTTTCTGATCGATACCATATCGATTTTCAATAATTTTATTGGTTTTCTAATGATTTCGAACAGCATATTCAAATTTGAAATTACCGTGTTTAACGTTGAAAAACTAGCTTGAAATGCTTACTTTTGCATTGAAAATTCAATATTTTTCAAAAGTTTGTAAAACTTAATATTTGCAATAAAACTTTGTGTAAACTGTTGGAAATTGTCAAAAACAATATTTTCTGATCGATACCATATCGATTTTCAATAATTTTATTGGTTTTCTAATGATTTCGAACAGCATATTCAAATTTGAAATTACCGTGTTTAACGTTGAAAAACTAGCTTGTAATGCTTACTTTTGCATTGAAAATTCAATATTTCTCAAAAGTTTGTAAAACTTAATATTTGCAATAAAACTTTGAGTAAACTGTTGGAAATTGTCAAAAACAATATTTTCTGATCGATACCATATCGATTTTCAATAATTTTATTGGTTTTCTAATGATTTCAAACAGCATATTCAAATTTGAAATTACCGTGTTTAACGTTGAAAAACTAACTTGAAATCCTTACTTTTGCATTGAAAATTCAATATTTTTCAAAAGTTTGTAAAACTTAATATTTGCAATAAAACTTTGTGTAAACTGTTGAAAATTGTCAAAAACAATATTTTCTGATCGATACCATATCGATTTTCAATAATTTTATTGGTTTTCTAATGATTTCAAACAGCATATTCAAATTTGAAATTACCGTGTTTAACGTTGAAAAACTAGCTGGAAATGCTTACTTTTGCATTGAAAATTCAATATTTTTCAAAAGTTTGTAAAACTTAATATTTGCAATAAAACTTTGTGTAAACTGTTGGAAATTGTCAAAAACAATATTTTCTGATCGATACCATATCGATTTTCGATAATTTTATTGGTTTTCTAATAATTTCGAACAGCATATTCAAATTTGAAATTACCGTGTTTAACGTTGAAAAACTAGCTTGAAATGCTTACTTTTGCATTGAAAATTCAATATTTTTCAAAAGTTTGTAAAACTTAATATTTGCAATAAAACTTTGTGTAAACTGTTGGAAATTGTCAAAAACAATATTTTCTGATCGATACCATATCGATTTTCAATAATTTTATTGGTTTTCTAATGATTTAGAACAGCATATTCAAATTTGAAATTACCGTGTTTAACGTTGAAAAACTAGCTTGAAATGCTTACTTTTGCATTGAAAATTCAATATTTTTCAAAAGTTTGTAAAACTTAATATTTGCAATAAAACTTTGTGTAAACTGTTGGAAATTGTCAAAAACAATATTTTCTGATCGATACCATATCGATTTTCAATAATTTTATTGGTTTTCTAATGATTTCGAACAGCATATTCAAATTTGAAATTACCGTGTTTAACGTTGAAAAACTAGCTTGAAATGCTTACTTTTGCATTGAAAATTCAATATTTTTCAAAAGTTTGTAAAACTTAATATTTGCAATAAAACTTTGTGTAAACTGTTGGAAATTGTCAAAAACAATATTTTCTGATCGATACCATATCGATTTTCAATAATTTTATTGGTTTTCTAATGATTTCGAACAGCATATTCAAATTTGAAATTACCGTGTTTAACGTTGAAAAACTAGCTTGTAATGCTTACTTTTGCATTGGAAATTCAATATTTCTCAAAAGTTTGTAAAACTTAATATTTGCAATAAAACTTTGAGTAAACTTTTGGAAATTGTCAAAAACAATATTTTCTGATCGATACCATATCGATTTTCAATAATTTTATTGGTTTTCTAATGATTTCAAACAGCATATTCAAATTTGAAATTACCGTGTTTAACGTTGAAAAACTAACTTGAAATCCTTACTTTTGCATTGAAAATTCAATATTTTTCAAAAGTTTGTAAAACTTAATATTTGCAATAAAACTTTGTGTAAACTGTTGAAAATTGTCAAAAACAATATTTTCTGATCGATACCATATCGATTTTCAATAATTTTATTGGTTTTCTAATGATTTCAAACAGCATATTCAAATTTGAAATTACCGTGTTTAACGTTGAAAAACTAGCTGGAAATGCTTACTTTTGCATTGAAAATTCAATATTTTTCAAAAGTTTGTAAAACTTAATATTTGCAATAAAACTTTGTGTAAACTGTTGGAAATTGTCAAAAACAATATTTTCTGATCGATACCATATCGATTTTCGATAATTTTATTGGTTTTCTAATAATTTCGAACAGCATATTCAAATTTGAAATTACCGTGTTTAACGTTGAAAAACTAGCTTGAAATGCTTACTTTTGCATTGAAAATTCAATATTTTTCAAAAGTTTGTAAAACTTAATATTTGCAATAAAACTTTGTGTAAACTGTTGGAAATTGTCAAAAACAATATTTTCTGATCGATACCATATCGATTTTCAATAATTTTATTGGTTTTCTAATGATTTAGAACAGCATATTCAAATTTGAAATTACCGTGTTTAACGTTGAAAAACTAGCTTGAAATGCTTACTTTTGCATTGAAAATTCAATATTTTTCAAAAGTTTGTAAAACTTAATATTTGCAATAAAACTTTGTGTAAACTGTTGGAAATTGTCAAAAACAATATTTTCTGATCGATACCATATCGATTTTCAATAATTTTATTGGTTTTCTAATGATTTCGAACAGCATATTCAAATTTGAAATTACCGTGTTTAACGTTGAAAAACTAGCTTGAAATGCTTACTTTTGCATTGAAAATTCAATATTTTTCAAAAGTTTGTAAAACTTAATATTTGCAATAAAACTTTGTGTAAACTGTTGGAAATTGTCAAAAACAATATTTTCTGATCGATACCATATCGATTTTCAATAATTTTATTGGTTTTCTAATGATTTCGAACACCATATTCAAATTTGAAATTACCGTGTTTAACGTTGAAAAACTAGCTTGTAATGCTTACTTTTGCATTGAAAATTCAATATTTTTCAAAAGTTTGTAAAACTTAATATTTGCAATAAAACTTTGTGTAAACTGTTGAAAATTGTCAAAAACAATATTTTCTGATCGATACCATATCGATTTTCAATAATTTTATTGGTTTTCTAATGATTTCAAACAGCATATTCAAATTTGAAATTACCGTGTTTAACGTTGAAAAACTAGCTGGAAATGCTTACTTTTGCATTGAAAATTCAATATTTTTCAAAAGTTTGTAAAACTTAATATTTGCAATAAAACTTTGTGTAAACTGTTGGAAATTGTCAAAAACAATATTTTCTGATCGATACCATATCGATTTTCAATAATTTTATTGGTTTTCTAATGATTTCGAACAGCATATTCAAATTTGAAATTACCGTGTTTAACGTTGAAAAACTAGCTTGAAATGCTTACTTTTGCATTGAAAATTCAATATTTTTCAAAAGTTTGTAAAACTTAATATTTGCAATAAAACTTTGTGTAAACTGTTGGAAATTGTCAAAAACAATATTTTCTGATCGATACCATATCGATTTTCGATAATTTTATTGGTTTTCTAATAATTTCGAACAGCATATTCAAATTTGAAATTACCGTGTTTAACGTTGAAAAACTAGCTTGAAATGCTTACTTTTGCATTGAAAATTCAATATTTTTCAAAAGTTTGTAAAACTTAATATTTGCAATAAAACTTTGTGTAAACTGTTGGAAATTGTCAAAAACAATATTTTCTGATCGATACCATATCGATTTTCAATAATTTTATTGGTTTTCTAATGATTTAGAACAGCATATTCAAATTTGAAATTACCGTGTTTAACGTTGAAAAACTAGCTTGAAATGCTTACTTTTGCATTGAAAATTCAATATTTTTCAAAAGTTTGTAAAACTTAATATTTGCAATAAAACTTTGTGTAAACTGTTGGAAATTGTCAAAAACAATATTTTCTGATCGATACCATATCGATTTTCAATAATTTTATTGGTTTTCTAATGATTTCGAACAGCATATTCAAATTTGAAATTACCGTGTTTAACGTTGAAAAACTAGCTTGAAATGCTTACTTTTGCATTGAAAATTCAATATTTTTCAAAAGTTTGTAAAACTTAATATTTGCAATAAAACTTTGTGTAAACTGTTGGAAATTGTCAAAAACAATATTTTCTGATCGATACCATATCGATTTTCAATAATTTTATTGGTTTTCTAATGATTTCGAACACCATATTCAAATTTGAAATTACCGTGTTTAACGTTGAAAAACTAGCTTGTAATGCTTACTTTTGCATTGAAAATTCAATATTTTTCAAAAGTTTGTAAAACTTAATATTTGCAATAAAACTTTGTGTAAACTGTTGAAAATTGTCAAAAACAATATTTTCTGATCGATACCATATCGATTTTCAATAATTTTATTGGTTTTCTAATGATTTCAAACAGCATATTCAAATTTGAAATTACCGTGTTTAACGTTGAAAAACTAGCTGGAAATGCTTACTTTTGCATTGAAAATTCAATATTTTTCAAAAGTTTGTAAAACTTAATATTTGCAATAAAACTTTGTGTAAACTGTTGGAAATTGTCAAAAACAATATTTTCTGATCGATACCATATCGATTTTCAATAATTTTATTGGTTTTCTAATGATTTCGAACAGCATATTCAAATTTGAAATTACCGTGTTTAACGTTGAAAAACTAGCTTGAAATGCTTACTTTTGCATTGAAAATTCAATATTTTTCAAAAGTTTGTAAAACTTAATATTTGCAATAAAACTTTGTGTAAACTGTTGGAAATTGTCAAAAACAATATTTTCTGATCGATACCATATCGATTTTCGATAATTTTATTGGTTTTCTAATAATTTCGAACAGCATATTCAAATTTGAAATTACCGTGTTTAACGTTGAAAAACTAGCTTGAAATGCTTACTTTTGCATTGAAAATTCAATATTTTTCAAAAGTTTGTAAAACTTAATATTTGCAATAAAACTTTGTGTAAACTGTTGGAAATTGTCAAAAACAATATTTTCTGATCGATACCATATCGATTTTCGATAATTTTATTGGTTTTCTAATAATTTCGAACAGCATATTCAAATTTGAAATTACCGTGTTTAACGTTGAAAAACTAGCTTGAAATGCTTACTTTTGCATTGAAAATTCAATATTTTTCAAAAGTTTGTAAAACTTAATATTTGCAATAAAACTTTGTGTAAACTGTTGGAAATTGTCAAAAACAATATTTTCTGATCGATACCATATCGATTTTCAATAATTTTATTGGTTTTCTAATGATTTAGAACAGCATATTCAAATTTGAAATTACCGTGTTTAACGTTGAAAAACTAGCTTGAAATGCTTACTTTTGCATTGAAAATTCAATATTTTTCAAAAGTTTGTAAAACTTAATATTTGCAATAAAACTTTGTGTAAACTGTTGGAAATTGTCAAAAACAATATTTTCTGATCGATACCATATCGATTTTCAATAATTTTATTGGTTTTCTAATGATTTCGAACAGCATATTCAAATTTGAAATTACCGTGTTTAACGTTGAAAAACTAGCTTGAAATGCTTACTTTTGCATTGAAAATTCAATATTTTTCAAAAGTTTGTAAAACTTAATATTTGCAATAAAACTTTGTGTAAACTGTTGGAAATTGTCAAAAACAATATTTTCTGATCGATACCATATCGATTTTCAATAATTTTATTGGTTTTCTAATGATTTCGAACAGCATATTCAAATTTGAAATTACCGTGTTTAACGTTGAAAAACTAGCTTGAAATGCTTACTTTTGCATTGAAAATTCAATATTTTTCAAAAGTTTGTAAAACTTAATATTTGCAATAAAACTTTGTGTAAACTGTTGGAAATTGTCAAAAACAATATTTTCTGATCGATACCATATCGATTTTCAATAATTTTATTGGTTTTCTAATGATTTCGAACAGCATATTCAAATTTGAAATTACCGTGTTTAACGTTGAAAAACTAGCTTGTAATGCTTACTTTTGCATTGAAAATTCAATATTTTTCAAAAGTTTGTAAAACTTAATATTTGCAATAAAACTTTGTGTAAACTGTTGAAAATTGTCAAAAACAATATTTTCTGATCGATACCATATCGATTTTCAATAATTTTATTGGTTTTCTAATGATTTCAAACAGCATATTCAAATTTGAAATTACCGTGTTTAACGTTGAAAAACTAGCTGGAAATGCTTACTTTTGCATTGAAAATTCAATATTTTTCAAAAGTTTGTAAAACTTAATATTTGCAATAAAACTTTGTGTAAACTGTTGGAAATTGTCAAAAACAATATTTTCTGATCGATACCATATCGATTTTCAATAATTTTATTGGTTTTCTAATGATTTCGAACAGCATATTCAAATTTGAAATTACCGTGTTTAACGTTGAAAAACTAGCTTGAAATGCTTACTTTTGCATTGAAAATTCAATATTTTTCAAAAGTTTGTAAAACTTAATATTTGCAATAAAACTTTGTGTAAACTGTTGGAAATTGTCAAAAACAATATTTTCTGATCGATACCATATCGATTTTCAATAATTTTATTGGTTTTCTAATGATTTCGAACAGCATATTCAAATTTGAAATTACCGTGTTTAACGTTGAAAAACTAGCTTGTAATGCTTACTATTGCATTGAAAATTCAATATTTCTCAAAAGTTTGTAAAACTTAATATTTGCAATAAAACTTTGTGTAAACTGTTGGAAATTTTCAAAAACAATATTTTCTGATCGATACCATATCGATTTTCGATAATTTTATTGGTTTTCTAATAATTTCGAACAGCATATTCAAATTTGAAATTACCGTGTTTAACGTTGAAAAACTAGCTTGAAATGCTTACTTTTGCATTGAAAATTCAATATTTTTCAAAAGTTTGTAAAACTTAATATTTGCAATAAAACTTTGTGTAAACTGTTGGAAATTGTCAAAAACAATATTTTCTGATCGATACCATATCGATTTTCAATAATTTTATTGGTTTTCTAATGATTTAGAACAGCATATTCAAATTTGAAATTACCGTGTTTAACGTTGAAAAACTAGCTTGAAATGCTTACTTTTGCATTGAAAATTCAATATTTTTCAAAAGTTTGTAAAACTTAATATTTGCAATAAAACTTTGTGTAAACTGTTGGAAATTGTCAAAAACAATATTTTCTGATCGATACCATATCGATTTTCGATAATTTTATTGGTTTTCTAATAATTTCGAACAGCATATTCAAATTTGAAATTACCGTGTTTAACGTTGAAAAACTAGCTTGAAATGCTTACTTTTGCATTGAAAATTCAATATTTTTCAAAAGTTTGTAAAACTTAATATTTGCAATAAAACTTTGTGTAAACTGTTGGAAATTGTCAAAAACAATATTTTCTGATCGATACCATATCGATTTTCAATAATTTTATTGGTTTTCTAATGATTTAGAACAGCATATTCAAATTTGAAATTACCGTGTTTAACGTTGAAAAACTAGCTTGAAATGCTTACTTTTGCATTGAAAATTCAATATTTTTCAAAAGTTTGTAAAACTTAATATTTGCAATAAAACTTTGTGTAAACTGTTGGAAATTGTCAAAAACAATATTTTCTGATCGATACCATATCGATTTTCAATAATTTTATTGGTTTTCTAATGATTTCGAACAGCATATTCAAATTTGAAATTACCGTGTTTAACGTTGAAAAACTAGCTTGAAATGCTTACTTTTGCATTGAAAATTCAATATTTTTCAAAAGTTTGTAAAACTTAATATTTGCAATAAAACTTTGTGTAAACTGTTGGAAATTGTCAAAAACAATATTTTCTGATCGATACCATATCGATTTTCGATAATTTTATTGGTTTTCTAATAATTTCGAACAGCATATTCAAATTTGAAATTACCGTGTTTAACGTTGAAAAACTAGCTTGAAATGCTTACTTTTGCATTGAAAATTCAATATTTTTCAAAAGTTTGTAAAACTTAATATTTGCAATAAAACTTTGTGTAAACTGTTGGAAATTGTCAAAAACAATATTTTCTGATCGATACCATATCGATTTTCAATAATTTTATTGGTTTTCTAATGATTTCGAACAGCATATTCAAATTTGAAATTACCGTGTTTAACGTTGAAAAACTAGCTTGAAATGCTTACTTTTGCATTGAAAATTCAATATTTTTCAAAAGTTTGTAAAACTTAATATTTGCAATAAAACTTTGTGTAAACTGTTGGAAATTGTCAAAAACAATATTTTCTGATCGATACCATATCGATTTTCGATAATTTTATTGGTTTTCTAATAATTTCGAACAGCATATTCAAATTTGAAATTACCGTGTTTAACGTTGAAAAACTAGCTTGAAATGCTTACTTTTGCATTGAAAATTCAATATTTTTCAAAAGTTTGTAAAACTTAATATTTGCAATAAAACTTTGTGTAAACTGTTGGAAATTGTCAAAAACAATATTTTCTGATCGATACCATATCGATTTTCAATAATTTTATTGGTTTTCTAATGATTTCGAACAGCATATTCAAATTTGAAATTACCGTGTTTAACGTTGAAAAACTAGCTTGAAATGCTTACTTTTGCATTGAAAATTCAATATTTTTCAAAAGTTTGTAAAACTTAATATTTGCAATAAAACTTTGTGTAAACTGTTGGAAATTGTCAAAAACAATATTTTCTGATCGATACCATATCGATTTTCGATAATTTTATTGGTTTTCTAATAATTTCGAACAGCATATTCAAATTTGAAATTACCGTGTTTAACGTTGAAAAACTAGCTTGAAATGCTTACTTTTGCATTGAAAATTCAATATTTTTCAAAAGTTTGTAAAACTTAATATTTGCAATAAAACTTTGTGTAAACTGTTGGAAATTGTCAAAAACAATATTTTCTGATCGATACCATATCGATTTTCAATAATTTTATTGGTTTTCTAATGATTTAGAACAGCATATTCAAATTTGAAATTACCGTGTTTAACGTTGAAAAACTAGCTTGAAATGCTTACTTTTGCATTGAAAATTCAATATTTTTCAAAAGTTTGTAAAACTTAATATTTGCAATAAAACTTTGTGTAAACTGTTGGAAATTGTCAAAAACAATATTTTCTGATCGATACCATATCGATTTTCGATAATTTTATTGGTTTTCTAATAATTTCGAACAGCATATTCAAATTTGAAATTACCGTGTTTAACGTTGAAAAACTAGCTTGAAATGCTTACTTTTGCATTGAAAATTCAATATTTTTCAAAAGTTTGTAAAACTTAATATTTGCAATAAAACTTTGTGTAAACTGTTGGAAATTGTCAAAAACAATATTTTCTGATCGATACCATATCGATTTTCAATAATTTTATTGGTTTTCTAATGATTTAGAACAGCATATTCAAATTTGAAATTACCGTGTTTAACGTTGAAAAACTAGCTTGAAATGCTTACTTTTGCATTGAAAATTCAATATTTTTCAAAACTTTGTAAAACTTAATATTTGCAATAAAACTTTGTGTAAACTGTTGGAAATTGTCAAAAACAATATTTTCTGATCGATACCATATCGATTTTCAATAATTTTATTGGTTTTCTAATGATTTCGAACAGCATATTCAAATTTGAAATTACCGTGTTTAACGTTGAAAAACTAGCTTGAAATGCTTACTTTTGCATTGAAAATTCAATATTTTTCAAAAGTTTGTAAAACTTAATATTTGCAATAAAACTTTGTGTAAACTGTTGGAAATTGTCAAAAACAATATTTTCTGATCGATACCATATCGATTTTCGATAATTTTATTGGTTTTCTAATAATTTCGAACAGCATATTCAAATTTGAAATTACCGTGTTTAACGTTGAAAAACTAGCTTGAAATGCTTACTTTTGCATTGAAAATTCAATATTTTTCAAAAGTTTGTAAAACTTAATATTTGCAATAAAACTTTGTGTAAACTGTTGGAAATTGTCAAAAACAATATTTTCTGATCGATACCATATCGATTTTCAATAATTTTATTGGTTTTCTAATGATTTCGAACAGCATATTCAAATTTGAAATTACCGTGTTTAACGTTGAAAAACTAGCTTGAAATGCTTACTTTTGCATTGAAAATTCAATATTTTTCAAAAGTTTGTAAAACTTAATATTTGCAATAAAACTTTGTGTAAACTGTTGGAAATTGTCAAAAACAATATTTTCTGATCGATACCATATCGATTTTCGATAATTTTATTGGTTTTCTAATAATTTCGAACAGCATATTCAAATTTGAAATTACCGTGTTTAACGTTGAAAAACTAGCTTGAAATGCTTACTTTTGCATTGAAAATTCAATATTTTTCAAAAGTTTGTAAAACTTAATATTTGCAATAAAACTTTGTGTAAACTGTTGGAAATTGTCAAAAACAATATTTTCTGATCGATACCATATCGATTTTCAATAATTTTATTGGTTTTCTAATGATTTCGAACAGCATATTCAAATTTGAAATTACCGTGTTTAACGTTGAAAAACTAGCTTGAAATGCTTACTTTTGCATTGAAAATTCAATATTTTTCAAAAGTTTGTAAAACTTAATATTTGCAATAAAACTTTGTGTAAACTGTTGGAAATTGTCAAAAACAATATTTTCTGATCGATACCATATCGATTTTCGATAATTTTATTGGTTTTCTAATAATTTCGAACAGCATATTCAAATTTGAAATTACCGTGTTTAACGTTGAAAAACTAGCTTGAAATGCTTACTTTTGCATTGAAAATTCAATATTTTTCAAAAGTTTGTAAAACTTAATATTTGCAATAAAACTTTGTGTAAACTGTTGGAAATTGTCAAAAACAATATTTTCTGATCGATACCATATCGATTTTCAATAATTTTATTGGTTTTCTAATGATTTAGAACAGCATATTCAAATTTGAAATTACCGTGTTTAACGTTGAAAAACTAGCTTGAAATGCTTACTTTTGCATTGAAAATTCAATATTTTTCAAAAGTTTGTAAAACTTAATATTTGCAATAAAACTTTGTGTAAACTGTTGGAAATTGTCAAAAACAATATTTTCTGATCGATACCATATCGATTTTCGATAATTTTATTGGTTTTCTAATAATTTCGAACAGCATATTCAAATTTGAAATTACCGTGTTTAACGTTGAAAAACTAGCTTGAAATGCTTACTTTTGCATTGAAAATTCAATATTTTTCAAAAGTTTGTAAAACTTAATATTTGCAATAAAACTTTGTGTAAACTGTTGGAAATTGTCAAAAACAATATTTTCTGATCGATACCATATCGATTTTCAATAATTTTATTGGTTTTCTAATGATTTCGAACAGCATATTCAAATTTGAAATTACCGTGTTTAACGTTGAAAAACTAGCTTGAAATGCTTACTTTTGCATTGAAAATTCAATATTTTTCAAAAGTTTGTAAAACTTAATATTTGCAATAAAACTTTGTGTAAACTGTTGGAAATTGTCAAAAACAATATTTTCTGATCGATACCATATCGATTTTCGATAATTTTATTGGTTTTCTAATAATTTCGAACAGCATATTCAAATTTGAAATTACCGTGTTTAACGTTGAAAAACTAGCTTGAAATGCTTACTTTTGCATTGAAAATTCAATATTTTTCAAAAGTTTGTAAAACTTAATATTTGCAATAAAACTTTGTGTAAACTGTTGGAAATTGTCAAAAACAATATTTTCTGATCGATACCATATCGATTTTCAATAATTTTATTGGTTTTCTAATGATTTAGAACAGCATATTCAAATTTGAAATTACGGTAATTTCAAATTTGAATATGCTGTTCTAAATCATTATTTTCTGATCGTTTAACGTTGAAAAACTAGCTTGAAATGCTTACTTTTGCATTGAAAATTCAATATTTTTCAAAAGTTTGTAAAACTTAATATTTGCAATAAAACTTTGTGTAAACTGTTGGAAATTGTCAAAAACAATATTTTCTGATCGATACCATATCGATTTTCAATAATTTTATTGGTTTTCTAATGATTTCGAACAGCATATTCAAATTTGAAATTACCGTGTTTAACGTTGAAAAACTAGCTTGTAATGCTTACTTTTGCATTGAAAATTCAATATTTTTCAAAAGTTTGTAAAACTTAATATTTGCAATAAAACTTTGTGTAAACTGTTGAAAATTGTCAAAAACAATATTTTCTGATCGATACCATATCGATTTTCAATAATTTTATTGGTTTTCTAATGATTTCAAACAGCATATTCAAATTTGAAATTACCGTGTTTAACGTTGAAAAACTAGCTGGAAATGCTTACTTTTGCATTGAAAATTCAATATTTTTCAAAAGTTTGTAAAACTTAATATTTGCAATAAAACTTTGTGTAAACTGTTGGAAATTGTCAAAAACAATATTTTCTGATCGATACCATATCGATTTTCAATAATTTTATTGGTTTTCTAATGATTTCGAACAGCATATTCAAATTTGAAATTACCGTGTTTAACGTTGAAAAACTAGCTTGAAATGCTTACTTTTGCATTGAAAATTCAATATTTTTCAAAAGTTTGTAAAACTTAATATTTGCAATAAAACTTTGTGTAAACTGTTGGAAATTGTCAAAAACAATATTTTCTGATCGATACCATATCGATTTTCAATAATTTTATTGGTTTTCTAATGATTTCGAACAGCATATTCAAATTTGAAATTACCGTGTTTAACGTTGAAAAACTAGCTTGAAATGCTTACTTTTGCATTGAAAATTCAATATTTCTCAAAAGTTTGTAAAACTTAATATTTGCAATAAAACTTTGTGTAAACTGTTGGAAATTGTCAAAAACAATATTTTCTGATCGATACCATATCTATTTTCGATAATTTTATTGGTTTTCTAATAATTTCGAACAGCATATTCAAATTTGAAATTACCGTGTTTAACGTTGAAAAACTAGCTTGAAATGCTTACTTTTGCATTGAAAATTCAATATTTTTCAAAAGTTTGTAAAACTTAATATTTGCAATAAAACTTTGTGTAAACTGTTGGAAATTGTCAAAAACAATATTTTCTGATCGATACCATATCGATTTTCAATAATTTTATTGGTTTTCTAATGATTTAGAACAGCATATTCAAATTTGAAATTACCGTGTTTAACGTTGAAAAACTAGCTTGAAATGCTTACTTTTGCTTTGAAAATTCAATATTTTTCAAAAGTTTGTAAAACTTAATATTTGCAATAAAACTTTGTGTAAACTGTTGGAAATTGTCAAAAACAATATTTTCTGATCGATACCATATCGATTTTCAATAATTTTATTGGTTTTCTAATGATTTCGAACAGCATATTCAAATTTGAAATTACCGTGTTTAACGTTGAAAAACTAGCTTGAAATGATTACTTTTGCATTGAAAATTCAATATTTTTCAAAAGTTTGTAAAACTTAATATTTGCAATAAAACTTTGTGTAAACTGTTGGAAATTGTAAAAAACAATATTTTCTGATCGATACCATATCGATTTTCAATAATTTTATTGGTTTTCTAATGATTTCAAACAGCATATTCAAATTTGAAATTACCGTGTTTAACGTTGAAAAACTAGCTTGAAATGCTTACTTTTGCATTGAAAATTCAATATTTTTCAAAAGTTTGTAAAACTTAATATTTGCAATAAAACTTTGTGTAAACTGTTGGAAATTGTCAAAAACAATATTTTCTGATCGATACCATATCGATTTTCAATAATTTTATTGGTTTTCTAATGATTTCGAACAGCATATTCAAATTTGAAATTACCGTGTTTAACGTTGAAAAACTAGCTTGAAATGCTTACTTTTGCATTGAAAATTCAATATTTTTCAAAAGTTTGTAAAACTTAATATTTGCAATAAAACTTTGTGTAAACTGTTGGAAATTGTCAAAAACAATATTTTCTGATCGATACCATATCGATTTTCAATAATTTTATTGGTTTTCTAATGATTTCGAACAGCATATTCAAATTTGAAATTACCGTGTTTAACGTTGAAAAACTAGCTTGTAATGCTTACTATTGCTTTGAAAATTCAATATTTCTCAAAAGTTTGTAAAACTTAATATTTGCAATAAAACTTTGTGTAAACTGTTGGAAATTGTCAAAAACAATATTTTCTGATCGATACCATATCGATTTTCGATAATTTTATTGGTTTTCTAATGATTTCGAACAGCATATTCAAATTTGAAATTACCGTGTTTAACGTTGAAAAACTAGCTTGAAATGCTTACTTTTGCATTGAAAATTCAATATTTTTCAAAAGTTTGTAAAACTTAATATTTGCAATAAAACTTTGTGTAAACTGTTGGAAATTGTCAAAAACAATATTTTCTGATCGATACCATATCGATTTTCAATAATTTTATTGGTTTTCTAATGATTTCGAACAGCATATTCAAATTTGAAATTACCGTGTTTAACGTTGAAAAACTGGCTTGTAATGCTTACTTTTGCATTGAAAATTCAATATTTTTCAAAAGTTTGTAAAACTTAATATTTGCAATAAAACTTTGTGTAAACTGTTGAAAATTGTCAAAAACAATATTTTCTGATCGATACCATATCGATTTTCAATAATTTTATTGGTTTTCTAATGATTTCAAACAGCATATTCAAATTTGAAATTACCGTGTTTAACGTTGAAAAACTAGCTGGAAATGCTTACTTTTGCATTGAAAATTCAATATTTTTCAAAAGTTTGTAAAACTTAATATTTGCAATAAAACTTTGTGTAAACTGTTGGAAATTGTCAAAAACAATATTTTCTGATCGATACCATATCGATTTTCAATAATTTTATTGGTTTTCTAATGATTTCGAACAGCATATTCAAATTTGAAATTACCGTGTTTAACGTTGAAAAACTAGCTTGAAATGCTTACTTTTGCATTGAAAATTCAATATTTTTCAAAAGTTTGTAAAACTTAATATTTGCAATAAAACTTTGTGTAAACTGTTGGAAATTGTCAAAAACAATATTTTCTGATCGATACCATATCGATTTTCAATAATTTTATTGGTTTTCTAATGATTTCGAACAGCATATTCAAATTTGAAATTACCGTGTTTAACGTTGAAAAACTAGCTTGAAATGCTTACTTTTGCATTGAAAATTCAATATTTTTCAAAAGTTTGTAAAACTTAATATTTGCAATAAAACTTTGTGTAAACTGTTGGAAATTGTCAAAAACAATATTTTCTGATCGATACCATATCGATTTTCAATAATTTTATTGGTTTTCTAATGATTTCGAACAGCATATTCAAATTTGAAATTACCGTGTTTAACGTTGAAAAACTAGCTTGTAATGCTTACTTTTGCATTGAAAATTCAATATTTCTCAAAAGTTTGTAAAACTTAATATTTGCAATAAAACTTTGTGTAAACTGTTGGAAATTGTCAAAAACAATATTTTCTGATCGATACCATATCGATTTTCAATAATTTTATTGGTTTTCTAATGATTTCAAACAGCATATTCAAATTTGAAATTACCGTGTTTAACGTTGAAAAACTAACTTGAAATCCTTACTTTTGCATTGAAAATTCAATATTTTTCAAAAGTTTGTAAAACTTAATATTTGCAATAAAACTTTGTGTAAACTGTTGGAAATTGTCAAAAACAATATTTTCTGATCGATACCATATCGATTTTCAATAATTTTATTGGTTTTCTAATGATTTCGAAAAGCATATTCAAATTTGAAATTACCGTGTTTAACGTTGAAAAACTAGCTTGAAATGCTTACTTTTGCATTGAAAATTCAATATTTTTCAAAAGTTTGTAAAACTTAATATTTGCAATAAAACTTTGTGTAAACTGTTGGAAATTGTCAAAAACAATATTTTCTGATCGATACCATATCGATTTTCAATAATTTTATTGGTTTTCTAATGATTTCGAACAGCATATTCAAATTTGAAATTACCGTGTTTAACGTTGAAAAACTAGCTTGTAATGCTTACTTTTGCATTGAAAATTCAATATTTCTCAAAAGTTTGTAAAACTTAATATTTGCAATAAAACTTTGTGTAAACTGTTGGAAATTGTCAAAAACAATATTTTCTGATCGATACCATATCGATTTTCAATAATTTTATTGGTTTTCTAATGATTTCAAACAGCATATTCAAATTTGAAATTACCGTGTTTAACGTTGAAAAACTAACTTGAAATCCTTACTTTTGCATTGAAAATTCAAAATTTTTCAAAAGTTTGTAAAACTTAATATTTGCAATAAAACTTTGTGTAAACTGTTGAAAATTGTCAAAAACAATATTTTCTGATCGATACCATATCGATTTTCAATAATTTTATTGGTTTTCTAATGATTTCAAACAGCATATTCAAATTTGAAATTACCGTGTTTAACGTTGAAAAACTAGCTGGAAATGCTTACTTTTGCATTGAAAATTCAATATTTTTCAAAAGTTTGTAAAACTTAATATTTGCAATAAAACTTTGTGTAAACTGTTGGAAATTGTCAAAAACAATATTTTCTGATCGATACCATATCGATTTTCAATAATTTTATTGGTTTTCTAATGATTTCAAACAGCATATTCAAATTTGAAATTACCGTGTTTAACGTTGAAAAACTAACTTGAAATCCTTACTTTTGCATTGAAAATTCAATATTTTTCAAAAGTTTGTAAAACTTAATATTTGCAATAAAACTTTGTGTAAACTGTTGAAAATTGTCAAAAACAATATTTTCTGATCGATACCATATCGATTTTCAATAATTTTATTGGTTTTCTAATGATTTCAAACAGCATATTCAAATTTGAAATTACCGTGTTTAACGTTGAAAAACTAGCTGGAAATGCTTACTTTTGCATTGAAAATTCAATATTTTTCAAAAGTTTGTAAAACTTAATATTTGCAATAAAACTTTGTGTAAACTGTTGGAAATTGTCAAAAACAATATTTTCTGATCGATACCATATCGATTTTCAATAATTTTATTGGTTTTCTAATCATTTCGAACAGCATATTCAAATTTGAAATTACCGTGTTTAACGTTGAAAAACTAGCTTGAAATGCTTACTTTTGCATTGAAAATTCAATATTTTTCAAAAGTTTGTAAAACTTAATATTTGCAATAAAACTTTGTGCAAACTGTTGGAAATTGTCAAAAACAATATTTTCTGATCGATACCATATCGATTTTCAATAATTTTATTGGTTTTCTAATGATTTCGAACAGCATATTCAAATTTGAAATTACCGTGTTTAACGTTGAAAAACTAGCTTGTAATGCTTACTTTTGCATTGAAAATTCAATATTTCTCAAAAGTTTGTAAAACTTAATATTTGCAATAAAACTTTGTGTAAACTGTTGGAAATTGTCAAAAACAATATTTTCTGATCGATACCATATCGATTTTCAATAATTTTATTGGTTTTCTAATGATTTCGAACAGCATATTCAAATTTGAAATTACCGTGTTTAACGTTGAAAAACTAGCTTGAAATGCTTACTTTTGCATTGAAAATTCAATATTTTTCAAAAGTTTGTAAAACTTAATATTTGCAATAAAACTTTGTGTAAACTGTTGGAAATTGTCAAAAACAATATTTTCTGATCGATACCATATCGATTTTCAATAATTTTATTGGTTTTCTAATGATTTCGAACAGCATATTCAAATTTGAAATTACCGTGTTTAACGTTGAAAAACTAGCTTGTAATGCTTACTTTTGCATTGAAAATTCAATATTTCTCAAAAGTTTGTAAAACTTAATATTTGCAATAAAACTTTGTGTAAACTGTTGGAAATTGTCAAAAACAATATTTTCTGATCGATACCATATCGATTTTCAATAATTTTATTGGTTTTCTAATGATTTCAAACAGCATATTCAAATTTGAAATTACCGTGTTTAACGTTGAAAAACTAACTTGAAATCCTTACTTTTGCATTGAAAATTCAATATTTTTCAAAAGTTTGTAAAACTTAATATTTGAAGAAAACTTTGTGCAAACTGTTGGAAATTGTCAAAAACAATATGTTCTGATCGATACCATATCGATTTTCAATAATTTTATTGGTTTTCTAATGATTTCAAACAGCATATTCAAATTTGAAATTACCGTGTTTAACGTTGAAAAACTAGCTGGAAATGCTTACTTTTGCATTGAAAATTCAATATTTTTCAAAAGTTTGTAAAACTTAATATTTGCAATAAAACTTTGTGTAAACTGTTGGAAATTGTCAAAAACAATATTTTCTGATCGATACCATATCGATTTTCAATAATTTTATTGGTTTTCTAATGATTTCAAACAGCATATTCAAATTTGAAATTACCGTGTTTAACGTTGAAAAACTAACTTGAAATCCTTACTTTTGCATTGAAAATTCAATATTTTTCAAAAGTTTGTAAAACTTAATATTTGCAATAAAACTTTGTGTAAACTGTTGAAAATTGTCAAAAACAATATTTTCTGATCGATACCATATCGATTTTCAATAATTTTATTGGTTTTCTAATGATTTCAAACAGCATATTCAAATTTGAAATTACCGTGTTTAACGTTGAAAAACTAGCTGGAAATGCTTACTTTTGCATTGAAAATTCAATATTTTTCAAAAGTTTGTAAAACTTAATATTTGCAATAAAACTTTGTGTAAACTGTTGGAAATTGTCAAAAACAATATTTTCTGATCGATACCATATCGATTTTCACTAATTTTATTGGTTTTCTAATGATTTCGAACAGCATATTCAAATTTGAAATTACCGTGTTTAACGTTGAAAAACTAGCTTGAAATGCTTACTTTTGCATTGAAAATTCAATATTTTTCAAAAGTTTGTAAAACTTAATATTTGAAGAAAACTTTGTGCAAACTGTTGGAAATTGTCAAAAACAATATTTTCTGATCGATACCATATAGATTTTCAATAATTTTATTGGTTTTCTAATGATTTCGAACAGCATATTCAAATTTGAAATTACCGTGTTTAACGTTGAAAAACTAGCTTGTAATGCTTACTTTTGCATTGAAAATTCAATATTTCTCAAAAGTTTGTAAAACTTAATATTTGCAATAAAACTTTGTGTAAACTGTTGGAAATTGTCAAAAACAATATTTTCTGATCGATACCATATCGATTTGCGATAATTTTATTGGTTTTCTAATAATTTCGAACAGCATATTCAAATTTGAAATTACCGTGTTTAACGTTGAAAAACTAGCTTGAAATGCTTACTTTTGCATTGAAAATTCAATATTTTTCAAAAGTTTGTAAAACTTAATATTTGCAATAAAACTTTGTGTAAACTGTTGGAAATTGTCAAAAACAATATTTTCTGATCGATACCATATCGATTTTCAATAATTTTATTGGTTTTCTAATGATTTCGAACAGCATATTCAAATTTGAAATTACCGTGTTTAACGTTGCAAAACTAGCTTGAAATGCTTACTTTTGCATTGAAAATTCAATATTTTTCAAAAGTTTGTAAAACATAATATTTGCAATAAAACTTTGTGTAAACTGTTGGAAATTGTCAAAAACAATATTTTCTGATCGATACCATATCGATTTTCAATAATTTTATTGGTTTTCTAATGATTTCGAACAGCATATTCAAATTTGAAATTACCGTGTTTAACGTTGAAAAACTAGCTTGTAATGCTTACTTTTGCATTGAAAATTCAATATTTCTCAAAAGTTTGTAAAACTTAATATTTGCAATAAAACTTTGTGTAAACTGTTGGAAATTGTCAAAAACAATATTTTCTGATCGATACCATATCGATTTTCACTAATTTTATTGGTTTTCTAATGATTTCAAACAGCATATTCAAATTTGAAATTACCGTTTTTAACGTTGAAAAACTAACTTGAAATCCTTACTTTTGCATTGAAAATTCAATATTTTTCAAAAGTTTGTAAAACTTAATATTTGCAATAAAACTTTGTGTAAACTGTTGAAAATTGTCAAAAACAATATTTTCTGATCGATACCATATCGATTTTCAATAATTTTATTGGTTTTCTAATGATTTCAAACAGCATATTCAAATTTGAAATTACCGTGTTTAACGTTGAAAAACTAGCTGGAAATGCTTACTTTTGCATTGAAAATTCAATATTTTTCAAAAGTTTGTAAAACTTAATATTTGCAATAAAACTTTGTGTAAACTGTTGGAAATTGTCAAAAACAATATTTTCTGATCGATACCATATCGATTTTCAATAATTTTATTGGTTTTCTAATGATTTCAAACAGCATATTCAAATTTGAAATTACCGTGTTTAACGTTGAAAAACTAACTTGAAATCCTTACTTTTGCATTGAAAATTCAATATTTTTCAAAAGTTTGTAAAACTTAATATTTGCAATAAAACTTTGTGTAAACTGTTGAAAATTGTCAAAAACAATATTTTCTGATCGATACCATATCGATTTTCAATAATTTTATTGGTTTTCTAATGATTTCAAACAGCATATTCAAATTTGAAATTACCGTGTTTAACGTTGAAAAACTAGCTGGAAATGCTTACTTTTGCATTGAAAATTCAATATTTCTCAAAAGTTTGTAAAACTTAATATTTGCAATAAAACTTTGTGTAAACTGTTGGAAATTGTCAAAAACAATATTTTCTGATCGATACCATATCGATTTGCGATAATTTTATTGGTTTTCTAATAATTTCGAACAGCATATTCAAATTTGAAATTACCGTGTTTAACGTTGAAAAACTAGCTTGAAATGCTTACTTTTGCATTGAAAATTCAATATTTTTCAAAAGTTTGTAAAACTTAATATTTGCAATAAAACTTTGTGTAAACTGTTGGAAATTGTCAAAAACAATATTTTCTGATCGATACCATATCGATTTTCAATAATTTTATTGGTTTTCTAATGATTTAGAACAGCATATTCAAATTTGAAATTACCGTGTTTAACGTTGAAAAACTAGCTTGAAATGCTTACTTTTGCATTGAAAATTCAATATTTTTCAAAAGTTTGTAAAACTTAATATTTGCAATAAAACTTTGTGTAAACTGTTGGAAATTGTCAAAAACAATATTTTCTGATCGATACCATATCGATTTTCAATAATTTTATTGGTTTTCTAATGATTTCGAACAGCATATTCAAATTTGAAATTACCGTGTTTAACGTTGAAAAACTAGCTTGAAATGCTTACTTTTGCATTGAAAATTCAATATTATTCAAAAGTTTGTAAAACTTAATATTTGCAATAAAACTTTGTGTAAACTGTTGGAAATTGTCAAAAACAATATTTTCTGATCGATACCATATCGATTTTCAATAATTTTATTGGTTTTCTAATGATTTCGAACAGCATATTCAAATTTGAAATTACCGTGTTTAACGTTGAAAAACTAGCTTGTAATGCTTACTTTTGCATTGAAAATTCAATATTTTTCAAAAGTTTGTAAAACTTAATATTTGCAATAAAACTTTGTGTAAACTGTTGAAAATTGTCAAAAACAATATTTTCTGATCGATACCATATCGATTTTCAATAATTTTATTGGTTTTCTAATGATTTCAAACAGCATATTCAAATTTGAAATTACCGTGTTTAACGTTGAAAAACTAGCTGGAAATGCTTACTTTTGCATTGAAAATTCAATATTTTTCAAAAGTTTGTAAAACTTAATATTTGCAATAAAACTTTGTGTAAACTGTTGGAAATTGTCAAAAACAATATTTTCTGATCGATACCATATCGATTTTCAATAATTTTATTGGTTTTCTAATGATTTCGAACAGCATATTCAAATTTGAAATTACCGTGTTTAACGTTGAAAAACTAGCTTGAAATGCTTACTTTTGCATTGAAAATTCAATATTTTTCAAAAGTTTGTAAAACTTAATATTTGCAATAAAACTTTGTGTAAACTGTTGGAAATTGTCAAAAACAATATTTTCTGATCGATACCATATCGATTTTCAATAATTTTATTGGTTTACTAATGATTTCAAACAGCATATTCAAATTTGAAATTACCGTGTTTAACGTTGAAAAACTAACTTGAAATCCTTACTTTTGCATTGAAAATTCAATATTTTTCAAAAGTTTGTAAAACTTAATATTTGCAATAAAACTTTGTGTAAACTGTTGAAAATTGTCAAAAACAATATTTTCTGATCGATACCATATCGATTTTCAATAATTTTATTGGTTTTCTAATGATTTCAAACAGCATATTCAAATTTGAAATTACCGTGTTTAACGTTGAAAAACTAGCTGGAAATGCTTACTTTTGCATTGAAAATTCAATATTTTTCAAAAGTTTGTAAAACTTAATATTTGCAATAAAACTTTTGTAAACTGTTGGAAATTGTCAAAAACAATATTTTCTGATCGATACCATATCGATTTTCGATAATTTTATTGGTTTTCTAATAATTTCGAACAGCATATTCAAATTTGAAATTACCGTGTTTAACGTTGAAAAACTAGCTTGAAATGCTTACTTTTGCATTGAAAATTCAATATTTTTCAAAAGTTTGTAAAACTTAATATTTGCAATAAAACTTTGTGTAAACTGTTGGAAATTGTCAAAAACAATATTTTCTGATCGATACCATATCGATTTTCAATAATTTTATTGGTTTTCTCATGATTTAGAACAGCATATTCAAATTTGAAATTACCGTGTTTAACGTTGAAAAACTAGCTTGAAATGCTTACTTTTGCATTGAAAATTCAATATTTTTCAAAAGTTTGTAAAACTTAATATTTGCAATAAAACTTTGTGTAAACTGTTGGAAATTGTCAAAAACAATATTTTCTGATCGATACCATATCGATTTTCAATAATTTTATTGGTTTTCTAATGATTTCGAACAGGATATTCAAATTTGAAATTACCGTGTTTAACGTTGAAAAACTAGCTTGAAATGCTTACTTTTGCATTGAAAATTCAATATTTTTCAAAAGTTTGTAAAACTTAATATTTGCAATAAAACTTTGTGTAAACTGTTGGAAATTGTCAAAAACAATATTTTCTGATCGATACCATATCGATTTTCAATAATTTTATTGGTTTACTAATGATTTCAAACAGCATATTCAAATTTGAAATTACCGTGTTTAACGTTGAAAAACTAACTTGAAATCCTTACTTTTGCATTGAAAATTCAATATTTTTCAAAAGTTTGTAAAACTTAATATTTGCAATAAAACTTTGTGTAAACTGTTGAAATATTCAAAAACAATATTTTCTGATCGATACCATATCGATTTTCAATAATTTTATTGGTTTTCTAATGATTTCAAACAGCATATTCAAATTTGAAATTACCGTGTTTAACGTTGAAAAACTAGCTGGAAATGCTTACTTTTGCATTGAAAATTCAATATTTTTCAAAAGTTTGTAAAACTTAATATTTGCAATAAAACTTTGTGTAAACTGTTGGAAATTGTCAAAAACAATATTTTCTGATCGATACCATATCGATTTTCGATAATTTTATTGGTTTTCTAATAATTTCGAACAGCATATTCAAATTTGAAATTACCGTGTTTAACGTTGAAAAACTAGCTTGAAATGCTTACTTTTGCATTGAAAATTCAATATTTTTCAAAAGTTTGTAAAACTTAATATTTGCAATAAAACTTTGTGTAAACTGTTGGAAATTGTCAAAAACAATATTTTCTGATCGATACCATATCGATTTTCAATAATTTTATTGGTTTTCTCATGATTTAGAACAGCATATTCAAATTTGAAATTACCGTGTTTAACGTTGAAAAACTAGCTTGAAATGCTTACTTTTGCATTGAAAATTCAATATTTTTCAAAAGTTTTTAAAACTTAATATTTGCAATAAAACTTTGTGTAAACTGTTGGAAATTGTCAAAAACAATATTTTCTGATCGATACCATATCGATTTTCAATAATTTTATTGGTTTTCTAATGATTTCGAACAGCATATTCAAATTTGAAATTACCGTGTTTAACGTTGAAAAACTAGCTTGAAATGCTTACTTTTGCATTGAAAATTCAATATTTTTCAAAAGTTTGTAAAACTTAATATTTGCAATAAAACTTTGTGTAAACTGTTGGAAATTGTCAAAAACAATATTTTCTGATCGATACCATATCGATTTTCAATAATTTTATTGGTTTTCTAATGATTTCGAACAGCATATTCAAATTTGAAATTACCGTGTTTAACGTTGAAAAACTAGCTTGTAATGCTTACTTTTGCATTGAAAATTCAATATTTTTCAAAAGTTTGTAAAACTTAAAATTTGCAATAAAACTTTGTGTAAACTGTTGAAAATTGTCAAAAACAATATTTTCTGTTCGATACCATATCGATTTTCAATAATTTTATTGGTTTTCTAATGATTTCAAACAGCATATTCAAATTTGAAATTTCCGTGTTTAACGTTGAAAAACTAGCTGGAAATGCTTACTTTTGCATTGAAAATTCAATATTTTTCAAAAGTTTGTAAAACTTAATATTTGCAATAAAACTTTGTGTAAACTGTTGGAAATTGTCAAAAACAATATTTTCTGATCGATACCATATCGATTTTCAATAATTTTATTGGTTTTCTAATGATTTCGAGCAGCATATTCAAATTTGAAATTACCGTGTTTAACGTTGAAAAACTAGCTTGAAATGCTTACTTTTGCATTGAAAATTCAATATTTTTCAAAAGTTTGTAAAACTTAATATTTGCAATAAAACTTTGTGTAAACTGTTGGAAATTGTCAAAAACAATATTTTCTGATCGATACCATATCGATTTTCGATAATTTTATTGGTTTTCTAATAATTTCGAACAGCATATTCAAATTTGAAATTACCGTGTTTAACGTTGAAAAACTAGCTTGAAATGCTTACTTTTGCATTGAAAATTCAATATTTTTCAAAAGTTTGTAAAACTTAATATTTGCAATAAAACTTTGTGTAAACTGTTGGAAATTGTCAAAAACAATATTTTCTGATCGATACCATATCGATTTTCAATAATTTTATTGGTTTTCTAATGATTTAGAACAGCATATTCAAATTTGAAATTACCGTGTTTAACGTTGAAAAACTAGCTTGAAATGCTTACTTTTGCATTGAAAATTCAATATTTTTCAAAAGTTTGTAAAACTTAATATTTGCAATAAAACTTTGTGTAAACTGTTGGAAATTGTCAAAAACAATATTTTCTGATCGATACCATAACGATTTTCGATAATTTTATTGGTTTTCTAATAATTTCGAACAGCGTATTCAAATTTGAAATTACCGTGTTTAACGTTGAAAAACTAGCTTGAAATGCTTACTTTTGCATTGAAAATTCAATATTTTTCAAAAGTTTGTAAAACTTAATATTTGCAATAAAACTTTGTGTAAACTGTTGGAAATTGTCAAAAACAATATTTTCTGATCGATACCATATCGATTTTCAATAATTTTATTGGTTTTCTAATGATTTAGAACAGCATATTCAAATTTGAAATTACCGTGTTTAACGTTGAAAAACTAGCTTGAAATGCTTACTTTTGCATTGAAAATTCAATATTTTTCAAAAGTTTGTAAAACTTAATATTTGCAATAAAACTTTGTGTAAACTGTTGGAAATTGTCAAAAACAATATTTTCTGATCGATACCATATCGATTTTCAATAATTTTATTGGTTTTCTAATGATTTCGAACAGCATATTCAAATTTGAAATTACCGTGTTTAACGTTGAAAAACTAGCTTGAAATGCTTACTTTTGCATTGAAAATTCAATATTTTTCAAAAGTTTGTAAAACTTAATATTTGCAATAAAACTTTGTGTAAACTGTTGGAAATTGTCAAAAACAATATTTTCTGATCGATACCATATCGATTTTCGATAATTTTATTGGTTTTCTAATAATTTCGAACAGCATATTCAAATTTGAAATTACCGTGTTTAACGTTGAAAAACTAGCTTGAAATGCTTACTTTTGCATTGAAAATTCAATATTTTTCAAAAGTTTGTAAAACTTAATATTTGCAATAAAACTTTGTGTAAACTGTTGGAAATTGTCAAAAACAATATTTTCTGATCGATACCATATCGATTTTCAATAATTTTATTGGTTTTCTAATGATTTCGAACAGCATATTCAAATTTGAAATTACCGTGTTTAACGTTGAAAAACTAGCTTGAAATGCTTACTTTTGCATTGAAAATTCAATATTTTTCAAAAGTTTGTAAAACTTAATATTTGCAATAAAACTTTGTGTAAACTGTTGGAAATTGTCAAAAACAATATTTTCTGATCGATACCATATCGATTTTCGATAATTTTATTGGTTTTCTAATAATTTCGAACAGCATATTCAAATTTGAAATTACCGTGTTTAACGTTGAAAAACTAGCTTGAAATGCTTACTTTTGCATTGAAAATTCAATATTTTTCAAAAGTTTGTAAAACTTAATATTTGCAATAAAACTTTGTGTAAACTGTTGGAAATTGTCAAAAACAATATTTTCTGATCGATACCATATCGATTTTCAATAATTTTATTGGTTTTCTAATGATTTAGAACAGCATATTCAAATTTGAAATTACGGTAATTTCAAATTTGAATATGCTGTTCTAAATCATTATTTTCTGATCGTTTAACGTTGAAAAACTAGCTTGAAATGCTTACTTTTGCATTGAAAATTCAATATTTTTCAAAAGTTTGTAAAACTTAATATTTGCAATAAAACTTTGTGTAAACTGTTGGAAATTGTCAAAAACAATATTTTCTGATCGATACCATATCGATTTTCAATAATTTTATTGGTTTTCTAATGATTTCGAACAGCATATTCAAATTTGAAATTACCGTGATTAACGTTGAAAAACTAGCTTGAAATGCTTACTTTTGCATTGAAAATTCAATATTTTTCAAAAGTTTGTAAAACTTAATATTTGCAATAAAACTTTGTGTAAACTGTTTGAAATTGTCAAAAACAATATTTTCTGATCGATACCATATCGATTTTCAATAATTTTATTGGTTTTCTAATGATTTCGAACAGCATATTCAAATTTGAAATTACCGTGTTTAACGTTGAAAAACTAGCTTGTAATGCTTACTTTTGCATTGAAAATTCAATATTTTTCAAAAGTTTGTAAAACTTAATATTTGCAATAAAACTTTGTGTAAACTGTTGAAAATTGTCAAAAACAATATTTTCTGATCGATACCATATCGATTTTCAATAATTTTATTGGTTTTCTAATGATTTCAAACAGCATATTCAAATTTGAAATTACCGTGTTTAACGTTGAAAAACTAGCTGGAAATGCTTACTTTTGCATTGAAAATTCAATATTTTTCAAAAGTTTGTAAAACTTAATATTTGCAATAAAACTTTGTGTAAACTGTTGGAAATTGTCAAAAACAATATTTTCTGATCGATACCATATCGATTTTCAATAATTTTATTGGTTTTCTAATGATTTCGAACAGCATATTCAAATTTGAAATTACCGTGTTTAACGTTGAAAAACTAGCTTGAAATGCTTACTTTTGCATTGAAAATTCAATATTTTTCAAAAGTTTGTAAAACTTAATATTTGCAATAAAACTTTGTGTAAACTGTTGGAAATTGTCAAAAACAATATTTTCTGATCGATACCATATCGATTTTCAATAATTTTATTGGTTTTCTAATGATTTCGAACAGCATATTCAAATTTGAAATTACCGTGTTTAACGTTGAAAAACTAGCTTGAAATGCTTACTTTTGCATTGAAAATTCAATATTTCTCAAAAGTTTGTAAAACTTAATATTTGCAATAAAACTTTGTGTAAACTGTTGGAAATTGTCAAAAACAATATTTTCTGATCGATACCATATCGATTTTCGATAATTTTATTGGTTTTCTAATAATTTCGAACAGCATATTCAAATTTGAAATTACCGTGTTTAACGTTGAAAAACTAGCTTGAAATGCTTACTTTTGCATTGAAAATTCAATATTTTTCAAAAGTTTGTAAAACTTAATATTTGCAATAAAACTTTGTGTAAACTGTTGGAAATTGTCAAAAACAATATTTTCTGATCGATACCATATCGATTTTCAATAATTTTATTGGTTTTCTAATGATTTAGAACAGCATATTCAAATTTGAAATTACCGTGTTTAACGTTGAAAAACTAGCTTGAAATGCTTACTTTTGCTTTGAAAATTCAATATTTTTCAAAAGTTTGTAAAACTTAATATTTGCAATAAAACTTTGTGTAAACTGTTGGAAATTGTCAAAAACAATATTTTCTGATCGATACCATATCGATTTTCAATAATTTTATTGGTTTTCTAATGATTTCGAACAGCATATTCAAATTTGAAATTACCGTGTTTAACGTTGAAAAACTAGCTTGAAATGCTTACTTTTGCATTGAAAATTCAATATTTTTCAAAAGTTTGTAAAACTTAATATTTGCAATAAAACTTTGTGTAAACTGTTGGAAATTGTCAAAAACAATATTTTCTGATCGATACCATATCGATTTTCAATAATTTTATTGGTTTTCTAATGATTTCAAACAGCATATTCAAATTTGAAATTACCGTGTTTAACGTTGAAAAACTAGCTTGAAATGCTTACTTTTGCATTGAAAATTCAATATTTTTCAAAAGTTTGTAAAACTTAATATTTGCAATAAAACTTTGTGTAAACTGTTGGAAATTGTCAAAAACAATATTTTCTGATCGATACCATATCGATTTTCAATAATTTTATTGGTTTTCTAATGATTTCGAACAGCATATTCAAATTTGAAATTACCGTGTTTAACGTTGAAAAACTAGCTTGAAATGCTTACTTTTGCATTGAAAATTCAATATTTTTCAAAAGTTTGTAAAACTTAATATTTGCAATAAAACTTTGTGTAAACTGTTGGAAATTGTCAAAAACAATATTTTCTGATCGATACCATATCGATTTTCAATAATTTTATTGGTTTTCTAATGATTTCGAACAGCATATTCAAATTTGAAATTACCGTGTTTAACGTTGAAAAACTAGCTTGTAATGCTTACTATTGCTTTGAAAATTCAATATTTCTCAAAAGTTTGTAAAACTTAATATTTGCAATAAAACTTTGTGTAAACTGTTGGAAATTGTCAAAAACAATATTTTCTGATCGATACCATATCGATTTTCGATAATTTTATTGGTTTTCTAATGATTTCGAACAGCATATTCAAATTTGAAATTACCGTGTTTAACGTTGAAAAACTAGCTTGAAATGCTTACTTTTGCATTGAAAATTCAATATTTTTCAAAAGTTTGTAAAACTTAATATTTGCAATAAAACTTTGTGTAAACTGTTGGAAATTGTCAAAAACAATATTTTCTGATCGATACCATATCGATTTTCAATAATTTTATTGGTTTTCTAATGATTTAGAACAGCATATTCAAATTTGAAATTACCGTGTTTAACGTTGAAAAACTAGCTTGAAATGCTTACTTTTGCATTGAAAATTCAATATTTTTCAAAAGTTTGTAAAACTTAATATTTGCAATAAAACTTTGTGTAAACTGTTGGAAATTGTCAAAAACAATATTTTCTGATCGATACCATATCGATTTTCAATAATTTTATTGGTTTTCTAATGATTTCGAACAGCATATTCAAATTTGAAATTACCGTGTTTAACGTTGAAAAACTAGCTTGAAATGCTTACTTTTGCATTGAAAATTCAATATTTTTCAAAAGTTTGTAAAACTTAATATTTGCAATAAAACTTTGTGTAAACTGTTGGAAATTGTCAAAAACAATATTTTCTGATCGATACCATATCGATTTTCAATAATTTTATTGGTTTTCTAATGATTTCGAACAGCATATTCAAATTTGAAATTACCGTGTTTAACGTTGAAAAACTGGCTTGTAATGCTTACTTTTGCATTGAAAATTCAATATTTTTCAAAAGTTTGTAAAACTTAATATTTGCAATAAAACTTTGTGTAAACTGTTGAAAATTGTCAAAAACAATATTTTCTGATCGATACCATATCGATTTTCAATAATTTTATTGGTTTTCTAATGATTTCAAACAGCATATTCAAATTTGAAATTACCGTGTTTAACGTTGAAAAACTAGCTGGAAATGCTTACTTTTGCATTGAAAATTCAATATTTTTCAAAAGTTTGTAAAACTTAATATTTGCAATAAAACTTTGTGTAAACTGTTGGAAATTGTCAAAAACAATATTTTCTGATCGATACCATATCGATTTTCAATAATTTTATTGGTTTTCTAATGATTTCGAACAGCATATTCAAATTTGAAATTACCGTGTTTAACGTTGAAAAACTAGCTTGAAATGCTTACTTTTGCATTGAAAATTCAATATTTTTCAAAAGTTTGTAAAACTTAATATTTGCAATAAAACTTTGTGTAAACTGTTGGAAATTGTCAAAAACAATATTTTCTGATCGATACCATATCGATTTTCAATAATTTTATTGGTTTTCTAATGATTTCGAACAGCATATTCAAATTTGAAATTACCGTGTTTAACGTTGAAAAACTAGCTTGAAATGCTTACTTTTGCATTGAAAATTCAATATTTTTCAAAAGTTTGTAAAACTTAATATTTGCAATAAAACTTTGTGTAAACTGTTGGAAATTGTCAAAAACAATATTTTCTGATCGATACCATATCGATTTTCAATAATTTTATTGGTTTTCTAATGATTTCGAACAGCATATTCAAATTTGAAATTACCGTGTTTAACGTTGAAAAACTAGCTTGAAATGCTTACTTTTGCATTGAAAATTCAATATTTTTCAAAAGTTTGTAAAACTTAATATTTGCAATAAAACTTTGTGTAAACTGTTGGAAATTGTCAAAAACAATATTTTCTGATCGATACCATATCGATTTTCAATAATTTTATTGGTTTTCTAATGATTTCGAACAGCATATTCAAATTTGAAATTACCGTGTTTAACGTTGAAAAACTAGCTTGAAATGCTTACTTTTGCATTGAAAATTCAATATTTTTCAAAAGTTTGTAAAACTTAATATTTGCAATAAAACTTTGTGTAAACTGTTGGAAATTGTCAAAAACAATATTTTCTGATCGATACCATATCGATTTTCAATAATTTTATTGGTTTTCTAATGATTTCGAACAGCATATTCAAATTTGAAATTACCGTGTTTAACGTTGAAAAACTAGCTTGTAATGCTTACTTTTGCATTGAAAATTCAATATTTCTCAAAAGTTTGTAAAACTTAATATTTGCAATAAAACTTTGTGTAAACTGTTGGAAATTGTCAAAAACAATATTTTCTGATCGATACCATATCGATTTTCAATAATTTTATTGGTTTTCTAATGATTTCAAACAGCATATTCAAATTTGAAATTACCGTGTTTAACGTTGAAAAACTAACTTGAAATCCTTACTTTTGCATTGAAAATTCAATATTTTTCAAAAGTTTGTAAAACTTAATATTTGCAATAAAACTTTGTGTAAACTGTTGGAAATTGTCAAAAACAATATTTTCTGATCGATACCATATCGATTTTCAATAATTTTATTGGTTTTCTAATGATTTCGAAAAGCATATTCAAATTTGAAATTACCGTGTTTAACGTTGAAAAACTAGCTTGAAATGCTTACTTTTGCATTGAAAATTCAATATTTTTCAAAAGTTTGTAAAACTTAATATTTGCAATAAAACTTTGTGTAAACTGTTGGAAATTGTCAAAAACAATATTTTCTGATCGATACCATATCGATTTTCAATAATTTTATTGGTTTTCTAATGATTTCGAACAGCATATTCAAATTTGAAATTACCGTGTTTAACGTTGAAAAACTAGCTTGTAATGCTTACTTTTGCATTGAAAATTCAATATTTCTCAAAAGTTTGTAAAACTTAATATTTGCAATAAAACTTTGTGTAAACTGTTGGAAATTGTCAAAAACAATATTTTCTGATCGATACCATATCGATTTTCAATAATTTTATTGGTTTTCTAATGATTTCAAACAGCATATTCAAATTTGAAATTACCGTGTTTAACGTTGAAAAACTAACTTGAAATCCTTACTTTTGCATTGAAAATTCAATATTTTTCAAAAGTTTGTAAAACTTAATATTTGCAATAAAACTTTGTGTAAACTGTTGAAAATTGTCAAAAACAATATTTTCTGATCGATACCATATCGATTTTCAATAATTTTATTGGTTTTCTAATGATTTCAAACAGCATATTCAAATTTGAAATTACCGTGTTTAACGTTGAAAAACTAGCTGGAAATGCTTACTTTTGCATTGAAAATTCAATATTTTTCAAAAGTTTGTAAAACTTAATATTTGCAATAAAACTTTGTGTAAACTGTTGGAAATTGTCAAAAACAATATTTTCTGATCGATACCATATCGATTTTCAATAATTTTATTGGTTTTCTAATGATTTCAAACAGCATATTCAAATTTGAAATTACCGTGTTTAACGTTGAAAAACTAACTTGAAATCCTTACTTTTGCATTGAAAATTCAATATTTTTCAAAAGTTTGTAAAACTTAATATTTGCAATAAAACTTTGTGTAAACTGTTGAAAATTGTCAAAAACAATATTTTCTGATCGATACCATATCGATTTTCAATAATTTTATTGGTTTTCTAATGATTTCAAACAGCATATTCAAATTTGAAATTACCGTGTTTAACGTTGAAAAACTAGCTGGAAATGCTTACTTTTGCATTGAAAATTCAATATTTTTCAAAAGTTTGTAAAACTTAATATTTGCAATAAAACTTTGTGTAAACTGTTGGAAATTGTCAAAAACAATATTTTCTGATCGATACCATATCGATTTTCAATAATTTTATTGGTTTTCTAATCATTTCGAACAGCATATTCAAATTTGAAATTACCGTGTTTAACGTTGAAAAACTAGCTTGAAATGCTTACTTTTGCATTGAAAATTCAATATTTTTCAAAAGTTTGTAAAACTTAATATTTGCAATAAAACTTTGTGCAAACTGTTGGAAATTGTCAAAAACAATATTTTCTGATCGATACCATATCGATTTTCGATAATTTTATTGGTTTTCTAATGATTTCGAACAGCATATTCAAATTTGAAATTACCGTGTTTAACGTTGAAAAACTAGCTTGTAATGCTTACTTTTGCATTGAAAATTCAATATTTCTCAAAAGTTTGTAAAACTTAATATTTGCAATAAAACTTTGTGTAAACTGTTGGAAATTGTCAAAAACAATATTTTCTGATCGATACCATATCGATTTTCAATAATTTTATTGGTTTTCTAATGATTTCAAACAGCATATTCAAATTTGAAATTACCGTGTTTAACGTTGAAAAACTAACTTGAAATCCTTACTTTTGCATTGAAAATTCAATATTTTTCAAAAGTTTGTAAAACTTAATATTTGCAATAAAACTTTGTGTAAACTGTTGGAAATTGTCAAAAACAATATTTTCTGATCGATACCATATCGATTTTCAATAATTTTATTGGTTTTCTAATGATTTCGAACAGCATATTCAAATTTGAAATTACCGTGTTTAACGTTGAAAAACTAGCTTGAAATGCTTACTTTTGCATTGAAAATTCAATATTTTTCAAAAGTTTGTAAAACTTAATATTTGCAATAAAACTTTGTGTAAACTGTTGGAAATTGTCAAAAACAATATTTTCTGATCGATACCATATCGATTTTCAATAATTTTATTGGTTTTCTAATGATTTCGAACAGCATATTCAAATTTGAAATTACCGTGTTTAACGTTGAAAAACTAGCTTGTAATGCTTACTTTTGCATTGAAAATTCAATATTTCTCAAAAGTTTGTAAAACTTAATATTTGCAATAAAACTTTGTGTAAACTGTTGGAAATTGTCAAAAACAATATTTTCTGATCGATACCATATCGATTTTCAATAATTTTATTGGTTTTCTAATGATTTCAAACAGCATATTCAAATTTGAAATTACCGTGTTTAACGTTGAAAAACTAACTTGAAATCCTTACTTTTGCATTGAAAATTCAATATTTTTCAAAAGTTTGTAAAACTTAATATTTGCAATAAAACTTTGTGTAAACTGTTGAAAATTGTCAAAAACAATATTTTCTGATCGATACCATATCGATTTTCAATAATTTTATTGGTTTTCTAATGATTTCAAACAGCATATTCAAATTTGAAATTACCGTGTTTAACGTTGAAAAACTAGCTGGAAATGCTTACTTTTGCATTGAAAATTCAATATTTTTCAAAAGTTTGTAAAACTTAATATTTGCAATAAAACTTTGTGTAAACTGTTGGAAATTGTCAAAAACAATATTTTCTGATCGATACCATATCGATTTTCAATAATTTTATTGGTTTTCTAATGATTTCAAACAGCATATTCAAATTTGAAATTACCGTGTTTAACGTTGAAAAACTAACTTGAAATCCTTACTTTTGCATTGAAAATTCAATATTTTTCAAAAGTTTGTAAAACTTAATATTTGCAATAAAACTTTGTGTAAACTGTTGAAAATTGTCAAAAACAATATTTTCTGATCGATACCATATCGATTTTCAATAATTTTATTGGTTTTCTAATGATTTCAAACAGCATATTCAAATTTGAAATTACCGTGTTTAACGTTGAAAAACTAGCTGGAAATGCTTACTTTTGCATTGAAAATTCAATATTTTTCAAAAGTTTGTAAAACTTAATATTTGCAATAAAACTTTGTGTAAACTGTTGGAAATTGTCAAAAACAATATTTTCTGATCGATACCATATCGATTTTCACTAATTTTATTGGTTTTCTAATGATTTCGAACAGCATATTCAAATTTGAAATTACCGTGTTTAACGTTGAAAAACTAGCTTGAAATGCTTACTTTTGCATTGAAAATTCAATATTTTTCAAAAGTTTGTAAAACTTAATATTTGAATAAAACTTTGTGCAAACTGTTGGAAATTGTCAAAAACAATATTTTCTCATCGATACCATATCGATTTTCAATAATTTTATTGGTTTTCTAATGATTTCGAACAGCATATTCAAATTTGAAATTACCGTGTTTAACGTTGAAAAACTAGCTTGTAATGCTTACTTTTGCATTGAAAATTCAATATTTCTCAAAAGTTTGTAAAACTTAATATTTGCAATAAAACTTTGTGTAAACTGTTGGAAATTGTCAAAAACAATATTTTCTGATCGATACCATATCGATTTGCGATAATTTTATTGGTTTTCTAATAATTTCGAACAGCATATTCAAATTTGAAATTACCGTGTTTAACGTTGAAAAACTAGCTTGAAATGCTTACTTTTGCATTGAAAATTCAATATTTTTCAAAAGTTTGTAAAACTTAATATTTGCAATAAAACTTTGTGTAAACTGTTGGAAATTGTCAAAAACAATATTTTCTGATCGATACCATATCGATTTTCAATAATTTTATTGGTTTTCTAATGATTTAGAACAGCATATTCAAATTTGAAATTACCGTGTTTAACGTTGAAAAACTAGCTTGAAATGCTTACTTTTGCATTGAAAATTCAATATTTTTCAAAAGTTTGTAAAACTTAATATTTGCAATAAAACTTTGTGTAAACTGTTGGAAATTGTCAAAAACAATATTTTCTGATCGATACCATATCGATTTTCAATAATTTTATTGGTTTTCTAATGATTTCGAACAGCATATTCAAATTTGAAATTACCGTGTTTAACGTTGCAAAACTAGCTTGAAATGCTTACTTTTGCATTGAAAATTCAATATTTTTCAAAAGTTTGTAAAACTTAATATTTGCAATAAAACTTTGTGTAAACTGTTGGAAATTGTCAAAAACAATATTTTCTGATCGATACCATATCGATTTTCAATAATTTTATTGGTTTTCTAATGATTTCGAACAGCATATTCAAATTTGAAATTACCGTGTTTAACGTTGAAAAACTAGCTTGTAATGCTTACTTTTGCATTGAAAATTCAATATTTCACAAAAGTTTGTAAAACTTAATATTTGCAATAAAACTTTGTGTAAACTGTTGGAAATTGTCAAAAACAATATTTTCTGATCGATACCATATCGATTTTCACTAATTTTATTGGTTTTCTAATGATTTCAAACAGCATATTCAAATTTGAAATTACCGTGTTTAACGTTGAAAAACTAACTTGAAATCCTTACTTTTGCATTGAAAATTCAATATTTTTCAAAAGTTTGTAAAACTTAATATTTGCAATAAAACTTTGTGTAAACTGTTGAAAATTGTCAAAAACAATATTTTCTGATCGATACCATATCGATTTTCAATAATTTTATTGGTTTTCTAATGATTTCAAACAGCATATTCAAATTTGAAATTACCGTGTTTAACGTTGAAAAACTAGCTGGAAATGCTTACTTTTGCATTGAAAATTCAATATTTTTCAAAAGTTTGTAAAACTTAATATTTGCAATAAAACTTTGTGTAAACTGTTGGAAATTGTCAAAAACAATATTTTCTGATCGATACCATATCGATTTTCAATAATTTTATTGGTTTTCTAATGATTTCAAACAGCATATTCAAATTTGAAATTACCGTGTTTAACGTTGAAAAACTAACTTGAAATCCTTACTTTTGCATTGAAAATTCAATATTTTTCAAAAGTTTGTAAAACTTAATATTTGCAATAAAACTTTGTGTAAACTGTTGAAAATTGTCAAAAACAATATTTTCTGATCGATACCATATCGATTTTCAATAATTTTATTGGTTTTCTAATGATTTCAAACAGCATATTCAAATTTGAAATTACCGTGTTTAACGTTGAAAAACTAGCTGGAAATGCTTACTTTTGCATTGAAAATTCAATATTTCTCAAAAGTTTGTAAAACTTAATATTTGCAATAAAACTTTGTGTAAACTGTTGGAAATTGTCAAAAACAATATTTTCTGATCGATACCATATCGATTTGCGATAATTTTATTGGTTTTCTAATAATTTCGAACAGCATATTCAAATTTGAAATTACCGTGTTTAACGTTGAAAAACTAGCTTGAAATGCTTACTTTTGCATTGAAAATTCAATATTTTTCAAAAGTTTGTAAAACTTAATATTTGCAATAAAACTTTGTGTAAACTGTTGGAAATTGTCAAAAACAATATTTTCTGATCGATACCATATCGATTTTCAATAATTTTATTGGTTTTCTAATGATTTAGAACAGCATATTCAAATTTGAAATTACCGTGTTTAACGTTGAAAAACTAGCTTGAAATGCTTACTTTTGCATTGAAAATTCAATATTTTTCAAAAGTTTGTAAAACTTAATATTTGCAATAAAACTTTGTGTAAACTGTTGGAAATTGTCAAAAACAATATTTTCTGATCGATACCATATCGATTTTCAATAATTTTATTGGTTTTCTAATGATTTCGAACAGCATATTCAAATTTGAAATTACCGTGTTTAACGTTGAAAAACTAGCTTGAAATGCTTACTTTTGCATTGAAAATTCAATATTTTTCAAAAGTTTGTAAAACTTAATATTTGCAATAAAACTTTGTGTAAACTGTTGGAAATTGTCAAAAACAATATTTTCTGATCGATACCATATCGATTTTCAATAATTTTATTGGTTTTCTAATGATTTCGAACAGCATATTCAAATTTGAAATTACCGTGTTTAACGTTGAAAAACTAGCTTGTAATGCTTACTTTTGCATTGAAAATTCAATATTTTTCAAAAGTTTGTAAAACTTAATATTTGCAATAAAACTTTGTGTAAACTGTTGGAAATTGTCAAAAACAATATTTTCTGATCGATACCATATCGATTTGCGATAATTTTATTGGTTTTCTAATAATTTCGAACAGCATATTCAAATTTGAAATTACCGTGTTTAACGTTGAAAAACTAGCTTGAAATGCTTACTTTTGCATTGAAAATTCAATATTTTTCAAAAGTTTGTAAAACTTAATATTTGCAATAAAACTTTGTGTAAACTGTTGGAAATTGTCAAAAACAATATTTTCTGATCGATACCATATCGATTTTCAATAATTTTATTGGTTTTCTAATGATTTAGAACAGCATATTCAAATTTGAAATTACCGTGTTTAACGTTGAAAAACTAGCTTGAAATGCTTACTTTTGCATTGAAAATTCAATATTTTTCAAAAGTTTGTAAAACTTAATATTTGCAATAAAACTTTGTGTAAACTGTTGGAAATTGTCAAAAACAATATTTTCTGATCGATACCATATCGATTTTCAATAATTTTATTGGTTTTCTAATGATTTCGAACAGCATATTCAAATTTGAAATTACCGTGTTTAACGTTGAAAAACTAGCTTGAAATGCTTACTTTTGCATTGAAAATTCAATATTTTTCAAAAGTTTGTAAAACTTAATATTTGCAATAAAACTTTGTGTAAACTGTTGGAAATTGTCAAAAACAATATTTTCTGATCGATACCATATCGATTTTCAATAATTTTATTGGTTTTCTAATGATTTCGAACAGCATATTCAAATTTGAAATTACCGTGTTTAACGTTGAAAAACTAGCTTGTAATGCTTACTTTTGCATTGAAAATTCAATATTTTTCAAAAGTTTGTAAAACTTAATATTTGCAAAACTTTGTGTAAACTGTTGAAAATTGTCAAAAACAATATTTTCTGATCGATACCATATCGATTTTCAATAATTTTATTGGTTTTCTAATGATTTCAAACAGCATATTCAAATTTGAAATTACCGTGTTTAACGTTGAAAAACTAGCTGGAAATGCTTACTTTTGCATTGAAAATTCAATATTTTTCAAAAGTTTGTAAAACTTAATATTTGCAATAAAACTTTGTGTAAACTGTTGGAAATTGTCAAAAACAATATTTTCTGATCGATACCATATCGATTTTCAATAATTTTATTGGTTTTCTAATGATTTCGAACAGCATATTCAAATTTGAAATTACCGTGTTTAACGTTGAAAAACTAGCTTGAAATGCTTACTTTTGCATTGAAAATTCAATATTTTTCAAAAGTTTGTAAAACTTAATATTTGCAATAAAACTTTGTGTAAACTGTTGGAAATTGTCAAAAACAATATTTTCTGATCGATACCATATCGATTTTCGATAATTTTATTGGTTTTCTAATAATTTCGAACAGCATATTCAAATTTGAAATTACCGTGTTTAACGTTGAAAAACTAGCTTGTAATGCTTACTTTTGCATTGAAAATTCAATATTTCTCAAAAGTTTGTAAAACTTAATATTTGCAATAAAACTTTGTGTAAACTGTTGGAAATTGTCAAAAACAATATTTTCTGATCGATACCATATCGATTTTCAATAATTTTATTGGTTTACTAATGATTTCAAACAGCATATTCAAATTTGAAATTACCGTGTTTAACGTTGAAAAACTAACTTGAAATCCTTACTTTTGCATTGAAAATTCAATATTTTTCAAAAGTTTGTAAAACTTAATATTTGCAATAAAACTTTGTGTAAACTGTTGAAAATTGTCAAAAACAATATTTTCTGATCGATACCATATCGATTTTCAATAATTTTATTGGTTTTCTAATGATTTCAAACAGCATATTCAAATTTGAAATTACCGTGTTTAACGTTGAAAAACTAGCTGGAAATGCTTACTTTAGCATTGAAAATTCAATATTTTTCAAAAGTTTGTAAAACTTAATATTTGCAATAAAACTTTGTGTAAACTGTTGGAAATTGTCAAAAACAATATTTTCTGATCGATACCATATCGATTTTCGATAATTTTATTGGTTTTCTAATAATTTCGAACAGCATATTCAAATTTGAAATTACCGTGTTTAACGTTGAAAAACTAGCTTGAAATGCTTACTTTTGCATTGAAAATTCAATATTTTTCAAAAGTTTGTAAAACTTAATATTTGCAATAAAACTTTGTGTAAACTGTTGGAAATTGTCAAAAACAATATTTTCTGATCGATACCATATCGATTTTCAATAATTTTATTGGTTTTCTCATGATTTAGAACAGCATATTCAAATTTGAAATTACCGTGTTTAACGTTGAAAAACTAGCTTGAAATGCTTACTTTTGCATTGAAAATTCAATATTTTTCAAAAGTTTGTAAAACTTAATATTTGCAATAAAACTTTGTGTAAACTGTTGGAAATTGTCAAAAACAATATTTTCTGATCGATACCATATCGATTTTCAATAATTTTATTGGTTTTCTAATGATTTCGAACAGCATATTCAAATTTGAAATTACCGTGTTTAACGTTGAAAAACTAGCTTGAAATGCTTACTTTTGCATTGAAAATTCAATATTTTTCAAAAGTTTGTAAAACTTAATATTTGCAATAAAACTTTGTGTAAACTGTTGGAAATTGTCAAAAACAATATTTTCTGATCGATACCATATCGATTTTCAATAATTTTATTGGTTTTCTAATGATTTCGAACAGCATATTCAAATTTGAAATTACCGTGTTTAACGTTGAAAAACTAGCTTGTAATGCTTACTTTTGCATTGAAAATTCAATATTTTTCAAAAGTTTGTAAAACTTAAAATTTGCAATAAAACTTTGTGTAAACTGTTGAAAATTGTCAAAAACAATATTTTCTGTTCGATACCATATCGATTTTCAATAATTTTATTGGTTTTCTAATGATTTCAAACAGCATATTCAAATTTGAAATTTCCGTGTTTAACGTTGAAAAACTAGCTGGAAATGCTTACTTTTGCATTGAAAATTCAATATTTTTCAAAAGTTTGTAAAACTTAATATTTGCAATAAAACTTTGTGTAAACTGTTGGAAATTGTCAAAAACAATATTTTCTGATCGATACCATATCGATTTTCAATAATTTTATTGGTTTTTTAATGATTTCAAACAGCATATTCAAATTTGAAATTACCCTGTTTAACGTTGAAAAACAAACTTGAAATGCTTACTTTTGCATTGAAAATTCAATATTTTTCAAAAGTTTGTAAAACTTAATATTTGCAATAAAACTTTGTGTAAACTGTTGAAAATTGTCAAAAACAATATTTTCTGATCGATACCATATCGATTTTCAATAATTTTATTGGTTTTCTAATGATTTCGAACAGCATATTCAAATTTGAAATTACCGTGTTTAACGTTGAAAAACTAGCTTTTAATGCTTACTTTTGCATTGAAAATTCAATATTTTTCAAAAGTTTGTAAAACTTAATATTTGCAATAAAACTTTGTGTAAACTGTTGGAAATTGTCAAAAACAATATTTTCTGATCGATACCATATCGATTTTCAATAATTTTATTAGTTTTTTAATGATTTCAAACAGCATATTCAAATTTGAAATTACCGTGTTTAACGTTGAAAAACAAACTTGAAATGCTTACTTTTGCATTGAAAATTCAATATTTTTCAAAAGTTTGTAAAACTTAATATTTGCAATAAAACTTTGTGTAAACTGTTGAAAATTGTCAAAAACAATATTTTCTGATCGATACCATATCGATTTTCAATAATTTTATTGGTTTTCTAATGATTTCAAACAGCATATTCAAATTTGAAATTACCGTGTTTAACGTTGAAAAACTAGCTGGAAATGCTTACTTTTGCATTGTAAATTCAATATTTTTCAAAAGTTTGTAAAACTTAATATTTGCAATAAAACTTTGTGTAAACTGTTGGAAATTGTCAAAAACAATATTTTCTGATCGATACCATATCGATTTTCAATAATTTTATTGGTTTTCTAATGATTTCGAACAGCATATTCAAATTTGAAATTACCGTGTTTAACGTTGAAAAACTAGCTTGAAATGCTTACTTTTGCATTGAAAATTCAATATTTTTCAAAAGTTTGTAAAACTTAATATTTGCAATAAAACTTTGTGTAAACTGTTGGAAATTGTCAAAAACAATATTTTCTGATCGATACCATATCGATTTTCAATAATTTTATTGGTTTTCTAATGATTTCGAACAGCATATTCAAATTTGAAATTACCGTGTTTAACGTTGAAAAACTAGCTTGTAATGCTTACTTTTGCATTGAAAATTCAATATTTTTCAAAAGTTTGTAAAACTTAATATTTGCAATAAAACTTTGTGTAAACTGTTGAAATTTTTCAAAAACAATATTTTCTGATCGATACCATATCGATTTTCAATAATTTTATTGGTTTTCTAATGATTTCAAACAGCATATTTAAATTTGAAATTACCGTGTTTAACGTTGAAAAACTAGCTGGAAATGCTTACTTTTGCATTGAAAATTCAATATTTTTCAAAAGTTTGTAAAACTTAATATTTGCAATAAAACTTTGTGTAAACTGTTGAAAATTGTCAAAAACAATATTTTCTGATCGATACCATATCGATTTTCAATAATTTTATTGGTTTTCTAATGATTTCGAACAGCATATTCAAATTTGAAATTACCGTGTTTAACGTTGAAAAACTAGCTTGTAATGCTTACTTTTGCATTGAAAATTCAATATTTTTCAAAAGTTTGTAAAACTTAATATTTGCAATAAAACTTTGTGTAAACTGTTGGAAATTGTCAAAAACAATATTTTCTGATCGATACCATATCGATTTTCAATAATTTTATTGGTTTTCTAATGATTTCAAACAGCATATTCAAATTTGTAATTACCGTGTTTAACGTTGAAAAACTAACTTGAAATGCTTACTTTTGCATTGAAAATTCAATATTTTTCAAAAGTTTGTAAAACTTAATATTTGCAATAAAACTTTGTGTAAACTGTTGGAAATTGTCAAAAACAATATTTTCTGATCGATACCATATCGATTTTCAATAATTTTATTGGTTTTCTAATGATTTCAAACAGCATATTCAAATTTGAAATTACCGTGTTTAACGTTGAAAAACAAACTTGAAATGCTTACTTTTGCATTGAAAATTCAATATTTTTCAAAAGTTTGTAAAACTTAATATTTGCAATAAAACTTTGTGTAAACTGTTGGAAATTGTCAAAAACAATATTTTCTGATCGATACCATATCGATTTTCAATAATTTTATTGGTTTTCTAATGATTTCGAACAGCATATTCAAATTTGAAATTACCGTGTTTAACGTTGAAAAACTAGCTTGTAATGCTTACTTTTGCATTGAAAATTCAATATTTTTCAAAAGTTTGTAAAACTTAATATTTGCAATAAAACTTTGTGTAAACTGTTGGAAATTGTCAAAAACAATATTTTCTGATCGATACCATATCGATTTTCAATAATTTTATTGGTTTTCTAATGATTTCAAACAGCATATTCAAATTTGTAATTACCGTGTTTAACGTTGAAAAACTAACTTGAAATGCTTACTTTTGCATTGAAAATTCAATATTTTTCAAAAGTTTGTAAAACTTAATATTTGCAATAAAACTTTGTGTAAACTGTTGGAAATTGTCAAAAACAATATTTTCTGATCGATACCATATCGATTTTCAATAATTTTATTGGTTTTCTAATGATTTCAAACAGCATATTCAAATTTGAAATTACCGTGTTTAACGTTGAAAAACAAACTTGAAATGCTTACTTTTGCATTGAAAATTCAATATTTTTCAAAAGTTTGTAAAACTTAATATTTGCAATAAAACTTTGTGTAAACTGTTGAAAATTGTCAAAAACAATATTTTCTGATCGATACCATATCGATTTTCAATAATTTTATTGGTTTTCTAATGATTTCGAACATAATATTCAAATTTGAAATTACCGTGTTTAACGTTGAAAAACTAGCTTGAAATGCTTACTTTTGCATTGAAAATTCAATATTTTTCAAAAGTTTGTAAAACTTAATATTTGCAATAAAACTTTGTGTAAACTGTTGGAAATTGTCAAAAACAATATTTTCTGATCGATACCATATCGATTTTCAATAATTTTATTGGTTTTCTAATGATTTCGAACAGCATATTCAAATTTGAAATTACCGTGTTTAACGTTGAAAAACTAGCTTGTAATGCTTACTTTTGCATTGAAAATTCAATATTTTTCAAAAGTTTGTAAAACTTAATATTTGCAATAAAACTTTGTGTAAACTGTTGAAATTTGTCAAAAACAATATTTTCTGATCGATGCCATATCGATTTTCAATAATTTTATTGGTTTTCTAATGATTTCAAACAGCATATTCAAATTTGAAATTACCGTGTTTAACGTTGAAAAACTAGCTGGAAATGCTTACTTTTGCATTGAAAATTCAATAATTTTCAAAAGTTTGTAAAACTTAATATTTGCAATAAAACTTTGTGTAAACTGTTGGAAATTGTCAAAAACAATATTTTCTGATCGATACCATATCGATTTTCAATAATTTTATTGGTTTTCTAATGATTTCGAACAGCATATTCAAATTTGAAATTACCGTGTTTAACGTTGAAAAATTAGCTTGTAATGCTTACTTTTGCATTGAAAATTCAATATTTTTCAAAAGTTTGTAAAACTTAATATTTGCAATAAAACTTTGTGTAAACTGTTGGAAATTGTCAAAAACAATATTTTCTGATCGATACCATATCGATTTTCAATAATTTTATTGGTTTTCTAATGATTTCAAACAGCATATTCAAATTTGAAATTACCGTGTTTAACGTTGAAAAACTAACTTGAAATGCTTACTTTTGCATTGAAAATTCAATATTTTTCAAAAGTTTGTAAAACTGAATATTTGCAATAAAACTTTGTGTAAACTGTTGGAAATTGTCAAAAACAATATTTTCTGATCGATACCATATCGATTTTCGATAATTTTATTGGTTTTCTAATGATTTCGAACAGCATATTCAAATTTGAAATTACCGTGTTTAACGTTGAAAAACTAGCTGGAAATGCTTACTTTTGCATTGAAAATTCAATATTTTTCAAAAGTTTGTAAAACTTAATATTTGCAATAAAACTTTGTGTAAACTGTTGGAAATTGTCAAAAACAATATTTTCTGATCGATACCATATCGATTTTCCATAATTTTATTGGTTTTCTAATGATTTCGAACAGCATATTCAAATTTGAAATTACCGTGTTTAAAGTTGAAAAACTAGCTTGTAATGCTTACTTTTGCATTGAAAATTCAATATTTTTCAAAAGTTTGTAAAACTTAATATTTGCAATAAAACTTTGTGTAAACTGTTGTAATTTGTCAAAAACAATATTTTCTGATCGATACCATATTGATTTTCAATAATTTTATTGGTTTTCTAATGATTTCAAACAGCATATTCAAATTTGAAATTACCGTGTTTAACGTTGAAAAACTAGCTGGAAATGCTTACTTTTGCATTGAAAATTCAATAATTTTCAAAAGTTTGTAAAACTTAATATTTGCAATAAAACTTTGTGTAAACTGTTGGAAATTGTCAAAAACAATATTTTCTGATCGATACCATATCGATTTTCAATAATTTTATTGGTTTTCTAATGATTTCAAACAGCATATTCAAATTTGAAATTACCGTGTTTAACGTTGAAAAACTAACTTGAAATGCTTACTTTTGCATTGAAAATTCAATATTTTTCAAAAGTTTGTAAAACTTAATATTTGCAATAAAACTTTGTGTAAACTGTTGAAAATTGTCAAAAACAATATTTTCTGATCGATACCATATCGATTTTCAATAATTTTATTGGTTTTCTAATGATTTCAAACAGCATATTCAAATTTGAAATTACCGTGTTTAACGTTGAAAAACTAGCTGGAAATGCTTACTTTTGCATTGAAAATTCAATATTTTTCAAAAGTTTGTAAAACTTAATATTTGCAATAAAACTTTGTGTAAACTGTTGGAAATTGTCAAAAACAATATTTTCTGATCGATACCATATCGATTTTCAATAATTTTATTGGTTTTCTAATGATTTCGAACAGCATATTCAAATTTGAAATTACCGTGTTTAACGTTGAAAAACTAGCTTGTAATGCTTACTTTTGCATTGAAAATTCAATATTTTTCAAAAGTTTGTAAAAATTAATATTTGCAATAAAACTTTGTGTAAACTGTTGGAAATTGTCAAAAACAATATTTTCTGATCGATACCATATCGATTTTCAATAATTTTATTGGTTTTCTAATGATTTCGAACAGCATATTCAAAGTTGAAATTACCGTGTTTAACGTTGAAAAACTAGCTTGTAATGCTTACTTTTGCATTGAAAATTCAATATTTTTCAAAAGTTTGTAAAACTTAATATTTGCAATAAAACTTTGTGTAAACTGTTGGAAATTGTCAAAAACAATATTTTCTGAACGATACCATATCGATTTTCAATAATTTTATTGGTTTTCTAATGATTTCAAACAGCATATTCTAATTTGAAATTACCGTGTTTAACGTTGAAAAACTAACTTGAAATGCTTACTTTTGCATTGAAAATTCAATATTTTTCAAAAGTTTGTAAAACTTAATATTTGCAATAAAACTTTGTGTAAACTGTTGAAAATTGTCAAAAACAATATTTTCTGATCGATACCATATCGATTTTCAATAATTTTATTGGTTTTCTAATGATTTCAAACAGCATATTCAAATTTGAAATTACCGTGTTTAACGTTGAAAAACTAGCTTGAAATGCTTACTTTTCCATTGAAAATTCAATATTTTTCAAAAGTTTGTAAAACTTAATATTGCAATAAAACTTTGTGTAAACTGTTGGAAATTGTCAAAAACAATATTTTCTGATCGATACCATATCGATTTTCAATAATTTTATTGGTTTTCTAATGATTTCGAACAGCATATTCAAATTTGAAATTACCGTGTTTAACGTTGAAAAACTAGCTTGTAATGCTTACTTTTGCATTGAAAATTCAATATTTTTCAAAAGTTTGTAAAACTTAATATTTGCAATAAAACTTTGTGTAAACTGTTGGAAATTATCAAAAACAATATTTTCTGATCGATACCATATCGATTTTCAATAATTTTATTGGTTTTCTAATGATTTCGAACAGCATATTCAAATTTGAAATTACCGTGTTTAACGTTGAAAAACTAGCTTGTAATGCTTACTTTTGCATTGAAAATTCAATATTTTTCAAAAGTTTGTAAAACTTAATATTTGCAATAAAACTTTGTGTAAACTGTTGGAAATTGTCAAAAACAATATATTCTGATCGATACCATATCGATTTTCAATAATTTTATTGGTTTTCTAATGATTTCAAACAGCATATTCAAATTTGAAATTACCGTGTTTAACGTTGAAAAACAAACTTGAAATGCTTACTTTTGCATTGAAAATTCAATATTTTTCAAAAGTTTGTGAAACTTAATATTTGCAATAAAACTTTGTGTAAACTGTTGAAAATTGTCAAAAACAATATTTTCTGATCGATACCATATCGATTTTCAATAATTTTATTGGTTTCCTAATGATTTCAAACAGCATATTCAAATTTGAAATTACCGTGTTTAACGTTGAAAAACAAACTTGAAATGCTTACTTTTGCATTGAAAATTCAATATTTTTCAAAAGTTTGTAAAACTTAATATTTGCAATAAAACTTTGTGTAAACTGTTGAAAATTGTCAAAAACAATATTTTCTGATCGATACCATATCGATTTTCAATAATTTTATTGGTTTTCTAATGATTTCAAACAGCATATTCAAAGTTGAAATTACCGTGTTTAACGTTGAAAAACTAGCTTGTAATGCTTACTTTTGCATTGAAAATTCAATATTTTTCAAAAGTTTGTAAAACTTAATATTTGCAATAAAACTTTGTGTAAACTGTTGAAAATTGTCAAAAACAATATTTTCTGATCGATACCATATCGATTTTCAATAATTTTATTGGTTTCCTAATGATTTCAAACAGCATATTCAAATTTGAAATTACCGTGTTTAACGTTGAAAAACTAGCTGGAAATGCTTACTTTTGCATTGAAAATTCAATATTTTTCAAAAGTATGTAAAACTTAATATTTGCAATAAAACTTTGTGTAAACTGTTGGAAATTGTCAAAAACAATATTTTCTGATCGATACCATATCGATTTTCAATAATTTTATTGGTTTTCTAATGATTTCGAACAGCATATTCAAATTTGAAATTACCGTGTTTAACGTTGAAAAACTAGCTTGAAATGCTTACTTTTGCGTTGAAAATTCAATATTTTTCAAAAGTTTGTAAAACTTAATATTTGCAATAAAACTTTGTGTAAACTGTTGGAAATTGTCAAAAACAGTATTTTCTGATCGATACCATATCGATTTTCAATAATTTTATTGGTTTTCTAATGATTTCGAACAGCATATTCAAATTTGAAATTACCGTGTTTAACGTTGAAAAACTAACTTGAAATGCTTACTTTTGCATTGAAAATTCAATATTTTTCAAAAGTTTGTAAAACTTAATATTTGCAATAAAACTTTGTGTAAACTGTTGGAAATTATCAAAAACAGTATTTTCTGATCGATACCATATCGATTTTCAATAATTTTATTGGTTTTCTAATGATTTCGAACAGCATATTCAAATTTGAAATTACCGTGTTTAACGTTGAAAATTTAGCTTGAAATGCTTACTTTTGCATTGAAAATTCAATATTTTTCAAAAGTTTGTAAAACTTAATATTTGCAATAAAACTTTGTGTAAACTGTTGGAAATTGTCAAAAACAATATTTTCTGATCGATACCATATCGATTTTAAATAATTTTATTGGTTTTCTAATGATTTCGAACAGCATATTCAAATTTGAAATTACCGTGTTTAACGTTGAAAAACTAGCTTGAAATGCTTACTTTTGCATTGAAAATTCAATATTTTTCAAAAGTTTGTAAAACTAAATATTTGCAATAAAACTTTGTGTAAACTGTTGGAAATTGTCAAAAACAATATTTTCTGATCGATGCCATATCGATTTTCAATAATTTTATTGGTTTTCTAATGATTTCGAACAGCATATTCAAATTTGAAATTACCGTGTTTAACGTTGAAAAACTAGCTTGAAATGCTTACTTTTGCATTGAAAATTCAATATTTTTCAAAAGTTTGTAAAACTAAATATTTGCAATAAAACTTTGTGTAAACTGTTGGAAATTGTCAAAAACAATATTTTCTGATCGATACCATATCGATTTTCAATAATTTTATTGGTTTTCTAATGATTTCGAACAGCATATTCAAATTTGAAATTACCATGTTTAACGTTGAAAAACTAGCTTGAAATGCTAAAAAATTCAATATTTTTCAAAAGTGTGTAAAACTTAATATTTGCAATAAAACTTTGTGTAAACTGTTGGAAATTGTCAAAAACAGTATTTTCTGATCGATACCATATCGATTTTCAATAATTTTATTGGTTTTATAATGATTTCGAACAGCATATTCAAATTTGAAATTACCGTGTTTAACGTTGAAAAACTAGCTTGAAATGCTTACTTTTGCATTGAAAATTCAATATTTTTCAAAAGTTTGTAAAACTTAATATTTGCAATAAAACTTTGTGTAATCTGTTGGAAATTGTCAAAAACAATATTTTCTGATCGATACCATATCGATTTTCAATAATTTTATTGGTTTTCTAATGATTTCGAACAGCATATTCAAATTTGAAATTACCATGTTTAACGTTGAAAAACTAGCTTGAAATGCTAAAAAATTCAATATTTTTCAAAAGTTTGTAAAACTTAATATTTGCAATAAAACTTTGTGTAAACTGTTGGAAATTGTCAAAAACAGTATTTTCTGATCGATACCATATCGATTTTCAATAATTTTATTGGTTTTCTAATGATTTCGAACAGCATATTCAAATTTGAAATTACCGTGTTTAACGTTGAAAAACTAACTTGAAATGCTTACTTTTGCATTGAAAATTCAATATTTTTCAAAAGTTTGTAAAACTTAATATTTGCAATAAAACTTTGTGTAAACTGTTGGAAATTATCAAAAACAGTATTTTCTGATCGATACCATATCGATTTTCAATAATTTTATTGGTTTTCTAATGATTTCGAACAGCATATTCAAATTTGAAATTACCGTGTTTAACGTTGAAAAACTAGCTTGAAATGCTTACTTTAGCATTGAAAATTCAATATTTTTCAAAAGTTTGTAAAACTTAATATTTGCAATAAAACTTTGTGTAAACTGTTGGAAATTGTCAAAAACAATATTTTCTGATCGATACCATATCGATTTTCAATAATTTTATTGGTTTTCTAATGATTTCGAACAGCATATTCAAATTTGAAATTACCGTGTTTAACGTTGAAAAACTAGCTTGAAATGCTTACTTTTGCATTGAAAATTCAATATTTTTCAAAAGTTTGTAAAACTAAATATTTGCAATAAAACTTTGTGTAAACTGTTGGAAATTGTCAAAAACAATATTTTCTGATCGATGCCATATCGATTTTCAATAATTTTATTGGTTTTCTAATGATTTCGAACAGCATATTCAAATTTGAAATTACCGTGTTTAACGTTGAAAAACTAGCTTGAAATGCTTACTTTTGCATTGAAAATTCAATATTTTTCAAAAGTTTGTAAAACTAAATATTTGCAATAAAACTTTGTGTAAACTGTTGGAAATTGTCAAAAACAATATTTTCTGATCGATACCATATCGATTTTCAATAATTTTATTGGTTTTCTAATGATTTCGAACAGCATATTCAAATTTGAAATTACCATGTTTAACGTTGAAAAACTAGCTTGAAATGCTAAAAAATTCAATATTTTTCAAAAGTGTGTAAAACATAATATTTGCAATAAAACTTTGTGTAAACTGTTGGAAATTGTCAAAAACAGTATTTTCTGATCGATACCATATCGATTTTCAATAATTTTATTGGTTTTATAATGATTTCGAACAGCATATTCAAATTTGAAATTACCGTGTTTAACGTTGAAAAACTAGCTTGAAATGCTTACTTTTGCATTGAAAATTCAATATTTTTCAAAAGTTTGTAAAACTTAATATTTGCAATAAAACTTTGTGTAAACTGTTGGAAATTGTCAAAAACAATATTTTCTGATCGATACCATATCGATTTTCAATAATTTTATTGGTTTTCTAATGATTTCGAACAGCATATTCAAATTTGAAATTACCGTGTTTAACGTTGAAAAACTAGCTTGAAATGCTTACTTTTGCATTGAAAATTCAATATTTTTCAAAAGTTTGTAAAACTTAATATTTGCAATAAAACTTTGTGTAATCTGTTGGAAATTGTCAAAAACAATATTTTCTGATCGATACCATATCGATTTTCAATAATTTTATTGGTTTTCTAATGATTTCGAACAGCATATTCAAATTTGAAATTACCATGTTTAACGTTGAAAAACTAGCTTGAAATGCTAAAAAATTCAATATTTTTCAAAAGTTTGTAAAACTTAATATTTGCAATAAAACTTTGTGTAAACTGTTGGAAATTGTCAAAAACAGTATTTTCTGATCGATACCATATCGATTTTCAATAATTTTATTGGTTTTCTAATGATTTCGAACAGCATATTCAAATTTGAAATTACCGTGTTTAACGTTGAAAAACTAACTTGAAATGCTTACTTTTGCATTGAAAATTCAATATTTTTCAAAAGTTTGTAAAACTTAATATTTGCAATAAAACTTTGTGTAAACTGTTGGAAATTGTCAAAAACAGTATTTTCTGATCGATACCATATCGATTTTCAATAATTTTATTGGTTTTCTAATGATTTCGAACAGCATATTCAAATTTGAAATTACCGTGTTTAACGTTGAAAAACTATCTTGAAATGCTTACTTTTGCATTGAAAATTCAATATTTTTCAAAAGTTTGTAAAACTTAATATTTGCAATAAAACTTTGTGTAAACTGTTGGAAATTGTCAAAAACAGTATTTTCTGATCGATACCATATCGATTTTCAATAATTTTATTGGTTTTCTAATGATTTCGAACAGCATATTCAAATTTGAAATTACCGTGTTTAACGTTGAAAAACTAGCTTGAAATGCTTACTTTTGCATTGAAAATTCAATATTTTTCAAAAGTTTGTAAAACTAAATATTTGCAATAAAACTTTGTGTAAACTGTTGGAAATTGTCAAAAACAATATTTTTTGATCGATACCATATCGATTTTCAATAATTTTATTGGTTTTCTAATGATTTCGAACAGCATATTCAAATTTGAAATTACCATGTTTAACGTTGAAAAACTAGCTTGAAATGCTAAAAAATTCAATATTTTTCAAAAGTTTGTAAAACTTAATATTTGCAATAAAACTTTGTGTAAACTGTTGGAAATTGTCAAAAACAGTATTTTCTGATCGATACCATATCGATTTTCAATAATTTTATTGGTTTTCTAATGATTTCGAACAGCATATTCAAATTTGAAATTACCGTGTTTAACGTTGAAAAACTAGCTTGAAATGCTTACTTTTGCATTGAAAATTCAATATTTTTCAAAAGTTTGTAAAACTTAATATTTGCAATAAAACTTTGTGTAAACTGTTGGAAATTGTCAAAAACAGTATTTTCTGATCGATACCATATCGATTTTCAATAATTTTATTGGTTTTCTAATGATTTCGAACAGCATATTCAAATTTGAAATTACCGTGTTTAACGTTGAAAAACTAGCTTGAAATGCTTACTTTTGCATTGAAAATTCAATATTTTTCAAAAGTTTGTAAAACTTAATATTTGCAATAAAACTTTGTGTAAACTGTTGGAAATTGTCAAAAACAATATTTTCTGATCGATACCATATCGATTTTCAATAATTTTATTGGTTTTCTAATGATTTCGAACAGCATATTCAAATTTGAAATTACCGTGTTTAACGTTGAAAAACTAGCTTGAAATGCTTACTTTTGCATTGAAAATTCAATATTTTTCAAAAGTTTGTAAAACTAAATATTTGCAATAAAACTTTGTGTAAACTGTTGGAAATTGTCAAAAACAATATTTTCTGATCGATGCCATATCGATTTTCAATAATTTTATTGGTTTTCTAATGATTTCGAACAGCATATTCAAATTTGAAATTACCGTGTTTAACGTTGAAAAACTAGCTTGAAATGCTTACTTTTGCATTGAAAATTCAATATTTTTCAAAAGTTTGTAAAACTAAATATTTGCAATAAAACTTTGTGTAAACTGTTGGAAATTGTCAAAAACAATATTTTCTGATCGATACCATATCGATTTTCAATAATTTTATTGGTTTTCTAATGATTTCGAACAGCATATTCAAATTTGAAATTACCATGTTTAACGTTGAAAAACTAGCTTGAAATGCTAAAAAATTCAATATTTTTCAAAAGTTTGTAAAACTTAATATTTGCAATAAAACTTTGTGTAAACTGTTGGAAATTGTCAAAAACAATATTTTCTGATCGATACCATATCGATTTTCAATAATTTTATTGGTTTTCTAATGATTTCGAACAGCATATTCAAATTTGAAATTACCGTGTTTAACGTTGAAAAACTAGCTTGAAATGCTTACTTTTGCATTGAAAATTCAATATTTTTCAAAAGTTTGTAAAACTAAATATTTGCAATAAAACTTTGTGTAAACTGTTGGAAATTGTCAAAAACAATATTTTCTGATCGATGCCATATCGATTTTCAATAATTTTATTGGTTTTCTAATGATTTCGAACAGCATATTCAAATTTGAAATTACCGTGTTTAACGTTGAAAAACTAGCTTGAAATGCTTACTTTTGCATTGAAAATTCAATATTTTTCAAAAGTTTGTAAAACTAAATATTTGCAATAAAACTTTGTGTAAACTGTTGGAAATTGTCAAAAACAATATTTTCTGATCGATACCATATCGATTTTCAATAATTTTATTGGTTTTCTAATGATTTCGAACAGCATATTCAAATTTGAAATTACCATGTTTAACGTTGAAAAACTAGCTTGAAATGCTAAAAAATTCAATATTTTTCAAAAGTTTGTAAAACTTAATATTTGCAATAAAACTTTGTGTAAACTGTTGGAAATTGTCAAAAACAGTATTTTCTGATCGATACCATATCGATTTTCAATAATTTTATTGGTTTTATAATGATTTCGAACAGCATATTCAAATTTGAAATTACCGTGTTTAACGTTGAAAAACTAGCTTGAAATGCTTACTTTTGCATTGAAAATTCAATATTTTTCAAAAGTTTGTAAAACTTAATATTTGCAATAAAACTTTGTGTAAACTGTTGGAAATTGTCAAAAACAATATTTTCTGATCGATACCATATCGATTTTCAATAATTTTATTGGTTTTCTAATGATTTCGAACAGCATATTCAAATTTGAAATTACCGTGTTTAACGTTGAAAAACTAGCTTGAAATGCTTACTTTTGCATTGAAAATTCAATATTTTTCAAAAGTTTGTAAAACTAAATATTTGCAATAAAACTTTGTGTAAACTGTTGGAAATTGTCAAAAACAATATTTTCTGATCGATGCCATATCGATTTTCAATAATTTTATTGGTTTTCTAATGATTTCGAACAGCATATTCAAATTTGAAATTACCGTGTTTAACGTTGAAAAACTAGCTTGAAATGCTTACTTTTGCATTGAAAATTCAATATTTTTCAAAAGTTTGTAAAACTAAATATTTGCAATAAAACTTTGTGTAAACTGTTGGAAATTGTCAAAAACAATATTTTCTGATCGATACCATATCGATTTTCAATAATTTTATTGGTTTTCTAATGATTTCGAACAGCATATTCAAATTTGAAATTACCATGTTTAACGTTGAAAAACTAGCTTGAAATGCTAAAAAATTCAATATTTTTCAAAAGTTTGTAAAACTAAATATTTGCAATAAAACTTTGTGTAAACTGTTGGAAATTGTCAAAAACAATATTTTCTGATCGATGCCATATCGATTTTCAATAATTTTATTGGTTTTCTAATGATTTCGAACAGCATATTCAAATTTGAAATTACCGTGTTTAACGTTGAAAAACTAGCTTGAAATGCTTACTTTTGCATTGAAAATTCAATATTTTTCAAAAGTTTGTAAAACTAAATATTTGCAATAAAACTTTGTGTAAACTGTTGGAAATTGTCAAAAACAATATTTTCTGATCGATACCATATCGATTTTCAATAATTTTATTGGTTTTCTAATGATTTCGAACAGCATATTCAAATTTGAAATTACCATGTTTAACGTTGAAAAACTAGCTTGAAATGCTAAAAAATTCAATATTTTTCAAAAGTTTGTAAAACTTAATATTTGCAATAAAACTTTGTGTAAACTGTTGGAAATTGTCAAAAACAGTATTTTCTGATCGATACCATATCGATTTTCAATAATTTTATTGGTTTTATAATGATTTCGAACAGCATATTCAAATTTGAAATTACCGTGTTTAACGTTGAAAAACTAGCTTGAAATGCTTACTTTTGCATTGAAAATTCAATATTTTTCAAAAGTTTGTAAAACTTAATATTTGCAATAAAACTTTGTGTAAACTGTTGGAAATTGTCAAAAACAATATTTTCTGATCGATACCATATCGATTTTCAATAATTTTATTGGTTTTCTAATGATTTCGAACAGCATATTCAAATTTGAAATTACCGTGTTTAACGTTGAAAAACTAGCTTGAAATGCTTACTTTTGCATTGAAAATTCAATATTTTTCAAAAGTTTGTAAAACTTAATATTTGCAATAAAACTTTGTGTAAACTGTTGGAAATTGTCAAAAACAATATTTTCTGATCGATACCATATCGATTTTCAATAATTTTATTGGTTTTCTAATGATTTCGAACAGCATATTCAAATTTGAAATTACCGTGTTTAACGTTGAAAAACTAGCTTGAAATGCTTACTTTTGCATTGAAAATTCAATATTTTTCAAAAGTTTGTAAAACTAAATATTTGCAATAAAACTTTGTGTAAACTGTTGGAAATTGTCAAAAACAATATTTTCTGATCGATGCCATATCGATTTTCAATAATTTTATTGGTTTTCTAATGATTTCGAACAGCATATTCAAATTTGAAATTACCGTGTTTAACGTTGAAAAACTAGCTTGAAATGCTTACTTTTGCATTGAAAATTCAATATTTTTCAAAAGTTTGTAAAACTAAATATTTGCAATAAAACTTTGTGTAAACTGTTGGAAATTGTCAAAAACAATATTTTCTGATCGATACCATATCGATTTTCAATAATTTTATTGGTTTTCTAATGATTTCGAACAGCATATTCAAATTTGAAATTACCATGTTTAACGTTGAAAAACTAGCTTGAAATGCTAAAAAATTCAATATTTTTCAAAAGTTTGTAAAACTTAATATTTGCAATAAAACTTTGTGTAAACTGTTGGAAATTGTCAAATACAATATTTTCTGATCGATACCATATCGATTTTCAATAATTTTATTGGTTTTCTATTGATTTCGAACAGCATATTCAAATTTGAAATTACCGTGTTTAACGTTGAAAAACTAGCTTGAAATGCTTACTTTTGCATTGAAAATTCAATATTTTTCAAAAGTTTGTAAAACTTAATATTTGCAATAAAACTTTGTGTAAACTGTTGGAAATTGTCAAAAACAATATTTTCTGATCGATACCATATCGATTTTCAATAATTTTATTGGTTTTCTAATGATTTCGAACAGCATATTCAAATTTGAAATTACCGTGTTTAACGTTGAAAAACTAGCTTGAAATGCTTACTTTTGCATTGAAAATTCAATATTTTTCAAAAGTTTGTAAAACTTAATATTTGCAATAAAACTTTGTGTAAACTGTTGGAAATTGTCAAACACAATATTTTCTGATCGATACCATATCGATTTTCAATAATTTTATTGGTTTTCTAATGATTTCGAACAGCATATTCAAATTTGAAATTACCGTGTTTAACGTTGAAAAACTAGCTTGAAATGCTTACTTTTGCATTGAAAATTCAATATTTTTCAAAAGTTTGTAAAACTAAATATTTGCAATAAAACTTTGTGTAAACTGTTGGAAATTGTCAAAAACAATATTTTCTGATCGATGCCATATCGATTTTCAATAATTTTATTGGTTTTCTAATGATTTCGAACAGCATATTCAAATTTGAAATTACCGTGTTTAACGTTGAAAAACTAGCTTGAAATGCTTACTTTTGCATTGAAAATTCAATATTTTTCAAAAGTTTGTAAAACTAAATATTTGCAATAAAACTTTGTGTAAACTGTTGGAAATTGTCAAAAACAATATTTTCTGATCGATACCATATCGATTTTCAATAATTTTATTGGTTTTCTAATGATTTCGAACAGCATATTCAAATTTGAAATTACCATGTTTAACGTTGAAAAACTAGCTTGAAATGCTAAAAAATTCAATATTTTTCAAAAGTTTGTAAAACTTAATATTTGCAATAAAACTTTGTGTAAACTGTTGGAAATTGTCAAATACAATATTTTCTGATCGATACCATATCGATTTTCAATAATTTTATTGGTTTTCTAATGATTTCGAACAGCATATTCAAATTTGAAATTACCGTGTTTAACGTTGAAAAACTAGCTTGAAATGCTTACTTTTGCATTGAAAATTCAATATTTTTCAAAAGTTTGTAAAACTTAATATTTGCAATAAAACTTTGTGTAAACTGTTGGAAATTGTCAAATACAATATTTTCTGATCGATACCATATCGATTTTCAATAATTTTATTGGTTTTCTATTGATTTCGAACAGCATATTCAAATTTGAAATTACCGTGTTTAACGTTGAAAAACTAGCTTGAAATGCGTACTTTTGCATTGAAAATTCAATATTTTTCAAAAGTTTGTAAAACTTAATATTTGCAATAAAACTTTGTGTAAACTGTTGGAAATTGTCAAAAACAATATTTTCTGATCGATACCATATCGATTTTCAATAATTTTATTGGTTTTCTAATGATTTCGAACAGCATATTCAAATTTGAAATTACCGTGTTTAACGTTGAAAAACTAGCTTGAAATGCTTACTTTTGCATTGAAAATTCAATATTTTTCAAAAGTTTGTAAAACTAAATATTTGCAATAAAACTTTGTGTAAACTGTTGGAAATTGTCAAAAACAATATTTTCTGATCGATGCCATATCGATTTTCAATAATTTTATTGGTTTTCTAATGATTTCGAACAGCATATTCAAATTTGAAATTACCGTGTTTAACGTTGAAAAACTAGCTTGAAATGCTTACTTTTGCATTGAAAATTCAATATTTTTCAAAAGTTTGTAAAACTAAATATTTGCAATAAAACTTTGTGTAAACTGTTGGAAATTGTCAAAAACAATATTTTCTGATCGATACCATATCGATTTTCAATAATTTTATTGGTTTTCTAATGATTTCGAACAGCATATTCAAATTTGAAATTACCATGTTTAACGTTGAAAAACTAGCTTGAAATGCTAAAAAATTCAATATTTTTCAAAAGTTTGTAAAACTTAATATTTGCAATAAAACTTTGTGTAAACTGTTGGAAATTGTCAAATACAATATTTTCTGATCGATACCATATCGATTTTCAATAATTTTATTGGTTTTGTATTGATTTCGAACAGCATATTCAAATTTGAAATTACCGTGTTTAACGTTGAAAAACTAGCTTGAAATGCTTACTTTTGCATTGAAAATTCAATATTTTTCAAAAGTTTGTAAAACTTAATATTTGCAATAAAACTTTGTGTAAAGTGTTGGAAATTGTCAAAAACAATATTTTCTGATCGATACCATATCGATTTTCAATAATTTTATTGGTTTTCTAATGATTTCGAACAGCATATTCAAATTTGAAATTACCATGTTTAACGTTGAAAAACTAGCTTGAAATGCTAAAAAATTCAATATTTTTCAAAAGTTTGTAAAACTTAATATTTGCAATAAAACTTTGTGTAAACTGGTGGAAATTGTCAAAAACAGTATTTTCTGATCGATACCATATCGATTTTCAATAATTTTATTGGTTTTCTAATGATTTCGAACAGCATATTCAAATTTGAAATTACCGTGTTTAACGTTGAAAAACTAGCTTGAAATGCTTACTTTTGCATTGAAAATTCAATATTTTTCAAAACTTTGTAAAACTTAATATTTGCAATAAAACTTTGTGTAAACTGTTGGAAATTGTCAAATACAATATTTTCTGATCGATACCATATCGATTTTCAATAATTTTATTGGTTTTCTAATGATTTCGAACAGCATATTCAAATTTGAAATTACCGTGTTTAACGTTGAAAAACTAGCTTGAAATGCTTACTTTTGCATTGAAAATTCAATATTTTTCAAAAGTTTGTAAAACTTAATATTTGCAATAAAACTTTGTGTAAAGTGTTGGAAATTGTCAAAAACAATATTTTCTGATCGATACCATATCGATTTTCAATAATTTTATTGGTTTTCTTATGATTTCGAACAGCATATTCAAATTTGAAATTACCGTGTTTAACGTTGAAAAACTAGCTTGAAATGCTTACTTTTGCATTGAAAATTCAATATTTTTCAAAAGTTTGTAAAACTAAATATTTGCAATAAAACTTTGTGTAAACTGTTGGAAATTGTCAAAAACAATATTTTCTGATCGATACCATATCGATTTTCAATAATTTTATTGGTTTTCTAATGATTTCGAACAGCATATTCAAATTTGAAATTACCGTGTTTAACGTTGAAAAACTAGCTTGAAATGCTTACTTTTGCATTGAAAATTCAATATTTTTCAAAAGTTTGTAAAACTAAATATTTGCAATAAAACTTTGTGTAAACTGTTGGAAATTGTCAAAAACAACATTTTCTGATCGATGCCATATCGATTTTCAATAATTTTATTGGTTTTCTAATGATTTCGAACAGCATATTCAAATTTGAAATTACCGTGTTTAACGTTGAAAAACTAGCTTGAAATGCTTACTTTTGCATTGAAAATTCAATATTTTTCAAAAGTTTGTAAAACTAAATATTTGCAATAAAACTTTGTGTAAACTGTTGGAAATTGTCAAAAACAATATTTTCTGATCGATACCATATCGATTTTCAATAATTTTATTGGTTTTCTAATGATTTCGAACAGCATATTCAAATTTGAAATTACCGTGTTTAACGTTGAAAAACTAGCTTGAAATACTTACTTTTGCATTGAAAATTCAATATTTTTGAAAACTTTGTAAAACTTAATATTTGCAATAAAACTTTGTGTAAACTGTTGGAAATTGTCAAATACAATATTTTCTGATCGATACCATATCGATTTTCAATAATTTTATTGGTTTTCTAATGATTTCGAACAGCATATTCAAATTTGAAATTACCGTGTTTAACGTTGAAAAACTAGCTTGAAATGCTTACTTTTGCATTGAAAATTCAATATTTTTCAAAAGTTTGTAAAACTTAATATTTGCAATAAAACTTTGTGTAAAGTGTTGGAAATTGTCAAAAACAATATTTTCTGATCGATACCATATCGATTTTCAATAATTTTATTGGTTTTCTAATGATTTCGAACAGCATATTCAAATTTGAAATTACCATGTTTAACGTTGAAAAACTAGCTTGAAATGCTAAAAAATTCAATATTTTTCAAAAGTTTGTAAAACTTAATATTTGCAATAAAACTTTGTGTAAACTGGTGGAAATTGTCAAAAACAGTATTTTCTGATCGATACCATATCGATTTTCAATAATTTTATTGGTTTTCTAATGATTTCGAACAGCATATTCAAATTTGAAATTACCGTGTTTAACGTTGAAAAACTAGCTTGAAATGCTTACTTTTGCATTGAAAATTCAATATTTTTCAAAACTTTGTAAAACTTAATATTTGCAATAAAACTTTGTGTAAACTGTTGGAAATTGTCAAATACAATATTTTCTGATCGATACCATATCGATTTTCAATAATTTTATTGGTTTTCTAATGATTTCGAACAGCATATTCAAATTTGAAATTACCGTGTTTAACGTTGAAAAACTAGCTTGAAATGCTTACTTTTGCATTGAAAATTCAATATTTTTCAAAAGTTTGTAAAACTTAATATTTGCAATAAAACTTTGTGTAAAGTGTTGGAAATTGTCAAAAACAATATTTTCTGATCGATACCATATCGATTTTCAATAATTTTATTGGTTTTCTTATGATTTCAAACAGCATATTCAAATTTGAAATTACCGTGTTTAACGTTGAAAAACTAGCTTGAAATGCTTACTTTTGCATTAAAAATTCAATATTTTTCAAAAGTTTGTAAAACTAAATATTTGCAATAAAACTTTGTGTAAACTGTTGGAAATTGTCAAAAACAATATTTTCTGATCGATACCATATCGATTTTCAATAATTTTATTGGTTTTCTAATTATTTCGAACAGCATATTCAAATTTGAAATTACCGTGTTTAACGTTGAAAAACTAGCTTGAAATGCTTACTTTTGCATTGAAAATTCAATATTTTTCAAAACTTTGTAAAACTTAATATTTGCAATAAAACTTTGTGTAAACTGTTGGAAATTGTCAAAAACAATATTTTCTGATCGATACCATATCGATTTTCAATAATTTTATTGGTTTTCTAATGATTTCGAACAGCATATTCAAATTTGAAATTACCGTGTTTAACGTTGAAAAACTAGCTTGAAATGCTTACTTTTGCATTGAAAATTCAATATTTTTCAAAAGTTTGTAAAACTTAATATTTGCAATAAAACTTTGTGTAAACTGTTGGAAATTGTCAAAAACAATATTTTCTGATCGATACCATATCGATTTTCAATAATTTTATTGGTTTTCTAATGATTTCGAACAGCATATTCAAATTTGAAATTACCGTGTTTAACGTTGAAAAACTAGCTTGAAATGCTTACTTTTGCATTGAAAATTCAATATTTTTCAAAAGTTTGTAAAACTTAATATTTGCAATAAAACTTTGTGTAAACTGTTGGAAATTGTCAAAAACAATATTTTCTGATCGATACCATATCGATTTTCAATAATTTTATTGGTTTTCTAATGATTTCGAACAGCATATTCAAATTTGAAATTACCGTGTTTAACGTTGAAAAACTAGCTTGAAATGCTTACTTTTGCATTGAAAATTCAATATTTTTCAAAAGTTTGTAAAACTAAATATTTGCAATAAAACTTTGTGTAAACTGTTGGAAATTGTCAAAAACAATATTTTCTGATCGATACCATATCGATTTTCAATAATTTTATTGGTTTTCTAATGATTTCGAACAGCATATTCAAATTTGAAATTACCGTGTTTAACGTTGAAAAACTAGCTTGAAATGCTTACTTTTGCATTGAAAATTCAATATTTTTCAAAAGTTTGTAAAACTAAATATTTGCAATAAAACTTTGTGTAAACTGTTGGAAATTGTCAAAAACAACATTTTCTGATCGATGCCATATCGATTTTCAATAATTTTATTGGTTTTCTAATGATTTCGAACAGCATATTCAAATTTGAAATTACCGTGTTTAACGTTGAAAAACTAGCTTGAAATGCTTACTTTTGCATTGAAAATTCAATATTTTTCAAAAGTTTGTAAAACTAAATATTTGCAATAAAACTTTGTGTAAACTGTTGGAAATTGTCAAAAACAATATTTTCTGATCGATACCATATCGATTTTCAATAATTTTATTGGTTTTCTAATGATTTCGAACAGCATATTCAAATTTGAAATTACCGTGTTTAACGTTGAAAAACTAGCTTGAAATACTTACTTTTGCATTGAAAATTCAATATTTTTGAAAACTTTGTAAAACTTAATATTTGCAATAAAACTTTGTGTAAACTGTTGGAAATTGTCAAATACAATATTTTCTGATCGATACCATATCGATTTTCAATAATTTTATTGGTTTTCTAATGATTTCGAACAGCATATTCAAATTTGAAATTACCGTGTTTAACGTTGAAAAACTAGCTTGAAATGCTTACTTTTGCATTGAAAATTCAATATTTTTCAAAAGTTTGTAAAACTTAATATTTGCAATAAAACTTTGTGTAAAGTGTTGGAAATTGTCAAAAACAATATTTTCTGATCGATACCATATCGATTTTCAATAATTTTATTGGTTTTCTAATGATTTCGAACAGCATATTCAAATTTGAAATTACCATGTTTAACGTTGAAAAACTAGCTTGAAATGCTAAAAAATTCAATATTTTTCAAAAGTTTGTAAAACTTAATATTTGCAATAAAACTTTGTGTAAACTGGTGGAAATTGTCAAAAACAGTATTTTCTGATCGATACCATATCGATTTTCAATAATTTTATTGGTTTTCTAATGATTTCGAACAGCATATTCAAATTTGAAATTACCGTGTTTAACGTTGAAAAACTAGCTTGAAATGCTTACTTTTGCATTGAAAATTCAATATTTTTCAAAACTTTGTAAAACTTAATATTTGCAATAAAACTTTGTGTAAACTGTTGGAAATTGTCAAATACAATATTTTCTGATCGATACCATATCGATTTTCAATAATTTTATTGGTTTTCTAATGATTTCGAACAGCATATTCAAATTTGAAATTACCGTGTTTAACGTTGAAAAACTAGCTTGAAATGCTTACTTTTGCATTGAAAATTCAATATTTTTCAAAAGTTTGTAAAACTTAATATTTGCAATAAAACTTTGTGTAAAGTGTTGGAAATTGTCAAAAACAATATTTTCTGATCGATACCATATCGATTTTCAATAATTTTATTGGTTTTCTTATGATTTCAAACAGCATATTCAAATTTGAAATTACCGTGTTTAACGTTGAAAAACTAGCTTGAAATGCTTACTTTTGCATTAAAAATTCAATATTTTTCAAAAGTTTGTAAAACTAAATATTTGCAATAAAACTTTGTGTAAACTGTTGGAAATTGTCAAAAACAATATTTTCTGATCGATACCATATCGATTTTCAATAATTTTATTGGTTTTCTAATTATTTCGAACAGCATATTCAAATTTGAAATTACCGTGTTTAACGTTGAAAAACTAGCTTGAAATGCTTACTTTTGCATTGAAAATTCAATATTTTTCAAAACTTTGTAAAACTTAATATTTGCAATAAAACTTTGTGTAAACTGTTGGAAATTGTCAAAAACAATATTTTCTGATCGATACCATATCGATTTTCAATAATTTTATTGGTTTTCTAATGATTTCGAACAGCATATTCAAATTTGAAATTACCGTGTTTAACGTTGAAAAACTAGCTTGAAATGCTTACTTTTGCATTGAAAATTCAATATTTTTCAAAAGTTTGTAAAACTTAATATTTGCAATAAAACTTTGTGTAAACTGTTGGAAATTGTCAAAAACAATATTTTCTGATCGATACCATATCGATTTTCAATAATTTTATTGGTTTTCTAATGATTTCGAACAGCATATTCAAATTTGAAATTACCGTGTTTAACGTTGAAAAACTAGCTTGAAATGCTTACTTTTGCATTGAAAATTCAATATTTTTCAAAAGTTTGTAAAACTTAATATTTGCAATAAAACTTTGTGTAAACTGTTGGAAATTGTCAAAAACAATATTTTCTGATCGATACCATATCGATTTTCAATAATTTTATTGGTTTTCTAATGATTTCGAACAGCATATTCAAATTTGAAATTACCGTGTTTAACGTTGAAAAACTAGCTTGAAATGCTTACTTTTGCATTGAAAATTCAATATTTTTCAAAAGTTTGTAAAACTAAATATTTGCAATAAAACTTTGTGTAAACTGTTGGAAATTGTCAAAAACAATATTTTCTGATCGATACCATATCGATTTTCAATAATTTTATTGGTTTTCTAATGATTTCGAACAGCATATTCAAATTTGAAATTACCGTGTTTAACGTTGAAAAACTACCTTGAAATGCTTACTTTTGCATTGAAAATTCAATATTTTTCAAAAGTTTGTAAAACTAAATATTTGCAATAAAACTTTGTGTAAACTGTTGGAAATTGTCAAAAACAATATTTTCTGATCGATACCATATCGATTTTCAATAATTTTATTGGTTTTCTAATTATTTCGAACAGCATATTCAAATTTGAAATTACCGTGTTTAACGTTGAAAAACTAGCTTGAAATGCTTACTTTTGCATTGAAAATTCAATATTTTTCAAAACTTTGTAAAACTTAATATTTGCAATAAAACTTTGTGTAAACTGTTGGAAATTGTCAAAAACAATATTTTCTGATCGATACCATATCGATTTTCAATAATTTTATTGGTTTTCTAATGATTTCGAACAGCATATTCAAATTTGAAATTACCGTGTTTAACGTTGAAAAACTAGCTTGAAATGCTTACTTTTGCATTGAAAATTCAATATTTTTCAAAAGTTTGTAAAACTTAATATTTGCAATAAAACTTTGTGTAAACTGTTGGAAATTGTCAAAAACAATATTTTCTAATCGATACCATATCGATTTTCAATAATTTTATTGGTTTTCTAATGATTTCGAACAGCATATTCAAATTTGAAATTACCGTGTTTAACGTTGAAAAACTAGCTTGAAATGCTTACTTTTGCATTGAAAATTCAATATTTTTCAAAAGTTTGTAAAACTTAATATTTGCAATAAAACTTTGTGTAAACTGTTGGAAATTGTCAAAAACAATATTTTCTGATCGATACCATATCGATTTTCAATAATTTTATTGGTTTTCTAATGATTTCGAACAGCATATTCAAATTTGAAATTACCGTGTTTAACGTTGAAAAACTAACTTGAAATGCTTACTTTTGCATTGAAAATTCAATATTTTTCAAAAGTTTGTAAAACTAAATATTTGCAATAAAACTTTGTGTAAACTGTTGGAAATTGTCAAAAACAATATTTTCTGATCGATACCATATCGATTTTCAATAATTTTATTGGTTTTCTAATGATTTCGAACAGCATATTCAAATTTGAAATTACCGTGTTTAACGTTGAAAAACTACCTTGAAATGCTTACTTTTGCATTGAAAATTCAATATTTTTCAAAAGTTTGTAAAACTAAATATTTGCAATAAAACTTTGTGTAAACTGTTGGAAATTGTCAAAAACAATATTTTCTGATCGATACCATATCGATTTTCAATAATTTTATTGGTTTTCTAATTATTTCGAACAGCATATTCAAATTTGAAATTACCGTGTTTAACGTTGAAAAACTAGCTTGAAATGCTTACTTTTGCATTGAAAATTCAATATTTTTCAAAACTTTGTAAAACTTAATATTTGCAATAAAACTTTGTGTAAACTGTTGGAAATTGTCAAAAACAATATTTTCTGATCGATACCATATCGATTTTCAATAATTTTATAGGTTTTCTAATGATTTCGAACAGCATATTCAAATTTGAAATTACCGTGTTTAACGTTGAAAAACTACCTTGAAATGCTTACTTTTGCATTGAAAATTCAATATTTTTCAAAAGTTTGTAAAACTTAATATTTGCAATAAAACTTTGTGTAAACTGTTGGAAATTGTCAAAAACAATATTTTCTGATCGATACCATATCGATTTTCAATAATTTTATTGGTTTTCTAATGATTTCGAACAGCATATTCAAATTTGAAATTACCGTGTTTAACGTTGAAAAACTAGCTTGAAATGCTTACTTTTGCATTGAAAATTCAATATTTTTCAAAACTTTGTAAAACTTAATATTTGCAATAAAACTTTGTGTAAACTGTTGGAAATTGTCAAAAACAATATTTTCTGATCGATACCATATCGATTTTCAATAATTTTATTGGTTTTCTAATGATTTCGAACAGCATATTCAAATTTGAAATTACCGTGTTTAACGTTGAAAAACTAGCTTGAAATGCTTACTTTTGCATTGAAAATTCAATATTTTTCAAAAGTTTGTAAAACTAAATATTTGCAATAAAACTTTGTGTAAACTGTTGGAAATTGTCAAAAACAATATTTTCTGATCGATACCATATCGATTTTCAATAATTTTATTGGTTTTCTAATGATTTCGAACAGCATATTCAAATTTGAAATTACCGTGTTTAACGTTGAAAAACTAGCTTGCAATGCTTACTTTTGCATTGAAAATTCAATATTTTTCAAAAGTTTGTAAAACTTAATATTTGCAATAAAACTTTGTGTAAACTGTTGGAAATTGTCAAAAACAATATTTTCTGATCGATACCATATCGATTTTCAATAATTTTATTGGTTTTCTAATGATTTCGAACAGCATATTCAAATTTGAAATTACCGTGTTTAACGTTGAAAAACTAGCTTGAAATGCTTACTTTTGCATTGAAAATTCAATATTTTTCAAAACTTTGTAAAACTTAATATTTGCAATAAAACTTTGTGTAAACTGTTGGAAATTGTCAAAAACAATATTTTCTGATCGATACCATATCGATTTTCAATAATTTTATTCGTTTTCTAATGATTTCGAACAGCATATTCAAATTTGAAATTACCGTGTTTAACGTTGAAAAACTAACTTGAAATGCTTACTTTTGCATTGAAAATTCAATATTTTTCAAAAGTTTGTAAAACTAAATATTTGCAATAAAACTTTGTGTAAACTGTTGGAAATTGTCAAAAACAATATTTTCTGATCGATACCATATCGATTTTCAATAATTTTATTGGTTTTCTAATGATTTCGAACAGCATATTCAAATTTGAAATTACCGTGTTTAACGTTGAAAAACTACCTTGAAATGCTTACTTTTGCATTGAAAATTCAATATTTTTCAAAAGTTTGTAAAACTAAATATTTGCAATAAAACTTTGTGTAAACTGTTGGAAATTGTCAAAAACAATATTTTCTGATCGATACCATATCGATTTTCAATAATTTTATTGGTTTTCTAATGATTTCGAACAGCATATTCAAATTTGAAATTACCGTGTTTAACGTTGAAAAACTAGCTTGAAATGCTTACTTTTGCATTGAAAATTCAATATTTTTCAAAAGTTTGTAAAACTTAATATTTGCAATAAAACTTTGTGTAAACTGTTGGAAATTGTCAAAAACAATATTTTCTGATCGATACCATATCGATTTTCAATAATTTTATTGGTTTTCTAATGATTTCGAACAGCATATTCAAATTTGAAATTACCGTGTTTAACGTTGAAAAACTACCTTGAAATGCTTACTTTTGCATTGAAAATTCAATATTTTTCAAAAGTTTGTAAAACTAAATATTTGCAATAAAACTTTGTGTAAACTGTTGGAAATTGTCAAAAACAATATTTTCTGATCGATACCATATCGATTTTCAATAATTTTATTGGTTTTCTAATGATTTCGAACAGCATATTCAAATTTGAAATTACCGTGTTTAACGTTGAAAAACTAGCTTGAAATGCTTACTTTTGCATTGAAAATTCAATATTTTTCAAAAGTTTGTAAAACTTAATATTTGCAATAAAACTTTGTGTAAACTGTTGGAAATTTTCAAAAACAGTATTTTCTGATCGATACCATATCGATTTTCAATAATTTTATTGGTTTTCTAATGATTTCGAACAGCATATTCAAATTTGAAATTACCGTGTTTAACGTTGAAAAACTAGCTTGCAATGCTTACTTTTGCATTGAAAATTCAATATTTTTCAAAAGTTTGTAAAACTTAATATTTGCAATAAAACTTTGTGTAAACTGTTGGAAATTGTCAAAAACAATATTTTCTGATCGATACCATATCGATTTTCAATAATTTTATTGGTTTTCTAATGATTTCGAACAGCATATTCAAATTTGAAATTACCGTGTTTAACGTTGAAAAACTAGCTTGAAATGCTTACTTTTGCATTGAAAATTCAATATTTTTCAAAAGTTTGTAAAACTTAATATTTGCAATAAAACTTTGTGTAAACTGTTGGAAATTTTAAAAAACAGTATTTTCTGATCGATACCATATCGATTTTCAATAATTTTATTGGTTTTCTAATGATTTCGAACAGCATATTCAAATTTGAAATTACCGTGTTTAACGTTGAAAAACTAGCTTGAAATGCTTACTTTTGCATTGAAAATTCAATATTTTTCAAAAGTTTGTAAAACTTAATATTTGCAATAAAACTTTGTGTAAACTGTTGGAAATTGTCAAAAACAGTATTTTCTGATCGATACCATATCGATTTTCAATAATTTTATTGGTTTTCTAATGATTTCGAACAGCATATTCAAATTTGAAATTACCGTGTTTAACGTTGAAAAACTAGCTTGAAATGCTTACTTTTGCATTGAAAATTCAATATTTTTCAAAAGTTTGTAAAACTTAATATTTGCAATAAAACTTTGTGTAAACTGTTGGAAATTGTCAAAAACAATATTTTCTGATCGATACCATATCGATTTTCAATAATTTTATTGGTTTTCTAATGATTTCGAACAGCATATTCAAATTTGAAATTACCGTGTTTAACGTTGAAAAACTAGCTTGAAATTCTTACATTTGCATTGAAAATTCAATATTTTTCAAATGTTTGTAAGACTTAATATTTGCAATAAAACTTTGTGTAAACTGTTGGAAATTGTCAAAAACAATATTTTCTGATCGATACCATATCGATTTTCAATAATTTTATTGGTTTTCTAATGATTTCGAACAGCATATTCAAATTTGAAATTACCGTGTTTAACGTTGAAATGACCGTGTTTAACGTTGAAAAACTAGCTTGAAATGCTAGTTTTTCAACGTTAAACACGGTAATTTCAAATTTGAATATGCTGTTCGAAATCATTAGAAAACCAATAAAATTATTGAAAATCGATATGGTATCGATCAGAAAATATTGTTTTTGACAATTTCCAACAGTTTACACAAAGTTTTATTGCAAATATTAAGTTTTACAAACTTTTGAAAAATGTTTAACGTTGAAAAACTAGCTTGAAATGCTTACTTTTGCATTGAAAATTCAATATTTTTCAAAAGTTTGTAAAACTTAATATTTGCAATAAAACTTTGTGTAAACTGTTGGAAATTGTCAAAAACAATATTTTCTGATCGATACCATATCGATTTTCAATAATTTTATTGGTTTTCTAATGATTTCGAACAGCATATTCAAATTTGAAATTACCGTGTTTAACGTTGAAAAACTACCTTGAAATGCTTACTTTTGCATTGAAAATTCAATATTTTTCAAAAGTTTGTAAAACTAAATATTTGCAATAAAACTTTGTGTAAACTGTTGGAAATTGTCAAAAACAATATTTTCTGATCGATACCATATCGATTTTCAATAATTTTATTGGTTTTCTAATGATTTCGAACAGCATATTCAAATTTGAAATTACCGTGTTTAACGTTGAAAAACTAGCTTGAAATGCTTACTTTTGCATTGAAAATTCAATATTTTTCAAAAGTTTGTAAAACTTAATATTTGCAATAAAACTTTGTGTAAACTGTTGGAAATTTTCAAAAACAGTATTTTCTGATCGATACCATATCGATTTTCAATAATTTTATTGGTTTTCTAATGATTTCGAACAGCATATTCAAATTTGAAATTACCGTGTTTAACGTTGAAAAACTAGCTTGCAATGCTTACTTTTGCATTGAAAATTCAATATTTTTCAAAAGTTTGTAAAACTTAATATTTGCAATAAAACTTTGTGTAAACTGTTGGAAATTGTCAAAAACAATATTTTCTGATCGATACCATATCGATTTTCAATAATTTTATTGGTTTTCTAATGATTTCGAACAGCATATTCAAATTTGAAATTACCGTGTTTAACGTTGAAAAACTAGCTTGAAATGCTTACTTTTGCATTGAAAATTCAATATTTTTCAAAAGTTTGTAAAACTTAATATTTGCAATAAAACTTTGTGTAAACTGTTGGAAATTTTCAAAAACAGTATTTTCTGATCGATACCATATCGATTTTCAATAATTTTATTGGTTTTCTAATGATTTCGAACAGCATATTCAAATTTGAAATTACCGTGTTTAACGTTGAAAAACTAGCTTGAAATGCTTACTTTTGCATTGAAAATTCAATATTTTTCAAAAGTTTGTAAAACTTAATATTTGCAATAAAACTTTGTGTAAACTGTTGGAAATTGTCAAAAACAGTATTTTCTGATCGATACCATATCGATTTTCAATAATTTTATTGGTTTTCTAATGATTTCGAACAGCATATTCAAATTTGAAATTACCGTGTTTAACGTTGAAAAACTAGCTTGAAATGCTTACTTTTACATTGAAAATTCAATATTTTTCAAAAGTTTGTAAAACTTAATATTTGCAATAAAACTTTGTGTAAACTGTTGGAAATTGTCAAAAACAATATTTTCTGATCGATACCATATCGATTTTCAATAATTTTATTGGTTTTCTAATGATTTCGAACAGCATATTCAAATTTGAAATTACCGTGTTTAACGTTGAAAAACTAGCTTGAAATGCTAGTTTTTCAACGTTAAACACGGTAATTTCAAATTTGAATATGCTGTTCGAAATCATTAGAAAACCAATAAAATTATTGAAAATCGATATGGTATCGATCAGAAAATATTGTTTTTGACAATTTCCAACAGTTTACACAAAGTTTTATTGCAAATATTAAGTTTTACAAACTTTTGAAAAATGTTTAACGTTGAAAAACTAGCTTGAAATGCTTACTTTTGCATTGAAAATTCAATATTTTTCAAAAGTTTGTAAAACTTAATATTTGCAATAAAACTTTGTGTAAACTGTTGGAAATTGTCAAAAACAATATTTTCTGATCGATACCATATCGATTTTCAATAATTTTATTGGTTTTCTAATGATTTCGAACAGCATATTCAAATTTGAAATTACCGTGTTTAACGTTGAAATTACCGTGTTTAACGTTGAAAAACTAGCTTGAAATGCTAGTTTTTCAACGTTAAACACGGTAATTTCAAATTTGAATATGCTGTTCGAAATCATTAGAAAACCAATAAAATTATTGAAAATCGATATGGTATCGATCAGAAAATATTGTTTTTGACAATTTCCAACAGTTTACACAAAGTTTTATTGCAAATATTAAGTTTTACAAACTTTTGAAAAATGTTTAACGTTGAAAAACTAGCTTGAAATGCTTACTTTTGCATTGAAAATTCAATATTTTTCAAAAGTTTGTAAAACTTAATATTTGCAATAAAACTTTGTGTAAACTGTTGGAAATTGTCAAAAACAATATTTTCTGATCGATACCATATCGATTTTCAATAATTTTATTGGTTTTCTAATGATTTCGAACAGCATATTCAAATTTGAAATTACCGTGTTTAACGTTGAAATTACCGTGTTTAACGTTGAAAAACTAGCTTGAAATGCTAGTTTTTCAACGTTAAACACGGTAATTTCAAATTTGAATATGCTGTTCGAAATCATTAGAAAACCAATAAAATTATTGAAAATCGATATGGTATCGATCAGAAAATATTGTTTTTGACAATTTCCAACAGTTTACACAAAGTTTTATTGCAAATATTAAGTTTTACAAACTTTTGAAAAATGTTTAACGTTGAAAAACTAGCTTGAAATGCTTACTTTTGCATTGAAAATTCAATATTTTTCAAAAGTTTGTAAAACTTAATATTTGCAATAAAACTTTGTGTAAACTGTTGGAAATTGTCAAAAACAATATTTTCTAATCGATACCATATCGATTTTCAATAATTTTATTGGTTTTCTAATGATTTCGAACAGCATATTCAAATTTGAAATTACCGTGTTTAACGTTGAAATTACCGTGTTTAACGTTGAAAAACTAGCTTGAAATGCTAGTTTTTCAACGTTAAACACGGTAATTTCAAATTTGAATATGCTGTTCGAAATCATTAGAAAACCAATAAAATTATTGAAAATCGATATGGTATCGATCAGAAAATATGGTTTTTGACAATTTCCAACAGTTTACACAAAGTTTTATTGCAAATATTAAGTTTTACAAACTTTTGAAAAATGTTTAACGTTGGAAAACTAGCTTGAAATGCTTACTTTTGCATTGAAAATTCAATATTTTTCAAAAGTTTGTAAAACTTAATATTTGCAATAAAACTTTGTGTAAACTGTTGGAAATTGTCAAAAACAATATTTTCTGATCGATACCATATCGATTTTCAATAATTTTATTGGTTTTCTTATGATTTCGAACAGCATATTCAAATTTGAAATTACCGTGTTTAACGTTGAAAAACTAGCTTGAAATGCTTACTTTTGCATTGAAAATTTAATATTTTTCAAAAGTTTGTAAAACTAAATATTTGCAATAAAACTTTGTGTAAACTGTTGGAAATTGTCAAAAACAATATTTTCTGATCGATACCATATCGATTTTCAATAATTTTATTGGTTTTCTAATGATTTCGAACAGCATATTCAAATTTGAAATTACCGTGTTTAACGTTGAAAAACTAGCTTAAAATGCTTACTTTTGCATTGAAAATTCAATATTTTTCAAAAGTTTGTAAAACTTAATATTTGCAATAAAACTTTGTGTAAACTGTTGGAAATTGTCAAAAACAATATTTTCTGATCGATACCATATCGATTTTCAATAATTTTATTGGTTTTCTAATGATTTCGAATAGCATATTGAAATTTGAAATTACCGTGTTTAACGTTGAAAAACTAGCTTGAAATGCTTACTTTTGCATTGAAAATTCAATATTTTTCAAAAGTTTGTAAAACTAAATATTTGCAATAAAACTTTGTGTAAACTGTTGGAAATTGTCAAAAACAATATTTTCTGATCGATACCATATCGATTTTCAATAATTTTATTGGTTTTCTAATGATTTCGAACAGCATATTCAAATTTGAAATTACCGTGTTTAACGTTGAAAAACTAGCTTGAAATGCTTACTTTTGCATTGAAAATTCAATATTTTTCAAAAGTTTGTAAAACTTAATATTTGCAATAAAACTTTGTGTAAACTGTTGGAAATTGTCAAAAACAATATTTTCTGATCGATACCATATCGATTTTCAATAATTTTATTGGTTTTCTAATGATTTCGAACAGCATCTTCAAATTTGAAATTACCGTGTTTAACGTTGAAAAACTAGCTTGAAATGCTTAATTTTGCATTGAAAATTCAATATTTTTCAAAATTTTGTAAAACTTATTATTTGCAATAAAACTTTGTGTAAACTGTTGGAAATTGTCAAAAACAATATTTTCTGATCGATACCATATCGATTTTCAATAATTTTATTGGTTTTCTAATGATTTCGAACAGCATATTCAAATTTGAAATTACCGTGTTGAAAAACTAGCTTGAAATGCTTACTTTTGCATTGAAAATTCAATATTTTTCAAAAGTTTGTAAAACTTAATATTTGCAATAAAACTTTGTGTAAACTGTTGGAAATTGTCAAAAACAATATTTTCTGATCGATACCATATCGATTTTCAATAATTTTATTGGTTTTCTAATGATTTCGAACAGCATATTCAAATTTGAAATTACCGTGTTTAACGTTGAAAAACTAGCTTGTAATGCTTACTTTTGCATTGAAAATACAATATTTTTCAAAAGTTTGTAAAACTTAATATTTGCAATAAAACTTTGTGTAAACTGTTGGAAATTGTCAAAAACAATATTTTCTGATCGATACCATATCGATTTTCAATAATTTTATTGGTTTTCTAATGATTTCGAACAGCATATTCAAATTTGAAATTACCGTGTTTAACGTTGAAAAACTACCTTGAAATGCTTACTTTTGCATTGAAAATTCAATATTTTTCAAAACTTTGTAAAACTAAATATTTGCAATAAAACTTTGTGTAAACTGTTGGAAATTGTCAAAAACAATATTTTCTGATCGATACCATATCGATTTTCAATAATTTTATTGGTTTTCTAATGATTTCGAACAGCATATTCAAATTTGAAATTACCGTGTTTAACGTTGAAAAACTAGCTTGAAATGCTTACTTTTGCATTGAAAATTCAATATTTTTCAAAAGTTTGTAAAACTTATTATTTGCAATAAAACTTTGTGTAAACTGTTGGAAATTGTCAAAAACAATATTTTCTGATCGATACCATATCGATTTTCAATAATTTTATTGGTTTTCTAATGATTTCGAACAGCATATTCAAATTTGAAATTACCGTGTTTAACGTTGAAAAACTAGCTTGAAATGCTTACTTTTGCATTGAAAATTCAATATTTTTCAAAAGTTTGTAAAACTAAATATTTGCAATAAAACTTTGTGTAAACTGTTGGAAATTGTCAAAAACAATATTTTCTGATCGATACCATATCGATTTTCAATAATTTTATTGGTTTTCTAATGATTTCGAACAGCATATTCAAATTTGAAATTACCGTGTTTAACGTTGAAAAACTAGCTTGAAATGCTTACTTTTGCATTGAAAATTCAATATTTTTCAAAACTTTGTAAAACTTAATATTTGCAATAAAACTTTGTGTAAACTGTTGGAAATTGTCAAAAACAGTATTTTCTGATCGATACCATATCGATTTTCAATAATTTTATTGGTTTTCTAATGATTTCGAACAGCATATTCAAATTTGAAATTACCGTGTTTAACGTTGAAAAACTAGCTTGAAATGCTTACTTTTGCATTGAAAATTCAATATTTTTCAAATGTTTGTAAAACTTAATATTTGCAATAAAACTTTGTGTAAACTGTTGGAAATTGTCAAAAACAATATTTTCTGATCGATACCATATCGATTTTCAATAATTTTATTGGTTTTCTTATGATTTCGAACAGCATATTCAAATTTGAAATTACCGTGTTTAACGTTGAAAAACTAGCTTGAAATGCTTACTTTTGCATTGAAAATTCAATATTTTTCAAAAGTTTGTAAAACTTAATATTTGCAATAAAACTTTGTGTAAACTGTTGGAAATTGTCAAAAACAATATTTTCTGATCGATACCATATCGATTTTCAATAATTTTATTGGTTTTCTAATGATTTCGAACAGCATATTCAAATTTGAAATTACCGTGTTTAACGTTGAAAAACTAGCTTGAAATGCTTACTTTTGCATTGAAAATTCAATATTTTTCAAAAGTTTGTAAAACTTAATATTTGCAATAAAACTTTGTGTAAACTGTTGGAAATTGTCAAAAACAATATTTTCTGATCGATACCATATCGATTTTCAATAATTTTATTGGTTTTCTAATGATTTCGAACAGCATATTCAAATTTGAAATTACCGTGTTTAACGTTGAAAAACTAGCTTGAAATGCTTACTTTTGCATTGAAAATTCAATATTTTTCAAAACTTTGTAAAACTTAATATTTGCAATAAAACTTTGTGTAAACTGTTGGAAATTGTCAAAAACAGTATTTTCTGATCGATACCATATCGATTTTCAATAATTTTATTGGTTTTCTAATGATTTCGAACAGCATATTCAAATTTGAAATTACCGTGTTTAACGTTGAAAAACTAGCTTGAAATTCTTACATTTGCATTGAAAATTCAATATTTTTCAAATGTTTGTAAGACTTAATATTTGCAATAAAACTTTGTGTAAACTGTTGGAAATTGTCAAAAACAATATTTTCTGATCGATACCATATCGATTTTCAATAATTTTATTGGTTTTCTAATGATTTCGAACAGCATATTCAAATTTGAAATTACCGTGTTTAACGTTGAAATGACCGTGTTTAACGTTGAAAAACTAGCTTGAAATGCTAGTTTTTCAACGTTAAACACGGTAATTTCAAATTTGAATATGCTGTTCGAAATCATTAGAAAACCAATAAAATTATTGAAAATCGATATGGTATCGATCAGAAAATATTGTTTTTGACAATTTCCAACAGTTTACACAAAGTTTTATTGCAAATATTAAGTTTTACAAACTTTTGAAAAATGTTTAACGTTGAAAAACTAGCTTGAAATGCTTACTTTTGCATTGAAAATTCAATATTTTTCAAAAGTTTGTAAAACTTAATATTTGCAATAAAACTTTGTGTAAACTGTTGGAAATTGTCAAAAACAATATTTTCTGATCGATACCATATCGATTTTCAATAATTTTATTGGTTTTCTAATGATTTCGAACAGCATATTCAAATTTGAAATTACCGTGTTTAACGTTGAAAAACTACCTTGAAATGCTTACTTTTGCATTGAAAATTCAATATTTTTCAAAAGTTTGTAAAACTAAATATTTGCAATAAAACTTTGTGTAAACTGTTGGAAATTGTCAAAAACAATATTTTCTGATCGATACCATATCGATTTTCAATAATTTTATTGGTTTTCTAATGATTTCGAACAGCATATTCAAATTTGAAATTACCGTGTTTAACGTTGAAAAACTAGCTTGAAATGCTTACTTTTGCATTGAAAATTCAATATTTTTCAAAAGTTTGTAAAACTTAATATTTGCAATAAAACTTTGTGTAAACTGTTGGAAATTTTCAAAAACAGTATTTTCTGATCGATACCATATCGATTTTCAATAATTTTATTGGTTTTCTAATGATTTCGAACAGCATATTCAAATTTGAAATTACCGTGTTTAACGTTGAAAAACTAGCTTGCAATGCTTACTTTTGCATTGAAAATTCAATATTTTTCAAAAGTTTGTAAAACTTAATATTTGCAATAAAACTTTGTGTAAACTGTTGGAAATTGTCAAAAACAATATTTTCTGATCGATACCATATCGATTTTCAATAATTTTATTGGTTTTCTAATGATTTCGAACAGCATATTCAAATTTGAAATTACCGTGTTTAACGTTGAAAAACTAGCTTGAAATGCTTACTTTTGCATTGAAAATTCAATATTTTTCAAAAGTTTGTAAAACTTAATATTTGCAATAAAACTTTGTGTAAACTGTTGGAAATTTTCAAAAACAGTATTTTCTGATCGATACCATATCGATTTTCAATAATTTTATTGGTTTTCTAATGATTTCGAACAGCATATTCAAATTTGAAATTACCGTGTTTAACGTTGAAAAACTAGCTTGAAATGCTTACTTTTGCATTGAAAATTCAATATTTTTCAAAAGTTTGTAAAACTTAATATTTGCAATAAAACTTTGTGTAAACTGTTGGAAATTGTCAAAAACAGTATTTTCTGATCGATACCATATCGATTTTCAATAATTTTATTGGTTTTCTAATGATTTCGAACAGCATATTCAAATTTGAAATTACCGTGTTTAACGTTGAAAAACTAGCTTGAAATGCTTACTTTTACATTGAAAATTCAATATTTTTCAAAAGTTTGTAAAACTTAATATTTGCAATAAAACTTTGTGTAAACTGTTGGAAATTGTCAAAAACAATATTTTCTGATCGATACCATATCGATTTTCAATAATTTTATTGGTTTTCTAATGATTTCGAACAGCATATTCAAATTTGAAATTACCGTGTTTAACGTTGAAAAACTAGCTTGAAATGCTAGTTTTTCAACGTTAAACACGGTAATTTCAAATTTGAATATGCTGTTCGAAATCATTAGAAAACCAATAAAATTATTGAAAATCGATATGGTATCGATCAGAAAATATTGTTTTTGACAATTTCCAACAGTTTACACAAAGTTTTATTGCAAATATTAAGTTTTACAAACTTTTGAAAAATGTTTAACGTTGAAAAACTAGCTTGAAATGCTTACTTTTGCATTGAAAATTCAATATTTTTCAAAAGTTTGTAAAACTTAATATTTGCAATAAAACTTTGTGTAAACTGTTGGAAATTGTCAAAAACAATATTTTCTGATCGATACCATATCGATTTTCAATAATTTTATTGGTTTTCTAATGATTTCGAACAGCATATTCAAATTTGAAATTACCGTGTTTAACGTTGAAATTACCGTGTTTAACGTTGAAAAACTAGCTTGAAATGCTAGTTTTTCAACGTTAAACACGGTAATTTCAAATTTGAATATGCTGTTCGAAATCATTAGAAAACCAATAAAATTATTGAAAATCGATATGGTATCGATCAGAAAATATTGTTTTTGACAATTTCCAACAGTTTACACAAAGTTTTATTGCAAATATTAAGTTTTACAAACTTTTGAAAAATGTTTAACGTTGAAAAACTAGCTTGAAATGCTTACTTTTGCATTGAAAATTCAATATTTTTCAAAAGTTTGTAAAACTTAATATTTGCAATAAAACTTTGTGTAAACTGTTGGAAATTGTCAAAAACAATATTTTCTGATCGATACCATATCGATTTTCAATAATTTTATTGGTTTTCTAATGATTTCGAACAGCATATTCAAATTTGAAATTACCGTGTTTAACGTTGAAATTACCGTGTTTAACGTTGAAAAACTAGCTTGAAATGCTAGTTTTTCAACGTTAAACACGGTAATTTCAAATTTGAATATGCTGTTCGAAATCATTAGAAAACCAATAAAATTATTGAAAATCGATATGGTATCGATCAGAAAATATTGTTTTTGACAATTTCCAACAGTTTACACAAAGTTTTATTGCAAATATTAAGTTTTACAAACTTTTGAAAAATGTTTAACGTTGAAAAACTAGCTTGAAATGCTTACTTTTGCATTGAAAATTCAATATTTTTCAAAAGTTTGTAAAACTTAATATTTGCAATAAAACTTTGTGTAAACTGTTGGAAATTGTCAAAAACAATATTTTCTAATCGATACCATATCGATTTTCAATAATTTTATTGGTTTTCTAATGATTTCGAACAGCATATTCAAATTTGAAATTACCGTGTTTAACGTTGAAATTACCGTGTTTAACGTTGAAAAACTAGCTTGAAATGCTAGTTTTTCAACGTTAAACACGGTAATTTCAAATTTGAATATGCTGTTCGAAATCATTAGAAAACCAATAAAATTATTGAAAATCGATATGGTATCGATCAGAAAATATGGTTTTTGACAATTTCCAACAGTTTACACAAAGTTTTATTGCAAATATTAAGTTTTACAAACTTTTGAAAAATGTTTAACGTTGGAAAACTAGCTTGAAATGCTTACTTTTGCATTGAAAATTCAATATTTTTCAAAAGTTTGTAAAACTTAATATTTGCAATAAAACTTTGTGTAAACTGTTGGAAATTGTCAAAAACAATATTTTCTGATCGATACCATATCGATTTTCAATAATTTTATTGGTTTTCTTATGATTTCGAACAGCATATTCAAATTTGAAATTACCGTGTTTAACGTTGAAAAACTAGCTTGAAATGCTTACTTTTGCATTGAAAATTTAATATTTTTCAAAAGTTTGTAAAACTAAATATTTGCAATAAAACTTTGTGTAAACTGTTGGAAATTGTCAAAAACAATATTTTCTGATCGATACCATATCGATTTTCAATAATTTTATTGGTTTTCTAATGATTTCGAACAGCATATTCAAATTTGAAATTACCGTGTTTAACGTTGAAAAACTAGCTTAAAATGCTTACTTTTGCATTGAAAATTCAATATTTTTCAAAAGTTTGTAAAACTTAATATTTGCAATAAAACTTTGTGTAAACTGTTGGAAATTGTCAAAAACAATATTTTCTGATCGATACCATATCGATTTTCAATAATTTTATTGGTTTTCTAATGATTTCGAATAGCATATTGAAATTTGAAATTACCGTGTTTAACGTTGAAAAACTAGCTTGAAATGCTTACTTTTGCATTGAAAATTCAATATTTTTCAAAAGTTTGTAAAACTAAATATTTGCAATAAAACTTTGTGTAAACTGTTGGAAATTGTCAAAAACAATATTTTCTGATCGATACCATATCGATTTTCAATAATTTTATTGGTTTTCTAATGATTTCGAACAGCATATTCAAATTTGAAATTACCGTGTTTAACGTTGAAAAACTAGCTTGAAATGCTTACTTTTGCATTGAAAATTCAATATTTTTCAAAAGTTTGTAAAACTTAATATTTGCAATAAAACTTTGTGTAAACTGTTGGAAATTGTCAAAAACAATATTTTCTGATCGATACCATATCGATTTTCAATAATTTTATTGGTTTTCTAATGATTTCGAACAGCATCTTCAAATTTGAAATTACCGTGTTTAACGTTGAAAAACTAGCTTGAAATGCTTAATTTTGCATTGAAAATTCAATATTTTTCAAAATTTTGTAAAACTTATTATTTGCAATAAAACTTTGTGTAAACTGTTGGAAATTGTCAAAAACAATATTTTCTGATCGATACCATATCGATTTTCAATAATTTTATTGGTTTTCTAATGATTTCGAACAGCATATTCAAATTTGAAATTACCGTGTTGAAAAACTAGCTTGAAATGCTTACTTTTGCATTGAAAATTCAATATTTTTCAAAAGTTTGTAAAACTTAATATTTGCAATAAAACTTTGTGTAAACTGTTGGAAATTGTCAAAAACAATATTTTCTGATCGATACCATATCGATTTTCAATAATTTTATTGGTTTTCTAATGATTTCGAACAGCATATTCAAATTTGAAATTACCGTGTTTAACGTTGAAAAACTAGCTTGTAATGCTTACTTTTGCATTGAAAATACAATATTTTTCAAAAGTTTGTAAAACTTAATATTTGCAATAAAACTTTGTGTAAACTGTTGGAAATTGTCAAAAACAATATTTTCTGATCGATACCATATCGATTTTCAATAATTTTATTGGTTTTCTAATGATTTCGAACAGCATATTCAAATTTGAAATTACCGTGTTTAACGTTGAAAAACTACCTTGAAATGCTTACTTTTGCATTGAAAATTCAATATTTTTCAAAACTTTGTAAAACTAAATATTTGCAATAAAACTTTGTGTAAACTGTTGGAAATTGTCAAAAACAATATTTTCTGATCGATACCATATCGATTTTCAATAATTTTATTGGTTTTCTAATGATTTCGAACAGCATATTCAAATTTGAAATTACCGTGTTTAACGTTGAAAAACTAGCTTGAAATGCTTACTTTTGCATTGAAAATTCAATATTTTTCAAAAGTTTGTAAAACTTATTATTTGCAATAAAACTTTGTGTAAACTGTTGGAAATTGTCAAAAACAATATTTTCTGATCGATACCATATCGATTTTCAATAATTTTATTGGTTTTCTAATGATTTCGAACAGCATATTCAAATTTGAAATTACCGTGTTTAACGTTGAAAAACTAGCTTGAAATGCTTACTTTTGCATTGAAAATTCAATATTTTTCAAAAGTTTGTAAAACTAAATATTTGCAATAAAACTTTGTGTAAACTGTTGGAAATTGTCAAAAACAATATTTTCTGATCGATACCATATCGATTTTCAATAATTTTATTGGTTTTCTAATGATTTCGAACAGCATATTCAAATTTGAAATTACCGTGTTTAACGTTGAAAAACTAGCTTGAAATGCTTACTTTTGCATTGAAAATTCAATATTTTTCAAAACTTTGTAAAACTTAATATTTGCAATAAAACTTTGTGTAAACTGTTGGAAATTGTCAAAAACAGTATTTTCTGATCGATACCATATCGATTTTCAATAATTTTATTGGTTTTCTAATGATTTCGAACAGCATATTCAAATTTGAAATTACCGTGTTTAACGTTGAAAAACTAGCTTGAAATGCTTACTTTTGCATTGAAAATTCAATATTTTTCAAATGTTTGTAAAACTTAATATTTGCAATAAAACTTTGTGTAAACTGTTGGAAATTGTCAAAAACAATATTTTCTGATCGATACCATATCGATTTTCAATAATTTTATTGGTTTTCTTATGATTTCGAACAGCATATTCAAATTTGAAATTACCGTGTTTAACGTTGAAAAACTAGCTTGAAATGCTTACTTTTGCATTGAAAATTCAATATTTTTCAAAAGTTTGTAAAACTTAATATTTGCAATAAAACTTTGTGTAAACTGTTGGAAATTGTCAAAAACAATATTTTCTGATCGATACCATATCGATTTTCAATAATTTTATTGGTTTTCTAATGATTTCGAACAGCATATTCAAATTTGAAATTACCGTGTTTAACGTTGAAAAACTAGCTTGAAATGCTTACTTTTGCATTGAAAATTCAATATTTTTCAAAAGTTTGTAAAACTTAATATTTGCAATAAAACTTTGTGTAAACTGTTGGAAATTGTCAAAAACAATATTTTCTGATCGATACCATATCGATTTTCAATAATTTTATTGGTTTTCTAATGATTTCGAACAGCATATTCAAATTTGAAATTACCGTGTTTAACGTTGAAAAACTAGCTTGAAATGCTTACTTTTGCATTGAAAATTCAATATTTTTCAAAACTTTGTAAAACTTAATATTTGCAATAAAACTTTGTGTAAACTGTTGGAAATTGTCAAAAACAGTATTTTCTGATCGATACCATATCGATTTTCAATAATTTTATTGGTTTTCTAATGATTTCGAACAGCATATTCAAATTTGAAATTACCGTGTTTAACGTTGAAAAACTAGCTTGAAATGCTTACTTTTGCATTGAAAATTCAATATTTTTCAAAAGTTTGTAAAACTTAATATTTGCAATAAAACTTTGTGTAAACTGTTGGAAATTGTCAAAAACAATATTTTCTGATCGATACCATATCGATTTTCAATAATTTTAGTGGTTTTCTTATGATTTCGAACAGCATATTCAAATTTGAAATTACCGTGTTTAACGTTGAAAAACTATCTTGAAATGCTTACTTTTGCATTGAAAATTCAATATTTTTCAAAAGTTTGTAAAACTTAATATTTGCAATAAAACTTTGTGTAAACTGTTGGAAATTGTCAAAAACAATATTTTCTGATCGATACCATATCGATTTTCAATAATTTTATTGGTTTTCTAATGATTTCGAACAGCATATTCAAATTTGAAATTACCGTGTTTAACGTTGAAAAACTAGCTTGAAATGCTTACTTTTGCATTGAAAATTCAATATTTTTCAAAACTTTGTAAAACTTAATATTTGCAATAAAACTTTGTGTAAACTGTTGGAAATTGTCAAAAACAGTATTTTCTGATCGATACCATATCGATTTTCAATAATTTTATTGGTATTCTAATGATTTCGAACAGCATATTCAAATTTGAAATTACCGTGTTTAACGTTGAAAAACTAGCTTGAAATGCTTACTTTTGCATTGAAAATTCAATATTTTTCAAAAGTTTGTAAAACTTAATATTTGCAATAAAACTTTGTGTAAACTGTTGGAAATTGTCAAAAACAATATTTTCTGATCGATACCATATCGATTTTCAATAATTTTATTGGTTTTCTTATGATTTCGAACAGCATATTCAAATTTGAAATTACCGTGTTTAACGTTGAAAAACTAGCTTGAAATGCTTACTTTTGCATTGAAAATTCAATATTTTTCAAAATATTGTAAAACTTAATATTTGCAATAAAACTTTGTGTAAACTGTTGGAAATTGTCAAAAACAGTATTTTCTGATCGATACCATATCGATTTTCAATAATTTTATTGGTTTTCTAATGATTTCGAACAGCATATTCAAATTTGAAATTACCGTGTTTAACGTTGAAAAACTAGCTTGAAATGCTTACTTTTGCATTGAAAATTCAATATTTTTCAAAAGTTTGTAAAACTTAATATTTGCAATAAAACTTTGTGTAAACTGTTGGAAATTGTCAAAAACAATATTTTCTGATCGATACCATATCGATTTTCAATAATTTTATTGGTTTTCTAATGATTTCGAACAGCATATTCAAATTTGAAATTACCGTGTTTAACGTTGAAAAACTAGCTTGAAATGCTTACTTTTGCATTGAAAATTCAATATTTTTCAAAAGTTTGTAAAACTTAATATTTGCAAAAAAACTTTGTGTAAACTGTTGGAAATTGTCAAAAACAATATTTTCTGATCGATACCATATCGATTTTCAATAATTTTATTGGTTTTCTAATGATTTCGAACAGCATATTCAAATTTGAAATTACCGTGTTTAACGTTGAAAAACTAGCTTGAAATGCTTACTTTTGCATTGAAAATTCAATATTTTTCAAAACTTTGTAAAACTTAATATTTGCAATAAATCTTTGTGTAAACTGTTGGAAATTGTCAAAAACAGTATTTTCTGATCGATACCATATCGATTTTCAATAATTTTATTGGTTTTCTAATGATTTCGAACAGCATATTCAAATTTGAAATTACCGTGTTTAACGTTGAAAAACTAGCTTGAAATGCTTACTTTTGCATTGAAAATTCAATATTTTTCAAAAGTTTGTAAAACTTAATATTTGCAATAAAACTTTGTGTAAACTGTTGGAAATTGTCAAAAACAATATTTTCTGATCGATACCATATCGATTTCCAATAATTTTATTGGTTTTCTTATGATTTCGAACAGCATATTCAAATTTGAAATTACCGTGTTTAACGTTGAAAAACTAGCTTGAAATGCTTACTTTTGCATTGAAAATTCAATATTTTTCAAAAGTTTGTAAAACTTAATATTTGCAATAAAACTTTGTGTAAACTGTTGGAAATTGTCAAAAACAATATTTTCTGATCGATACCATATCGATTTTCAATAATTTTATTGGTTTTTCTAATGATTTCGAACAGCATATTCAAATTTGAAATTACCGTGTTTAACGTTGAAAAACTAGCTTGAAATGCTTACTTTTGCATTGAAAATTCAATATTTTTCAAAAGTTTGTAAAACTTAATATTTGCAATAAAACTTTGTGTAAACTGTTGGAAATTGTCAAAAACAATATTTTCTGATCGATACCATATCGATTTTCAATAATTTTATTGGTTTTCTTATGATTTCGAACAGCATATTCAAATTTGAAATTACCGTGTTTAACGTTGAAAAACTAGCTTGAAATGCTTACTTTTGCATTGAAAATTCAATATTTTTCAAAAGTTTGTAAAACTTATTATTTGCAATAAAACTTTGTGTAAACTGTTGGAAATTGTCAAAAACAATATTTTCTGATCGATACCATATCGATTTTCAATAATTTTATTGGTTTTCTTATGATTTCGAACAGCATATTCAAATTTGAAATTACCGTGTTTAACGTTGAAAAACTAGCTTGAAATGCTTACTTTTGCATTGAAAATTCAATATTTTTCAAAAGTTTGTAAAACTTAATATTTGCAATAAAACTTTGTGTAAACTGTTGGAAATTGTCAAAAACAATATTTTCTGATCGATACCATATCGATTTCCAATAATTTTATTGGTTTTCTAATGATTTCGAACAGCATATTCAAATTTGAAATTACCGTGTTTAACGTTGAAAAACTAGCTTGAAATGCTTACTTTTGCATTGAAAATTCAATATTTTTCAAAACTTTGTAAAACTTAATATTTGTAATAAATCTTTGTGTAAACTGTTGGAAATTGTCAAAAACAGTATTTTCTGATCGATACCATATCGATTTTCAATAATTTTACTGGTTTTCTAATGATTTCGAACAGCATATTCAAATTTGAAATTACCGTGTTTAACGTTGAAAAACTAGCTTGAAATGCTTACTTTTGCATTGAAAATTCAATATTTTTCAAAAGTTTGTAAAACTTAATATTTGTAATAAAACTTTGTGTAAACTGTTGGAAATTGTCAAAAACAATATTTTCTGATCGATACCATATCGATTTCCAATAATTTTATTGGTTTTCTTATGATTTCGAACAGCATATTCAAATTTGAAATTACCGTGTTTAACGTTGAAAAACTAGCTTGAAATGCTTACTTTTGCATTGAAAATTCAATATTTTTCAAAAGTTTGTAAAACTTAATATTTGCAATAAAACTTTGTGTAAACTGTTGGAAATTGTCAAAAACAATATTTTCTGATCGATACCATATCGATTTTCAATAATTTTATTGGTTTTTCTAATGATTTCGAACAGCATATTCAAATTTGAAATTACCGTGTTTAACGTTGAAAAACTAGCTTGAAATGCTTACTTTTGCATTGAAAATTCAATATTTTTCAAAAGTTTGTAAAACTTAATATTTGCAATAAAACTTTGTGTAAACTGTTGGAAATTGTCAAAAACAATATTTTCTGATCGATACCATATCGATTTTCAATAATTTTATTGGTTTTCTTATGATTTCGAACAGCATATTCAAATTTGAAATTACCGTGTTTAACGTTGAAAAACTAGCTTGAAATGCTTACTTTTGCATTGAAAATTCAATATTTTTCAAAAGTTTGTAAAACTTAATATTTGCAATAAAACTTTGTGTAAACTGTTGGAAATTGTCAAAAACAATATTTTCTGATCGATACCATATCGATTTTCAATAATTTTATTGGTTTTCTAATGATTTCGAACAGCATATTCAAATTTGAAATTACCGTGTTTAACGTTGAAAAACTAGCTTGAAATGCTTACTTTTGCATTGAAAATTCAATATTTTTCAAAAGTTTGTAAAACTTAATATTTGCAATAAAACTTTGTGTAAACTGTTGGAAATTGTCAAAAACAGTATTTTCTGATCGATACCATATCGATTTTCAATAATTTTAGTGGTTTTCTTATGATTTCGAACAGCATATTCAAATTTGAAATTACCGTGTTTAACGTTGAAAAACTAGCTTGAAATGCTTACTTTTGCATTGAAAATTCAATATTTTTCAAAAGTTTGTAAAACTTATTATTTGCAATAAAACTTTGTGTAAACTGTTGGAAATTGTCAAAAACAATATTTTCTGATCGATACCATATCGATTTTCAATAATTTTATTGGTTTTCTTATGATTTCGAACAGCATATTCAAATTTGAAATTACCGTGTTTAACGTTGAAAAACTAGCTTGAAATGCTTACTTTTGCATTGAAAATTCAATATTTTTCAAAAGTTTGTAAAACTTAATATTTGCAATAAAACTTTGTGTAAACTGTTGGAAATTGTCAAAAACAATATTTTCTGATCGATA
>OZ038511.1:60154923-60554923 GCA_964036315.1 Acanthosepion esculentum
GTTGAAAAACTAGCTTGAAATGCTTACTTTTGCATTGAAAATTCAATATTTTTCAAAAGTTTGTAAAACTAAATATTTGCAATAAAACTTTGTGTAAACTGTTGGAAATTGTCAAAAACAATATTTTCTGATCGATACCATATCGATTTTCAATAATTTTATTGGTTTTCTAATGATTTCGAACAGCATATTCAAAATTGAAATTACCGTGTTTAACGTTGAAAAACTAGCTTGAAATGCTTACTTTTGCATTGAAAATTCAATATTTTTCAAAAGTTTGTAAAACTTAATATTTGCAATAAAACTTTGTGTAAACTGTTGGAAATTGTCAAAAACAATATTTTCTGATCGATACCATATCGATTTTCAATAATTTTATTGGTTTTCTAATGATTTCGAACAGCATATTCAAATTTGAAATTACCGTGTTTAACGTTGAAAAACTAGCTTGAAATGCTTACTTTTGCATTGAAAATTCAATATTTTTCAAAAGTTTGTAAAACTTAATATTTGCAATAAAACTTTGTGTAAACTGTTGGAAATTGTCAACAACAATATTTTCTGATCGATACCATATCGATTTTCAATAATTTTATTGGTTTTCTAATGATTTCGAACAGCATATTCAAATTTGAAATTATCGTGTTTAACGTTGAAAAACTAGCTTGAAATGCTTACTTTTGCATTGAAAATTCAATATTTTTCAAAAGTTTGTAAAACTTAATATTTGCAATAAAACTTTGTGTAAACTGTTGGAAATTGTCAAAAACAATATTTTCTGATCGATACCATATCGATTTTCAATAATTTTATTGGTTTTCTAATGATTTCGAACAGCATATTCAAATTTGAAATTACCGTGTTTAACGTTGAAAAACTAGCTTGAAATGCTTACTTTTGCATTGAAAATTCAATATTTTTCAAAAGTTTGTAAAACTTAATATTTGCAATAAAACTTTGTGTAAACTGTTGGAAATTGTCAAAAACAATATTTTCTGATCGATACCATATCGATTTTCAATAATTTTATTGGTTTTCTAATGATTTCGAACAGCATATTCAAATTTGAAATTACCGTGTTTAACGTTGAAAAACTAGCTTGAAATGCTTACTTTTGCATTGAAAATTCAATATTTTTCAAAAGTTTGTAAAACTTAATATTTGCAATAAAACTTTGTGTAAACTGTTGGAAATTGTCAAAAACAATATTTTCTGATCGATACCATATCGATTTTCAATAATTTTATTGGTTTTCTAATGATTTCGAACAGCATATTCAAATTTGAAATTACCGTGTTTAACGTTGAAAAACTAGCTTGAAATGCTTACTTTTGCATTGAAAATTCAATATTTTTCAAAAGTTTGTAAAACTTAATATTTGCAATAAAACTTTGTGTAAACTGTTGGAAATTGTCAAAAACAATATTTTCTGATCGATACCATATCGATTTTCAATAATTTTATTGGTTTTCTAATGATTTCGAACAGCATATTCAAATTTGAAATTACCGTGTTTAACGTTGAAAAACTAGCTTGAAATGCTTACTTTTGCATTGAAAATTCAATATTTTTCAAAAGTTTGTAAAACTTAAATATTTGCAATAAACTTTGTGTAAACTGTTGGAAATTGTCAAAAACAATATTTTCTGATCGATACCATATCGATTTTCAATAATTTTATTGGTTTTCTAATGATTTCGAACAGCATATTCAAATTTGAAATTACCGTGTTTAACGTTGAAAAACTAGCTTGAAATGCTTACTTTTGCATTGAAAATTCAATATTTTTCAAAAGTTTGTAAAACTTAATATTTGCAATAAAACTTTGTGTAAACTGTTGGAAATTGTCAAAAACAATATTTTCTGATCGATACCATATCGATTTTCAATAATTTTATTGGTTTTCTAATGATTTCGAACAGCATATTCAAATTTGAAATTACCGTGTTTAACGTTGAAAAACTAGCTTGAAATGCTTACTTTTGCATTGAAAATTCAATATTTTTCAAAAGTTTGTAAAACTTAATATTTGCAATAAAACTTTGTGTAAACTGTTGGAAATTGTCAAAAACAATATTTTCTGATCGATACCATATCGATTTTCAATAATTTTATTGGTTTTCTAATGATTTCGAACAGCATATTCAAATTTGAAATTACCGTGTTTAACGTTGAAAAACTAGCTTGAAATGCTTACTTTTGCATTGAAAATTCAATATTTTTCAAAAGTTTGTAAAACTAAATATTTGCAATAAAACTTTGTGTAAACTGTTGGAAATTGTCAAAAACAATATTTTCTGATCGATACCATATCGATTTTCAATAATTTTTATTGGTTTTCTAATGATTTCGAACAGCATATTCAAATTTGAAATTACCGTGTTTAACGTTGAAAAACTAGCTTGAAATGCTTACTTTTGCATTGAAAATTCAATATTTTTCAAAAGTTTGTAAAACTTAATATTTGCAATAAAACTTTGTGTAAACTGTTGGAAATTGTCAAAAACAATATTTTCTGATCGATACCATATCGATTTTCAATAATTTTATTGGTTTTCTTATGATTTCGAACAGCATATTCAAATTTGAAATTACCGTGTTTAACGTTGAAAAACTAGCTTGAAATGCTTACTTTTGCATTGAAAATTCAATATTTTTCAAAAGTTTGTAAAACTAAATATTTGCAATAAAACTTTGTGTAAACTGTTGGAAATTGTCAAAAACAATATTTTCTGATCGATACCATATCGATTTTCAATAATTTTATTGGTTTTCTAATGATTTCGAACAGCATATTCAAATTTGAAATTACCGTGTTTAACGTTGAAAAACTAGCTTGAAATGCTTACTTTTGCATTGAAAATTCAATATTTTTCAAAAGTTTGTAAAACTTAATATTTGCAATAAAACTTTGTGTAAACTGTTGGAAATTGTCAAAAACAATATTTTCTGATCGATACCATATCGATTTTCAATAATTTTATTGGTTTTCTAATGATTTCGAACAGCATATTCAAATTTGAAATTACCGTGTTTAACGTTGAAAAACTAGCTTGAAATGCTTACTTTTGCATTGAAAATTCAATATTTTTCAAAAGTTTGTAAAACTTAATATTTGCAATAAAACTTTGTGTAAACTGTTGGAAATTGTCAAAAACAATATTTTCTGATCGATACCATATCGATTTTCAATAATTTTATTGGTTTTCTTATGATTTCGAACAGCATATTCAAATTTGAAATTACCGTGTTTAACGTTGAAAAACTAGCTTGAAATGCTTACTTTTGCATTGAAAATTCAATATTTTTCAAAAGTTTGTAAAACTTAATATTTGCAATAAAACTTTGTGTAAACTGTTGGAAATTGTCAAAAACAATATTTTCTGATCGATACCATATCGATTTTCAATAATTTTTATTGGTTTTCTAATGATTTCGAACAGCATATTCAAATTTGAAATTACCGTGTTTAACGTTGAAAAACTAGCTTGAAATGCTTACTTTTGCATTGAAAATTCAATATTTTTCAAAAGTTTGTAAAACTTAATATTTGCAATAAAACTTTGTGTAAACTGTTGGAAATTGTCAAAAACAATATTTTCTGATCGATACCATATCGATTTTCAATAATTTTATTGGTTTTCTAATGATTTCGAACAGCATATTCAAATTTGAAATTACCGTGTTTAACGTTGAAAAACTAGCTTGAAATGCTTACTTTTGCATTGAAAATTCAATATTTTTCAAAAGTTTGTAAAACTTAATATTTGCAATAAAACTTTGTGTAAACTGTTGGAAATTGTCAAAAACATTATTTTCTGATCGATACCATATCGATTTTCAATAATTTTATTGGTTTTCTTATGATTTCGAACAGCATATTCAAATTTGAAATTACCGTGTTTAACGTTGAAAAACTAGCTTGAAATGCTTACTTTTGCATTGAAAATTCAATATTTTTCAAAAGTTTGTAAAACTTAATATTTGCAATAAAACTTTGTGTAAACTGTTGGAAATTGTCAAAAACAATATTTTCTGATCGATACCATATCGATTTTCAATAATTTTATTGGTTTTCTAATGATTTCGAACAGCATATTCAAATTTGAAATTACCGTGTTTAACGTTGAAAAACTAGCTTGAAATGCTTACTTTTGCATTGAAAATTCAATATTTTTCAAAAGTTTGTAAAACTTAATATTTGCAATAAAACTTTGTGTAAACTGTTGGAAATTGTCAAAAACAATATTTTCTGATCGATACCATATCGATTTTCAATAATTTTATTGGTTTTCTAATGATTTCGAACAGCATATTCAAATTTGAAATTACCGTGTTTAACGTTGAAAAACTAGCTTGAAATGCTTACTTTTGCATTGAAAATTCAATATTTTTCAAAAGTTTGTAAAACTTAATATTTGCAATAAAACTTTGTGTAAACTGTTGGAAATTGTCAAAAACAATATTTTCTGATCGATACCATATCGATTTTCAATAATTTTATTGGTTTTCTAATGATTTCGAACAGCATATTCAAATTTGAAATTACCGTGTTTAACGTTGAAAAACTAGCTTGAAATGCTTACTTTTGCATTGAAAATTCAATATTTTTCAAAAGTTTGTAAAACTTAATATTTGCAATAAAACTTTGTGTAAACTGTTGGAAATTGTCAAAAACAATATTTTCTGATCGATACCATATCGATTTTCAATAATTTTATTGGTTTTCTAATGATTTCGAACAGCATATTCAAATTTGAAATTACCGTGTTTAACGTTGAAAAACTAGCTTGAAATGCTTACTTTTGCATTGAAAATTCAATATTTTTCAAAAGTTTGTAAAACTTAATATTTGCAATAAAACTTTGTGTAAACTGTTGGAAATTGTCAAAAACAATATTTTCTGATCGATACCATATCGATTTTCAATAATTTTATTGGTTTTCTAATGATTTCGAACAGCATATTCAAATTTGAAATTACCGTGTTTAACGTTGAAAAACTAGCTTGAAATGCTTACTTTTGCATTGAAAATTCAATATTTTTCAAAAGTTTGTAAAACTTAATATTTGCAATAAAACTTTGTGTAAACTGTTGGAAATTGTCAAAAAACAATATTTTCTGATCGATACCATATCGATTTTCAATAATTTTATTGGTTTTCTAATGATTTCGAACAGCATATTCAAATTTGAAATTACCGTGTTTAACGTTGAAAAACTAGCTTGAAATGCTTACTTTTGCATTGAAAATTCAATATTTTTCAAAAGTTTGTAAAACTTAATATTTGCAATAAAACTTTGTGTAAACTGTTGGAAATTGTCAAAAACAATATTTTCTGATCGATACCATATCGATTTTCAATAATTTTATTGGTTTTCTAATGATTTCGAACAGCATATTCAAATTTGAAATTACCGTGTTTAACGTTGAAAAACTAGCTTGAAATGCTTACTTTTGCATTGAAAATTCAATATTTTTCAAAAGTTTGTAAAACTTAATATTTGCAATAAAACTTTGTGTAAACTGTTGGAAATTGTCAAAAACAATATTTTCTGATCGATACCATATCGATTTTCAATAATTTTATTGGTTTTCTAATGATTTCGAACAGCATATTCAAATTTGAAATTACCGTGTTTAACGTTGAAAAACTAGCTTGAAATGCTTACTTTTGCATTGAAAATTCAATATTTTTCAAAAGTTTGTAAAACTTAATATTTGCAATAAAACTTTGTGTAAACTGTTGGAAATTGTCAAAAACAATATTTTCTGATCGATACCATATCGATTTTCAATAATTTTATTGGTTTTCTAATGATTTCGAACAGCATATTCAAATTTGAAATTACCGTGTTTAACGTTGAAAAACTAGCTTGAAATGCTTACTTTTGCATTGAAAATTCAATATTTTTCAAAAGTTTGTAAAACTTAATATTTGCAATAAAACTTTGTGTAAACTGTTGGAAATTGTCAAAAACAATATTTTCTGATCGATACCATATCGATTTTCAATAATTTTATTGGTTTTCTAATGATTTCGAACAGCATATTCAAATTTGAAATTACCGTGTTTAACGTTGAAAAACTAGCTTGAAATGCTTACTTTTGCATTGAAAATTCAATATTTTTCAAAAGTTTGTAAAACTTAATATTTGCAATAAAACTTTGTGTAAACTGTTGGAAATTGTCAAAAACAATATTTTCTGATCGATACCATATCGATTTTCAATAATTTTATTGGTTTTCTAATGATTTCGAACAGCATATTCAAATTTGAAATTACCGTGTTTAACGTTGAAAAACTAGCTTGAAATGCTTACTTTTGCATTGAAAATTCAATATTTTTCAAAAGTTTGTAAAACTTAATATTTGCAATAAAACTTTGTGTAAACTGTTGGAAATTGTCAAAAACAATATTTTCTGATCGATACCATATCGATTTTCAATAATTTTATTGGTTTTCTAATGATTTCGAACAGCATATTCAAATTTGAAATTACCGTGTTTAACGTTGAAAAACTAGCTTGAAATGCTTACTTTTGCATTGAAAATTCAATATTTTTCAAAAGTTTGTAAAACTTAATATTTGCAATAAAACTTTGTGTAAACTGTTGGAAATTGTCAAAAACAATATTTTCTGATCGATACCATATCGATTTTCAATAATTTTATTGGTTTTCTAATGATTTCGAACAGCATATTCAAATTTGAAATTACCGTGTTTAACGTTGAAAAACTAGCTTGAAATGCTTACTTTTGCATTGAAAATTCAATATTTTTCAAAAGTTTGTAAAACTTAATATTTGCAATAAAACTTTGTGTAAACTGTTGGAAATTGTCAAAAACAATATTTTCTGATCGATACCATATCGATTTTCAATAATTTTATTGGTTTTCTAATGATTTCGAACAGCATATTCAAATTTGAAATTACCGTGTTTAACGTTGAAAAACTAGCTTGAAATGCTTACTTTTGCATTGAAAATTCAATATTTTTCAAAAGTTTGTAAAACTTAATATTTGCAATAAAACTTTGTGTAAACTGTTGGAAATTGTCAAAAACAATATTTTCTGATCGATACCATATCGATTTTCAATAATTTTATTGGTTTTCTAATGATTTCGAACAGCATATTCAAATTTGAAATTACCGTGTTTAACGTTGAAAAACTAGCTTGAAATGCTTACTTTTGCATTGAAAATTCAATATTTTTCAAAAGTTTGTAAAACTTAATATTTGCAATAAAACTTTGTGTAAACTGTTGGAAATTGTCAAAAACAATATTTTCTGATCGATACCATATCGATTTTCAATAATTTTATTGGTTTTCTAATGATTTCGAACAGCATATTCAAATTTGAAATTACCGTGTTTAACGTTGAAAAACTAGCTTGAAATGCTTACTTTTGCATTGAAAATTCAATATTTTTCAAAAGTTTGTAAAACTTAATATTTGCAATAAAACTTTGTGTAAACTGTTGGAAATTGTCAAAAACAATATTTTCTGATCGATACCATATCGATTTTCAATAATTTTATTGGTTTTCTAATGATTTCGAACAGCATATTCAAATTTGAAATTACCGTGTTTAACGTTGAAAAACTAGCTTGAAATGCTTACTTTTGCATTGAAAATTCAATATTTTTCAAAAGTTTGTAAAACTTAATATTTGCAATAAAACTTTGTGTAAACTGTTGGAAATTGTCAAAAACAATATTTTCTGATCGATACCATATCGATTTTCAATAATTTTATTGGTTTTCTAATGATTTCGAACAGCATATTCAAATTTGAAATTACCGTGTTTAACGTTGAAAAACTAGCTTGAAATGCTTACTTTTGCATTGAAAATTCAATATTTTTCAAAAGTTTGTAAAACTTAATATTTGCAATAAAACTTTGTGTAAACTGTTGGAAATTGTCAAAAACAATATTTTCTGATCGATACCATATCGATTTTCAATAATTTTATTGGTTTTCTAATGATTTCGAACAGCATATTCAAATTTGAAATTACCGTGTTTAACGTTGAAAAACTAGCTTGAAATGCTTACTTTTGCATTGAAAATTCAATATTTTTCAAAAGTTTGTAAAACTTAATATTTGCAATAAAACTTTGTGTAAACTGTTGGAAATTGTCAAAAACAATATTTTCTGATCGATACCATATCGATTTTCAATAATTTTATTGGTTTTCTAATGATTTCGAACAGCATATTCAAATTTGAAATTACCGTGTTTAACGTTGAAAAACTAGCTTGAAATGCTTACTTTTGCATTGAAAATTCAATATTTTTCAAAAGTTTGTAAAACTTAATATTTGCAATAAAACTTTGTGTAAACTGTTGGAAATTGTCAAAAACAATATTTTCTGATCGATACCATATCGATTTTCAATAATTTTATTGGTTTTCTAATGATTTCGAACAGCATATTCAAATTTGAAATTACCGTGTTTAACGTTGAAAAACTAGCTTGAAATGCTTACTTTTGCATTGAAAATTCAATATTTTTCAAAAGTTTGTAAAACTTAATATTTGCAATAAAACTTTGTGTAAACTGTTGGAAATTGTCAAAAACAATATTTTCTGATCGATACCATATCGATTTTCAATAATTTTATTGGTTTTCTTATGATTTCGAACAGCATATTCAAATTTGAAATTACCGTGTTTAACGTTGAAAAACTAGCTTGAAATGCTTACTTTTGCATTGAAAATTCAATATTTTTCAAAAGTTTGTAAAACTTAATATTTGCAATAAAACTTTGTGTAAACTGTTGGAAATTGTCAAAAACAATATTTTCTGATCGATACCATATCGATTTTCAATAATTTTATTGGTTTTCTAATGATTTCGAACAGCATATTCAAATTTGAAATTACCGTGTTTAACGTTGAAAAACTAGCTTGAAATGCTTACTTTTGCATTGAAAATTCAATATTTTTCAAAAGTTTGTAAAACTTAATATTTGCAATAAAACTTTGTGTAAACTGTTGGAAATTGTCAAAAACAATATTTTCTGATCGATACCATATCGATTTTCAATAATTTTATTGGTTTTCTAATGATTTCGAACAGCATATTCAAATTTGAAATTACCGTGTTTAACGTTGAAAAACTAGCTTGAAATGCTTACTTTTGCATTGAAAATTCAATATTTTTCAAAAGTTTGTAAAACTTAATATTTGCAATAAAACTTTGTGTAAACTGTTGGAAATTGTCAAAAACAATATTTTCTGATCGATACCATATCGATTTTCAATAATTTTATTGGTTTTCTAATGATTTCGAACAGCATATTCAAATTTGAAATTACCGTGTTTAACGTTGAAAAACTAGCTTGAAATGCTTACTTTTGCATTGAAAATTCAATATTTTTCAAAAGTTTGTAAAACTTAATATTTGCAATAAAACTTTGTGTAAACTGTTGGAAATTGTCAAAAACAATATTTTCTGATCGATACCATATCGATTTTCAATAATTTTATTGGTTTTCTAATGATTTCGAACAGCATATTCAAATTTGAAATTACCGTGTTTAACGTTGAAAAACTAGCTTGAAATGCTTACTTTTGCATTGAAAATTCAATATTTTTCAAAAGTTTGTAAAACTTAATATTTGCAATAAAACTTTGTGTAAACTGTTGGAAATTGTCAAAAACAATATTTTCTGATCGATACCATATCGATTTTCAATAATTTTATTGGTTTTCTAATGATTTCGAACAGCATATTCAAATTTGAAATTACCGTGTTTAACGTTGAAAAACTAGCTTGAAATGCTTACTTTTGCATTGAAAATTCAATATTTTTCAAAAGTTTGTAAAACTTAATATTTGCAATAAAACTTTGTGTAAACTGTTGGAAATTGTCAAAAACAATATTTTCTGATCGATACCATATCGATTTTCAATAATTTTATTGGTTTTCTAATGATTTCGAACAGCATATTCAAATTTGAAATTACCGTGTTTAACGTTGAAAAACTAGCTTGAAATGCTTACTTTTGCATTGAAAATTCAATATTTTTCAAAAGTTTGTAAAACTTAATATTTGCAATAAAACTTTGTGTAAACTGTTGGAAATTGTCAAAAACAATATTTTCTGATCGATACCATATCGATTTTCAATAATTTTATTGGTTTTCTAATGATTTCGAACAGCATATTCAAATTTGAAATTACCGTGTTTAACGTTGAAAAACTAGCTTGAAATGCTTACTTTTGCATTGAAAATTCAATATTTTTCAAAAGTTTGTAAAACTTAATATTTGCAATAAAACTTTGTGTAAACTGTTGGAAATTGTCAAAAACAATATTTTCTGATCGATACCATATCGATTTTCAATAATTTTATTGGTTTTCTAATGATTTCGAACAGCATATTCAAATTTGAAATTACCGTGTTTAACGTTGAAAAACTAGCTTGAAATGCTTACTTTTGCATTGAAAATTCAATATTTTTCAAAAGTTTGTAAAACTTAATATTTGCAATAAAACTTTGTGTAAACTGTTGGAAATTGTCAAAAACAATATTTTCTGATCGATACCATATCGATTTTCAATAATTTTATTGGTTTTCTAATGATTTCGAACAGCATATTCAAATTTGAAATTACCGTGTTTAACGTTGAAAAACTAGCTTGAAATGCTTACTTTTGCATTGAAAATTCAATATTTTTCAAAAGTTTGTAAAACTTAATATTTGCAATAAAACTTTGTGTAAACTGTTGGAAATTGTCAAAAACAATATTTTCTGATCGATACCATATCGATTTTCAATAATTTTATTGGTTTTCTTATGATTTCGAACAGCATATTCAAATTTGAAATTACCGTGTTTAACGTTGAAAAACTAGCTTGAAATGCTTACTTTTGCATTGAAAATTCAATATTTTTCAAAAGTTTGTAAAACTTAATATTTGCAATAAAACTTTGTGTAAACTGTTGGAAATTGTCAAAAACAATATTTTCTGATCGATACCATATCGATTTTCAATAATTTTATTGGTTTTCTAATGATTTCGAACAGCATATTCAAATTTGAAATTACCGTGTTTAACGTTGAAAAACTAGCTTGAAATGCTTACTTTTGCATTGAAAATTCAATATTTTTCAAAAGTTTGTAAAACTAAATATTTGCAATAAAACTTTGTGTAAACTGTTGGAAATTGTCAAAAACATTATTTTCTGATCGATACCATATCGATTTTCAATAATTTTATTGGTTTTCTTATGATTTCGAACAGCATATTCAAATTTGAAATTACCGTGTTTAACGTTGAAAAACTAGCTTGAAATGCTTACTTTTGCATTGAAAATTCAATATTTTTCAAAAGTTTGTAAAACTTAATATTTGCAATAAAACTTTGTGTAAACTGTTGGAAATTGTCAAAAAACAATATTTTCTGATCGATACCATATCGATTTTCAATAATTTTATTGGTTTTCTTATGATTTCGAACAGCATATTCAAATTTGAAATTACCGTGTTTAACGTTGAAAAACTAGCTTGAAATGCTTACTTTTGCATTGAAAATTCAATATTTTTCAAAAGTTTGTAAAACTTAATATTTGCAATAAAACTTTGTGTAAACTGTTGGAAATTGTCAAAAACAATATTTTCTGATCGATACCATATCGATTTTCAATAATTTTATTGGTTTTCTAATGATTTCGAACAGCATATTCAAATTTGAAATTACCGTGTTTAACGTTGAAAAACTAGCTTGAAATGCTTACTTTTGCATTGAAAATTCAATATTTTTCAAAAGTTTGTAAAACTTAATATTTGCAATAAAACTTTGTGTAAACTGTTGGAAATTGTCAAAAACATTATTTTCTGATCGATACCATATCGATTTTCAATAATTTTATTGGTTTTCTTATGATTTCGAACAGCATATTCAAATTTGAAATTACCGTGTTTAACGTTGAAAAACTAGCTTGAAATGCTTACTTTTGCATTGAAAATTCAATATTTTTCAAAAGTTTGTAAAACTTAATATTTGCAATAAAACTTTGTGTAAACTGTTGGAAATTGTCAAAAACAATATTTTCTGATCGATACCATATCGATTTTCAATAATTTTATTGGTTTTCTAATGATTTCGAACAGCATATTCAAATTTGAAATTACCGTGTTTAACGTTGAAAAACTAGCTTGAAATGCTTAGTTTTGCATTGAAAATTCAATATTTTTCAAAAGTTTGTAAAACTTAATATTTGCAATAAAACTTTGTGTAAACTGTTGGAAATTGTCAACAACAATATTTTCTGATCGATACCATATCGATTTTCAATAATTTTATTGGTTTTCTAATGATTTCGAACAGCATATTCAAAATTGAAATTACCGTGTTTAACGTTGAAAAACTAGCTTGAAATGCTTACTTTTGCATTGAAAATTCAATATTTTTCAAAAGTTTGTAAAACTAAATATTTGCAATAAAACTTTGTGTAAACTGTTGGAAATTGTCAAAAACATTATTTTCTGATCGATACCATATCGATTTTCAATAATTTTATTGGTTTTCTAATGATTTCGAACAGCATATTCAAATTTGAAATTACCGTGTTTAACGTTGAAAAACTAGCTTGAAATGCTTACTTTTGCATTGAAAATTCAATATTTTTCAAAAGTTTGTAAAACTTAATATTTGCAATAAAACTTTGTGTAAACTGTTGGAAATTGTCAAAAACATTATTTTCTGATCGATACCATATCGATTTTCAATAATTTTATTGGTTTTCTAATGATTTCGAACAGCATATTCAAATTTGAAATTACCGTGTTTAACGTTGAAAAACTAGCTTGAAATGCTTACTTTTGCACTGAAAATTCAATATTTTTCGAAAGTTTGTAAAACTTAATATTTGCAATAAAACTTTGTGTAAACTTTTGGAAATTGTCAAAAACAATATTTTCTGATCGATACCATATCGATTTTCAATAATTTTATTGGTTTTCTAATGATTTCGAACAGCATATTCAAATTTGAAATTACCGTGTTTAACGTTGAAAAACTAGCTTGAAATGCTTACTTTTGCATTGAAAATTCAATATTTTTCAAAAGTTTGTAAAACTTAATATTTGCAATAAAACTTTGTGTAAACTGTTGGAAATTGTCAAAAACAATATTTTCTGATCGATACCATATCGATTTTCAATAATTTTATTGGTTTTCTAATGATTTCGAACAGCATATTCAAATTTGAAATTACCGTGTTTAACGTTGAAAAACTAGCTTGAAATGCTTACTTTTGCATTGAAAATTCAATATTTTTCAAAAGTTTGTAAAACTAAATATTTGCAATAAAACTTTGTGTAAACTGTTGGAAATTGTCAAAAATATTATTTTCTGATCGATACTATATCGATTTTCAATAATTTTATTGGTTTTCTTATGATTTCGAACAGCATATTCAAATTTGAAATTACCGTGTTTAACGTTGAAAAACTAGCTTGAAATGCTTACTTTTGCATTGAAAATTCAATATTTTTCAAATTTAGTAAAACTTAATATTTGCAATAAAACTTTGTGTAAACTGTTGGAAATTGTTTTCAATAATTTTATTGGTTTTCTAATGATTTCGAACAGCATATTGAAATTTGAAATTACCGTGTTTAACGTTGAAAACTAGCTTGAAATGCTTACTTTTGCATTGAAAATTCAATATTTTTCAAAAGTTTGTAAAACTTAATATTTGCAATAAAACTTTGTGTAAAACTTTTGGAAATTGTCAAAAAACAATATTTTCTGATCGATACCATATCGATTTTCAATAATTTTATTGGTTTTCTAATGATTTCGAACAGCATATTGAAATTTGAAATTACCGTGTTTAACGTTGAAAAACTAGCTTGAAATGCTTACTTTTGCATTGAAAATTCAATATTTTTCAAAAGTTTGTAAAACTTAATATTTGCAATAAAACTTTGTGTAAACTTTTGGAAATTGTCAAAAACAATATTTTCTGATCGATACCATATCGATTTTCAATAATTTTATTGGTTTTCTAATGATTTCGAACAGCATATTCAAATTTGAAATTACAGTGTTTAACGTTGAAAAACTAGCTTGAAATGCTTACTTTTGCATTGAAAATTCAATATTTTTCAAAAGTTTGTAAAACTTAATATTTGCAATAAAACTTTGTGTAAACTGTTGGAAATTGTCAAAAACAATATTTTCTGATCGATACCATATCGATTTTCAATAATTTTATTGGTTTTCTAATGATTTCGAACAGCATATTCAAATTTGAAATTACCGTGTTTAACGTTGAAAAACTAGCTTGAAATGCTTACTTTTGCATTGAGAATTCAATATTTTTCAAAAGTTTGTAAAACTTAATATTTGCAATAAAACTTTGTGTAAACTGTTGGAAATTGTCAAAAACAATATTTTCTGATCGATACCATATCGATTTTCAATAATTTTATTGGTTTTCTAATGATTTCGAACCGCATATTCAAATTTGAAATTACCGTGTTTAACGTTGAAAAACTAGCTTGAAATGCTTACTTTTGCATTGAAAATTCAATATTTTTCAAAAGTTAGTAAAACTTAATATTTGCAATAAAACTTTGTGTAAACTGTTGGAAATTGTCAAAAACAGTATTTTCTGATCGATACCATATCGATTTTCAATAATTTTATTGGTTTTCTAATGATTTCGAACAGCATATTGAAATTTGAAATTACCGTGTTTAACGTTGAAAAACTAGCTTGAAATGCTTACTTTTGCATTGAATTTTCAATATTTTTCAAAAGTTTGTAAAACTTAATATTTGCAATAAAACTTTGTGTAAACTGTTGGAAATTGTCAAAAACAATATTTTCTGATCGATATCATATCGATTTTCAATAATTTTATTGCTTTTCTAATGATTTCGAACAGCATATTCAAATTTGAAATTACCGTGTTTAACGTTGTAAAACTAGCTTGAAATGCTTACTTTTGCATTGAAAATTCAATATTTTTCAAAAGTTTGTAAAACTTAATATTTGCAATAAAACTTTGTGTAAACTGTTGGAAATTATCAAAAACAGTATTTTCTGATCAATACCATATCGATTTTCAATAATTTTATTGGTTTTCTAATGATTTCGAACCGCATATTCAAATTTGAAATTACCGTGTTTAACGTTGAAAAACTAGCTTGAAATGCTTACTTTTGCATTGAAAATTCAATATTTTTCAAAAGTTAGTAAAACTTAATATTTGCAATAAAACTTTGTGTAAACTGTTGGAAATTGTCAAAAACAGTATTTTCTGATCGATACCATATCGATTTTCAATAATTTTATTGGTTTTCTAATGATTTCGAACAGCATATTGAAATTTGAAATTACCGTGTTTAACGTTGAAAAACTAGCTTGAAATGCTTACTTTTGCATTGAAAATTCAATATTTTTCAAAAGTTTGTAAAACTTAATATTTGCAATAAAACTTTGTGTAAACTGTTGGAAATTGTCAAAAACAGTATTTTCTGATCGATACCATATCGATTTTCAATAATTTTATTGGTTTTCTAATGATTTCGAACAGCATATTCAAATTTGAAATTACCGTGTTTAACGTTGAAAAACTAGCTTGAAATGCTTACTTTTGCATTGAAAATTCAATATTTTTCAAAAGTTTGTAAAACTTAATATTTGCAATAAAACTTTGTGTAAACTGTTGGAAATTGTCAAAAACAGTATTTTCTGATCGATACCATATCGATTTTCAATAATTTTATTGGTTTTCTAATGATTTCGAACAGCATATTCAAATTTGAAATTACCGTGTTTAACGTTGAAAAACTAGCTTGAAATGCTTAGTTTTGCATTGAAAATTCAATATTTTTCAAAAGTTTGTAAAACTTAATATTTGCAATAAAACTTTGTGTAAACTGTTGGAAATTGTCAAAAACAGTATTTTCTGATCGATACCATATCGATTTTCAATAATTTTATTGGTTTTCTAATGATTTCGAACCGCATATTCAAATTTGAAATTACCGTGTTTAACGTTGAAAAACTAGATTGAAATGCTTAGTTTTGCATTGAAAATTCAATATTTTTCAAAAGTTTGTAAAACTTAATATTTGCAATAAAACTTTGTGTAAACTGTTGGAAATTGTCAAAAACAGTATTTTCTCATCGATACCATATCGATTTTCAATAATTTTATTGGTTTTCTAATGATTTCGAACAGCATATTCAAATTTGAAATTACCGTGTTTAACGTTGAAAAACTAGCTTGAAATGCTTACTTTTGCATTGAAAATTCAATATTTTTCAAAAGTTTGTAAAACTTAATATTTGCAATAAAACTTTGTGTAAACTGTTGGAAATTGTCAAAAACAATATTTTCTGATCGATACCATATCGATTTTCAATAATTTTATTGGTTTTCTAATGATTTCGAACAGCATATTCAAATTTGAAATTACCGTGTTTAACGTTGAAAAACTAGCTTGAAATGCTTACTTTTGCATTGAAAATTCAATATTTTTCAAAAGTTTGTAAAACTTAATATTTGCAATAAAACTTTGTGTAAACTGTTGGAAATTGGCAAAAACAATATTTTCTGATCGATACCATATCGATTTTCAATAATTTTATTGGTTTTCTCATGATTTCGAACAGCATATTCAAATTTGAAATTACCGTGTTTAACGTTGAAAAACTAGCTTGAAATGCTTACTTTTGCATTGAAAATTCAATATTTTTCAAAAGTTTGTAAAACTTAATATTTGCAATAAAACTTTGTGTAAACTGTTGGAAATTATCAAAAACAATATTTTCTGATCGATACCATATCGATTTTCAATAATTTTATTGGTTTTCTAATGATTTCGAACAGCATATTCAAATTTGAAATTACCGTGTTTAACGTTGAAAAACTAGCTTGAAATGCTTACTTTTGCATTGAAAATTCAATATTTTTCAAAAGTTTGTAAAACTTAATATTTGCAATAAAACTTTGTGTAAAGTGTTGGAAATTATCAAAAACAGTATTTTCTGATCGATACCATATCGATTTTCAATAATTTTATTGGTTTTCTAATGATTTCGAACAGCATATTCAAATTTGAAATTACCGTGTTTAACGTTGAAAAACTAGCTTGAAATGCTTACTTTTGCATTGAAAATTCAATATTTTTCAAATGTTTGTAAAACTTAATATTTGCAATAAAACTTTGTGTAAACTGTTGGAAATTGTCAAAAACAGTATTTTCTGATCGATACCATATCGATTTTCAATAATTTTATTGGTTTTCTAATGATTTCGAACAGCATATTCAAATTTGAAATTACCGTGTTTAACGTTGAAAAACTAGATTGAAATGTTTAGTTTTGCATTGAAAATTCAATATTTTTCAAAAGTTTGTAAAACTTAATATTTGCAATAAAACTTTGTGTAAACTGTTGGAAATTGTCAAAAACAGTATTTTCTGATCGATACCGTATCGATTTTCAATAATTTTATTGGTTTTCTAATGATTTCGAACAGCATATTCAAATTTGAAATTACCGTGTTTAACGTTGAAAAACTAGCTTGAAATGCTTACTTTTGCATTGAAAATTCAATATTTTTCAAAAGTTTGTAAAACTTAATATTTGCAATAAAACTTTGTGTAAACTGTTGGAAATTGGCAAAAACAATATTTTCTGATCGATACCATATCGATTTTCAATAATTTTATTGGTTTTCTAATGATTTCGAACAGCATATTCAAATTTGAAATTACCGTGTTTAACGTTGAAAAACTAGCTTGAAATGCTTACTTTTGCATTGAAAATTCAATATTTTTCAAAAGTTTGTAAAACTTAATATTTGCAATAAAACTTTGTGTAAACTGTTGGAAATTATCAAAAACAATATTTTCTGATCGATACCATATCGATTTTCAATAATTTTATTGGTTTTCTAATGATTTCGAACAGCATATTCAAATTTGAAATTACCGTGTTTAACGTTGAAAAACTAGCTTGAAATGCTTACTTTTGCATTGAAAATTCAATATTTTTCAAAAGTTTGTAAAACTTAATATTTGCAATAAAACTTTGTGTAAAGTGTTGGAAATTATCAAAAACAGTATTTTCTGATCGATACCATATCGATTTTCAATAATTTTATTGGTTTTCTAATGATTTCGAACAGCATATTCAAATTTGAAATTACCGTGTTTAACGTTGAAAAACTAGCTTGAAATGCTTACTTTTGCATTGAAAATTCAATATTTTTCAAAAGTTTGTAAAACTTAATATTTGCAATAAAACTTTGTGTAAACTGTTGGAAATTGTCAAAAACAATATTTTCTGATCGATACCATATCGATTTTCAATAATTTTATTGGTTTTCTAATGATTTCGAACAGCATATTCAAATTTGAAATTACCGTGTTTAACGTTGAAAAACTAGCTTGAAATGCTTACTTTTGCATTGAAAATTCAATATTTTTCAAAAGTTTGTAAAACTTAATATTTGCAATAAAACTTTGTGTAAACTGTTGGAAATTGTCAAAAACAATATTTTCTGATCGATACCATATCGATTTTCAATAATTTTATTGGTTTTCTAATGATTTCGAACAGCATATTCAAATTTGAAATTACCGTGTTTAACGTTGAAAAACTAGCTTGAAATGCTTACTTTTGCATTGAAAATTCAATATTTTTCAAAAGTTTGTAAAACTTAATATTTGCAATAAAACTTTGTGTAAACTGTTGGAAATTGTCAAAAACAATATTTTCTGATCGATACCATATCGATTTTCAATAATTTTATTGGTTTTCTAATGATTTCGAACAGCATATTCAAATTTGAAATTACCGTGTTTAACGTTGAAAAACTAGCTTGAAATGCTTACTTTTGCATTGAAAATTCAATATTTTTCAAAAGTTTGTAAAACTTAATATTTGCAATAAAACTTTGTGTAAACTGTTGGAAATTGTCAAAAACAATATTTTCTGATCGATACCATATCGATTTTCAATAATTTTATTGGTTTTCTAATGATTTCGAACAGCATATTCAAATTTGAAATTACCGTGTTTAACGTTGAAAAACTAGCTAGAAATGCTTACTTTTGCATTGAAAATTCAATATTTTTCAAAAGTTTGTAAAACTTAATATTTGCAATAAAACTTTGTGTAAACTGTTGGAAATTATCAAAAACAGTATTTTCTGATCGATACCATATCGATTTTCAATAATTTTATTGGTTTTCTAATGATTTCGAACAGCATATTCAAATTTTAAATTACCGTGTTTAACGTTGAAAAACTAGCTTGAAATGCTTACTTTTGCATTGAAAATTCAATATTTTTCAAAAGTTTGTAAAACTTAATATTTGCAATAAAACTTTGTGTAAACTGTTGGAAATTGTCAAAAACAGTATTTTCTCATCGATACCATATCGATTTTCAATAATTTTATTGGTTTTCTAATGATTTCGAACAGCATATTCAAATTTGAAATTACCGTGTTTAACGTTGAAAAACTAGCTTGAAATGCTTACTTTTGCATTGAAAATTCAATATTTTTCAAAAGTTAGTAAAACTTAATATTTGCAATAAAACTTTGTGTAAACTGTTGGAAATTGTCAAAAACAATATTTTCTGATCGATACCATATCGATTTTCAATAATTTTATTGGTTTTCTAATGATTTCGAACAGCATATTCAAATTTGAAATTACCGTGTTTAACGTTGAAAAACTAGCTTGAAATGCTTACTTTTGCATTGAAAATTCAATATTTTTCAAAAGTTTGTAAAACTTAATATTTGCAATAAAACTTTGTGTAAACTGTTGGAAATTGTCAAAAACAATATTTTCTGATCGATACCATATCGATTTTCAATAATTTTATTGGTTTTCTAATGATTTCGAACAGCATATTCAAATTTGAAATTACCGTGTTTAACGTTGAAAAACTAGCTTGAAATGCTTACTTTTGCATTGAAAATTCAATATTTTTCAAAAGTTTGTAAAACTTAATATTTGCAATAAAACTTTGTGTAAACTGTTGGAAATTGTCAAAAACAATATTTTCTGATCGATACCATATCGATTTTCAATAATTTTATTGGTTTTCTAATGATTTCGAACAGCATATTCAAATTTGAAATTACCGTGTTTAACGTTGAAAAACTAGCTAGAAATGCTTACTTTTGCATTGAAAATTCAATATTTTTCAAAAGTTTGTAAAACTTAATATTTGCAATAAAACTTTGTGTAAACTGTTGGAAATTATCAAAAACAGTATTTTCTGATCGATACCATATCGATTTTCAATAATTTTATTGGTTTTCTAATGATTTCGAACAGCATATTCAAATTTTAAATTACCGTGTTTAACGTTGAAAAACTAGCTTGAAATGCTTACTTTTGCATTGAAAATTCAATATTTTTCAAAAGTTTGTAAAACTTAATATTTGCAATAAAACTTTGTGTAAACTGTTGGAAATTGTCAAAAACAGTATTTTCTCATCGATACCATATCGATTTTCAATAATTTTATTGGTTTTCTAATGATTTCGAACAGCATATTCAAATTTGAAATTACCGTGTTTAACGTTGAAAAACTAGCTTGAAATGCTTACTTTTGCATTGAAAATTCAATATTTTTCAAAAGTTAGTAAAACTTAATATTTGCAATAAAACTTTGTGTAAACTGTTGGAAATTGTCAAAAACAATATTTTCTGATCGATACCATATCGATTTTCAATAATTTTATTGGTTTTCTAATGATTTCGAACAGCATATTCAAATTTGAAATTACCGTGTTTAACGTTGAAAAACTAGCTTGAAATGCTTACTTTTGCATTGAAAATTCAATATTTTTCAAAAGTTAGTAAAACTTAATATTTGCAATAAAACTTTGTGTAAACTATTGGAAATTGTCAAAAACAGTATTTTCTGATCGATACCATATCGATTTTCAATAATTTTATTGGTTTTCTAATGATTTCGAACAGCATATTCAAATTTGAAATTACCGTGTTTAACGTTGAAAAACTAGCTTGAAATGCTTACTTTTGCATTGAAAATTCAATATTTTTCAAAAGTTTGTAAAACTTAATATTTGCAATAAAACTTTGTGTAAACTGTTGGAAATTGTCAAAAACAATATTTTCTGATCGATACCATATCGATTTTCAATAATTTTATTGGTTTTCTAATGATTTCGAACAGCATATTCAAATTTGAAATTACCGTGTTTAACGTTGAAAAACTAGCTTGAAATGCTTACTTTTGCATTGATAATTCAATATTTTTCAAAAGTTTGTAAAACTTAATATTTGCAATAAAACTTTGTGTAAACTGTTGGAAATTATCAAAAACAATATTTTCTGATCGATACCATATCGATTTTCAATAATTTTATTGGTTTTCTAATGATTTCGAACAGCATATTCAAATTTGAAATTACCGTGTTTAACGTTGAAAAACTAGCTTGAAATGCTTACTTTTGCATTGAAAATTCAATATTTTTCAAAAGTTTGTAAAACTTAATATTTGCAATAAATCTTTGTGTAAACTGTTGGAAATTGTCAAAAACAATATTTTCTGATCGATACCATATCGATTTTCAATAATTTTATTGGTTTTCTAATGATTTCGAACAGCATATTCAAATTTGAAATTACCGTGTTTAACTTTGAAAAACTAGCTTGAAATGCTTACTTTTGCATTGAAAATTCAATATTTTTCAAAAGTTAGTAAAACTTAATATTTGCAATAAAACTTTGTGTAAACTGTTGGAAATTGTCAAAAACAGTATTTTCTGATCGATACCATATCGATTTTCAATAATTTTATTGGTTTTCTAATGATTTCGAACAGCATATTCAAATTTGAAATTACCGTGTTTAACGTTGAAAAACTAGCTTGAAATGCTTACTTTTGCATTGAAAATTCAATATTTTTCAAAAGTTTGTAAAACTTAATATTTGCAATAAAACTTTGTGTAAACTGTTGGAAATTATCAAAAACAATATTTTCTGATCGATACCATATCGATTTTCAATAATTTTATTGGTTTTCTAATGATTTCGAACAGCATATTCAAATTTGAAATTACCGTGTTTAACGTTGAAAAACTAGCTTGAAATGCTTACTTTTGCATTGATAATTCAATATTTTTCAAAAGTTTGTAAAACTTAATATTTGCAATAAAACTTTGTGTAAACTGTTGGAAATTATCAAAAACAATATTTTCTGATCGATACCATATCGATTTTCAATAATTTTATTGGTTTTCTAATGATTTCGAACAGCATATTCAAATTTGAAATTACCGTGTTTAACGTTGAAAAACTAGCTTGAAATGCTTACTTTTGCATTGAAAATTCAATATTTTTCAAAAGTTTGTAAAACTTAATATTTGCAATAAAACTTTGTGTAAACTGTTGGAAATTGTCAAAAACAATATTTTCTGATCGATACCATATCGATTTTCAATAATTTTATTGGTTTTCTAATGATTTCGAACAGCATATTCAAATTTGAAATTACCGTGTTTAACGTTGAAAAACTAGCTTGAAATGCTTACTTTTGCATTGAAAATTCAATATTTTTCAAAAGTTTGTAAAACTTAATATTTGCAATAAAACTTTGTGTAAACTATTGGAAATTATCAAAAACAATATTTTCTGATCGATACCATATCGATTTTCAATAATTTTATTGGTTTTCTAATGATTTCGAACAGCATATTCAAATTTGAAATTACCGTGTTTAACGTTGAAAAACTAGCTTGAAATGCTTACTTTTGCATTGAAAATTCAATATTTTTCAAAAGTTTGTAAAACTTAATATTTGCAATAAAACTTTGTGTAAACTGTTGGAAATTGTCAAAAACAATATTTTCTGATCGATACCATATCGATTTTCAATAATTTTATTGGTTTTCTAATGATTTCGAACAGCATATTCAAATTTGAAATTACCGTGTTTAACGTTGAAAAACTAGCTTGAAATGCTTACTTTTGCATTGAAAATTCAATATTTTTCAAAAGTTTGTAAAACTTAATATTTGCAATAAAACTTTGTGTAAACTGTTGGAAATTGTCAAAAACAATATTTTCTGATCGATACCATATCGATTTTCAATAATTTTATTGGTTTTCTAATGATTTCGAACAGCATATTCAAATTTGAAATTACCGTGTTTAACGTTGAAAAACTAGCTTGAAATGCTTACTTTTGCATTGAAAATTCAATATTTTTCAAAAGTTAGTAAAACTAAATATTTGCAATAAAACTTTGTGTAAACTGTTGGAAATTGTCAAAAACAATATTTTCTGATCGATACCATATCGATTTTCAATAATTTTATTGGTTTTCTAATGATTTCGAACAGCATATTCAAATTTGAAATTACCGTGTTTAACGTTGAAAAACTAGCTTGAAATGCTTACTTTTGCATTGAAAATTCAATATTTTTCAAAAGTTTGTAAAACTTAATATTTGCAATAAAACTTTGTGTAAACTGTTGGAAATTGTCAAAAACAATATTTTCTGATCGATACCATATCGATTTTCAATAATTTTATTGGTTTTCTCATGATTTCGAACAGCATATTCAAATTTGAGATTACCGTGTTTAACGTTGAAAAACTAGCTTGAAATGCTTACTTTTGCATTGAAAATTCAATATTTTTCAAAAGTTTGTAAAACTTAATATTTGCAATAAAACTTTGTGTAAACTGTTGGAAATTGTCAAAAACAATATTTTCTGATCGATACCATATCGATTTTCAATAATTTTATTGGTTTTCTAATGATTTCGAACAGCATATTCAAATTTGAAATTACCGTGTTTAACGTTGAAAAACTAGCTTGAAATGCTTACTTTTGCATTGAAAATTCAATATTTTTCAAAAGTTTGTAAAACTTAATATTTGCAATAAAACTTTGTGTAAACTGTTGGAAATTGTCAAAAACAATATTTTCTGATCGATACCATATCGATTTTCAATAATTTTATTGGTTTTCTCATGATTTCGAACAGCATATTCAAATTTGAAATTACCGTGTTTAACGTTGAAAAACTAGCTTGAAATGCTTACTTTTGCATTGAAAATTCAATATTTTTCAAAAGTTTGTAAAACTTAATATTTGCAATAAAACTTTGTGTAAACTGTTGGAAATTGTCAAAAACAATATTTTCTGATCGATACCATATCGATTTTCAATAATTTTATTGGTTTTCTAATGATTTCGAACAGCATATTCAAATTTGAAATTACCGTGTTTAACGTTGAAAAACTAGCTTGAAATGCTTACTTTTGCATTGAAAATTCAATATTTTTCAAAAGTTTGTAAAACTTAATATTTGCAATAAAACTTTGTGTAAACTGTTGGAAATTGTCAAAAACAATATTTTCTGATCGATACCATATCGATTTTCAATAATTTTATTGGTTTTCTCATGATTTCGAACAGCATATTCAAATTTGAAATTACCGTGTTTAACGTTGAAAAACTAGCTTGAAATGCTTACTTTTGCATTGAAAATTCAATATTTTTCAAAAGTTAGTAAAACTTAATATTTGCAATAAAACTTTGTGTAAACTGTTGGAAATTGTCAAAAACAGTATTTTCTGATCGATACCATATCGATTTTCAATAATTTTATTGGTTTTCTAATGATTTCGAACAGCATATTCAAATTTGAAATTACCGTGTTTAACGTTGAAAAACTAGCTTGAAATGCTTACTTTTGCATTGAAAATTCAATATTTTTCAAAAGTTTGTAAAACTTAATATTTGCAATAAAACTTTGTGTAAACTGTTGGAAATTGTCAAAAACAATATTTTCTTATCGATACCATATCGATTTTCAATAGTTTTATTGGTTTTCTAATGATTTCGAACAGCATATTCAAATTTGAAATTACCGTGTTTAACGTTGAAAAACTAGCTTGAAATGATTACTTTTGTTATTGAAAATTCAATATTTTTCAAAAGTTTGTAAAACTTAATATTTGCAATAAAACTTTGTGTAAACTGTTGGAAATTGTCAAAAACAATATTTTCTGATCGATACCATATCGATTTTCAATAATTTTATTGGTTTTCTCATGATTTCGAACAGCAGATTCAAATTTGAAATTACCGTGTTTAACGTTGAAAAACTAGCTTGAAATGCTTACTTTTGCATTGAAAATTCAATATTTTTCAAAAGTTTGTAAAACTTAATATTTGCAATAAAACTTTGTGTAAACTGTTGGAAATTATCAAAAACAGTATTTTCTGATCGATACCATATCGATTTTCAATAATTTTATTGGTTTTCTAATGATTTCGAACAGCATATTCAAATTTGAAATTACCGTGTTTAACGTTGAAAAACTAGCTTGAAATGCTTACTTTTGCATTGAAAATTCAATATTTTTCAAAAGTTTGTAAAACTTAATATTTGCAATAAAACTTTGTGTAAACTGTTGGAAATTGTCAAAAACAATATTTTCTGATCGATACCATATCGATTTTCAATAATTTTATTGGTTTTCTAATGATTTCGAACAGCATATTCAAATTTGAAATTACCGTGTTTAACTTTGAAAAACTAGCTTGAAATGCTTACTTTTGCATTGAAAATTCAATATTTTTCAAAAGTTAGTAAAACTTAATATTTGCAATAAAACTTTGTGTAAACTGTTGGAAATTGTCAAAAACAGTATTTTCTGATCGATACCATATCGATTTTCAATAATTTTATTGGTTTTCTAATGATTTCGAACAGCATATTCAAATTTGAAATTACCGTGTTTAACGTTGAAAAACTAGCTTGAAATGCTTACTTTTGCATTGAAAATTCAATATTTTTCAAAAGTTTGTAAAACTTAATATTTGCAATAAAACTTTGTGTAAACTGTTGGAAATTATCAAAAACAATATTTTCTGATCGATACCATATCGATTTTCAATAATTTTATTGGTTTTCTAATGATTTCGAACAGCATATTCAAATTTGAAATTACCGTGTTTAACGTTGAAAAACTAGCTTGAAATGCTTACTTTTGCATGGAAAATTCAATATTTTTCAAAAGTTTGTAAAACTTAATATTTGCAATAAAACTTTGTGTAAACTGTTGGAAATTGTCAAAAACAATATTTTCTGATCGATACCATATCGATTTTCAATAATTTTATTGGTTTTCTAATGATTTCGAACAGCATATTCAAATTTGAAATTACCGTGTTTAACGTTGAAAAACTAGCTTGAAATGCTTACTTTTGCATTGAAAATTCAATATTTTTCAAAAGTTTGTAAAACTTAATATTTGCAATAAAACTTTGTGTAAACTGTTGGAAATTGTCAAAAACAATATTTTCTGATCGATACCATATCGATTTTCAATAATTTTATTGGTTTTCTAATGATTTCGAACAGCATATTCAAATTTGAAATTACCGTGTTTAACGTTGAAAAACTAGCTTGAAATGCTTACTTTTGCATTGAAAATTCAATATTTTTCAAAAGTTTGTAAAACTTAATATTTGCAATAAAACTTTGTGTAAACTGTTGGAAATTATCAAAAACAATATTTTCTGATCGATACCATATCGATTTTCAATAATTTTATTGGTTTTCTAATGATTTCGAACAGCATATTCAAATTTGAAATTACCGTGTTTAACGTTGAAAAACTAGCTTGAAATGCTTACTTTTGCATTGAAAATTCAATATTTTTCAAAAGTTTGTAAAACTTAATATTTGCAATAAAACTTTGTGTAAACTGTTGGAAATTGTCAAAAACAATATTTTCTGATCGATACCATATCGATTTTCAATAATTTTATTGGTTTTCTAATGATTTCGAACAGCATATTCAAATTTGAAATTACCGTGTTTAACGTTGAAAAACTAGCTTGAAATGCTTACTTTTGCATTGAAAATTCAATATTTTTCAAAAGTTTGTAAAACTTAATATTTGCAATAAAACTTTGTGTAAACTGTTGGAAATTATCAAAAACAATATTTTCTGATCGATACCATATCGATTTTCAATAATTTTATTGGTTTTCTAATGATTTCGAACAGCATATTCAAATTTGAAATTACCGTGTTTAACGTTGAAAAACTAGCTTGAAATGCTTACTTTTGCATTGAAAATTCAATATTTTTCAAAAGTTTGTAAAACTTAATATTTGCAATAAAACTTTGTGTAAACTGTTGGAAATTGTCAAAAACAATATTTGCTGATCGATACCATATCGATTTTCAATAATTTTATTGGTTTTCTCATGATTTCGAACAGCATATTCAAATTTGAAATTACCGTGTTTAACGTTGAAAAACTAGCTTGAAATGCTTACTTTTGCATTGAAAATTCAATATTTTTCAAAAGTTTGTAAAACTTAATATTTGCAATAAAACTTTGTGTAAACTGTTGGAAATTGTCAAAAACAATATTTTCTGATCGATACCATATCGATTTTCAATAATTTTATTGGTTTTCTAATGATTTCGAACAGCATATTCAAATTTGAAATTACCGTGTTTAACGTTGAAAAACTAGCTTGAAATGCTTACTTTTGCATTGATAATTCAATATTTTTCAAATGTTAGTAAAACTTAATATTTGCAATAAAACTTTGTGTAAACTGTTGGAAATTGTCAAAAACAGTATTTTCTGATCGATACCATATCGATTTTCAATAATTTTATTGGTTTTCTAATGATTTCGAACAGCATATTCAAATTTGAAATTACCGTGTATAACATTGAAAAACTAGCTTGAAATGCTTACTTTTGCATTGAAAATTCAATATTTTTCAAAAGTTTGTAAAACTTAATATTTGCAATAAAACTTTGTGTAAACTGTTGGAAATTATCAAAAACAATATTTTCTGATCGATACCATATCGATTTTCAATAATTTTATTGGTTTTCTAATGATTTCGAACAGCATATTCAAATTTGAAATTACCGTGTTTAACGTTGAAAAACTAGGTTGAAATGCTTACTTTTGCATTGAAAATTCAATATTTTTCAAAAGTTTGTAAAACTTAATATTTGCGATAAAACTTTGTGTAAACTGTTAGAAATTATCAAAAACAGTATTTTCTGATCGATACCATATCGATTTTCAATAATTTTATTGGTTTTCTAATGATTTCGAACAGCATATTCAAATTTGAAATTACCGTGTTTAACGTTGAAAAACTAGCTTGAAATGCTTACTTTTGCATTGAAAATTCAATATTTTTCAAAAGTTTGTAAAACTTAATATTTGCAATAAAACTTTGTGTAAACTGTTGGAAATTGTCAAAAACAATATTTTCTGATCGATACCATATCGATTTTCAATAATTTTATTGGTTTTCTAATGATTTCGAACAGCATATTCAAATTTGAAATTACCGTGTTTAACTTTGAAAAACTAGCTTGAAATGCTTACTTTTGCATTGAAAATTCAATATTTTTCAAAAGTTAGTAAAACTTAATATTTGCAATAAAACTTTGTGTAAACTGTTGGAAATTGTCAAAAACAGTATTTTCTGATCGATACCATATCGATTTTCAATAATTTTATTGGTTTTCTAATGATTTCGAACAGCATATTCAAATTTGAAATTACCGTGTTTAACGTTGAAAAACTAGCTTGAAATGCTTACTTTTGCATTGAAAATTCAATATTTTTCAAAAGTTTGTAAAACTTAATATTTGCAATAAAACTTTGTGTAAACTGTTGGAAATTATCAAAAACAATATTTTCTGATCGATACCATATCGATTTTCAATAATTTTATTGGTTTTCTAATGATTTCGAACAGCATATTCAAATTTGAAATTACCGTGTTTAACGTTGAAAAACTAGCTTGAAATGCTTACTTTTGCATGGAAAATTCAATATTTTTCAAAAGTTTGTAAAACTTAATATTTGCAATAAAACTTTGTGTAAACTGTTGGAAATTGTCAAAAACAATATTTTCTGATCGATACCATATCGATTTTCAATAATTTTATTGGTTTTCTAATGATTTCGAACAGCATATTCAAATTTGAAATTACCGTGTTTAACGTTGAAAAACTAGCTTGAAATGCTTACTTTTGCATTGAAAATTCAATATTTTTCAAAAGTTTGTAAAACTTAATATTTGCAATAAAACTTTGTGTAAACTGTTGGAAATTGTCAAAAACAATATTTTCTGATCGATACCATATCGATTTTCAATAATTTTATTGGTTTTCTAATGATTTCGAACAGCATATTCAAATTTGAAATTACCGTGTTTAACGTTGAAAAACTAGCTTGAAATGCTTACTTTTGCATTGAAAATTCAATATTTTTCAAAAGTTTGTAAAACTTAATATTTGCAATAAAACTTTGTGTAAACTGTTGGAAATTATCAAAAACAATATTTTCTGATCGATACCATATCGATTTTCAATAATTTTATTGGTTTTCTAATGATTTCGAACAGCATATTCAAATTTGAAATTACCGTGTTTAACGTTGAAAAACTAGCTTGAAATGCTTACTTTTGCATTGAAAATTCAATATTTTTCAAAAGTTTGTAAAACTTAATATTTGCAATAAAACTTTGTGTAAACTGTTGGAAATTGTCAAAAACAATATTTTCTGATCGATACCATATCGATTTTCAATAATTTTATTGGTTTTCTAATGATTTCGAACAGCATATTCAAATTTGAAATTACCGTGTTTAACGTTGAAAAACTAGCTTGAAATGCTTACTTTTGCATTGAAAATTCAATATTTTTCAAAAGTTTGTAAAACTTAATATTTGCAATAAAACTTTGTGTAAACTGTTGGAAATTATCAAAAACAATATTTTCTGATCGATACCATATCGATTTTCAATAATTTTATTGGTTTTCTAATGATTTCGAACAGCATATTCAAATTTGAAATTACCGTGTTTAACGTTGAAAAACTAGCTTGAAATGCTTACTTTTGCATTGAAAATTCAATATTTTTCAAAAGTTTGTAAAACTTAATATTTGCAATAAAACTTTGTGTAAACTGTTGGAAATTGTCAAAAACAATATTTGCTGATCGATACCATATCGATTTTCAATAATTTTATTGGTTTTCTCATGATTTCGAACAGCATATTCAAATTTGAAATTACCGTGTTTAACGTTGAAAAACTAGCTTGAAATGCTTACTTTTGCATTGAAAATTCAATATTTTTCAAAAGTTTGTAAAACTTAATATTTGCAATAAAACTTTGTGTAAACTGTTGGAAATTGTCAAAAACAATATTTTCTGATCGATACCATATCGATTTTCAATAATTTTATTGGTTTTCTAATGATTTCGAACAGCATATTCAAATTTGAAATTACCGTGTTTAACGTTGAAAAACTAGCTTGAAATGCTTACTTTTGCATTGATAATTCAATATTTTTCAAATGTTAGTAAAACTTAATATTTCCAATAAAACTTTGTGTAAACTGTTGGAAATTGTCAAAAACAGTATTTTCTGATCGATACCATATCGATTTTCAATAATTTTATTGGTTTTCTAATGATTTCGAACAGCATATTCAAATTTGAAATTACCGTGTATAACATTGAAAAACTAGCTTGAAATGCTTACTTTTGCATTGAAAATTCAATATTTTTCAAAAGTTTGTAAAACTTAATATTTGCAATAAAACTTTGTGTAAACTGTTGGAAATTATCAAAAACAATATTTTCTGATCGATACCATATCGATTTTCAATAATTTTATTGGTTTTCTAATGATTTCGAACAGCATATTCAAATTTGAAATTACCGTGTTTAACGTTGAAAAACTAGGTTGAAATGCTTACTTTTGCATTGAAAATTCAATATTTTTCAAAAGTTTGTAAAACTTAATATTTGCGATAAAACTTTGTGTAAACTGTTGGAAATTATCAAAAACAGTATTTTCTGATCGATACCATATCGATTTTCAATAATTTTATTGGTTTTCTAATGATTTCGAACAGCATATTCAAATTTGAAATTACCGTGTTTAACGTTGAAAAACTAGCTTGAAATGCTTACTTTTGCATTGAAAATTCAATATTTTTCAAAATTTAGTAAAACTTAATATTTGCAATAAAACTTTGTGTAAACTGTTGGAAATTGTCAAAAACAATATTTTCTGATCGATACCATATCGATTTTCAATAATTTTATTGGTTTTCTCATGATTTCGAACAGCATATTCAAATTTGAAATTACCGTGTTTAACGTTGAAAAACTAGCTTGAAATGCTTACTTTTGCATTGAAAATTCAATATTTTTCAAAAGTTTGTAAAACTTAATATTTGAAATAAAACTTTGTGTAAACTGTTGGAAATTGTCAAAAACAATATTTTCTGATCGATACCATATCGATTTTCAATAATTTTATTGGTTTTCTAATGATTTCGAACAGCATTTTCAAATTTGAAATTACCGTGTTTAACGTTGAAAAACTAGTTTGAAATGCTTACTTTTGCATTGAAAATTCAATATTTTTCAAAAGTTTGTAAAACTTAATATTTGCAATAAAACTTTGTGTAAACTGTTGGAAATTGTCAAAAACAGTATTTTCTGATCGATACCATATCGATTTTCAATAATTTTATTGGTTTTCTAATGATTTCGAACAGCATATTCAAATTTGAAATTACCGTGTTTAACTTTGAAAAACTAGCTTGAAATACTTACTTTTGCATTGATAATTCAATATTTTTCAAAGGTTAGTAAAACTTAATATTTGCAATAAAACTTTGTGTAAACTGTTGGAAATTGTCAAAAACAGTATTTTCTGATCGATACCATATCTATTTTCAATAATTTTATTGGTTTTCTAATGATTTCGAACAGCATATTCAAATTTGAAATTACCGTGTTTAACATTGAAAAACTAGCTTGAAATGCTTACTTTTGCATTGAAAATTCAATATTTTTCAAAAGTTTGTAAAACTTAATATTTGCAATAAAACTTTGTGTAAACTGTTGGAAATTATCAAAAACAATATTTTCTGATCGATACCATATCGATTTTCAATAATTTTATTGGTTTTCTAATGATTTCGAACAGCATATTCAAATTTGAAATTACCGTGTTTAACGTTGAAAAACTAGCTTGAAATGCTTACTTTTGCATTGAAAATTCAATATTTTTCAAAAGTTTGTAAAACTTAATATTTGCAATAAAACTTTGTGTAAACTGTTGGAAATTATCAAAAACAATATTTTCTGATCGATACCATATCGATTTTCAATAATTTTATTGGTTTTCTAATGATTTCGAACAGCATATTCAAATTTGAAATTACCGTGTTTAACGTTGAAAAACTAGCTTGAAATGCTTACTTTTGCATTGAAAATTCAATATTTTTCAAAAGTTTGTAAAACTTAATATTTGCAATAAAACTTTGTGTAAACTGTTGGAAATTGTCAAAAACAATATTTTCTGATCGATACCATATCGATTTTCAATAATTTTATTGGTTTTCTAATGATTTCGAACAGCATTTTCAAATTTGAAATTACCGTGTTTAACGTTGAAAAACTAGCTTGAAATGCTTACTTTTGCATTGAAAATTCAATATTTTTCAAAAGTTTGTAAAACTTAATATTTGCAATAAAACTTTGTGTAAACTGTTGGAAATTGTCAAAAACAATATTTTCTGATCGATACCATATCGATTTTCAATAATTTTATTGGTTTTCTCATGATTTCGAACAGCATATTCAAATTTGAAATTACCGTGTTTAACGTTGAAAAACTAGCTTGAAATGCTTACTTTTGCATTGAAAATTCAATATTTTTCAAAAGTTTGTAAAACTTAATATTTGCAATAAAACTTTGTGTAAACTGTTGGAAATTGTCAAAAACAATATTTTCTGATCGATACCATATCGATTTTCAATAATTTTATTGGTTTTCTAATGATTTCGAACAGCATATTCAAATTTGAAATTACCGTGTTTAACGTTGAAAAACTAGCTTGAAATGCTTACTTTTGCATTGAAAATTCAATATTTTTCAAAAATTTGTAAAACTTTATATTTGCAATAAAACTTTGTGTAAACTGTTGGAAATTGTCAAAAACAATATTTTCTGATCGATACCATATCGATTTTCAATAATTTTATTGGTTTTCTAATGATTTCGAACAGCATATTCAAATTTGAAATTACCGTGTTTAACGTTGAAAAACTAGCTTGAAATGCTTACTTTTGCATTGAAAATTCAATATTTTTCAAAAGTTTGTAAAACTTAATATTTGCAATAAAACTTTGTGTAAACTGTTGGAAATTGTCAAAAACAGTATTTTCTGATCGATACCATATCTATTTTCAATAATTTTATTGGTTTTCTAATGATTTCGAACAGCATATTCAAATTTGAAATTACCGTGTTTAACATTGAAAAACTAGCTTGAAATGCTTACTTTTGCATTGAAAATTCAATATTTTTCAAAAGTTTGTAAAACTTAATATTTGCAATAAAACTTTGTGTAAACTGTTGGAAATTATCAAAAACAATATTTTCTGATCGATACCATATCGATTTTCAATAATTTTATTGGTTTTCTAATGATTTCGAACAGCATATTCAAATTTGAAATTACCGTGTTTAACGTTGAAAAACTAGCTTGAAATGCTTACTTTTGCATTGAAAATTCAATATTTTTCAAAAGTTTGTAAAACTTAATATTTGCAATAAAACTTTGTGTAAACTGTTGGAAATTGTAAAAAACAATATTTTCTGATCGATACCATATCGATTTTCAATAATTTTATTGGTTTTCTAATGATTTCGAACAGCATTTTCAAATTTGAAATTACCGTGTTTAACGTTGAAAAACTAGCTTGAAATGCTTACTTTTGCATTGAAAATTCAATATTTTTCAAAAGTTTGTAAAACTTAATATTTGCAATAAAACTTTGTGTAAACTGTTGGAAATTGTCAAAAACAATATTTTCTGATCGATACCATATCGATTTTCAATAATTTTATTGGTTTTCTAATGATTTCGAACAGCATATTCAAATTTGAAATTACCGTGTTTAACGTTGAAAAACTAGCTTGAAATGCTTACTTTTGCATTGAAAATTCAATATTTTTAAAAAGTTTGTAAAACTTAATATTTGCAATAAAACTTTGTGTAAACTGTTGGAAATTGTCAAAAACAATATTTTCTGATCGATACCATATCGATTTTCAATAATTTTATTGGTTTTCTCATGATTTCGAACAGCATATTCAAATTTGAAATTACCGTGTTTAACGTTGAAAAACTAGCTTGAAATGCTTACTTTTGCATTGAAAATTCAATATTTTTCAAAAGTTTGTAAAACTTAATATTTGCAATAAAACTTTGTGTAAACTGTTGGAAATTGTCAAAAACAATATTTTCTGATCGATACCATATCGATTTTCAATAATTTTATTGGTTTTCTAATGATTTCGAACAGCATATTCAAATTTGAAATTACCGTGTTTAACGTTGAAAAACTAGCTTGAAATGCTTACTTTTGCTTTGAAAATTCAATATTTTTCAAAAATTTGTAAAACTTTATATTTGCAATAAAACTTTGTGTAAATTTTGGAAATTGTCAAAAACAGTATTTTCTGATCGATACCATATCGATTTTCAATAATTTTATTGGTTTTCTAATGATTTCGAACAGCATATTCAAATTTGAAATTGCCGTGTTTAACGTTGAAAAACTAGCTTGAAATGCTTACTTTTGCATTGAAAATTCAATATTTTTCAAAAGTTTATAAAACTTAATATTTGCAATAAAACTTTGTGTAAACTGTTGGAAATTATCAAAAACAGTATTTTCTGATCGATACCATATCGATTTTCAATAATTTTATTGGTTTTCTAATGATTTCGAACAGCATATTCAAATTTGAAATTACCGTGTTTAACGTTGAAAAACTAGCTTGAAATGCTTACTTTTGCATTGAAAATTCAATATTTTTCAAAAGTTTGTAAAACTTAATATTTGCAATAAAACTTTGTGTAAACTGTTGGAAATTGTCAAAAACAATATTTTCTGATCGATACCATATCGATTTTCAATAATTTTATTGGTTTTCTCATGATTTCGAACAGCATATTCAAATTTGAAATTACCGTGTTTAACGTTGAAAAACTAGCTTGAAATGCTTACTTTTGCATTGAAAATTCAATATTTTTCAAAAGTTTGTAAAACTTAATATTTGCAATAAAACTTTGTGTAAACTGTTGGAAATTATCAAAAACAGTATTTTCTGATCGATACCATATCGATTTTCAATAATTTTATTGGTTTTCTAATGATTTCGAACAGCATATTCAAATTTGAAATTACCGTGTTTAACGTTGAAAAACTAGCTTGAAATGCTTACTTTTGCATTGAAAATTCAATATTTTTCAAAAGTTAGTAAAACTTAATATTTGCAATAAAACTTTGTGTAAACTGTTGGAAATTGTCAAAAACAATATTTTCTGATCGATACCATATCGATTTTCAATAATTTTATTGGTTTTCTAATGATTTCGAACAGCATATTCAAATTTGAAATTACCGTGTTTAACGTTGAAAAACTAGCTTGAAATGCTTACTTTTGCATTGAAAATTCAATATTTTTCAAAAGTTTGTAAAACTTAATATTTGCAATAAAACTTTGTGTAAACTGTTGGAAATTGTCAAAAACAATATTTTCTGATCGATACCATATCGATTTTCAATAATTTTATTGGTTTTCTCATGATTTCGAACAGCATATTCAAATTTGAAATTACCGTGTTTAACGTTGAAAAACTAGCTTGAAATGCTTACTTTTGCATTGAAAATTCAATATTTTTCAAAAGTTTGTAAAACTTAATATTTGCAATAAAACTTTGTGTAAACTGTTGGAAATTGTCAAAAACAATATTTTCTGATCGATACCATATCGATTTTCAATAATTTTATTGGTTTTCTAATGATTTCGAACAGCATTTTCAAATTTGAAATTACCGTGTTTAACGTTGAAAAACTAGCTTGAAATGCTTACTTTTGCATTGAAAATTCAATATTTTTCAAAAGTTTGTAAAACTTAATATTTGCAATAAAACTTTGTGTAAACTGTTGGAAATTGTCAAAAACAATATTTTCTGATCGATACCATATCGATTTTCAATAATTTTATTGGTTTTCTCATGATTTCGAACAGCATATTCAAATTTGAAATTACCGTGTTTAACGTTGAAAAACTAGCTTGAAATGCTTACTTTTGCATTGAAAATTCAATATTTTTCAAAAGTATGTAAAACTTAATATTTGCAATAAAACTTTGTGTAAACTGTTGGAAATTTTCAAAAACAATATTTTCTGATCGATACCATATCGATTTTCAATAATTTTATTGGTTTTCTAATGATTTCGAACAGCATATTCAAATTTGAAATTACCGTGTTTAACGTTGAAAAACTAGCTTGAAATGCTTACTTTTGCATTGAAAATTCAATATTTTTCAAAAGTTTGTAAAACTTAATATTTGCAATAAAACTTTGTGTAAACTGTTGGAAATTGTCAAAAACAATATTTTCTGATCGATACCATATCGATTTTCAATAATTTTATTGGTTTTCTCATGATTTCGAACAGCATATTCAAATTTGAAATTACCGTGTTTAACGTTGAAAAACTAGCTTGAAATGCTTACTTTTGCATTGAAAATTCAATATTTTTCAAAAGTTTGTAAAACTTAATATTTGCAATAAAACTTTGTGTAAACTGTTGGAAATTATCAAAAACAATATTTTCTGATCGATACCATATCGATTTTCAATAATTTTATTGGTTTTCTAATGATTTCGAACAGCATATTCAAATTTGAAATTACCGTGTTTAACGTTGAAAAACTAGCTTGAAATGCTTACTTTTGCATTGAAAATTCAATATTTTTCAAAAGTTTGTAAAACTTAATATTTGCAATAAAACTTTGTGTAAACTGTTGGAAATTGTCAAAAACAATATTTTCTGATCGATACCATATCGATTTTCAATAATTTTATTGGTTTTCTAATGATTTCGAACAGCATATTCAAATTTGAAATTACCGTGTTTAACGTTGAAAAACTAGCTTGAAATGCTTACTTTTGCATTGAAAATTCAATATTTTTCAAAAGTTTGTAAAACTTAATATTTGCAATAAAACTTTGTGTAAACTGTTGGAAATTGTCAAAAACAATATTTTCTGATCGATACCATATCGATTTTCAATAATTTTATTGGTTTTCTCATGATTTCGAACAGCATATTCAAATTTGAAATTACCGTGTTTAACGTTGAAAAACTAGCTTGAAATGCTTACTTTTGCATTGAAAATTCAATATTTTTCAAAAGTTTGTAAAACTTAATATTTGCAATAAAACTTTGTGTAAACTGTTGGAAATTGTCAAAAACAATATTTTCTGATCGATATCATATCGATTTTCAATAATTTTATTGGTTTTCTAATGATTTCGAACAGCATATTCAAATTTGAAATTACCGTGTTTAACGTTGAAAAACTAGCTTGAAATGCTTACTTTTGCATTGAAAATTCAATATTTTTCAAAAGTTTGTAAAACTTAATATTTGCAATAAAACTTTGTGTAAACTGTTGGAAATTGTCAAAAACAATATTTTCTGATCGATACCATATCGATTTTCAATAATTTTATTGGTTTTCTAATGATTTCGAACAGCATATTCAAATTTGAAATTACCGTGTTTAACGTTGAAAAACTAGCTTGAAATGCTTACTTTTGCTTTGAAAATTCAATATTTTTCAAAAATTTGTAAAACTTTATATTTGCAATAAAACTTTGTGTAAATTTTGGAAATTGTCAAAAACAGTATTTTCTGATCGATACCATATCGATTTTCAATAATTTTATTGGTTTTCTAATGATTTCGAACAGCATATTCAAATTTGAAATTACCGTGTTTAACGTTGAAAAACTAGCTTGAAATGCTTACTTTTGCATTGAAAATTCAATATTTTTCAAAAGTTTATAAAACTTAATATTTGCAATAAAACTTTGTGTAAACTGTTGGAAATTATCAAAAACAGTATTTTCTGATCGATACCATATCGATTTTCAATAATTTTATTGGTTTTCTAATGATTTCGAACAGCATATTCAAATTTGAAATTACCGTGTTTAACGTTGAAAAACTAGCTTGAAATGCTTACTTTTGCATTGAAAATTCAATATTTTTCAAAAGTTTGTAAAACTTAATATTTGCAATAAAACTTTGTGTAAACTGTTGGAAATTGTCAAAAACAATATTTTCTGATCGATACCATATCGATTTTCAATAATTTTATTGGTTTTCTCATGATTTCGAACAGCATATTCAAATTTGAAATTACCGTGTTTAACGTTGAAAAACTAGCTTGAAATGCTTACTTTTGCATTGAAAATTCAATATTTTTCAAAAGTTTGTAAAACTTAATATTTGCAATAAAACTTTGTGTAAACTGTTGGAAATTATCAAAAACAGTATTTTCTGATCGATACCATATCGATTTTCAATAATTTTATTGCTTTTCTAATGATTTCGAACAGCATATTCAAATTTGAAATTACCGTGTTTAACGTTGAAAAACTAGCTTGAAATGCTTACTTTTGCATTGAAAATTCAATATTTTTCAAAAGTTTGTAAAACTTAATATTTGCAATAAAACTTTGTGTAAACTGTTGGAAATTGTCAAAAACAATATTTTCTGATCGATATCATATCGATTTTCAATAATTTTATTGGTTTTCTAATGATTTCGAACAGCATATTCAAATTTGAAATTACCGTGTTTAACGTTGAAAAACTAGCTTGAAATGCTTACTTTTGCATTGAAAATTCAATATTTTTCAAAAGTTTGTAAAACTTAATATTTGCAATAAAACTTTGTGTAAACTGTTGGAAATTGTCAAAAACAATATTTTCTGATCGATACCATATCGATTTTCAATAATTTTATTGGTTTTCTAATGATTTCGAACAGCATATTCAAATTTGAAATTACCGTGTTTAACGTTGAAAAACTAGCTTGAAATGCTTACTTTTGCTTTGAAAATTCAATATTTTTCAAAAATTTGTAAAACTTTATATTTGCAATAAAACTTTGTGTAAATTTTGGAAATTGTCAAAAACAGTATTTTCTGATCGATACCATATCGATTTTCAATAATTTTATTGGTTTTCTAATGATTTCGAACAGCATATTCAAATTTGAAATTACCGTGTTTAACGTTGAAAAACTAGCTTGAAATGCTTACTTTTGCATTGAAAATTCAATATTTTTCAAAAGTTTATAAAACTTAATATTTGCAATAAAACTTTGTGTAAACTGTTGGAAATTATCAAAAACAGTATTTTCTGATCGATACCATATCGATTTTCAATAATTTTATTGGTTTTCTAATGATTTCGAACAGCATATTCAAATTTGAAATTACCGTGTTTAACGTTGAAAAACTAGCTTGAAATGCTTACTTTTGCATTGAAAATTCAATATTTTTCAAAAGTTTGTAAAACTTAATATTTGCAATAAAACTTTGTGTAAACTGTTGGAAATTGTCAAAAACAATATTTTCTGATCGATACCATATCGATTTTCAATAATTTTATTGGTTTTCTCATGATTTCGAACAGCATATTCAAATTTGAAATTACCGTGTTTAACGTTGAAAAACTAGCTTGAAATGCTTACTTTTGCATTGAAAATTCAATATTTTTCAAAAGTTTGTAAAACTTAATATTTGCAATAAAACTTTGTGTAAACTGTTGGAAATTATCAAAAACAGTATTTTCTGATCGATACCATATCGATTTTCAATAATTTTATTGGTTTTCTAATGATTTCGAACAGCATATTCAAATTTGAAATTACCGTGTTTAACGTTGAAAAACTAGCTTGAAATGCTTACTTTTGCATTGAAAATTCAATATTTTTCAAAAGTTAGTAAAACTTAATATTTGCAATAAAACTTTGTGTAAACTGTTGGAAATTGTCAAAAACAATATTTTCTGATCGATACCATATCGATTTTCAATAATTTTATTGGTTTTCTAATGATTTCGAACAGCATATTCAAATTTGAAATTACCGTGTTTAACGTTGAAAAACTAGCTTGAAATGCTTACTTTTGCATTGAAAATTCAATATTTTTCAAAAGTTTGTAAAACTTAATATTTGCAATAAAACTTTGTGTAAACTGTTGGAAATTGTCAAAAACAATATTTTCTGATCGATACCATATCGATTTTCAATAATTTTATTGGTTTTCTCATGATTTCGAACAGCATATTCAAATTTGAAATTACCGTGTTTAACGTTGAAAAACTAGCTTGAAATGCTTACTTTTGCATTGAAAATTCAATATTTTTCAAAAGTTTGTAAAACTTAATATTTGCAATAAAACTTTGTGTAAACTGTTGGAAATTGTCAAAAACAATATTTTCTGATCGATACCATATCGATTTTCAATAATTTTATTGGTTTTCTAATGATTTCGAACAGCATTTTCAAATTTGAAATTACCGTGTTTAACGTTGAAAAACTAGCTTGAAATGCTTACTTTTGCATTGAAAATTCAATATTTTTCAAAAGTTTGTAAAACTTAATATTTGCAATAAAACTTTGTGTAAACTGTTGGAAATTGTCAAAAACAATATTTTCTGATCGATACCATATCGATTTTCAATAATTTTATTGGTTTTCTCATGATTTCGAACAGCATATTCAAATTTGAAATTACCGTGTTTAACGTTGAAAAACTAGCTTGAAATGCTTACTTTTGCATTGAAAATTCAATATTTTTCAAAAGTTTGTAAAACTTAATATTTGCAATAAAACTTTGTGTAAACTGTTGGAAATTGTCAAAAACAATATTTTCTGATCGATACCATATCGATTTTCAATAATTTTATTGGTTTTCTAATGATTTCGAACAGCATATTCAAATTTGAAATTACCGTGTTTAACGTTGAAAAACTAGCTTGAAATGCTTACTTTTGCTTTGAAAATTCAATATTTTTCAAAAATTTGTAAAACTTTATATTTGCAATAAAACTTTGTGTAAATTTTGGAAATTGTCAAAAACAGTATTTTCTGATCGATACCATATCGATTTTCAATAATTTTATTGGTTTTCTAATGATTTCGAACAGCATATTCAAATTTGAAATTACCGTGTTTAACGTTGAAAAACTAGCTTGAAATGCTTACTTTTGCATTGAAAATTCAATATTTTTCAAAAGTTTATAAAACTTAATATTTGCAATAAAACTTTGTGTAAACTGTTGGAAATTATCAAAAACAGTATTTTCTGATCGATACCATATCGATTTTCAATAATTTTATTGGTTTTCTAATGATTTCGAACAGCATATTCAAATTTGAAATTACCGTGTTTAACGTTGAAAAACTAGCTTGAAATGCTTACTTTTGCATTGAAAATTCAATATTTTTCAAAAGTTTGTAAAACTTAATATTTGCAATAAAACTTTGTGTAAACTGTTGGAAATTGTCAAAAACAATATTTTCTGATCGATACCATATCGATTTTCAATAATTTTATTGGTTTTCTCATGATTTAGAACAGCATATTCAAATTTGAAATTACCGTGTTTAACGTTGAAAAACTAGCTTGAAATGCTTACTTTTGCATTGAAAATTCAATATTTTTCAAAAGTTTGTAAAACTTAATATTTGAAATAAAACTTTGTGTAAACTGTTGGAAATTGTCAAAAACAATATTTTCTGATCGATACCATATCGATTTTCAATAATTTTATTGGTTTTCTCATGATTTCGAACAGCATATTCAAATTTGAAATTACCGTGTTTAACGTTGAAAAACTAGCTTGAAATGCTTACTTTTGCATTGAAAATTCAATATTTTTCAAAAGTTTGTAAAACTTAATATTTGCAATAAAACTTTGTGTAAACTGTTGGAAATTATCAAAAACAATATTTTCTGATCGATACCATATCGATTTTCAATAATTTTATTGGTTTTCTAATGATTTCGAACAGCATATTCAAATTTGAAATTACCGTGTTTAACGTTGAAAAACTAGCTTGAAATGCTTACTTTTGCATTGAAAATTCAATATTTTTCAAAAGTATGTAAAACTTAATATTTGCAATAAAACTTTGTGTAAACTGTTGGAAATTTTCAAAAACAATATTTTCTGATCGATACCATATCGATTTTCAATAATTTTATTGGTTTTCTAATGATTTCGAACAGCATATTCAAATTTGAAATTACCGTGTTTAACGTTGAAAAACTAGCTTGAAATGCTTACTTTTGCATTGAAAATTCAATATTTTTCAAAAGTTTGTAAAACTTAATATTTGCAATAAAACTTTGTGTAAACTGTTGGAAATTGTCAAAAACAATATTTTCTGATCGATACCATATCGATTTTCAATAATTTTATTGGTTTTCTCATGATTTCGAACAGCATATTCAAATTTGAAATTACCGTGTTTAACGTTGAAAAACTAGCTTGAAATGCTTACTTTTGCATTGAAAATTCAATATTTTTCAAAAGTTTGTAAAACTTAATATTTGCAATAAAACTTTGTGTAAACTGTTGGAAATTATCAAAAACAATATTTTCTGATCGATACCATATCGATTTTCAATAATTTTATTGGTTTTCTAATGATTTCGAACAGCATATTCAAATTTGAAATTACCGTGTTTAACGTTGAAAAACTAGCTTGAAATGCTTACTTTTGCATTGAAAATTCAATATTTTTCAAAAGTTTGTAAAACTTAATATTTGCAATAAAACTTTGTGTAAACTGTTGGAAATTGTCAAAAACAATATTTTCTGATCGATACCATATCGATTTTCAATAATTTTATTGGTTTTCTCATGATTTCGAACAGCATATTCAAATTTGAAATTACCGTGTTTAACGTTGAAAAACTAGCTTGAAATGCTTACTTTTGCATTGAAAATTCAATATTTTTCAAAAGTTTGTAAAACTTAATATTTGCAATAAAACTTTGTGTAAACTGTTGGAAATTATCAAAAACAATATTTTCTGATCGATACCATATCGATTTTCAATAATTTTATTGGTTTTCTAATGATTTCGAACAGCATATTCAAATTTGAAATTACCGTGTTTAACGTTGAAAAACTAGCTTGAAATGCTTACTTTTGCATTGAAAATTCAATATTTTTCAAAAGTTTGTAAAACTTAATATTTGCAATAAAACTTTGTGTAAACTGTTGGAAATTGTCAAAAACAATATTTTCTGATCGATACCATATCGATTTTCAATAATTTTATTGGTTTTCTAATGATTTCGAACAGCATTTTCAAATTTGAAATTACCGTGTTTAACGTTGAAAAACTAGCTTGAAATGCTTACTTTTGCATTGAAAATTCAATATTTTTCAAAAGTTTGTAAAACTTAATATTTGCAATAAAACTTTGTGTAAACTGTTGGAAATTGTCAAAAACAATATTTTCTGATCGATACCATATCGATTTTCAATAATTTTATTGGTTTTCTCATGATTTCGAACAGCATATTCAAATTTGAAATTACCGTGTTTAACGTTGAAAAACTAGCTTGAAATGCTTACTTTTGCATTGAAAATTCAATATTTTTCAAAAGTATGTAAAACTTAATATTTGCAATAAAACTTTGTGTAAACTGTTGGAAATTTTCAAAAACAATATTTTCTGATCGATACCATATCGATTTTCAATAATTTTATTGGTTTTCTAATGATTTCGAACAGCATATTCAAATTTGAAATTACCGTGTTTAACGTTGAAAAACTAGCTTGAAATGCTTACTTTTGCATTGAAAATTCAATATTTTTCAAAAGTTTGTAAAACTTAATATTTGCAATAAAACTTTGTGTAAACTGTTGGAAATTGTCAAAAACAATATTTTCTGATCGATACCATATCGATTTTCAATAATTTTATTGGTTTTCTCATGATTTCGAACAGCATATTCAAATTTGAAATTACCGTGTTTAACGTTGAAAAACTAGCTTGAAATGCTTACTTTTGCATTGAAAATTCAATATTTTTCAAAAGTTTGTAAAACTTAATATTTGCAATAAAACTTTGTGTAAACTGTTGGAAATTATCAAAAACAATATTTTCTGATCGATACCATATCGATTTTCAATAATTTTATTGGTTTTCTAATGATTTCGAACAGCATATTCAAATTTGAAATTACCGTGTTTAACGTTGAAAAACTAGCTTGAAATGCTTACTTTTGCATTGAAAATTCAATATTTTTCAAAAGTTTGTAAAACTTAATATTTGCAATAAAACTTTGTGTAAACTGTTGGAAATTGTCAAAAACAATATTTTCTGATCGATACCATATCGATTTTCAATAATTTTATTGGTTTTCTAATGATTTCGAACAGCATTTTCAAATTTGAAATTACCGTGTTTAACGTTGAAAAACTAGCTTGAAATGCTTACTTTTGCATTGAAAATTCAATATTTTTCAAAAGTTTGTAAAACTTAATATTTGCAATAAAACTTTGTGTAAACTGTTGGAAATTGTCAAAAACAATATTTTCTGATCGATACCATATCGATTTTCAATAATTTTATTGGTTTTCTCATGATTTCGAACAGCATATTCAAATTTGAAATTACCGTGTTTAACGTTGAAAAACTAGCTTGAAATGCTTACTTTTGCATTGAAAATTCAATATTTTTCAAAAGTATGTAAAACTTAATATTTGCAATAAAACTTTGTGTAAACTGTTGGAAATTTTCAAAAACAATATTTTCTGATCGATACCATATCGATTTTCAATAATTTTATTGGTTTTCTAATGATTTCGAACAGCATATTCAAATTTGAAATTACCGTGTTTAACGTTGAAAAACTAGCTTGAAATGCTTACTTTTGCATTGAAAATTCAATATTTTTCAAAAGTTTGTAAAACTTAATATTTGAAATAAAACTTTGTGTAAACTGTTGGAAATTGTCAAAAACAATATTTTCTGATCGATACCATATCGATTTTCAATAATTTTATTGGTTTTCTCATGATTTCGAACAGCATATTCAAATTTGAAATTACCGTGTTTAACGTTGAAAAACTAGCTTGAAATGCTTACTTTTGCATTGAAAATTCAATATTTTTCAAAAGTTTGTAAAACTTAATATTTGCAATAAAACTTTGTGTAAACTGTTGGAAATTATCAAAAACAATATTTTCTGATCGATACCATATCGATTTTCAATAATTTTATTGGTTTTCTAATGATTTCGAACAGCATATTCAAATTTGAAATTACCGTGTTTAACGTTGAAAAACTAGCTTGAAATGCTTACTTTTGCATTGAAAATTCAATATTTTTCAAAAGTATGTAAAACTTAATATTTGCAATAAAACTTTGTGTAAACTGTTGGAAATTTTCAAAAACAATATTTTCTGATCGATACCATATCGATTTTCAATAATTTTATTGGTTTTCTAATGATTTCGAACAGCATATTCAAATTTGAAATTACCGTGTTTAACGTTGAAAAACTAGCTTGAAATGCTTACTTTTGCATTGAAAATTCAATATTTTTCAAAAGTTTGTAAAACTTAATATTTGCAATAAAACTTTGTGTAAACTGTTGGAAATTGTCAAAAACAATATTTTCTGATCGATACCATATCGATTTTCAATAATTTTATTGGTTTTCTCATGATTTCGAACAGCATATTCAAATTTGAAATTACCGTGTTTAACGTTGAAAAACTAGCTTGAAATGCTTACTTTTGCATTGAAAATTCAATATTTTTCAAAAGTTTGTAAAACTTAATATTTGCAATAAAACTTTGTGTAAACTGTTGGAAATTATCAAAAACAATATTTTCTGATCGATACCATATCGATTTTCAATAATTTTATTGGTTTTCTAATGATTTCGAACAGCATATTCAAATTTGAAATTACCGTGTTTAACGTTGAAAAACTAGCTTGAAATGCTTACTTTTGCATTGAAAATTCAATATTTTTCAAAAGTTTGTAAAACTTAATATTTGCAATAAAACTTTGTGTAAACTGTTGGAAATTGTCAAAAACAATATTTTCTGATCGATACCATATCGATTTTCAATAATTTTATTGGTTTTCTAATGATTTCGAACAGCATATTCAAATTTGAAATTACCGTGTTTAACGTTGAAAAACTAGCTTGAAATGCTTACTTTTGCATTGAAAATTCAATATTTTTCAAAAGTTTGTAAAACTTAATATTTGCAATAAAACTTTGTGTAAACTGTTGGAAATTGTCAAAAACAATATTTTCTGATCGATACCATATCGATTTTCAATAATTTTATTGGTTTTCTCATGATTTCGAACAGCATATTCAAATTTGAAATTACCGTGTTTAACGTTGAAAAACTAGCTTGAAATGCTTACTTTTGCATTGAAAATTCAATATTTTTCAAAAGTTTGTAAAACTTAATATTTGCAATAAAACTTTGTGTAAACTGTTGGAAATTGTCAAAAACAATATTTTCTGATCGATATCATATCGATTTTCAATAATTTTATTGGTTTTCTAATGATTTCGAACAGCATATTCAAATTTGAAATTACCGTGTTTAACGTTGAAAAACTAGCTTGAAATGCTTACTTTTGCATTGAAAATTCAATATTTTTCAAAAGTTTGTAAAACTTAATATTTGAAATAAAACTTTGTGTAAACTGTTGGAAATTGTCAAAAACAATATTTTCTGATCGATACCATATCGATTTTCAATAATTTTATTGGTTTTCTCATGATTTCGAACAGCATATTCAAATTTGAAATTACCGTGTTTAACGTTGAAAAACTAGCTTGAAATGCTTACTTTTGCATTGAAAATTCAATATTTTTCAAAAGTTTGTAAAACTTAATATTTGCAATAAAACTTTGTGTAAACTGTTGGAAATTATCAAAAACAATATTTTCTGATCGATACCATATCGATTTTCAATAATTTTATTGGTTTTCTCATGATTTCGAACAGCATATTCAAATTTGAAATTACCGTGTTTAACGTTGAAAAACTAGCTTGAAATGCTTACTTTTGCATTGAAAATTCAATATTTTTCAAAAGTTTGTAAAACTTAATATTTGCAATAAAACTTTGTGTAAACTGTTGGAAATTATCAAAAACAATATTTTCTGATCGATACCATATCGATTTTCAATAATTTTATTGGTTTTCTAATGATTTCGAACAGCATATTCAAATTTGAAATTACCGTGTTTAACGTTGAAAAACTAGCTTGAAATGCTTACTTTTGCATTGAAAATTCAATATTTTTCAAAAGTATGTAAAACTTAATATTTGCAATAAAACTTTGTGTAAACTGTTGGAAATTTTCAAAAACAATATTTTCTGATCGATACCATATCGATTTTCAATAATTTTATTGGTTTTCTAATGATTTCGAACAGCATATTCAAATTTGAAATTACCGTGTTTAACGTTGAAAAACTAGCTTGAAATGCTTACTTTTGCATTGAAAATTCAATATTTTTCAAAAGTTTGTAAAACTTAATATTTGCAATAAAACTTTGTGTAAACTGTTGGAAATTGTCAAAAACAATATTTTCTGATCGATACCATATCGATTTTCAATAATTTTATTGGTTTTCTCATGATTTCGAACAGCATATTCAAATTTGAAATTACCGTGTTTAACGTTGAAAAACTAGCTTGAAATGCTTACTTTTGCATTGAAAATTCAATATTTTTCAAAAGTTTGTAAAACTTAATATTTGCAATAAAACTTTGTGTAAACTGTTGGAAATTATCAAAAACAATATTTTCTGATCGATACCATATCGATTTTCAATAATTTTATTGGTTTTCTAATGATTTCGAACAGCATATTCAAATTTGAAATTACCGTGTTTAACGTTGAAAAACTAGCTTGAAATGCTTACTTTTGCATTGAAAATTCAATATTTTTCAAAAGTTTGTAAAACTTAATATTTGCAATAAAACTTTGTGTAAACTGTTGGAAATTGTCAAAAACAATATTTTCTGATCGATACCATATCGATTTTCAATAATTTTATTGGTTTTCTAATGATTTCGAACAGCATATTCAAATTTGAAATTACCGTGTTTAACGTTGAAAAACTAGCTTGAAATGCTTACTTTTGCATTGAAAATTCAATATTTTTCAAAAGTTTGTAAAACTTAATATTTGCAATAAAACTTTGTGTAAACTGTTGGAAATTGTCAAAAACAATATTTTCTGATCGATACCATATCGATTTTCAATAATTTTATTGGTTTTCTCATGATTTCGAACAGCATATTCAAATTTGAAATTACCGTGTTTAACGTTGAAAAACTAGCTTGAAATGCTTACTTTTGCATTGAAAATTCAATATTTTTCAAAAGTTTGTAAAACTTAATATTTGCAATAAAACTTTGTGTAAACTGTTGGAAATTGTCAAAAACAATATTTTCTGATCGATATCATATCGATTTTCAATAATTTTATTGGTTTTCTAATGATTTCGAACAGCATATTCAAATTTGAAATTACCGTGTTTTAACGTTGAAAAACTAGCTTGAAATGCTTACTTTTGCATTGAAAATTCAATATTTTTCAAAAGTTTGTAAAACTTAATATTTGCAATAAAACTTTGTGTAAACTGTTGGAAATTGTCAAAAACAATATTTTCTGATCGATACCATATCGATTTTCAATAATTTTATTGGTTTTCTAATGATTTCGAACAGCATATTCAAATTTGAAATTACCGTGTTTAACGTTGAAAAACTAGCTTGAAATGCTTACTTTTGCTTTGAAAATTCAATATTTTTCAAAAATTTGTAAAACTTTATATTTGCAATAAAACTTTGTGTAAATTTTGGAAATTGTCAAAAACAGTATTTTCTGATCGATACCATATCGATTTTCAATAATTTTATTGGTTTTCTAATGATTTCGAACAGCATATTCAAATTTGAAATTACCGTGTTTAACGTTGAAAAACTAGCTTGAAATGCTTACTTTTGCATTGAAAATTCAATATTTTTCAAAAGTTTATAAAACTTAATATTTGCAATAAAACTTTGTGTAAACTGTTGGAAATTATCAAAAACAGTATTTTCTGATCGATACCATATCGATTTTCAATAATTTTATTGGTTTTCTAATGATTTCGAACAGCATATTCAAATTTGAAATTACCGTGTTTAACGTTGAAAAACTAGCTTGAAATGCTTACTTTTGCATTGAAAATTCAATATTTTTCAAAAGTTTGTAAAACTTAATATTTGCAATAAAACTTTGTGTAAACTGTTGGAAATTGTCAAAAACAATATTTTCTGATCGATACCATATCGATTTTCAATAATTTTATTGGTTTTCTCATGATTTCGAACAGCATATTCAAATTTGAAATTACCGTGTTTAACGTTGAAAAACTAGCTTGAAATGCTTACTTTTGCATTGAAAATTCAATATTTTTCAAAAGTTTGTAAAACTTAATATTTGCAATAAAACTTTGTGTAAACTGTTGGAAATTATCAAAAACAGTATTTTCTGATCGATACCATATCGATTTTCAATAATTTTATTGGTTTTCTAATGATTTCGAACAGCATATTCAAATTTGAAATTACCGTGTTTAACGTTGAAAAACTAGCTTGAAATGCTTACTTTTGCATTGAAAATTCAATATTTTTCAAAAGTTAGTAAAACTTAATATTTGCAATAAAACTTTGTGTAAACTGTTGGAAATTGTCAAAAACAATATTTTCTGATCGATACCATATCGATTTTCAATAATTTTATTGGTTTTCTAATGATTTCGAACAGCATATTCAAATTTGAAATTACCGTGTTTAACGTTGAAAAACTAGCTTGAAATGCTTACTTTTGCATTGAAAATTCAATATTTTTCAAAAGTTTGTAAAACTTAATATTTGCAATAAAACTTTGTGTAAACTGTTGGAAATTGTCAAAAACAATATTTTCTGATCGATACCATATCGATTTTCAATAATTTTATTGGTTTTCTCATGATTTCGAACAGCATATTCAAATTTGAAATTACCGTGTTTAACGTTGAAAAACTAGCTTGAAATGCTTACTTTTGCATTGAAAATTCAATATTTTTCAAAAGTTTGTAAAACTTAATATTTGCAATAAAACTTTGTGTAAACTGTTGGAAATTGTCAAAAACAATATTTTCTGATCGATACCATATCGATTTTCAATAATTTTATTGGTTTTCTAATGATTTCGAACAGCATTTTCAAATTTGAAATTACCGTGTTTAACGTTGAAAAACTAGCTTGAAATGCTTACTTTTGCATTGAAAATTCAATATTTTTCAAAAGTTTGTAAAACTTAATATTTGCAATAAAACTTTGTGTAAACTGTTGGAAATTGTCAAAAACAATATTTTCTGATCGATACCATATCGATTTTCAATAATTTTATTGGTTTTCTCATGATTTCGAACAGCATATTCAAATTTGAAATTACCGTGTTTAACGTTGAAAAACTAGCTTGAAATGCTTACTTTTGCATTGAAAATTCAATATTTTTCAAAAGTATGTAAAACTTAATATTTGCAATAAAACTTTGTGTAAACTGTTGGAAATTTTCAAAAACAATATTTTCTGATCGATACCATATCGATTTTCAATAATTTTATTGGTTTTCTAATGATTTCGAACAGCATATTCAAATTTGAAATTACCGTGTTTAACGTTGAAAAACTAGCTTGAAATGCTTACTTTTGCATTGAAAATTCAATATTTTTCAAAAGTTTGTAAAACTTAATATTTGCAATAAAACTTTGTGTAAACTGTTGGAAATTGTCAAAAACAATATTTTCTGATCGATACCATATCGATTTTCAATAATTTTATTGGTTTTCTCATGATTTCGAACAGCATATTCAAATTTGAAATTACCGTGTTTAACGTTGAAAAACTAGCTTGAAATGCTTACTTTTGCATTGAAAATTCAATATTTTTCAAAAGTTTGTAAAACTTAATATTTGCAATAAAACTTTGTGTAAACTGTTGGAAATTATCAAAAACAATATTTTCTGATCGATACCATATCGATTTTCAATAATTTTATTGGTTTTCTAATGATTTCGAACAGCATATTCAAATTTGAAATTACCGTGTTTAACGTTGAAAAACTAGCTTGAAATGCTTACTTTTGCATTGAAAATTCAATATTTTTCAAAAGTTTGTAAAACTTAATATTTGCAATAAAACTTTGTGTAAACTGTTGGAAATTGTCAAAAACAATATTTTCTGATCGATACCATATCGATTGTCAATAATTTTATTGGTTTTCTAATGATTTCGAACAGCATATTCAAATTTGAAATTACCGTGTTTAACGTTGAAAAACTAGCTTGAAATGCTTACTTTTGCATTGAAAATTCAATATTTTTCAAAAGTTTGTAAAACTTAATATTTGCAATAAAACTTTGTGTAAACTGTTGGAAATTGTCAAAAACAATATTTTCTGATCGATACCATATCGATTTTCAATAATTTTATTGGTTTTCTCATGATTTCGAACAGCATATTCAAATTTGAAATTACCGTGTTTAACGTTGAAAAACTAGCTTGAAATGCTTACTTTTGCATTGAAAATTCAATATTTTTCAAAAGTTTGTAAAACTTAATATTTGCAATAAAACTTTGTGTAAACTGTTGGAAATTGTCAAAAACAATATTTTCTGATCGATATCATATCGATTTTCAATAATTTTATTGGTTTTCTAATGATTTCGAACAGCATATTCAAATTTGAAATTACCGTGTTTAACGTTGAAAAACTAGCTTGAAATGCTTACTTTTGCATTGAAAATTCAATATTTTTCAAAAGTTTGTAAAACTTAATATTTGCAATAAAACTTTGTGTAAACTGTTGGAAATTGTCAAAAACAATATTTTCTGATCGATACCATATCGATTTTCAATAATTTTATTGGTTTTCTAATGATTTCGAACAGCATATTCAAATTTGAAATTACCGTGTTTAACGTTGAAAAACTAGCTTGAAATGCTTACTTTTGCATTGAAAATTCAATATTTTTCAAAAATTTGTAAAACTTTATATTTGCAATAAAACTTTGTGTAAACTGTTGGAAATTGTCAAAAACAATATTTTCTGATCGATACCATATCGATTTTCAATAATTTTATTGGTTTTCTAATGATTTCGAACAGCATATTCAAATTTGAAATTACCGTGTTTAACGTTGAAAAACTAGCTTGAAATGCTTACTTTTGCATTGAAAATTCAATATTTTTCAAAAGTTTGTAAAACTTAATATTTGCAATAAAACTTTGTGTAAACTGTTGGAAATTGTCAAAAACAGTATTTTCTGATCGATACCATATCTATTTTCAATAATTTTATTGGTTTTCTAATGATTTCGAACAGCATATTCAAATTTGAAATTACCGTGTTTAACATTGAAAAACTAGCTTGAAATGCTTACTTTTGCATTGAAAATTCAATATTTTTCAAAAGTTTGTAAAACTTAATATTTGCAATAAAACTTTGTGTAAACTGTTGGAAATTGTCAAAAACAATATTTTCTGATCGATACCATATCGATTTTCAATAATTTTATTGGTTTTCTAATGATTTCGAACAGCATTTTCAAATTTGAAATTACCGTGTTTAACGTTGAAAAACTAGCTTGAAATGCTTACTTTTGCATTGAAAATTCAATATTTTTCAAAAGTTTGTAAAACTTAATATTTGCAATAAAACTTTGTGTAAACTGTTGGAAATTGTCAAAAACAATATTTTCTGATCGATACCATATCGATTTTCAATAATTTTATTGGTTTTCTAATGATTTCGAACAGCATATTCAAATTTGAAATTACCGTGTTTAACGTTGAAAAACTAGCTTGAAATGCTTACTTTTGCATTGAAAATTCAATATTTTTAAAAAGTTTGTAAAACTTAATATTTGCAATAAAACTTTGTGTAAACTGTTGGAAATTGTCAAAAACAATATTTTCTGATCGATACCATATCGATTTTCAATAATTTTATTGGTTTTCTCATGATTTCGAACAGCATATTCAAATTTGAAATTACCGTGTTTAACGTTGAAAAACTAGCTTGAAATGCTTACTTTTGCATTGAAAATTCAATATTTTTCAAAAGTTTGTAAAACTTAATATTTGCAATAAAACTTTGTGTAAACTGTTGGAAATTGTCAAAAACAATATTTTCTGATCGATACCATATCGATTTTCAATAATTTTATTGGTTTTCTAATGATTTCGAACAGCATATTCAAATTTGAAATTACCGTGTTTAACGTTGAAAAACTAGCTTGAAATGCTTACTTTTGCTTTGAAAATTCAATATTTTTCAAAAATTTGTAAAACTTTATATTTGCAATAAAACTTTGTGTAAATTTTGGAAATTGTCAAAAACAGTATTTTCTGATCGATACCATATCGATTTTCAATAATTTTATTGGTTTTCTAATGATTTCGAACAGCATATTCAAATTTGAAATTACCGTGTTTAACGTTGAAAAACTAGCTTGAAATGCTTACTTTTGCATTGAAAATTCAATATTTTTCAAAAGTTTATAAAACTTAATATTTGCAATAAAACTTTGTGTAAACTGTTGGAAATTATCAAAAACAGTATTTTCTGATCGATACCATATCGATTTTCAATAATTTTATTGGTTTTCTAATGATTTCGAACAGCATATTCAAATTTGAAATTACCGTGTTTAACGTTGAAAAACTAGCTTGAAATGCTTACTTTTGCATTGAAAATTCAATATTTTTCAAAAGTTTGTAAAACTTAATATTTGCAATAAAACTTTGTGTAAACCGTTGGAAATTGTCAAAAACAATATTTTCTGATCGATACCATATCGATTTTCAATAATTTTATTGGTTTTCTCATGATTTCGAACAGCATATTCAAATTTGAAATTACCGTGTTTAACGTTGAAAAACTAGCTTGAAATGCTTACTTTTGCATTGAAAATTCAATATTTTTCAAAAGTTTGTAAAACTTAATATTTGCAATAAAACTTTGTGTAAACTGTTGGAAATTATCAAAAACAGTATTTTCTGATCGATACCATATCGATTTTCAATAATTTTATTGGTTTTCTAATGATTTCGAACAGCATATTCAAATTTGAAATTACCGTGTTTAACGTTGAAAAACTAGCTTGAAATGCTTACTTTTGCATTGAAAATTCAATATTTTTCAAAAGTTAGTAAAACTTAATATTTGCAATAAAACTTTGTGTAAACTGTTGGAAATTGTCAAAAACAATATTTTCTGATCGATACCATATCGATTTTCAATAATTTTATTGGTTTTCTAATGATTTCGAACAGCATATTCAAATTTGAAATTACCGTGTTTAACGTTGAAAAACTAGCTTGAAATGCTTACTTTTGCATTGAAAATTCAATATTTTTCAAAAGTTTGTAAAACTTAATATTTGCAATAAAACTTTGTGTAAACTGTTGGAAATTGTCAAAAACAATATTTTCTGATCGATACCATATCGATTTTCAATAATTTTATTGGTTTTCTCATGATTTCGAACAGCATATTCAAATTTGAAATTACCGTGTTTAACGTTGAAAAACTAGCTTGAAATGCTTACTTTTGCATTGAAAATTCAATATTTTTCAAAAGTTTGTAAAACTTAATATTTGCAATAAAACTTTGTGTAAACTGTTGGAAATTGTCAAAAACAATATTTTCTGATCGATACCATATCGATTTTCAATAATTTTATTGGTTTTCTAATGATTTCGAACAGCATTTTCAAATTTGAAATTACCGTGTTTAACGTTGAAAAACTAGCTTGAAATGCTTACTTTTGCATTGAAAATTCAATATTTTTCAAAAGTTTGTAAAACTTAATATTTGCAATAAAACTTTGTGTAAACTGTTGGAAATTGTCAAAAACAATATTTTCTGATCGATACCATATCGATTTTCAATAATTTTATTGGTTTTCTCATGATTTCGAACAGCATATTCAAATTTGAAATTACCGTGTTTAACGTTGAAAAACTAGCTTGAAATGCTTACTTTTGCATTGAAAATTCAATATTTTTCAAAAGTATGTAAAACTTAATATTTGCAATAAAACTTTGTGTAAACTGTTGGAAATTTTCAAAAACAATATTTTCTGATCGATACCATATCGATTTTCAATAATTTTATTGGTTTTCTAATGATTTCGAACAGCATATTCAAATTTGAAATTACCGTGTTTAACGTTGAAAAACTAGCTTGAAATGCTTACTTTTGCATTGAAAATTCAATATTTTTCAAAAGTTTGTAAAACTTAATATTTGCAATAAAACTTTGTGTAAACTGTTGGAAATTGTCAAAAACAATATTTTCTGATCGATACCATATCGATTTTCAATAATTTTATTGGTTTTCTCATGATTTCGAACAGCATATTCAAATTTGAAATTACCGTGTTTAACGTTGAAAAACTAGCTTGAAATGCTTACTTTTGCATTGAAAATTCAATATTTTTCAAAAGTTTGTAAAACTTAATATTTGCAATAAAACTTTGTGTAAACTGTTGGAAATTGTCAAAAACAATATTTTCTGATCGATACCATATCGATTTTCAATAATTTTATTGGTTTTCTAATGATTTCGAACAGCATTTTCAAATTTGAAATTACCGTGTTTAACGTTGAAAAACTAGCTTGAAATGCTTACTTTTGCATTGAAAATTCAATATTTTTCAAAAGTTTGTAAAACTTAATATTTGCAATAAAACTTTGTGTAAACTGTTGGAAATTGTCAAAAACAATATTTTCTGATCGATACCATATCGATTTTCAATAATTTTATTGGTTTTCTCATGATTTCGAACAGCATATTCAAATTTGAAATTACCGTGTTTAACGTTGAAAAACTAGCTTGAAATGCTTACTTTTGCATTGAAAATTCAATATTTTTCAAAAGTATGTAAAACTTAATATTTGCAATAAAACTTTGTGTAAACTGTTGGAAATTTTCAAAAACAATATTTTCTGATCGATACCATATCGATTTTCAATAATTTTATTGGTTTTCTAATGATTTCGAACAGCATATTCAAATTTGAAATTACCGTGTTTAACGTTGAAAAACTAGCTTGAAATGCTTACTTTTGCATTGAAAATTCAATATTTTTCAAAAGTTTGTAAAACATAATATTTGCAATAAAACTTTGTGTAAACTGTTGGAAATTGTCAAAAACAATATTTTCTGATCGATACCATATCGATTTTCAATAATTTTATTGGTTTTCTCATGATTTCGAACAGCATATTCAAATTTGAAATTACCGTGTTTAACGTTGAAAAACTAGCTTGAAATGCTTACTTTTGCATTGAAAATTCAATATTTTTCAAAAGTTTGTAAAACTTAATATTTGCAATAAAACTTTGTGTAAACTGTTGGAAATTGTCAAAAACAATATTTTCTGATCGATACCATATCGATTTTCAATAATTTTATTGGTTTTCTAATGATTTCGAACAGCATATTCAAATTTGAAATTACCGTGTTTAACGTTGAAAAACTAGCTTGAAATGCTTACTTTTGCATTGAAAATTCAATATTTTTCAAAAGTTTGTAAAACTTAATATTTGCAATAAAACTTTGTGTAAACTGTTGGAAATTGTCAAAAACAATATTTTCTGATCGATACCATATCGATTTTCAATAATTTTATTGGTTTTCTCATGATTTCGAACAGCATATTCAAATTTGAAATTACCGTGTTTAACGTTGAAAAACTAGCTTGAAATGCTTACTTTTGCATTGAAAATTCAATATTTTTCAAAAGTTTGTAAAACTTAATATTTGCAATAAAACTTTGTGTAAACTGTTGGAAATTGTCAAAAACAATATTTTCTGATCGATATCATATCGATTTTCAATAATTTTATTGGTTTTCTAATGATTTCGAACAGCATATTCAAATTTGAAATTACCGTGTTTAACGTTGAAAAACTAGCTTGAAATGCTTAGTTTTGCATTGAAAATTCAATATTTTTCAAAAGTTTGTAAAACTTAATATTTGCAATAAAACTTTGTGTAAACTGTTGGAACTTGTCAAAACAGTATTTTCTGATCGATACCATATCGATTTTCAATAATTTTATTGGTTTTCTAATGATTTCGAACAGCATATTCAAATTTGAAATTACCGTGTTTAACGTTGAAAAACTAGCTTGAAATGCTTACTTTTGCATTGAAAATTCAATATTATTCAAAAGTTTGTAAAACTTAATATTTGCAATAAAACTTTGTGTAAACTGTTGGAAATTATCAAAAACAATATTTTCTGATCGATACCATATCGATTTTCAATAATTTTATTGGTTTTCTAATGATTTCGAACAGCATATTCAAATTTGAAATTACCGTGTTTAACGTTGAAAAATTAGCTTGAAATGCTTACTTTTGCATTGAAAATTCAATATTTTTCAAAAGTTAGTAAAACTAAATATTTGCAATAAAACTTTGTGTAAACTGTTGGAAATTGTCAAAAACAATATTTTCTGATCGATACCATATCGATTTTCAATAATTTTATTGGTTTTCTAATGATTTCGAACAGCATATTCAAATTTGAAATTACCGTGTTTAACGTTGAAAAACTAGCTTGAAATGCTTACTTTTGCATTGAAAATTCAATATTTTTCAAAAGTTTGTAAAACTTAATATTTCCAATAAAACTTTGTGTAAACTGTTGGAAATTGTCAAAAACAATATTTTCTGATCGATACCATATCGATTTTCAATAATTTTATTGGTTTTCTCATGATTTCGAACAGCATATTCAAATTTGAAATTACCGTGTTTAACGTTGAAAAACTAGCTTGAAATGCTTACTTTTGCATTGAAAATTCAATATTTTTCAAAAGTTTGTAAAACTTAATATTTGCAATAAAACTTTGTGTAAACTGTTGGAAATTGTCAAAAACAGTATTTTCTGATCGATACCATATCGATTTTCAATAATTTTATTGGTTTTCTAATGATTTCGAACAGCATATTCAAATTTGAAATTACCGTGTTTAACGTTGAAAAACTAGCTTGAAATGCTTACTTTTGCATTGAAAATTCAATATTTTTCAAAAGTTAGTAAAACTAAATATTTGCAATAAAACTTTGTGTAAACTGTTGGAAATTGTCAAAAACAATATTTTCTGATCGATACCATATCGATTTTCAATAATTTTATTGGTTTTCTAATGATTTCGAACAGCATATTCAAATTTGAAATTACCGTGTTTAACGTTGAAAAACTAGCTTGAAATGCTTACTTTTGCATTGAAAATTCAATATTTTTCAAAAGTTTGTAAAACTTAATATTTGCAATAAAACTTTGTGTAAACTGTTGGAAATTGTCAAAAACAATATTTTCTGATCGATACCATATCGATTTTCAATAATTTTATTGTTTTTCTCATGATTTCGAACAGCATATTCAAATTTGAAGTTACCGTGTTTAACGTTGAAAAACTAGCTTGAAATGCTTACTTTTGCATTGAAAATTCAATATTTTTCAAAAGTTTGTAAAACTTAATATTTGCAATAAAACTTTGTGTAAACTGTTGGAAATTGTCAAAAACAATATTTTCTGATCGATATCATATCGATTTTCAATAATTTTATTGCTTTTCTAATGATTTCGAACAGCATATTCAAATTTGAAATTACCGTGTTTAACGTTGAAAAACTAGCTTGAAATGCTTAGTTTCGCATTGAAAATTCAATATTTTTCAAAAGTTTGTAAAACTTAATATTTGCAATAAAACTTTGTGTAAACTGTTGGAAATTATCAAAAACAGTATTTTCTGATCGATACCATATCGATTTTCAATAATTTTATTGGTTTTCTAATGATTTCGAACAGCATATTCAAATTTGAAATTACCGTGTTTAACGTTGAAAAACTAGCTTGAAATGCTTACTTTTGCATTGAAAATTCAATATTTTTCAAAAGTTTGTAAAACTTAATATTTGCAATAAAACTTTGTGTAAACTGTTGGAAATTGTCAAAAACAGTATTTTCTGATCGATACCATATCGATTTTCAATAATTTTATTGGTTTTCTAATGATTTCGAACAGCATATTCAAATTTGAAATTACCGTGTTTAACGTTGAAAAACTAGCTTGAAATGCTTACTTTTGCATTGAAAATTCAATATTTTTCAAAAGTTAGTAAAACTAAATATTTGCAATAAAACTTTGTGTAAACTGTTGGAAATTGTCAAAAACAATATTTTCTGATCGATACCATATCGATTTTCAATAATTTTATTGGTTTTCTAATGATTTCGAACAGCATATTCAAATTTGAAATTACCGTGTTTAACGTTGAAAAACTAGCTTGAAATGCTTACTTTTGCATTGAAAATTCAATATTTTTCAAAAGTTTGTAAAACTTAATATTTGCAATAAAACTTTGTGTAAACTGTTGGAAATTGTCAAAAACAATATTTTCTGATCGATACCATATCGATTTTCAATAATTTTATTGGTTTTCTCATGATTTCGAACAGCATATTCAAATTTGAAATTACCGTGTTTAACGTTGAAAAACTAGCTTGAAATGCTTACTTTTGCATTGAAAATTCAATATTTTTCAAAAGTTTGTAAAACTTAATATTTGCAATAAAACTTTGTGTAAACTGTTGGAAATTGTCAAAAAGAATATTTTCTGATCGATATCATATCGATTTTCAATAATTTTATTGGTTTTCTAATGATTTCGAACAGCATATTCAAATTTGAAATTACCGTGTTTAACGTTGAAAAACTAGCTTGAAATGCTTAGTTTTGCATTGAAAATTCAATATTTTTCAAAAGTTTGTAAAACTTAATATTTGCAATAAATCTTTGTGTAAACTGTTGAAACTTGTCAAAACAGTATTTTCTGATCGATACCATATCGATTTTTTATAATTTTATTGGTTTTCTAATGATTTCGAACAGCATATTCAAATTTGAAATTACCGTGTTTAACGTTGAAAAACTAGCTTGAAATGCTTACTTTTGCATTGAAAATTCAATATTATTCAAAAGTTTGTAAAACTTAATATTTGCAATAAAACTTTGTGTAAACTGTTGGAAATTGTCAAAAACAGTATTTTCTCATCGATTTTAAATAATTTTATTGGTTTTCTAATGATTTCGAACAGCATATTCAAATTTGAAATTACCGTGTTTAACTTTGAAAAACTAGCTTGAAATGCTTACTTTTGCATTGATAATTCAATATTTTTCAAATGTTAGTAAAACTTAATATTTGCAATAAAACTTTGTGTAAACTGTTGGAAATTGTCAAAAACAGTATTTTCTGATCGATACCATATCGATTTTCAATAATTTTATTGGTTTTCTAATGATTTCGAACAGCATATTCAAATTTGAAATTACCGTGTTTAACGTTGAAAAACTAGCTTGAAATGCTTACTTTTGCATTGAAAATTCAATATTTTTCAAAAGTTTGTAAAACTTAATATTTGCAATAAAACTTTGTGTAAACTGTTGGAAATTATCAAAAACAATATTTTCTGATCGATACCATATCGATTTTCAATGATTTTATTGGTTTTCTAATGATTTCGAACAGCATATTCAAATTTGAAATTACCGTGTTTAACGTTGAAAAACTAGCTTGAAATGCTTACTTTTGCATTGAAAATTCAATATTTTTCAAAAGTTTGTAAAACTTAATATTTGCAATAAAACTTTGTGTAAACTGTTGGAAATTGTCAAAAACAATATTTTCTGATCGATACCATATCGATTTTCAATAATTTTATTGGTTTTCTCATGATTTCGAACAGCATATTCAAATTTGAAATTACCGTGTTTAACGTTGAAAAACTAGCTTGAAATGCTTACTTTTGCATTGAAAATTCAATATTTTTCAAAAGTTTGTAAAACTTAATATTTGCAATAAAACTTTGTGTAAACTGTTGGAAATTGTCAAAAACAGTATTTTCTGATCGATACCATATCGATTTTCAATAATTTTATTGGTTTTCTAATGATTTCGAACAGCATATTCAAATTTGAAATTACCGTGTTTAACGTTGAAAAACTAGCTTGAAATGCTTACTTTTGCATTGAAAATTCAATATTTTTCAAAAGTTAGTAAAACTAAATATTTGCAATAAAACTTTGTGTAAACTGTTGGAAATTGTCAAAAACAATATTTTCTGATCGATACCATATCGATTTTCAATAATTTTATTGGTTTTCTAATGATTTCGAACAGCATATTCAAATTTGAAATTACCGTGTTTAACGTTGAAAAACTAGCTTGAAATGCTTACTTTTGCATTGAAAATTCAATATTTTTCAAAAGTTTGTAAAACTTAATATTTGCAATAAAACTTTGTGTAAACTGTTGGAAATTGTCAAAAACAATATTTTCTGATCGATACCATATCGATTTTCAATAATTTTATTGGTTTACTCATGATTTCGAACAGCATATTCAAATTTGAAATTACCGTGTTTAACGTTGAAAAACTAGCTTGAAATGCTTACTTTTGCATTGAAAATTCAATATTTTTCAAAAGTTTGTAAAACTTAATATTTGCAATAAAACTTTGTGTAAACTGTTGGAAATTGTCAAAAACAATATTTTCTGATCGATACCATATCGATTTTCAATAATTTTATTGGTTTTCTAATGATTTCGAACAGCATATTCAAATTTGAAATTACCGTGTTTAACGTTGAAAAACTAGCTTGAAATGCTTAGTTTTGCATTGAAAATTCAATATTTTTCAAAAGTTTGTAAAACTTAATATTTGCAATAAAACTTTGTGTAAACTGTTGAAACTTGTCAAAACAGTATTTTCTGATCGATACCATATCGATTTTCAATAATTTTATTGGTTTTCTAATGATTTCGAACAGCATATTCAAATTTGAAATTACCGTGTTTAACGTTGAAAAACTAGCTTGAAATGCTTACTTTTGCATTGAAAATTCAATATTATTCAAAAGTTTGTAAAACTTAATATTTGCAATAAAACTTTGTGTAAACTGTTGGAAATTGTCAAAAACAGTATTTTCTCATCGATTTTCAATAATTTTATTGGTTTTCTAATGATTTTGAACAGCATATTCAAATTTGAAATTACCGTGTTTAACTTTGAAAAACTAGCTTGAAATGCTTACTTTTGCATTGATAATTCAATATTTTTCAAATGTTAGTAAAACTTAATATTTGCAATAAAACTTTGTGTAAACTGTTGGAAATTGTCAAAAACAGTATTTTCTGATCGATACCATATCGATTTTCAATAATTTTATTGGTTTTCTAATGATTTCGAACAGCATATTCAAATTTGAAATTACCGTGTTTAACGTTGAAAAACTAGCTTGAAATGCTTACTTTTGCATTGAAAATTCAATATTTTTCAAAAGTTTGTAAAACTTAATATTTGCAATAAAACTTTGTGTAAACTGTTGGAAATTATCAAAAACAATATTTTCTGATCGATACCATATCGATTTTCAATAATTTTATTGGTTTTCTAATGATTTCGAACAGCATATTCAAATTTGAAATTACCGTGTTTAACGTTGAAAAACTAGCTTGAAATGCTTACTTTTGCATTGAAAATTCAATATTTTTCAAAAGTTTGTAAAACTTAATATTTGCAATAAAACTTTGTGTAAACTGTTGGAAATTGTCAAAAACAGTATTTTCTGATCGATACCATATCGATTTTCAATAATTTTATTGGTTTTCTAATGATTTCGAACAGCATATTCAAATTTGAAATTACCGTGTTTAACTTTGAAAAACTAGCTTGAAATGCTTACTTTTGCATTGATAATTCAATATTTTTCAAATGTTAGTAAAACTTAATATTTGCAATAAAACTTTGTGTAAACTGTTGGAAATTGTCAAAAACAGTATTTTCTGATCGATACCATATCGATTTTCAATAATTTTATTGGTTTTCTAATGATTTCGAACAGCATATTCAAATTTGAAATTACCGTGTTTAACGTTGAAAAACTAGCTTGAAATGCTTACTTTTGCATTGAAAATTCAATATTTTTCAAAAGTTTGTAAAACTTAATATTTGCAATAAAACTTTGTGTAAACTGTTGGAAATTATCAAAAACAATATTTTCTGATCGATACCATATCGATTTTCAATAATTTTATTGGTTTTCTAATGATTTCGAACAGCATATTCAAATTTGAAATTACCGTGTTTAACGTTGAAAAAATTGCTTGAAATGCTTACTTTTGCATTGAAAATTCAATATTTTTCAAAAGTTTGTAAAACTTAATATTTGCAATAAAACTTTGTGTAAACTGTTGGAAATTGTCAAAAACAGTATTTTCTGATCGATACCATATCGATTTTCAATAATTTTATTGGTTTTCTAATGATTTCGAACAGCATATTCAAATTTGAAATTACCGTGTTTAACGTTGAAAAACTAGCTTGAAATGCTTACTTTTGCATTGAAAATTCAATATTTTTCAAAAGTTAGTAAAACTAAATATTTGCAATAAAACTTTGTGTAAACTGTTGGAAATTGTCAAAAACAATATTTTCTGATCGATACCATATCGATTTTCAATAATTTTATTGGTTTTCTAATGATTTCGAACAGCATATTCAAATTTGAAATTACCGTGTTTAACGTTGAAAAACTAGCTTGAAATGCTTACTTTTGCATTGAAAATTCAATATTTTTCAAAAGTTTGTAAAACTTAATATTTGCAATAAAACTTTGTGTAAACTGTTGGAAATTGTCAAAAACAATATTTTCTGATCGATACCATATCGATTTTCAATAATTTTATTGGTTTTCTAATGATTTCGAACAGCATTTTCAAATTTGAAATTACCGTGTTTAACGTTGAAAAACTAGCTTGAAATGCTTACTTTTGCATTGAAAATTCAATATTTTTCAAAAGTTTGTAAAACTTAATATTTGCAATAAAACTTTGTGTAAACTGTTGGAAATTGTCAAAAACAATATTTTCTGATCGATATCATATCGATTTTCAATAATTTTATTGGTTTTCTAATGATTTCGAACAGCATTTTCAAATTTGAAATTACCGTGTTTAACGTTGAAAAACTAGCTTGAAATGCTTACTTTTGCATTGAAAATTCAATATTTTTCAAAAGTTTGTAAAACTTAATATTTGCAATAAAACTTTGTGTAAACTGTTGGAAATTGTCAAAAACAGTATTTTCTGATCGATACCATATCGATTTTCAATAATTTTATTGGTTTTCTAATGATTTCGAACAGCATATTCAAATTTGAAATTACCGTGTTTAACGTTGAAAAACTAGCTTGAAATGCTTACTTTTGCATTGAAAATTCAATATTATTCAAAAGTTTGTAAAACTTAATATTTGCAATAAAACTTTGTGTAAACTGTTGGAAATTGTCAAAAACAGTATTTTCTCATCGATACCATATCGATTTTCAATAATTTTATTGGTTTTCTAATGATTTCGAACAGCATATTCAAATTTGAAATTACCGTGTTTAACTTTGAAAAACTAGCTTGAAATGCTTACCTTTGCATTGAAAATTCAATATTTTTCAAAAGTTAGTAAAACTTAATATTTGCAATAAAACTTTGTGTAAACTGTTGGAAATTGTCAAAAACAGTATTTTCTGATCGATACCATATCGATTTTCAATAATTTTATTGGTTTTCTAATGATTTCGAACAGCATATTCAAATTTGAAATTACCGTGTTTAACGTTGAAAAACTAGCTTGAAATGCTTACTTTTGCATTGAAAATTCAATATTTTTCAAAAGTTTGTAAAACTTAATATTTGCAATAAAACTTTGTGTAAACTGTTGGAAATTATCAAAAACAATATTTTCTGATCGATACCATATCGATTTTCAATAATTTTATTGGTTTTCTAATGATTTCGAACAGCATATTCAAATTTGAAATTACCGTGTTTAACGTTGAAAAAATTGCTTGAAATGCTTACTTTTGCATTGAAAATTCAATATTTTTCAAAAGTTTGTAAAACTTAATATTTGCAATAAAACTTTGTGTAAACTGTTGGAAATTGTCAAAAACAGTATTTTCTGATCGATACCATATCGATTTTCAATAATTTTATTGGTTTTCTAATGATTTCGAACAGCATATTCAAATTTGAAATTACCGTGTTTAACGTTGAAAAACTAGCTTGAAATGCTTACTTTTGCATTGAAAATTCAATATTTTTCAAAAGTTAGTAAAACTAAATATTTGCAATAAAACTTTGTGTAAACTGTTGGAAATTGTCAAAAACAATATTTTCTGATCGATACCATATCGATTTTCAATAATTTTATTGGTTTTCTAATGATTTCGAACAGCATATTCAAATTTGAAATTACCGTGTTTAACGTTGAAAAACTAGCTTGAAATGCTTACTTTTGCATTGAAAATTCAATATTTTTCAAAAGTTTGTAAAACTTAATATTTGCAATAAAACTTTGTGTAAACTGTTGGAAATTGTCAAAAACAATATTTTCTGATCGATACCATATCGATTTTCAATAATTTTATTGGTTTTCTAATGATTTCGAACAGCATTTTCAAATTTGAAATTACCGTGTTTAACGTTGAAAAACTAGCTTGAAATGCTTACTTTTGCATTGAAAATTCAATATTTTTCAAAAGTTTGTAAAACTTAATATTTGCAATAAAACTTTGTGTAAACTGTTGGAAATTGTCAAAAACAATATTTTCTGATCGATATCATATCGATTTTCAATAATTTTATTGGTTTTCTAATGATTTCGAACAGCATTTTCAAATTTGAAATTACCGTGTTTAACGTTGAAAAACTAGCTTGAAATGCTTACTTTTGCATTGAAAATTCAATATTTTTCAAAAGTTTGTAAAACTTAATATTTGCAATAAAACTTTGTGTAAACTGTTGGAAATTGTCAAAAACAGTATTTTCTGATCGATACCATATCGATTTTCAATAATTTTATTGGTTTTCTAATGATTTCGAACAGCATATTCAAATTTGAAATTACCGTGTTTAACGTTGAAAAACTAGCTTGAAATGCTTACTTTTGCATTGAAAATTCAATATTATTCAAAAGTTTGTAAAACTTAATATTTGCAATAAAACTTTGTGTAAACTGTTGGAAATTGTCAAAAACAGTATTTTCTCATCGATACCATATCGATTTTCAATAATTTTATTGGTTTTCTAATGATTTCGAACAGCATATTCAAATTTGAAATTACCGTGTTTAACTTTGAAAAACTAGCTTGAAATGCTTACCTTTGCATTGAAAATTCAATATTTTTCAAAAGTTAGTAAAACTTAATATTTGCAATAAAACTTTGTGTAAACTGTTGGAAATTGTCAAAAACAGTATTTTCTGATCGATACCATATCGATTTTCAATAATTTTATTGGTTTTCTAATGATTTCGAACAGCATATTCAAATTTGAAATTACCGTGTTTAACGTTGAAAAACTAGCTTGAAATGCTTACTTTTGCATTGAAAATTCAATATTTTTCAAAAGTTTGTAAAACTTAATATTTGCAATAAAACTTTGTGTAAACTGTTGGAAATTATCAAAAACAATATTTTCTGATCGATACCATATCGATTTTCAATAATTTTATTGGTTTTCTAATGATTTCGAACAGCATATTCAAATTTGAAATTACCGTGTTTAACCTTGAAAAACTAGCTTGAAATGCTTACTTTTGCATTGAAAATTCAATATTTTTCAAAAGTTTGTAAAACTTAATATTTGCAATAAAACTTTGTGTAAACTGTTGGAAATTGTCAAAAACAGTATTTTCTGATCGATACCATATCGATTTTCAATAATTTTATTGGTTTTCTAATGATTTCGAACAGCATATTCAAATTTGAAATTACCGTGTTTAACGTTGAAAAACTAGCTTGAAATGCTTACTTTTGCATTGAAAATTCAATATTTTTCAAAAGTTAGTAAAACTAAATATTTGCAATAAAACTTTGTGTAAACTGTTGGAAATTGTCAAAAACAATATTTTCTGATCGATACCATATCGATTTTCAATAATTTTATTGGTTTTCTAATGATTTCGAACAGCATATTCAAATTTGAAATTACCGTGTTTAACGTTGAAAAACTAGCTTGAAATGCTTACTTTTGCATTGAAAATTCAATATTTTTCAAAAGTTTGTAAAACTTAATATTTGCAATAAAACTTTGTGTAAACTGTTGGAAATTGTCAAAAACAATATTTTCTGATCGATACCATATCGATTTTCAATAATTTTATTGGTTTTCTAATGATTTCGAACAGCATTTTCAAATTTGAAATTACCGTGTTTAACGTTGAAAAACTAGCTTGAAATGCTTACTTTTGCATTGAAAATTCAATATTTTTCAAAAGTTTGTAAAACTTAATATTTGCAATAAAACTTTGTGTAAACTGTTGGAAATTGTCAAAAACAATATTTTCTGATCGATATCATATCGATTTTCAATAATTTTATTGGTTTTCTAATGATTTCGAACAGCATTTTCAAATTTGAAATTACCGTGTTGAAAAACTAGCTTGAAATGCTTACTTTTGCATTGAAAATTCAATATTTTTCAAAAGTTTGTAAACTTAATATTTGCAATAAAACTTTGTGTAAACTGTTGGAAATTATCAAAAACAGTATTTTCTGATCGATACCATATCGATTTTCAATAATTTTATTGGTTTTCTAATGATTTCGAACAGCATATTCAAATTTGAAATTACCGTGTTTAACGTTGAAAAACTAGCTTGAAATGCTTACTTTTGCATTGAAAATTCAATATTTTTCAAAAGTTTGTAAAACTTAATATTTGCAATAAAACTTTGTGTAAACTGTTGGAAATTATCAAAAACAGTATTTTCTGATCGATACCATATCGATTTTCAATAATTTTATTGGTTTTCTAATGATTTCGAACAGCATATTCAAATTTGAAATTACCGTGTTTAACGTTGAAAAACTAGCTTGAAATGCTTACTTTTGCATTGAAAATTCAATATTTTTCAAAAGTTTGTAAAACTTAATATTTGCAATAAAACTTTGTGTAAACTGTTGGAAATTGTCAAAAACAATATTTTCTGATCGATACCATATCGATTTTCAATCATTTTATTGGTTTTCTAATGATTTCGAACAGCATATTCAAATTTGAAATTACCGTGTTTAACGTTGAAAAACTAGCTTGAAATGCTTACTTTTGCATTGAAAATTCAATATTTTTCAAAAGTTTGTAAAACTTAATATTTGCAATAAAACTTTGTGTAAACTGTTGGAAATTGTCAAAAACAATATTTTCTGATCGATACCATATCGATTTTCAATAATTTTATTGGTTTTCTAATGATTTCGAACAGCATATTCAAATTTGAAATTACCGTGTTTAACGTTGAAAAACTAGCTTGAAATGCTTACTTTTGCATTGAAAATTCAATATTTTTCAAAAGTTTGTAAAACTTAATATTTGCAATAAAACTTTGTGTAAACTGTTGGAAATTGTCAAAAACAGTATTTTCTGATCGATGCCATATCGATTTTCAATAATTTTATTGGTTTTCTAATGATTTCGAACAGCATATTCAAATTTGAAATTACCGTGTTTAACGTTGAAAAACTAGCTTGAAATGCTTACTTTTGCATTGAAAATTCAATATTTTTCAAAAGTTTGTAAAACTTAATATTTGCAATAAAACTTTGTGTAAACTGTTGGAAATTATCAAAAACAATATTTTCTGATAGATACCATATCGATTTTCAATAATTTTATTGGTTTTCTAATGATTTCGAACAGCATATTCAAATTTGAAATTACCGTGTTTAACGTTGAAAAACTAGCTTGAAATGCTTACTTTTGCATTGAAAATTCAATATTTTTCAAAAGTTTGTAAAACTTAATATTTGCAATAAAACTTTGTGTAAACTGTTGGAAATTGTCAAAAACAATATTTTCTGATCGATACCATATCGATTTTCAATAATTTTATTGGTTTTCTAATGATTTCGAACAGCATTTTCAAATTTGAAATTACCGTGTTTAACGTTGAAAAACTAGCTTGAAATGCTTACTTTTGCATTGAAAATTCAATATTTTTCAAAAGTTTGTAAAACTTAATATTTGCAATAAAACTTTGTGTAAACTGTTGGAAATTGTCAAAAACAATATTTTCTGATCGATATCATATCGATTTTCAATAATTTTATTGGTTTTCTAATGATTTCGAACAGCATTTTCAAATTTGAAATTACCGTGTTGAAAAACTAGCTTGAAATGCTTACTTTTGCATTGAAAATTCAATATTTTTCAAAAGTTTGTAAACTTAATATTTGCAATAAAACTTTGTGTAAACTGTTGGAAATTATCAAAAACAGTATTTTCTGATCGATACCATATCGATTTTCAATAATTTTATTGGTTTTCTAATGATTTCGAACAGCATATTCAAATTTGAAATTACCGTGTTTAACGTTGAAAAACTAGCTTGAAATGCTTACTTTTGCATTGAAAATTCAATATTTTTCAAAAGTTTGTAAAACTTAATATTTGCAATAAAACTTTGTGTAAACTGTTGGAAATTATCAAAAACAGTATTTTCTGATCGATACCATATCGATTTTCAATAATTTTATTGGTTTTCTAATGATTTCGAACAGCATATTCAAATTTGAAATTACCGTGTTTAACGTTGAAAAACTAGCTTGAAATGCTTACTTTTGCATTGAAAATTCAATATTTTTCAAAAGTTTGTAAAACTTAATATTTGCAATAAAACTTTGTGTAAACTGTTGGAAATTGTCAAAAACAATATTTTCTGATCGATACCATATCGATTTTCAATCATTTTATTGGTTTTCTAATGATTTCGAACAGCATATTCAAATTTGAAATTACCGTGTTTAACGTTGAAAAACTAGCTTGAAATGCTTACTTTTGCATTGAAAATTCAATATTTTTCAAAAGTTTGTAAAACTTAATATTTGCAATAAAACTTTGTGTAAACTGTTGGAAATTGTCAAAAACAATATTTTCTGATCGATACCATATCGATTTTCAATAATTTTATTGGTTTTCTAATGATTTCGAACAGCATATTCAAATTTGAAATTACCGTGTTTAACGTTGAAAAACTAGCTTGAAATGCTTACTTTTGCATTGAAAATTCAATATTTTTCAAAAGTTTGTAAAACTTAATATTTGCAATAAAACTTTGTGTAAACTGTTGGAAATTGTCAAAAACAGTATTTTCTGATCGATGCCATATCGATTTTCAATAATTTTATTGGTTTTCTAATGATTTCGAACAGCATATTCAAATTTGAAATTACCGTGTTTAACGTTGAAAAACTAGCTTGAAATGCTTACTTTTGCATTGAAAATTCAATATTTTTCAAAAGTTTGTAAAACTTAATATTTGCAATAAAACTTTGTGTAAACTGTTGGAAATTATCAAAAACAATATTTTCTGATAGATACCATATCGATTTTCAATAATTTTATTGGTTTTCTAATGATTTCGAACAGCATATTCAAATTTGAAATTACCGTGTTTAACGTTGAAAAACTAGCTTGAAATGCTTACTTTTGCATTGAAAATTCAATATTTTTCAAAAGTTTGTAAAACTTAATATTTGCAATAAAACTTTGTGTAAACTGTTGGAAATTGTCAAAAACAGTATTTTCTGATCGATGCCATATCGATTTTCAATAATTTTATTGGTTTTCTAATGATTTCGAACAGCATATTCAAATTTGAAATTACCGTGTTTAACGTTGAAAAACTAGCTTGAAATGCTTACTTTTGCATTGAAAATTCAATATTATTCAAAAGTTTGTAAAACTTAATATTTGCAATAAAACTTTGTGTAAACTGTTGGAAATTGTCAAAAACAGTATTTTCTCATCGATACCATATCGATTTTCAATAATTTTATTGGTTTTCTAATGATTTCGAACAGCATATTCAAATTTGAAATTACCGTGTTTAACTTTGAAAAACTAGCTTGAAATACTTACCTTTGCATTGAAAATTCAATATTTTTCAAAAGTTACTAAAACTTAATATTTGCAATAAAACTTTGTGTAAACTGTTGGAAATTGTCAAAAACAGTATTTTCTGATCGATACCATATCGATTTTCAATAATTTTATTGGTTTTCTAATGATTTCGAACAGCATATTCAAATTTGAAATTACCGTGTTTAACGTTGAAAAACTAGCTTGAAATGCTTACTTTTGCATTGAAAATTCAATATTTTTCAAAAGTTTGTAAAACTTAATATTTGCAATAAAACTTTGTGTAAACTGTTGGAAATTATCAAAAACAATATTTTCTGATCGATACCATATCGATTTTCAATAATTTTATTGGTTTTCTAATGATTTCGAACAGCATATTCAAATTTGAAATTACCGTGTTTAACGTTGAAAAACTAGCTTGAAATGCTTACTTTTGCATTGAAAATTCAATATTTTTCAAAAGTTTGTAAAACTTAATATTTGCAATAAAACTTTGTGTAAACTGTTGGAAATTGTCAAAAACAATATTTTCTGATCGATACCATATCGATTTTCAATGATTTTATTGGTTTTCTAATGATTTCGAACAGCATATTCAAATTTGAAATTACCGTGTTTAACGTTGAAAAACTAGCTTGAAATGCTTACTTTTGCATTGAAAATTCAATATTTTTCAAAAGTTTGTAAAACTTAATATTTGCAATAAAACTTTGTGTAAACTGTTGGAAATTGTCAAAAACAATATTTTCTGATAGATACCATATCGATTTTCAATAATTTTATTGGTTTTCTAATGATTTCGAACAGCATATTCAAATTTGAAATTACCGTGTTTAACGTTGAAAAACTAGCTTGAAATGCTTACTTTTGCATTGAAAATTCAATATTTTTCAAAAGTTAGTAAAACTAAATATTTGCAATAAAACTTTGTGTAAACTGTTGGAAATTGTCAAAAACAATATTTTCTGATCGATACCATATCGATTTTCAATAATTTTATTGGTTTTCTAATGATTTCGAACAGCATATTCAAATTTGAAATTACCGTGTTTAACGTTGAAAAACTAACTTGAAATGCTTACTTTTGCATTGAAAATTCAATATTTTTCAAAAGTTTGTAAAACTTAATATTTGCAATAAAACTTTGTGTAAACTGTTGGAAATTATCAAAAACAGTATTTTCTGATCGATACCATATCGATTTTCAATAATTTTATTGGTTTTCTAATGATTTCGAACAGCATATTCAAATTTGAAAATACCGTGTTTAACGTTGAAAAACTAGCTTGAAATGCTTACTTTTGCATTGAAAATTCAATATTTTTCAAAAGTTTGTAAAACTTAATATTTGCAATAAAACTTTGTGTAAACTGTTGGAAATTGTCAAAAACAATATTTTCTGATCGATACCATATCGATTTTCAATAATTTTATTGGTTTTCTAATGATTTCGAACAGCATATTCAAATTGGAAATTACCGTGTTTAACGTTGAAAAACTAGCTTGAAATGCTTACTTTTGCATTGAAAATTCAATATTTTTCAAAAGTTTGTAAAACTTAATATTTGCAATAAAACTTTGTGTAAACTGTTGGAAATTGTCAAAAACAATATTTTCTGATCGATACCATATCGATTTTCAATAATTTTATTGGTTTTCTAATGATTTCGAACAGCATATTCAAATTTGAAATTACCGTGTTTAACGTTGAAAAACTAGCTTGAAATGCTTACTTTTGCATTGAAAATTCAATATTTTTCAAAAGTTTGTAAAACTTAATATTTGCAATAAAACTTTGTGTAAACTGTTGGAAATTGTCAAAAACAGTATTTTCTGATCAATGCCATATCGATTTTCAATAATTTTATTGGTTTTCTAATGATTTCGAACAGCATATTCAAATTTGAAATTACCGTGTTTAACGTTGAAAAACTAGCTTGAAATGCTTACTTTTACATTGAAAATTCAATATTTTTCAAAAGTTTGTAAAACTTAATATTTGCAATAAAACTTTGTGTAAACTGTTGGAAATTATCAAAAACAGTATTTTCTGATCGATACCATATCGATTTTCAATAATTTTATTGGTTTTCTAATGATTTCGAACAGCATATTCAAATTTGAAATTACCGTGTTTAACGTTGAAAAACTAGCTTGAAATGCTTACTTTTGCATTGAAAATTCAATATTTTTCAAAAGTTTGTAAAACTTAATATTTGCAATAAAACTTTGTGTAAACTGTTGGAAATTGTCAAAAACAATATTTTCTGATCGATACCATATCGATTTTCAATAATTTTATTGGTTTTCTAATGATTTCGAACAGCATATTCAAATTTGAAATTACCGTGTTTAACGTTGAAAAACTAGCTTGAAATGCTTACTTTTGCATTGAAAATTCAATATTATTCAAAAGTTTGTAAAACTTAATATTTGCAATAAAACTTTGTGTAAACTGTTGGAAATTGTCAAAAACAATATTTTCTGATCGATACCATATCGATTTTCAATAATTTTATTGGTTTTCTAATGATTTCGAACAGCATATTCAAATTTGAAATTACCGTGTTTAACGTTGAAAAACTAGCTTGAAATGCTTACTTTTGTATTGAAAATTCAATATTTTTCAAAAGTTTGTAAAACTTAATATTTGCAATAAAACTTTGTGTAAACTGTTGGAAATTGTCAAAAACAGTATTTTCTCATCGATACCATATCGATTTTCAATAATTTTATTGGTTTTCTAATGATTTCGAACAGCATATTCCAATTTGAAATTACCGTGTTTAACGTTGAAAAACTAGCTTGAAATGCTTAGTTTTGCATTGAAAATTCAATATTTTTCAAAAGTTTGTAAAACTTAATATTTGCAATAAAACTTTGTGTAAACTTTTGGAAATTGTCAAAAACAGTATTTTCTCATCGATACCATATCGATTTTCAATAATTTTATTGGTTTTCTAATGATTTCGAACAGCATATTCAAATTTGAAATTACCGTGTTTAACGTTGAAAAACTAGCTTGAAATGCTTACTTTTGCATTGAAAATTCAATATTTTTCAAAAGTTTGTAAAACTTAATATTTGCAATAAAACTTTGTGTAAACTGTTGGAAATTATCAAAAACAGTATTTTCTGATCGATACCATATCGATTTTCAATAATTTTATTGGTTTTCTAATGATTTCGAACAGCATATTCAAATTTGAAATTACCGTGTTTAACGTTGAAAAACTAGCTTGAAATGCTTACTTTTGCATTGAAAATTCAATATTTTTCAAAAGTTTGTAAAACTTAATATTTGCAATAAAACTTTGTGTAAACTGTTGGAAATTATCAAAAACAATATTTTCTGATCGATACCATATCGATTTTCAATAATTTTATTGGTTTTCTAATGATTTCGAACAGCATATTCAAATTTGAAATTACCGTGTTTAACGTTGAAAAATTAGCTTGAAATGCTTACTTTTGCATTGAAAATTCAATATTTTTCAAAAGTTTGTAAAACTTAATATTTGCAATAAAACTTTGTGTAAACTGTTGGAAATTATCAAAAACAGTATTTTCTGATCGATACCATATCGATTTTCAATAATTTTATTGGTTTTCTAATGATTTCGAACAGCATATTCAAATTTGAAATTACCGTGTTTAACGTTGAAAAACTAGCTTGAAATGCTTACTTTTGCATTGAAAATTCAATATTTTTCAAAAGTTTGTAAAACTTAATATTTGCAATAAAACTTTGTGTAAACTGTTGGAAATTGTCAAAAACAATATTTTCTGATCAATACCATATCGATTTTCAATAATTTTATTGGTTTTCTAATGATTTCGAACAGCATATTCAAATTTGAAATTACCGTGTTTAACGTTGAAAAACTAGCTTGAAATGCTTACTTTTGCATTGAAAATTCAATATTTTTCAAAAGTTTGTAAAACTTAATATTTTTAATAAAACTTTGTGTAAACTGTTGGAAATTATCAAAAACAATATTTTCTGATCGATACCATATCGATTTTCAATAATTTTATTGGTTTTCTAATGATTTCGAACAGCATATTCAAATTTGAAATTACCGTGTTTAACGTTGAAAAACTAGCTTGAAATGCTTACTTTTGCATTGAAAATTCAATATTTTTCAAAAGTTTGTAAAACTTAATATTTGCAATAAAACTTTGTGTAAACTGTTGGAAATTATCAAAAACAGTATTTTCTGATCGATACCATATCGATTTTCAATAATTTTATTGGTTTTCTAATGATTTCGAACAGCATATTCAAATTTGAAATTACCGTGTTTAACGTTGAAAAACTAGCTTGAAATGCTTACTTTTGCATTGAAAATTCAATATTTTTCAAAAGTTTGTGAAACTTAATATTTGCAATAAAAATTTGTGTAAACTGTTGGAAATTGTCAAAAACAATATTTTCTGATCGATACCATATCGATTTTCAATAATTTTATTGGTTTTCTAATGATTTCGAACAGCATATTCAAATTTGAAATTACCGTGTTTAACGTTGAAAAACTAGCTTGAAATGCTTACTTTTGCATTGAAAATTCAATATTTTTCAAAAGTTTGTAAAACTTAATATTTGCAATAAAACTTTGTGTAAACTGTTGGAAATTGTCAAAAACAATATTTTCTGATCGATACCATATCGATTTTCAATAATTTTATTGGTTTTCTAATGATTTCGAACAGCATATTCAAATTTGAAATTACCGTGTTTAACGTTGAAAAACTAGCTTGAAATGCTTACTTTTGCATTGAAAATTCAATATTTTTCAAAAGTTTGTAAAACTTAATATTTGCAATAAAACTTTGTGTAAACTGTTGGAAATTGTCAAAAACAATATTTTCTGATCGATACCATATCGATTTTCAATAATTTTATTGGTTTTCTAATGATTTCGAACAGCATATTCAAATTTGAAATTACCGTGTTTAACGTTGAAAAACTAGCTTGAAATGCTTACTTTTGCATTGAAAATTCAATATTTTTCAAAAGTTTGTAAAACTTAATATTTGCAATAAAACTTTGTGTAAACTGTTGGAAATTGTCAAAAACAATATTTTCTGATCGATACCATATCGATTTTCAATAATTTTATTGGTTTTCTAATGATTTCGAACAGCATATTCAAATTTGAAATTACCGTGTTTAACGTTGAAAAACTAGCTTGAAATGCTTACTTTTGTATTGAAAATTCAATATTTTTCAAAAGTTTGTAAAACTTAATATTTGCAATAAAACTTTGTGTAAACTGTTGGAAATTGTCAAAAACAGTATTTTCTGATTGATACCATATCGATTTTCAATAATTTTATTGGTTTTCTAATGATTTCGAACAGCATATTCCAATTTGAAATTACCGTGTTTAACGTTGAAAAACTAGCTTGAAATGCTTAGTTTTGCATTGAAAATTCAATATTTTTCAAAAGTTTGTAAAACTTAATATTTGCAATAAAACTTTGTGTAAACTGTTGGAAATTGTCAAAAACAGTATTTTCTCATCGATACCATATCGATTTTCAATAATTTTATTGGTTTTCTAATGATTTCGAACAGCATATTCAAATTTGAAATTACCGTGTTTAACGTTGAAAAACTAGCTTGAAATGCTTACTTTTGCATTGAAAATTCAATATTTTTCAAAAGTTAGTAAAACTAAATATTTGCAATAAAACTTTGTGTATACTGTTGGAAATTGTCAAAAACAATATTTTCTGATCGATACCATATCGATTTTCAATAATTTTATTGGTTTTCTAATGATTTCGAACAGCATATTCAAATTTGAAATTACCGTGTTTAACGTTGAAAAACTAGCTTGAAATGCTTACTTTTGCATTGAAAATTCAATATTTTTCAAAAGTTTGTAAAACTTAATATTTGCAATAAAACTTTGTGTAAACTGTTGGAAATTGTCAAAAACAATATTTTCTGATCGATACCATATCGATTTTCAATAATTTTATTGGTTTTCTAATGATTTCGAACAGCATATTCAAATTTGAAATTACCGTGTTTAACGTTGAAAAACTAGCTTGAAATGCTTACTTTTGCATTGAAAATTCAATATTTTTCAAAAGTTTGTAAAACTTAATATTTGCAATAAAACTTTGTGTAAACTGTTGGAAATTGTCAAAAACAATATTTTCTGATCGATACCATATCGATTTTCAATAATTTTATTGGTTTTCTAATGATTTCGAACAGCATATTCAAATTTGAAATTACCGTGTTTAACGTTGAAAAACTAGCTTGAAATGCTTACTTTTGCATTGAAAATTCAATATTTTTCAAAAGTTTGTGAAACTTAATATTTGCAATAAAACTTTGTGTAAACTGTTGGAAATTGTCAAAAACAATATTTTCTGATCGATACCATATCGATTTTCAATAATTTTATTGGTTTTCTAATGATTTCGAACAGCATATTCAAATTTGAAATTACCGTGTTTAACGTTGAAAAACTAGCTTGAAATGCTTACTTTTGCATTGAAAATTCAATATTTTTCAAAAGTTTGTAAAACTTAATATTTGCAATAAAACTTTGTGTAAACTGTTGGAAATTGTCAAAAACAATATTTTCTGATCGATACCATATCGATTTTCAATAATTTTATTGGTTTTCTAATGATTTCGAACAGCATATTCAAATTTGAAATTACCGTGTTTAACGTTGAAAAACTAGCTTGAAATGCTTACTTTTGTATTGAAAATTCAATATTTTTCAAAAGTTTGTAAAACTTAATATTTGCAATAAAACTTTGTGTAAACTGTTGGAAATTGTCAAAAACAGTATTTTCTGATTGATACCATATCGATTTTCAATAATTTTATTGGTTTTCTAATGATTTCGAACAGCATATTCCAATTTGAAATTACCGTGTTTAACGTTGAAAAACTAGCTTGAAATGCTTAGTTTTGCATTGAAAATTCAATATTTTTCAAAAGTTTGTAAAACTTAATATTTGCAATAAAACTTTGTGTAAACTGTTGGAAATTGTCAAAAACAGTATTTTCTCATCGATACCATATCGATTTTCAATAATTTTATTGGTTTTCTAATGATTTCGAACAGCATATTCAAATTTGAAATTACCGTGTTTAACGTTGAAAAACTAGCTTGAAATGCTTACTTTTGCATTGAAAATTCAATATTTTTCAAAAGTTAGTAAAACTAAATATTTGCAATAAAACTTTGTGTAAACTGTTGGAAATTGTCAAAAACAATATTTTCTGATCGATACCATATCGATTTTCAATAATTTTATTGGTTTTCTAATGATTTCGAACAGCATATTCAAATTTGAAATTACCGTGTTTAACGTTGAAAAACTAGCTTGAAATGCTTACTTTTGCATTGAAAATTCAATATTTTTCAAAAGTTTGTAAAACTTAATATTTGCAATAAAACTTTGTGTAAACTGTTGGAAATTGTCAAAAACAATATTTTCTGATCGATACCATATCGATTTTCAATAATTTTATTGGTTTTCTAATGATTTCGAACAGCATATTCAAATTTGAAATTACCGTGTTTAACGTTGAAAAACTAGCTTGAAATGCTTACTTTTGCATTGAAAATTCAATATTTTTCAAAAGTTTGTAAAACTTAATATTTGCAATAAAACTTTGTGTAAACTGTTGGAAATTGTCAAAAACAATATTTTCTGATCGATACCATATCGATTTTCAATAATTTTATTGGTTTTCTAATGATTTCGAACAGCATATTCAAATTTGAAATTACCGTGTTTAACGTTGAAAAACTAGCTTGAAATGCTTACTTTTGCATTGAAAATTCAATATTTTTCAAAAGTTTGTAATACTTAATATTTGCAATAAAACTTTGTGTAAACTGTTGGAAATTGTCAAAAACAGTATTTTCTGATCGATGCCATATCGATTTTCAATAATTTTATTGGTTTTCTAATGATTTCGAACAGCATATACAAATTTGAAATTACTGTGTTTAACGTTGAAAAACTAGCTTGAAATGCTTACTTTTGCATTGAAAATTCAATATTTTTCAAAAGTTTGTAAAACTTAATATTTGCAATAAAACTTTGTGTAAACTGTTGGAAATTGTCAAAAACAGTATTTTCTGATCGATACCATATCGATTTTCAATAATTTTATTGGTTTTCTAATGATTTCGAACAGCATATTCAAATTTGAAATTACCGTGTTTAACGTTGAAAAACTAGCTTGAAATGCTTACTTTTGCATTGAAAATTCAATATTTTTCAAAAGTTAGTAAAACTTAATATTTGCAATAAAACTTTGTGTAAACTGTTGGAAATTGTCAAAAACAGTATTTTCTGATCGATACCATATCGATTTTCAATAATTTTATTGGTTTTCTAATGATTTCGAACAGCATATTCAAATTTGAAATTACCGAGTTTAACGTTGAAAAACTAGCTTGAAATGCTTACTTTTGCATTGAAAATTCAATATTTTTCAAAAGTTTGTAAAACTTAATATTTGCAATAAAACTTTGTGTAAACTGTTGGAAATTGTCAAAAACAATATTTTCTGATCGATACCATATCGATTTTCAGTAATTTTATTGGTTTTCTAATGATTTCGAACAGCATATTCAAATTTGAAATTACCGTGTTTAACGTTGAAAAACTAGCTTGAAATGCTTACTTTTGCATTGAAAATTCAATATTTTTCAAAAGTTTGTAAAACTTAATATTTGCAATAAAACTTTGTGTAAACTGTTGGAAATTGTCAAAAACATTATTTTCTGATCGATGCCATATCGATTTTCAATAATTTTATTGGTTTTCTAATGATTTCGAACAGCATATTCAAATTTGAAATTACCGTGTTTAACGTTGAAAAACTAGCTTGAAATGCTTACTTTTGCATTGAAAATTCAATATTTTTCAAAAGTTTGTAAAACTTAATATTTGCAATAAAACTTTGTGTAAACTGTTGGAAATTGTCAAAAACAATATTTTCTGATCGATACCATATCGATTTTCAATAATTTTATTGGTTTTCTAATGATTTCGAACAGCATATTCAAATTTGAAATTACCGTGTTTAACGTTGAAAAACTAGCTTGAAATGCTTACTTTTGCATTGAAAATTCAATATTTTTCAAAAGTTTGTAAAACTTAATATTTGCAATAAAACTTTGTGTAAACTGTTGGAAATTGTCAAAAACAGTATTTTCTGATCGATGCCATATCGATTTTCAATAATTTTATTGGTTTTCTAATGATTTCGAACAGCATATTCAAATTTGAAATTACCGTGTTTAACGTTGAAAAACTAGCTTGAAATGCTTACTTTTGCATTGAAAATTCAATATTTTTCAAAAGTTTGTGAAACTTAATATTTGCAATAAAACTTTGTGTAAACTGTTGGAAATTGTCAAAAACAATATTTTCTGATCGATACCATATCGATTTTCAATAATTTTATTGGTTTTCTAATGATTTCGAACAGCATATTCAAATTTGAAATTACCGTGTTTAACGTTGAAAAACTAGCTTGAAATGCTTACTTTTGCATTGAAAATTCAATATTTTTCAAAAGTTTGTAAAACTTAATATTGGCAATAAAACTTTGTGTAAACTGTTGGAAATTGTCAAAAACAATATTTTCTGATCGATACCATATCGATTTTCAATAATTTTGTTGGTTTTCTAATGATTTCGAACAGCATATTCAAATTTGAAATTACCGTGTTTAACGTTGAAAAACTAGCTTGAAATGCTTACTTTTGTATTGAAAATTCAATATTTTTCAAAATTTTGTAAAACTTAATATTTGCAATAAAACTTTGTGTAAACTGTTGGAAATTGTCAAAAACAGTATTTTCTGATCGATACCATATCGATTTTCAATAATTTTATTGGTTTTCTAATGATTTCGAACAGCATATTCAAATTTGAAATTACCGAGTTTAACGTTGAAAAACTAGCTTGAAATGCTTACTTTTGCATTGAAAATTCAATATTTTTCAAAAGTTTGTAAAACTTAATATTTGCAATAAAACTTTGTGTAAACTGTTGGAAATTGTCAAAAACAATATTTTCTGATCGATACCATATCGATTTTCAATAATTTTATTGGTTTTCTAATGATTTCGAACAGCATATTCAAATTTGAAATTACCGTGTTTAACGTTGAAAAACTAGCTTGAAATGCTTACTTTTGCATTGAAAATTCAATATTTTTCAAAAGTTTGTAAAACTTAATATTTGCAATAAAACTTTGTGTAAACTGTTGGAAATTGTCAAAAACAGTATTTTCTGATCGATGCCATATCGATTTTCAATAATTTTATTGGTTTTCTAATGATTTCGAACAGCATATTCAAATTTGAAATTACCGTGTTTAACGTTGAAAAACTAGCTTGAAATGCTTACTTTTGCATTGAAAATTCAATATTTTTTAAAAGTTTGTAAAACTTAATATTTGCAATAAAACTTTGTGTAAACTGTTGGAAATTATCAAAAACAATATTTTCTGATCGATACCATATCGATTTTCAATAATTTTATTGGTTTTCTAATGATTTCGAACAGCATATTCAAATTTGAAATTACCGTGTTTAACGTTGAAAAACTAGCTTGAAATGCTTACTTTTGCATTGAAAATTCAATATTTTTCAAAAGTTAGTAAAACTTAATATTTGCAATAAAACTTTGTGTAAACTGTTGGAAATTGTCAAAAACAGTATTTTCTGATCGATGCCATATCGATTTTCAATAATTTTATTGGTTTTCTAATGATTTCGAACAGCATATTCAAATTTGAAATTACCGTGTTTAACGTTGAAAAACTAGCTTGAAATGCTTACTTTTGCATTGAAAATTCAATATTTTTCAAAAGTTTGTGAAACTTAATATTTGCAATAAAACTTTGTGTAAACTGTTGGAAATTGTCAAAAACAATATTTTCTGATCGATACCATATCGATTTTCAATAATTTTATTGGTTTTCTAATGATTTCGAACAGCATATTCAAATTTGAAATTACCGTGTTTAACGTTGAAAAACTAGCTTGAAATGCTTACTTTTGCATTGAAAATTCAATATTTTTCAAAAGTTTGTAAAACTTAATATTTGCAATAAAACTTTGTGTAAACTGTTGGAAATTGTCAAAAACAATATTTTCTGATCGATACCATATCGATTTTCAATAATTTTGTTGGTTTTCTAATGATTTCGAACAGCATATTCAAATTTGAAATTACCGTGTTTAACGTTGAAAAACTAGCTTGAAATGCTTACTTTTGTATTGAAAATTCAATATTTTTCAAAAGTTTGTAAAACTTAATATTTGCAATAAAACTTTGTGTAAACTGTTGGAAATTGTCAAAAACAGTATTTTCTGATTGATACCATATCGATTTTCAATAATTTTATTGGTTTTCTAATGATTTCGAACAGCATATTCCAATTTGAAATTACCGTGTTTAACGTTGAAAAACTAGCTTGAAATGCTTAGTTTTGCATTGAAAATTCAATATTTTTCAAAAGTTTGTAAAACTTAATATTTGCAATAAAACTTTGTGTAAACTGTTGGAAATTGTCAAAAACAGTATTTTCTCATCGATACCATATCGATTTTCAATAATTTTATTGGTTTTCTAATGATTTCGAACAGCATATTCAAATTTGAAATTACCGTGTTTAACGTTGAAAAACTAGCTTGAAATGCTTACTTTTGCATTGAAAATTCAATATTTTTCAAAAGTTAGTAAAACTAAATATTTGCAATAAAACTTTGTGTAAACTGTTGGAAATTGTCAAAAACAATATTTTCTGATCGATACCATATCGATTTTCAATAATTTTATTGGTTTTCTAATGATTTCGAACAGCATATTCAAATTTGAAATTATCGTGTTTAACGTTGAAAAACTAGCTTGAAATGCTTACTTTTGCATTGAAAATTCAATATTTTTCAAAAGTTTGTAAAACTTAATATTTGCAATAAAACTTTGTGTAAACTGTTGGAAATTGTCAAAAACAGTATTTTCTGATCGATACCATATCGATTTTCAATAATTTTATTGGTTTTCTAATGATTTCGAACAGCATATTCAAATTTGAAATTACCGTGTTTAACGTTGAAAAACTAGCTTGAAATGCTTACTTTTGTATTGAAAATTCAATATTTTTCAAAAGTTTGTAAAACTTAATATTTGCAATAAAACTTTGTGTAAACTGTTGGAAATTATCAAAAACAGTACTTTCTGAACGATACGATATCGATTTTCAATAATTTTATTGGTTTTCTAATGATTTCGAACAGCATATTCAAATTTGAAATTACCGTGTTTAACGTTGAAAAACTAGCTTGAAATGCTTACTTTTGCATTGAAAATTCAATATTTTTCAAAAGTTTGTAAAACTTAATATTTGCAATAAAACGTTGTGTAAACTGTTGGAAATTGTCAAAAACAGTATTTTCTGATCGATACCATATCGATTTTCAATAATTTTATTGGTTTTCTAATGATTTCGAACAGCATATTCAAATTTGAAATTACCGTGTTTAACGTTGAAAAACTAGCTTGAAATGCTTACTTTTGCATTGAAAATTCAATATTTTTCAAAAGTTTGTAAAACTTAATATTTGCAATAAAACTTTGTGTAAACTGTTGGAAATTGTCAAAAACAATATTTTCTGATCGATACCATATCGATTTTCAATAATTTTATTGGTTTTCTAATGATTTCGAACAGCATATTCAAATTTGAAATTACCGTGTTTAACGTTGAAAAACTAGCTTGAAATGCTTACTTTTGCATTGAAAATTCAATATTTTTCAAAAGTTTGTAAAACTTAATATTTGCAATAAAACTTTGTGTAAACTGTTGGAAATTGTCAAAAACAGTATTTTCTCATCGATACCATATCGATTTTCAATAATTTTATTGGTTTTCTAATGATTTCGAACAGCATATTCAAATTTGATATTACCGTGTTTAACGTTGAAAAACTAGCTTGAAATGCTTACTTTTGCATTGAAAATTCAATATTTTTCAAAAGTTAGTAAAACTAAATATTTGCAATAAAACTTTGTGTAAAATGTTGGAAATTGTCAAAAACAATATTTTCTGATCGATACCATATCGATTTTCAATAATTTTATTGGTTTTCTAATGATTTCGAACAGCATATTCAAATTTGAAATTACCGTGTTTAACGTTGAAAAACTAGCTTGAAATGCTTACTTTTGCATTGAAAATTCAATATTTTTCAAAAGTTTGTAAAACTTAATATTTGCAATAAAACTTTGTGTAAACTGTTGGAAATTGTCAAAAACAATATTTTCTGATCGATACCATATCGATTTTCAATAATTTTATTGGTTTTCTAATGATTTCGAACAGCATATTCAAATTTGAAATTACCGTGTTTAACGTTGAAAAACTAGCTTGAAATGCTTACTTTTGCATTGAAAATTCAATATTTTTCAAAAGTTTGTAAAACTTAATATTTGCAATAAAACTTTGTGTAAACTGTTGGAAATTATCAAAAACAGTATTTTCTGATCGATACCATATCGATTTTCAATAATTTTATTGGTTTTCTAATGATTTCGAACAGCATATTCAAATTTGAAATTACCGTGTTTAACGTTGAAAAACTAGCTTGAAATGCTTACTTTTTGCATTGAAAATTCAATATTTTTCAAAAGTTTGTAAAACTTAATATTTGCAATAAAACGTTGTGTAAACTGTTGGAAATTGTCAAAAACAATATTTTCTGATCGATACCATATCGATTTTCAATAATTTTATTGGTTTTCTAATGATTTCGAACAGCATATTCAAATTTGAAATTACCGTGTTTAACGTTGAAAAACTAGCTTGAAATGCTTACTTTTGCATTGAAAATTCAATATTTTTCAAAAGTTTGTAAAACTTAATATTTGCAATAAAACTTTGTGTAAACTGTTGGAAATTGTCAAAAACAATATTTTCTGATCGATACCATATCGATTTTCAATAATTTTATTGGTTTTCTAATGATTTCGAACAGCATATTCAAATTTGAAATTACCGTGTTTAACGTTGAAAAACTAGCTTGAAATGCTTACTTTTGCATTGAAAATTCAATATTTTTCAAAAGTTTGTAAAACTTAATATTTGCAATAAAACTTTGTGTAAACTGTTGGAAATTGTCAAAAACAATATTTTCTGATCGATACCATATCGATTTTCAATAATTTTATTGGTTTTCTAATGATTTCGAACAGCATATTCAAATTTGAAATTACCGTGTTTAACGTTGAAAAACTAGCTTGAAATGCTTACTTTTGCATTGAAAATTCAATATTTTTCAAAAGTTTGTAAAACTTAATATTTGCAATAAAACTTTGTGTAAACTGTTGGAAATTGTCAAAAACAGTATTTTCTGATCGATACCATATCGATTTTCAATAATTTTATTGGTTTTCTAATGATTTCGAACAGCATATTCAAATTTGAAATTACCGTGTTTAACGTTGAAAAACTAGCTTGAAATGCTTACTTTTGCATTGAAAATTCAATATTTTTCAAAAGTTAGTAAAACTTAATATTTGCAATAAAACTTTGTGTAAACTGTTGGAAATTGTCAAAAACAGTATTTTCTGATCGATACCATATCGATTTTCAATAATTTTATTGGTTTTCTAATGATTTCGAACAGCATATTCAAATTTGAAATTACCGAGTTTAACGTTGAAAAACTAGCTTGAAATGCTTACTTTTGCATTGAAAATTCAATATTTTTCAAAAGTTTGTAAAACTTAATATTTGCACTAAAACTTTGTGTAAACTGTTGGAAATTGTCAAAAACAATATTTTCTGATCGATACCATATCGATTTTCAATAATTTTATTGGTTTTCTAATGATTTCGAACAGCATATTCAAATTTGAAATTACCGTGTTTAACGTTGAAAAACTAGCTTGAAATGCTTACTTTTGCATTGAAAATTCAATATTTTTCAAAAGTTTGTAAAACTTAATATTTGCAATAAAACTTTGTGTAAACTGTTGGAAATTGTCAAAAACAGTATTTTCTGATCGATGCCATATCGATTTTCAATAATTTTATTGGTTTTCTAATGATTTCGAACAGCATATTCAAATTTGAAATTACCGTGTTTAACGTTGAAAAACTAGCTTGAAATGCTTACTTTTGCATTGAAAATTCAATATTTTTTAAAAGTTTGTAAAACTTAATATTTTTAATAAAACTTTGTGTAAACTGTTGGAAATTATCAAAAACAATATTTTCTGATCGATACCATATCGATTTTCAATAATTTTATTGGTTTTCTAATGATTTCGAACAGCATATTCAAATTTGAAATTACCGTGTTTAACGTTGAAAAACTAGCTTGAAATGCTTACTTTTGCATTGAAAATTCAATATTTTTCAAAAGTTTGTAAAACTTAATATTTGCAATAAAACTTTGTGTAAACTGTTGGAAATTGTCAAAAACAGTATTTTCTGATCGATACCATATCGATTTTCAATAATTTTATTGGTTTTCTAATGATTTCGAACAGCATATTCAAATTTGAAATTACCGAGTTTAACGTTGAAAAACTAGCTTGAAATGCTTACTTTTGCATTGAAAATTCAATATTTTTCAAAAGTTTGTAAAACTTAATATTTGCACTAAAACTTTGTGTAAACTGTTGGAAATTGTCAAAAACAATATTTTCTGATCGATACCATATCGATTTTCAATAATTTTATTGGTTTTCTAATGATTTCGAACAGCATATTCAAATTTGAAATTACCGTGTTTAACGTTGAAAAACTAGCTTGAAATGCTTACTTTTGCATTGAAAATTCAATATTTTTCAAAAGTTTGTAAAACTTAATATTTGCAATAAAACTTTGTGTAAACTGTTGGAAATTGTCAAAAACAGTATTTTCTGATCGATGCCATATCGATTTTCAATAATTTTATTGGTTTTCTAATGATTTCGAACAGCATATTCAAATTTGAAATTACCGTGTTTAACGTTGAAAAACTAGCTTGAAATGCTTACTTTTGCATTGAAAATTCAATATTTTTCAAAAGTTTGTGAAACTTAATATTTGCAATAAAACTTTGTGTAAACTGTTGGAAATTGTCAAAAACAATATTTTCTGATCGATACCATATCGATTTTCAATAATTTTATTGGTTTTCTAATGATTTCGAACAGCATATTCAAATTTGAAATTACCGTGTTTAACGTTGAAAAACTAGCTTGAAATGCTTACTTTTGCATTGAAAATTCAATATTTTTCAAAAGTTTGTAAAACTTAATATTTGCAATAAAACTTTGTGTAAACTGTTGGAAATTGTCAAAAACAATATTTTCTGATCGATACCATATCGATTTTCAATAATTTTGTTGGTTTTCTAATGATTTCGAACAGCATATTCAAATTTGAAATTACCGTGTTTAACGTTGAAAAACTAGCTTGAAATGCTTACTTTTGTATTGAAAATTCAATATTTTTCAAAAGTTTGTAAAACTTAATATTTGCAATAAAACTTTGTGTAAACTGTTGGAAATTGTCAAAAACAGTATTTTCTGATTGATACCTTATCGATTTTCAATAATTTTATTGGTTTTCTAATGATTTCGAACAGCATATTCCAATTTGAAATTACCGTGTTTAACGTTGAAAAACTAGCTTGAAATGCTTAGTTTTGCATTGAAAATTCAATATTTTTCAAAAGTTTGTAAAACTTAATATTTGCAATAAAACTTTGTGTAAACTGTTGGAAATTGTCAAAAACAGTATTTTCTCATCGATACCATATCGATTTTCAATAATTTTATTGGTTTTCTAATGATTTCGAACAGCATATTCAAATTTGAAATTACCGTGTTTAACGTTGAAAAACTAGCTTGAAATGCTTACTTTTGCATTGAAAATTCAATATTTTTCAAAAGTTAGTAAAACTAAATATTTGCAATAAAACTTTGTGTAAACTGTTGGAAATTGTCAAAAACAATATTTTCTGATCGATACCATATCGATTTTCAATAATTTTATTGGTTTTCTAATGATTTCGAACAGCATATTCAAATTTGAAATTACCGTGTTTAACGTTGAAAAACTAGCTTGAAATGCTTACTTTTGCATTGAAAATTCAATATTTTTCAAAAGTTTGTGAAACTTAATATTTGCAATAAAACTTTGTGTAAACTGTTGGAAATTGTCAAAAACAATATTTTCTGATCGATACCATATCGATTTTCAATAATTTTATTGGTTTTCTAATGATTTCGAACAGCATATTCCAATTTGAAATTACCGTGTTTAACGTTGAAAAACTAGCTTGAAATGCTTAGTTTTGCATTGAAAATTCAATATTTTTCAAAAGTTTGTAAAACTTAATATTTGCAATAAAACTTTGTGTAAACTGTTGGAAATTGTCAAAAACAGTATTTTCTCATCGATACCATATCGATTTTCAATAATTTTATTGGTTTTCTAATGATTTCGAACAGCATAATCAAATTTGAAATTACCGTGTTTAACGTTGAAAAACTAGCTTGAAATGCTTACTTTTGCATTGAAAATTCAATATTTTTCAAAAGTTAGTAAAACTAAATATTTGCAATAAAACTTTGTGTAAACTGTTGGAAATTGTCAAAAACAATATTTTCTGATCGATACCATATCGATTTTCAATAATTTTATTGGTTTTCTAATGATTTCGAACAGCATATTCAAATTTGAAATTACCGTGTTTAACGTTGAAAAACTAGCTTGAAATGCTTACTTTTGCATTGAAAATTCAATATTTTTCAAAAGTTTGTAAAACTTAATATTTGCAATAAAACTTTGTGTAAACTGTTGGAAATTGTCAAAAACAGTATTTTCTGATCGATACCATATCGATTTTCAATAATTTTATTGGTTTTCTAATGATTTCGAACAGCATATTCAAATTTGAAATTACCGTGTTTAACGTTGAAAAACTAGCTTGAAATGCTTACTTTTGCATTGAAAATTCAATATTTTTCAAAAGTTAGTAAAACTTAATATTTGCAATAAAACTTTGTGTAAACTGTTGGAAATTGTCAAAAACAATATTTTCTGATCGATACCATATCGATTTTCAATAATTTTATTGGTTTTCTAATGATTTCGAACAGCATATTCAAATTTGAAATTACCGAGTTTAACGTTGAAAAACTAGCTTGAAATGCTTACTTTTGCATTGAAAATTCAATATTTTTCAAAAGTTTGTAAAACTTAATATTTGCAATAAAACTTTGTGTAAACTGTTGGAAATTGTCAAAAACAGTATTTTCTGATCGATACCATATCGATTTTCAATAATTTTATTGGTTTTCTAATGATTTCGAACAGCATATTCAAATTTGAAATTACCGTGTTTAACGTTGAAAAACTAGCTTGAAATGCTTACTTTTGCATTGAAAATTCAATATTTTTCAAAAGTTAGTAAAACTTAATATTTGCAATAAAACTTTGTGTAAACTGTTGGAAATTGTCAAAAACAGTATTTTCTGATCGATACCATATCGATTTTCAATAATTTTATTGGTTTTCTAATGATTTCGAACAGCATATTCAAATTTGAAATTACCGTGTTTAACGTTGAAAAACTAGCTTGAAATGCTTACTTTTGCATTGAAAATTCAATATTTTTCAAAAGTTTGTAAAACTTAATATTTGCAATAAAACTTTGTGTAAACTGTTGGAAATTGTCAAAAACAATATTTTCTGATCGATACCATATCGATTTTCAATAATTTTATTGGTTTTCTAATGATTTCGAACAGCATATTCAAATTTGAAATTACCGTGTTTAACGTTGAAAAATTAGCTTGAAATGCTTACTTTTGCATTGAAAATTCAATATTTTTCAAAAGTTTGTAAAACTTAATATTTGCAATAAAACTTTGTGTAAACTGTTGGAAATTATCAAAAACAGTATTTTCTGATCGATACCATATCGATTTTCAATAATTTTATTGGTTTTCTAATGATTTCGAACAGCATATTCAAATTTGAAATTACCGTGTTTAACGTTGAAAAACTAGCTTGAAATGCTTACTTTTGCATTGAAAATTCAATATTTTTCAAAAGTTAGTAAAACTTAATATTTGCAATAAAACTTTGTGTAAACTGTTGGAAATTGTCAAAAACAGTATTTTCTGATCGATACCATATCGATTTTCAATAATTTTATTGGTTTTCTAATGATTTCGAACAGCATATTCAAATTTGAAATTACCGTGTTTAACGTTGAAAAACTAGCTTGAAATGCTTACTTTTGCATTGAAAATTCAATATTTTTCAAAAGTTTGTAAAACTTAATATTTGCAATAAAACTTTGTGTAAACTGTTGGAAATTGTCAAAAACAATATTTTCTGATCGATACCATATCGATTTTCAATAATTTTATTGGTTTTCTAATGATTTCGAACAGCATATTCAAATTTGAAATTACCGTGTTTAACGTTGAAAAATTAGCTTGAAATGCTTACTTTTGCATTGAAAATTCAATATTTTTCAAAAGTTTGTAAAACTTAATATTTGCAATAAAACTTTGTGTAAACTGTTGGAAATTATCAAAAACAGTATTTTCTGATCGATACCATATCGATTTTCAATAATTTTATTGGTTTTCTAATGATTTCGAACAGCATATTCAAATTTGAAATTACCGTGTTTAACGTTGAAAAACTAGCTTGAAATGCTTACTTTTGCATTGAAAATTCAATATTTTTCAAAAGTTTGTAAAACTTAATATTTGCAATAAAACTTTGTGTAAACTGTTGGAAATTGTCAAAAACAATATTTTCTGATCGATACCATATCGATTTTCAATAATTTTATTGGTTTTCTAATGATTTCGAACAGCATATTCAAATTTGAAATTACCGTGTTTAACGTTGAAAAACTAGCTTGAAATGCTTACTTTTGCATTGAAAATTCAATATTTTTCAAAAGTTTGTAAAACTTAATATTTGCACTAAAACTTTGTGTAAACTGTTGGAAATTGTCAAAAACAATATTTTCTGATCGATACCATATCGATTTTCAATAATTTTATTGGTTTCCTAATGATTTCGAACAGCATATTCAAATTTGAAATTACCGTGTTTAACGTTGAAAAACTAGCTTGAAATGCTTACTTTTGCATTGAAAATTCAATATTTTTCAAAAGTTTGTAAAACTTAATATTTGCAATAAAACTTTGTGTAAACTGTTGGAAATTGTCAAAAACAGTATTTTCTGATCGATACCATATCGATTTTCAATAATTTTATTGGTTTTCTAATGATTTCGAACAGCATATTCAAATTTGAAATTACCGTGTTTAACGTTGAAAAACTAGCTTGAAATGCTTACTTTTGCATTGAAAATTCAATATTTTTCAAAAGTTAGTAAAACTTAATATTTGCAATAAAACTTTGTGTAAACTGTTGGAAATTGTCAAAAACAATATTTTCTGATCGATACCATATCGATTTTCAATAATTTTATTGGTTTTCTAATGATTTCGAACAGCATATTCAAATTTGAAATTACCGAGTTTAACGTTGAAAAACTAGCTTGAAATGCTTACTTTTGCATTGAAAATTCAATATTTTTCAAAAGTTTGTAAAACTTAATATTTGCAATAAAACTTTGTGTAAACTGTTGGAAATTGTCAAAAACAGTATTTTCTGATCGATACCATATCGATTTTCAATAATTTTATTGGTTTTCTAATGATTTCGAACAGCATATTCAAATTTGAAATTACCGTGTTTAACGTTGAAAAACTAGCTTGAAATGCTTACTTTTGCATTGAAAATTCAATATTTTTCAAAAGTTTGTAAAACTTAATATTTGCAATAAAACTTTGTGTAAACTGTTGGAAATTATCAAAAACAGTATTTTCTGATCGATACCATATCGATTTTCAATAATTTTATTGGTTTTCTAATGATTTCGAACAGCATATTCAAATTTGAAATTACCGTGTTTAACGTTGAAAAACTAGCTTGAAATGCTTACTTTTGCATTGAAAATTCAATATTTTTCAAAAGTTTGTAAAACTTAATATTTGCAATAAAACTTTGTGTAAACTGTTGGAAATTGTCAAAAACAATATTTTCTGATCGATACCATATCGATTTTCAATAATTTTATTGGTTTTCTAATGATTTCGAACAGCATATTCAAATTTGAAATTACCGTGTTTAACGTTGAAAAACTAGCTTGAAATGCTTACTTTTGCATTGAAAATTCAATATTTTTCAAAAGTTTGTAAAACTTAATATTTGCACTAAAACTTTGTGTAAACTGTTGGAAATTGTCAAAAACAATATTTTCTGATCGATACCATATCGATTTTCAATAATTTTATTGGTTTTCTAATGATTTCGAACAGCATATTCAAATTTGAAATTACCGTGTTTAACGTTGAAAAACTAGCTTGAAATGCTTACTTTTGCATTGAAAATTCAATATTTTTCAAAAGTTTGTAAAACTTAATATTTGCAATAAAACTTTGTGTAAACTGTTGGAAATTGTCAAAAACAGTATTTTCTGATCGATACCATATCGATTTTCAATAATTTTATTGGTTTTCTAATGATTTCGAACAGCATATTCAAATTTGAAATTACCGTGTTTAACGTTGAAAAACTAGCTTGAAATGCTTACTTTTGCATTGAAAATTCAATATTTTTCAAAAGTTAGTAAAACTTAATATTTGCAATAAAACTTTGTGTAAACTGTTGGAAATTGTCAAAAACAATATTTTCTGATCGATACCATATCGATTTTCAATAATTTTATTGGTTTTCTAATGATTTCGAACAGCATATTCAAATTTGAAATTACCGAGTTTAACGTTGAAAAACTAGCTTGAAATGCTTACTTTTGCATTGAAAATTCAATATTTTTCAAAAGTTTGTAAAACTTAATATTTGCAATAAAACTTTGTGTAAACTGTTGGAAATTGTCAAAAACAGTATTTTCTGATCGATACCATATCGATTTTCAATAATTTTATTGGTTTTCTAATGATTTCGAACAGCATATTCAAATTTGAAATTACCGTGTTTAACGTTGAAAAACTAGCTTGAAATGCTTACTTTTGCATTGAAAATTCAATATTTTTCAAAAGTTAGTAAAACTTAATATTTGCAATAAAACTTTGTGTAAACTGTTGGAAATTGTCAAAAACAGTATTTTCTGATCGATACCATATCGATTTTCAATAATTTTATTGGTTTTCTAATGATTTCGAACAGCATATTCAAATTTGAAATTACCGTGTTTAACGTTGAAAAACTAGCTTGAAATGCTTACTTTTGCATTGAAAATTCAATATTTTTCAAAAGTTTGTAAAACTTAATATTTGCAATAAAACTTTGTGTAAACTGTTGGAAATTGTCAAAAACAATATTTTCTGATCGATACCATATCGATTTTCAATAATTTTATTGGTTTTCTAATGATTTCGAACAGCATATTCAAATTTGAAATTACCGTGTTTAACGTTGAAAAATTAGCTTGAAATGCTTACTTTTGCATTGAAAATTCAATATTTTTCAAAAGTTTGTAAAACTTAATATTTGCAATAAAACTTTGTGTAAACTGTTGGAAATTATCAAAAACAGTATTTTCTGATCGATACCATATCGATTTTCAATAATTTTATTGGTTTTCTAATGATTTCGAACAGCATATTCAAATTTGAAATTACCGTGTTTAACGTTGAAAAACTAGCTTGAAATGCTTACTTTTGCATTGAAAATTCAATATTTTTCAAAAGTTTGTAAAACTTAATATTTGCAATAAAACTTTCTGTAAACTGTTGGAAATTGTCAAAAACAATATTTTCTGATCGATACCATATCGATTTTCAATAATTTTATTGGTTTTCTAATGATTTCGAACAGCATATTCAAATTTGAAATTACCGTGTTTAACGTTGAAAAACTAGCTTGAAATGCTTACTTTTGCATTGAAAATTCAATATTTTTCAAAAGTTTGTAAAACTTAATATTTGCACTAAAACTTTGTGTAAACTGTTGGAAATTGTCAAAAACAATATTTTCTGATCGATACCATATCGATTTTCAATAATTTTATTGGTTTTCTAATGATTTCGAACAGCATATTCAAATTTGAAATTACCGTGTTTAACGTTGAAAAACTAGCTTGAAATGCTTACTTTTGCATTGAAAATTCAATATTTTTCAAAAGTTTGTAAAACTTAATATTTGCAATAAAACTTTGTGTAAACTGTTGGAAATTTTCAAAAACAATATTTTCTGATCGATACCATATCGATTTTCAATAATTTTATTGGTTTTCTAATGATTTCGAACAGCATATTCAAATTTGAAATTACCGTGTTTAACGTTGAAAAACTAGCTTGAAATGCTTACTTTTGCATTGAAAATTCAATATTTTTCAAAAGTTTGTAAAACTTAATATTTGCAATAAAACTTTGTGTAAACTGTTGGAAATTGTCAAAAACAGTATTTTCTGATCGATACCATATCGATTTTCAATAATTTTATTGGTTTTCTAATGATTTCGAACAGCATATTCAAATTTGAAATTACCGTGTTTAACGTTTGAAAACTAGCTTGAAATGCTTACTTTTGCATTGAAAATTCAATATTTTTCAAAAGTTAGTAAAACTTAATATTTGCAATAAAACTTTGTGTAAACTGTTGGAAATTGTCAAAAACAGTATTTTCTGATCGATACCATATCGATTTTCAATAATTTTATTGGTTTTCTAATGATTTCGAACAGCATATTCAAATTTGAAATTACCGTGTTTAACGTTGAAAAACTAGCTTGAAATGCTTACTTTTGCATTGAAAATTCAATATTTTTCAAAAGTTTGTAAAACTTAATATTTGCAATAAAACTTTGTGTAAACTGTTGGAAATTGTCAAAAACAGTATTTTCTGATCGATACCATATCGATTTTCAATAATTTTATTGGTTTTCTAATGATTTCGAACAGCATATTCAAATTTGAAATTAGCGTGTTTAACGTTGAAAAACTAGCTTGAAATGCTGACGTTTGCATTGAAATTTCAATATTTTTCAAAAGTTTGTAAAACTTAATATTTGCAATAAAACTTTGTGTAAACTGTTGGAAATTGTCAAAAACAATATTTTCTGATCGATACCATATCGATTTTCAATAATTTTATTGGTTTTCTAATGATTTCGAACAGCATATTCAAATTCGAAATTATCGTGTTTAACGTTGAAAAACTAGCTTGAAATGCTTACTTTTGCATTGAAAATTCAATATTTTTCAAAAGTTTGTAAAATTTAATATTTGCAATAAAACTTTGTGTAAACTGTTGGAAATTGTCAAAAACAATATTTTCTGATCGATACCATATCGATTTTCAATAATTTTATTGGTTTTCTAATGATTTCGAACAGCATATTCAAATTTGAAATTACCGTTGTTTAACGTTGAAAAACTAGCTTGAAATGCTTACTTTTGCATTGAAAATTCAATATTTTTCAAAAGTTTGTAAAACTAAATATTTGCAATAAAACTTTGTGTAAACTGTTGGAAATTGTCAAAAACAATATTTTCTGATCGATACCATATCGATTTTCAATAATTTTATTGGTTTTCTAATGATTTCGAACAGCATATTCAAATTTGAAATTACCGTGTTTAACGTTGAAAAACTAGCTTGAAATGCTTACTTTTGCATTGAAAATTCAATATTTTTCAAAAGTTTGTAAAACTTAATATTTGCAATAAAACTTTGTGTAAACTGTTGGAAATTGTCAAAAACAATATTTTCTGATCGATACCATATCGATTTTCAATAATTTTATTGGTTTTCTAATGATTTCGAACAGCATATTCAAATTTGAAATTACCGTGTTTAACGTTGAAAAACTAGCTTGAAATGCTTACTTTTGCATTGAAAATTCAATATTTTTCAAAAGTTAGTAAAAATTAATATTTGCAATAAAACTTTGTGTAAACTGTTGGAAATTGTCAAAAACAGTATTTTCTGATCGATACCATATCGATTTTCAATAATTTTATTGGTTTTCTAATGATTTCGAACAGCATATTCAAATTTGAAATTACCGTGTTTAACGTTGAAAAACTAGCTTGAAATGCTTACTTTTGCATTGAAAATTCAATATTTTTCAAAAGTTTGTAAAACTTAATATTTGCAATAAAACTTTGTGTAAACTGTTGGAAATTGTCAAAAACAATATTTTCTGATCGATACCATATCGATTTTCAATAATTTTATTGGTTTTCTAATGATTTCGAACAGCATATTCAAATTCGAAATTATCGTGTTTAACGTTGAAAAACTAGCTTGAAATGCTTACTTTTGCATTGAAAATTCAATATTTTTCAAAAGTTTGTAAAATTTAATATTTGCAATAAAACTTTGTGTAAACTGTTGGAAATTGTCAAAAACAATATTTTCTGATCGATACCATATCGATTTTCAATAATTTTATTGGTTTTCTAATGATTTCGAACAGCATATTCAAATTTGAAATTACCGTGTTTAACGTTGAAAAACTAGCTTGAAATGCTTACTTTTGCATTGAAAATTCAATATTTTTCAAAAGTTTGTAAAACTTAATATTTGCAATAAAACTTTGTGTAAACTGTTGGAAATTGTCAAAAACAATATTTTCTGATCGATACCATATCGATTTTCAATAATTTTATTGGTTTTCTCATGATTTCGAACAGCATATTCAAATTTGAAATTACCGTGTTTAACGTTGAAAAACTAGCTTGAAATGCTTACTTTTGCATTGAAAATTCAATATTTTTCAAAAGTTTGTAAAACTTAATATTTGCAATAAAACTTTGTGTAAACTGTTGGAAATTGTCAAAAACAATATTTTCTGATCGATACCATATCGATTTTCAATAATTTTATTGGTTTTCTAATGATTTCGAACAGCATATTCAAATTTGAAATTACCGTGTTTAACGTTGAAAAACTAGCTTGAAATGCTTACTTTTGCATTGAAAATTCAATATTTTTCAAAAGTTTGTAAAACTTAATATTTGCAATAAAACTTTGTGTAAACTGTTGGAAATTGTCAAAAACAGTATTTTCTGATCGATACCATATCGATTTTCAATAATTTTATTGGTTTTCTAATGATTTCGAACAGCATATTCAAATTTGAAATTACCGTGTTTAACGTTGAAAAACTAGCTTGAAATGCTTACTTTTGCATTGAAAATTCAATATTTTTCAAAAGTTAGTAAAACTTAATATTTGCAATAAAACTTTGTGTAAACTGTTGGAAATTGTCAAAAACAGTATTTTCTGATCGATACCATATCGATTTTCAATAATTTTATTGGTTTTCTAATGATTTCGAACAGCATATTCAAATTTGAAATTACCGTGTTTAACGTTGAAAAACTAGCTTGAAATGCTTACTTTTGCATTGAAAATTCAATATTTTTCAAAAGTTTGTAAAACTTAATATTTGCAATAAAACTTTGTGTAAACTGTTGGAAATTGTCAAAAACAATATTTTCTGATCGATACCATATCGATTTTCAATAATTTTATTGGTTTTCTAATGATTTCGAACAGCATATTCAAATTTGAAATTACCGTGTTTAACGTTGAAAAACTAGCTTGAAATGCTTACTTTTGCATTGAAAATTCAATATTTTTCAAAAGTTTGTAAAACTTAATATTTGCAATAAAACTTTGTGTAAACTGTTGGAAATTGTCAAAAACAATATTTTCTGATCGATACCATATCGATTTTTAATAATTTTATTGGTTTTCTAATGATTTCGAACAGCATATTCAAATTTGAAATTACCGTGTTTAACGTTGAAAAACTAGCTTGAAATGCTGACGTTTGCATTGAAATTTCAATATTTTTCAAAAGTTTGTAAAACTTAATATTTGCAATAAAACTTTGTGTAAACTGTTGGAAATTGTCAAAAACAATATTTTCTGATCGATACCATATCGATTTTCAATAATTTTATTGGTTTTCTAATGATTTCGAACAGCATATTCAAATTCGAAATTATCGTGTTTAACGTTGAAAAACTAGCTTGAAATGCTTACTTTTGCATTGAAAATTCAATATTTTTCAAAAGTTTGTAAAATTTAATATTTGCAATAAAACTTTGTGTAAACTGTTGGAAATTGTCAAAAACAATATTTTCTGATCGATACCATATCGATTTTCAATAATTTTATTGGTTTTCTAATGATTTCGAACAGCATATTCAAATTTGAAATTACCGTGTTTAACGTTGAAAAACTAGCTTGAAATGCTTACTTTTGCATTGAAAATTCAATATTTTTCAAAAGTTTGTAAAACTAAATATTTGCAATAAAACTTTGTGTAAACTGTTGGAAATTGTCAAAAACAATATTTTCTGATCGATACCATATCGATTTTCAATAATTTTATTGGTTTTCTAATGATTTCGAACAGCATATTCAAATTTGAAATTACCGTGTTTAACGTTGAAAAACTAGCTTGAAATGCTTGCTTTTGCATTGAAAATTCAATATTTTTCAAAAGTTTGTAAAACTTAATATTTGCAATAAAACTTTGTGTAAACTGTTGGAAATTGTCAAAAACAATATTTTCTGATCGATACCATATCGATTTTCAATAATTTTATTGGTTTTCTAATGATTTCGAACAGCATATTCAAATTTGAAATTACCGTGTTTAACGTTGAAAAACTATCTTGAAATGCTTACTTTTGCATTGAAAATTCAATATTTTTCAAAAGTTTGTAAAATTTAATATTTGCAATAAAACTTTGTGTAAACTGTTGGAAATTGTCAAAAACAATATTTTCTGATCGATACCATATCGATTTTCAATAATTTTATTGGTTTTCTAATGATTTCGAACAGCATATTCAAATTTGAAATTACCGTGTTTAACGTTGAAAAACTAGCTTGAAATGCTTACTTTTGCATTGAAAATTCAATATTTTTCAAAAGTTTGTAAAACTAAATATTTGCAATAAAACTTTGTGTAAACTGTTGGAAATTGTCAAAAACAATATTTTCTGATCGATACCATATCGATTTTCAATAATTTTATTGGTTTTCTAATGATTTCGAACAGCATATTCAAATTTGAAATTACCGTGTTTAACGTTGAAAAACTAGCTTGAAATGCTTACTTTTGCATTGAAAATTCAATATTTTTCAAAAGTTTGTAAAACTTAATATTTGCAATAAAACTTTGTGTAAACTGTTGGAAATTGTCAAAAACAATATTTTCTGATCGATACCATATCGATTTTCAATAATTTTATTGGTTTTCTAATGATTTCGAACAGCATATTCAAATTTGAAATTACCGTGTTTAACGTTGAAAAACTAGCTTGAAATGCTTACTTTTGCATTGAAAATTCAATATTTTTCAAAAGTTTGTAAAACTAAATATTTGCAATAAAACTTTGTGTAAACTGTTGGAAATTGTCAAAAACAATATTTTCTGATCGATACCATATCGATTTTCAATAATTTTATTGGTTTTCTAATGATTTCGAACAGCATATTCAAATTTGAAATTACCGTGTTTAACGTTGAAAAACTAGCTTGAAATGCTTGCTTTTGCATTGAAAATTCAATATTTTTCAAAAGTTTGTAAAACTTAATATTTGCAATAAAACTTTGTGTAAACTGTTGGAAATTGTCAAAAACAATATTTTCTGATCGATACCATATCGATTTTCAATAATTTTATTGGTTTTCTAATGATTTCGAACAGCATATTCAAATTTGAAATTACCGTGTTTAACGTTGAAAAACTATCTTGAAATGCTTACTTTTGCATTGAAAATTCAATATTTTTCAAAAGTTTGTAAAATTTAATATTTGCAATAAAACTTTGTGTAAACTGTTGGAAATTGTCAAAAACAATATTTTCTGATCGATACCATATCGATTTTCAATAATTTTATTGGTTTTCTAATGATTTCGAACAGCATATTCAAATTTGAAATTACCGTGTTTAACGTTGAAAAACTAGCTTGAAATGCTTACTTTTGCATTGAAAATTCAATATTTTTCAAAAGTTTGTAAAACTAAATATTTGCAATAAAACTTTGTGTAAACTGTTGGAAATTGTCAAAAACAATATTTTCTGATCGATACCATATCGATTTTCAATAATTTTATTGGTTTTCTAATGATTTCGAACAGCATATTCAAATTTGAAATTACCGTGTTTAACGTTGAAAAACTAGCTTGAAATGCTTACTTTTGCATTGAAAATTCAATATTTTTCAAAAGTTTGTAAAACTTAATATTTGCAATAAAACTTTGTGTAAACTGTTGGAAATTGTCAAAAACAATATTTTCTGATCGATACCATATCGATTTTCAATAATTTTATTGGTTTTCTAATGATTTCGAACAGCATATTCAAATTTGAAATTACCGTGTTTAACGTTGAAAAACTAGCTTGAAATGCTTACTTTTGCATTGAAAATTCAATATTTTTCAAAAGTTTGTAAAACTTAATATTTGCAATAAAACTTTGTGTAAACTGTTGGAAATTGTCAAAAACAATATTTTCTGATCGATACCATATCGATTTTCAATAATTTTATTGGTTTTCTAATGATTTCGAACAGCATATTCAAATTTGTAATTACCGTGTTTAACGTTGAAAAACTAGCTTGAAATGCTTACTTTTGCATTGAAAATTCAATATTTTTCAAAAGTTTGTAAAACTTATTATTTGCAATAAAACTTTGTATAAACTGTTGGAAATTGTCAAAAACAGTATTTTCTGATCGATGCCATATCGATTTTCAATAATTTTATTGGTTTTCTAATGATTTCGAACAGCATATTCAAATTTGAAATTACCGTGTTTAACGTTGAAAAACTAGCTTGAAATGCTGACGTTTGCATTGAAATTTCAATATTTTTCAAAAGTTTGTAAAACTTAATATTTGCAATAAAACTTTGTGTAAACTGTTGGAAATTGTCAAAAACAATATTTTCTGATCGATACCATATCGATTTTCAATAATTTTATTGGTTTTCTAATGATTTCGAACAGCATATTCAAATTCGAAATTATCGTGTTTAACGTTGAAAAACTAGCTTAAAATGCTTACTTTTGCATTGAAAATTCAATATTTTTCAAAAGTTTGTAAAATTTAATATTTGCAATAAAACTTTGTGTAAACTGTTGGAAATTGTCAAAAACAATATTTTCTGATCGATACCATATCGATTTTCAATAATTTTATTGGTTTTCTAATGATTTCGAACAGCATATTCAAATTTGAAATTACCGTGTTTAACGTTGAAAAACTAGCTTGAAATGCTTACTTTTGCATTGAAAATTCAATATTTTTCAAAAGTTTGTAAAACTTAATATTTGCAATAAAACTTTGTGTAAACTGTTGGAAATTGTCAAAAACAATATTTTCTGATCGATACCATATCGATTTTCAATAATTTTATTGGTTTTCTCATGATTTCGAACAGCATATTCAAATTTGAAATTACCGTGTTTAACGTTGAAAAACTAGCTTGAAATGCTTACTTTTGCATTGAAAATTCAATATTTTTCAAAAGTTTGTAAAACTTAATATTTGCAATAAAACTTTGTGTAAACTATTGGAAATTGTCAAAAACAATATTTTCTGATCGATACCATATCGATTTTCAATAATTTTATTGGTTTTCTAATGATTTCGAACAGCATATTCAAATTTGAAATTACCGTGTTTAACGTTGAAAAACTAGCTTGAAATGCTTGCTTTTGCATTGAAAATTCAATATTTTTCAAAAGTTTGTAAAACTTAATATTTGCAATAAAACTTTGTGTAAACTGTTGGAAATTGTCAAAAACAATATTTTCTGATCGATACCATATCGATTTTCAATAATTTTATTGGTTTTCTAATGATTTCGAACAGCATATTCAAATTTGAAATTACCGTGTTTAACGTTGAAAAACTAGCTTGAAATGCTTACTTTTGCATTGAAAATTCAATATTTTTCAAAAGTTTGTAAAATTTAATATTTGCAATAAAACTTTGTGTAAACTGTTGGAAATTGTCAAAAACAATATTTTCTGATCGATACCATATCGATTTTCAATAATTTTATTGGTTTTCTAATGATTTCGAACAGCATATTCAAATTTGAAATTACCGTGTTTAACGTTGAAAAACTAGCTTGAAATGCTTACTTTTGCATTGAAAATTCAATATTTTTCAAAAGTTTGTAAAACTAAATATTTGCAATAAAACTTTGTGTAAACTGTTGGAAATTGTCAAAAACAATATTTTCTGATCGATACCATATCGATTTTCAATAATTTTATTGGTTTTCTAATGATTTCGAACAGCATATTCAAATTTGAAATTACCGTGTTTAACGTTGAAAAACTAGCTTGAAATGCTTACTTTTGCATTGAAAATTCAATATTTTTCAAAAGTTTGTAAAACTTAATATTTGCAATAAAACTTTGTGTAAACTGTTGGAAATTGTCAAAAACAATATTTTCTGATCGATACCATATCGATTTTCAATAATTTTATTGGTTTTCTAATGATTTCGAACAGCATATTCAAATTTGAAATTACCGTGTTTAACGTTGAAAAACTAGCTTGAAATGCTTACTTTTGCATTGAAAATTCAATATTTTTCAAAAGTTTGTAAAACTTAATATTTGCAATAAAACTTTGTGTAAACTGTTGGAAATTGTCAAAAACAATATTTTCTGATCGATACCATATCGATTTTCAATAATTTTATTGGTTTTCTAATGATTTCGAACAGCATATTCAAATTTGTAATTACCGTGTTTAACGTTGAAAAACTAGCTTGAAATGCTTACTTTTGCATTGAAAATTCAATATTTTTCAAAAGTTTGTAAAACTTAATATTTGCAATAAAACTTTGTATAAACTGTTGGAAATTGTCAAAAACAGTATTTTCTGATCGATGCCATATCGATTTTCAATAATTTTATTGGTTTTCTAATGATTTCGAACAGCATATTCAAATTTGAAATTACCGTGTTTAACGTTGAAAAACTAGCTTGAAATGCTGACGTTTGCATTGAAATTTCAATATTTTTCAAAAGTTTGTAAAACTTAATATTTGCAATAAAACTTTGTGTAAACTGTTGGAAATTGTCAAAAACAATATTTTCTGATCGATACCATATCGATTTTCAATAATTTTATTGGTTTTCTAATGATTTCGAACAGCATATTCAAATTCGAAATTATCGTGTTTAACGTTGAAAAACTAGCTTAAAATGCTTACTTTTGCATTGAAAATTCAATATTTTTCAAAAGTTTGTAAAATTTAATATTTGCAATAAAACTTTGTGTAAACTGTTGGAAATTGTCAAAAACAATATTTTCTGATCGATACCATATCGATTTTCAATAATTTTATTGGTTTTCTAATGATTTCGAACAGCATATTCAAATTTGAAATTACCGTGTTTAACGTTGAAAAACTAGCTTGAAATGCTTACTTTTGCATTGAAAATTCAATATTTTTCAAAAGTTTGTAAAACTTAATATTTGCAATAAAACTTTGTGTAAACTGTTGGAAATTGTCAAAAACAGTATTTTCTGATCGATACCATATCGATTTTCAATAATTTTATTGGTTTTCTAATGATTTCGAACAGCATATTCAAATTTGAAATTACCGTGTTTAACGTTGAAAAACTAGCTTGAAATGCTGACGTTTGCATTGAAAATTCAATATTTTTCAAAAGTTTGTAAAACTTAATATTTGCAATAAAACTTTGTGTAAACTGTTGGAAATTGTCAAAAACAATATTTTCTGATCGATACCATATCGATTTTCAATAATTTTATTGGTTTTCTCATGATTTCGAACAGCATATTCAAATTTGAAATTACCGTGTTTAACGTTGAAAAACTAGCTTGAAATGCTTACTTTTGCATTGAAAATTCAATATTTTTCAAAAGTTTGTAAAACTTAATATTTGCAATAAAACTTTGTGTAAACTATTGGAAATTGTCAAAAACAATATTTTCTGATCGATACCATATCGATTTTCAATAATTTTATTGGTTTTCTAATGATTTCGAACAGCATATTCAAATTTGAAATTACCGTGTTTAACGTTGAAAAACTAGCTTGAAATGCTTACTTTTGCATTGAAAATTCAATATTTTTCAAAAGTTGGTAAAACTTAATATTTGCAATAAAACTTTGTGTAAACTGTTGGAAATTGTCAAAAACAATATTTTCTGATCGATACCATATCGATTTTCAATAATTTTATTGGTTTTCTAATGATTTCGAACAGCATATTCAAATTTGAAATTACCGTGTTTAACGTTGAAAAACTAGCTTGAAATGCTTACTTTTGCATTGAAAATTCAATATTTTTCAAAAGTTTGTAAAACTTAATATTTGCAATAAACCTTTGTGTAAACTGTTGGAAATTGTCAGAAACAATATTTTCTGATCGATACCATATCGATTTTCAATAATTTTATTGGTTTTCTAATGATTTCGAACAGCATATTCAAATTTGAAATTACAGTGTCTAAAGTTGAAAAACTAGCTTGAAATGCTTACTTTTGCATAGAAAATTCAATATTTTCAAAAGTTTGTAAAACTTAATATTTGCAATAAAACTTTGTGTAAACTGTTGGAAATTGTCAAAAACAATATTTTCTGATCGATACCATATCGATTTTCAATAATTTTATTGGTTTTCTAATGATTTCGAACAGCATATTCAAATTTGAAATTACCGTGTTTAACGTTGAAAAACTAGCTTGAAATGCTTACTTTTGCATTGAAAATTCAATATTTTTCAAAAGTTAGTAAAACTTAATATTTGCAATAAAACTTTGTGTAAACTGTTGGAAATTGTCAAAAACAGTATTTTCTGATCGATACCATATCGATTTTCAATAATTTTATTGGTTTTCTAATGATTTCGAACAGCATATTCAAATTTGAAATTACCGTGTTTAACGTTGAAAAACTAGCTTGAAATGCATACTTTTGCATTGAAAATTCAATATTTTTCAAAAGTTTGTAAAACTTAATATTTGCAATAAAACTTTGTGTAAACTGTTGGAAATTGTCAAAAACAGTATTTTCTGATCGATACCATATCGATTTTCAATAATTTTATTGGTTTTCTAATGATTTCGAACAGCATATTCAAATTTGAAATTACCGTGTTTAACGTTGAAAAACTAGCTTGAAATGCTGACGTTTGCATTGAAAATTCAATATTTTTCAAAAGTTTGTAAAACTTAATATTTGCAATAAAACTTTGTGTAAACTGTTGGAAATTGTCAAAAACAATATTTTCTGATCGATACCATATCGATTTTTAATAATTTTATTGGTTTTCTAATGATTTCGAACAGCATATTCAAATTTGAAATTACCGTGTTTAACGTTGAAAAACTAGCTTGAAATGCTTACTTTTGCATTGAAAATTCAATATTTTTCAAAAGTTTGTAAAACTTAATATTTGCAATAAAACTTTGTGTAAACTGTTGGAAATTGTCAAAAACAGTATTTTCTGATCGATACCATATCGATTTTCAATAATTTTATTGGTTTTCTAATGATTTCGAACAGCATATTCAAATTTGAAATTACCGTGTTTAACGTTAAAAAACTAGCTTGAAATGCTTACTTTTGCATTGAAAATTCAATATTTTTCAAAAGTTAGTAAAACTTAATATTTGCAATAAAACTTTGTGTAAACTGTTGGAAATTGTCAAAAACAGTATTTTCTGATCGATACCATATCGATTTTCAATAATTTTATTGGTTTTCTAATGATTTCGAACAGCATATTCAAATTTGAAATTACCGTGTTTAACGTTGAAAAACTAGCTTGAAATGCTTACTTTTGCATTGAAAATTCAATATTTTTCAAAAGTTTGTAAAACTTAATATTTGCAATAAAACTTTGTGTAAACTGTTGGAAATTGTCAAAAACAATATTTTCTGATCGATACCATATCGATTTTCAATAATTTTATTGGTTTTCTAATGATTTCGAACAGCATATTCAAATTTGAAATTACCGTGTTTAACGTTGAAAAACTAGCTTGAAATGCTTACTTTTGCATTGAAAATTCAATATTTTTCAAAAGTTTGTAAAACTAAATATTTGCAATAAAACTTTGTGTAAACTGTTGGAAATTGTCAAAAACAATATTTTCTGATCGATACCATATCGATTTTCAATAATTTTATTGGTTTTCTAATGATTTCGAACAGCATATTCAAATTTGAAATTACCGTGTTTAACGTTGAAAAACTAGCTTGAAATGCTTACTTTTGCATTGAAAATTCAATATTTTTCAAAAGTTTGTAAAACTTAATATTTGCAATAAAACTTTGTGTAAACTGTTGGAAATTGTCAAAAACAATATTTTCTGATCGATACCATATCGATTTTCAATAATTTTATTGGTTTTCTAATGATTTCGAACAGCATATTCAAATTTGAAATTACCGTGTTTAACGTTGAAAAACTAGCTTGAAATGCTTACTTTTGCATTGAAAATTCAATATTTTTCAAAAGTTTGTAAAACTTAATATTTGCAATAAAACTTTGTGTAAACTGTTGGAAATTGTCAAAAACAATATTTTCTGATCGATACCATATCGATTTTCAATAATTTTATTGGTTTTCTAATGATTTCGAACAGCATATTCAAATTTGTAATTACCGTGTTTAACGTTGAAAAACTAGCTTGAAATGCTTACTTTTGCATTGAAAATTCAATATTTTTCAAAAGTTTGTAAAACTTAATATTTGCAATAAAACTTTGTATAAACTGTTGGAAATTGTCAAAAACAGTATTTTCTGATCGATGCCATATCGATTTTCAATAATTTTATTGGTTTTCTAATGATTTCGAACAGCATATTCAAATTTGAAATTACCGTGTTTAACGTTGAAAAACTAGCTTGAAATGCTGACGTTTGCATTGAAATTTCAATATTTTTCAAAAGTTTGTAAAACTTAATATTTGCAATAAAACTTTGTGTAAACTGTTGGAAATTGTCAAAAACAATATTTTCTGATCGATACCATATCGATTTTCAATAATTTTATTGGTTTTCTAATGATTTCGAACAGCATATTCAAATTCGAAATTATCGTGTTTAACGTTGAAAAACTAGCTTGAAATGCTTACTTTTGCATTGAAAATTCAATATTTTTCAAAAGTTTGTAAAATTTAATATTTGCAATAAAACTTTGTGTAAACTGTTGGAAATTGTCAAAAACAATATTTTCTGATCGATACCATATCGATTTTCAATAATTTTATTGGTTTTCTAATGATTTCGAACAGCATATTCAAATTTGAAATTACCGTGTTTAACGTTGAAAAACTAGCTTGAAATGCTTACTTTTGCATTGAAAATTCAATATTTTTCAAAAGTTTGTAAAATTTAATATTTGCAATAAAACTTTGTGTAAACTGTTGGAAATTGTCAAAAACAATATTTTCTGATCGATACCATATCGATTTTCAATAATTTTATTCGTTTTCTAATGATTTCGAACAGCATATTCAAATTTGAAATTACCGTGTTTAACGTTGAAAAACTAGCTTGAAATGCTTACTTTTGCATTGAAAATTCAATATTTTTCAAAAGTTTGTAAAACTTAATATTTGCAATAAAACTTTGTGTAAACTGTTGGAAATTGTCAAAAACAGTATTTTCTGATCGATACCATATCGATTTTCAATAATTTTATTGGTTTTCTAATGATTTCGAACAGCATATTCAAATTTGTAATTACCGTGTTTAACGTTGAAAAACTAGCTTGAAATGCTTACTTTTGCATTGAAAATTCAATATTTTTCAAAAGTTTGTAAAACTTAATATTTGCAATAAAACTTTGTGTAAACTGTTGGAAATTGTCAAAAACAGTATTTTCTGATCGATACCATATCGATTTTCAATAATTTTATTGGTTTTCTAATGATTTCGAACAGCATATTCAAATTTGAAATTACCGTGTTTAACGTTGAAAAACTAGCTTGAAATGCTTACTTTTGCATTGAAAATTCAATATTTTTCAAAAGTTTGTAAAATTTAATATTTGCAATAAAACTTTGTGTAAACTGTTGGAAATTGTCAAAAACAATATTTTCTGATCGATACCATATCGATTTTCAATAATTTTATTCGTTTTCTAATGATTTCGAACAGCATATTCAAATTTGAAATTACCGTGTTTAACGTTGAAAAACTAGCTTGAAATGCTTACTTTTGCATTGAAAATTCAATATTTTTCAAAAGTTAGTAAAACTTAATATTTGGAATAAAACTTTGTGTAAACTGTTGGAAATTGTCAAAAACAGTATTTTCTGATCGATACCATATCGATTTTCAATAATTTTATTGGTTTTCTAATGATTTCGAACAGCATATTCAAATTTGAAATTACCGTGTTTAACGTTGAAAAACTAGCTTGAAATGCATACTTTTGCATTGAAAATTCAATATTTTTCAAAAGTTTGTAAAACTTAATATTTGCAATAAAACTTTGTGTAAACTGTTGGAAATTGTCAAAAACAGTATTTTCTGATCGATACCATATCGATTTTCAATAATTTTATTGGTTTTCTAATGATTTCGAACAGCATATTCAAATTTGAAATTACCGTGTTTAACGTTGAAAAACTAGCTTGAAATGCTGACGTTTGCATTGAAAATTCAATATTTTTCAAAAGTTTGTAAAACTTAATATTTGCAATAAAACTTTGTGTAAACTGTTGGAAATTGTCAAAAACAATATTTTCTGATCGATACCATATCGATTTTCAATAATTTTATTGGTTTTCTCATGATTTCGAACAGCATATTCAAATTTGAAATTACCGTGTTTAACGTTGAAAAACTAGCTTGAAATGCTTACTTTTGCATTGAAAATTCAATATTTTTCAAAAGTTGGTAAAACTTAATATTTGCAATAAAACTTTGTGTAAACTGTTGGAAATTGTCAAAAACAATATTTTCTGATCGATACCATATCGATTTTCAATAATTTTATTGGTTTTCTAATGATTTCGAACAGCATATTCAAATTTGAAATTACCGTGTTTAACGTTGAAAAACTAGCTTGAAATGCTTACTTTTGCATTGAAAATTCAATATTTTTCAAAAGTTTGTAAAACTTAATATTTGCAATAAACCTTTGTGTAAACTGTTGGAAATTGTCAGAAACAATATTTTCTGATCGATACCATATCGATTTTCAATAATTTTATTGGTTTTCTAATGATTTCGAATAGCATATTCAAATTTGAAATTACAGTGTCTAAAGTTGAAAAACTAGCTTGAAATGCTTACTTTTGCATTGAAAATTCAATATTTTCAAAAGTTTGTAAAACTTAATATTTGCAATAAAACTTTGTGTAAACTGTTGGAAATTGTCAAAAACAATATTTTCTGATCGATACCATATCGATTTTCAATAATTTTATTGGTTTTCTAATGATTTCGAACAGCATATTCAAATTTGAAATTACCGTGTTTAACGTTGAAAAACTAGCTTGAAATGCTTACTTTTGCATTGAAAATTCAATATTTTTCAAAAGTTTGTAAAACTTAATATTTGCAATAAAACTTTGTGTAAACTATTGGAAATTGTCAAAAACAATATTTTCTGATCGATACCATATCGATTTTCAATAATTTTATTGGTTTTCTAATGATTTCGAACAGCATATTCAAATTTGAAATTACCGTGTTTAACGTTGAAAAACTAGCTTGAAATGCTTACTTTTGCATTGAAAATTCAATATTTTTCAAAAGTTGGTAAAACTTAATATTTGCAATAAAACTTTGTGTAAACTGTTGGAAATTGTCAAAAACAATATTTTCTGATCGATACCATATCGATTTTCAATAATTTTATTGGTTTTCTAATGATTTCGAACAGCATATTCAAATTTGAAATTACCGTGTTTAACGTTGAAAAACTAGCTTGAAATGCTTACTTTTGCATTGAAAATTCAATATTTTTCAAAAGTTTGTAAAACATAATATTTGCAATAAACCTTTGTGTAAACTGTTGGAAATTGTCAGAAACAATATTTTCTGATCGATACCATATCGATTTTCAATAATTTTATTGGTTTTCTAATGATTTCGAATAGCATATTCAAATTTGAAATTACAGTGTCTAAAGTTGAAAAACTAGCTTGAAATGCTTACTTTTGCATTGAAAATTCAATATTTTCAAAAGTTTGTAAAACTTAATATTTGCAATAAAACTTTGTGTAAACTGTTGGAAATTGTCAAAAACAATATTTTCTGATCGATACCATATCGATTTTCAATAATTTTATTGGTTTTCTAATGATTTCGAACAGCATATTCAAATTTGAAATTACCGTGTTTAACGTTGAAAAACTAGCTTGAAATGCTTACTTTTGCATTGAAAATTCAATATTTTTCAAAAGTTAGTAAAACTTAATATTTGCAATAAAACTTTGTGTAAACTGTTGGAAATTGTCAAAAACAGTATTTTCTGATCGATACCATATCGATTTTCAATAATTTTATTGGTTTTCTAATGATTTCGAACAGCATATTCAAATTTGAAATTACCGTGTTTAACGTTGAAAAACTAGCTTGAAATGCATACTTTTGCATTGAAAATTCAATATTTTTCAAAAGTTTGTAAAACTTAATATTTGCAATAAAACTTTGTGTAAACTGTTGGAAATTGTCAAAAACAGTATTTTCTGATCGATACCATATCGATTTTCAATAATTTTATTGGTTTTCTAATGATTTCGAACAGCATATTCAAATTTGAAATTACCGTGTTTAACGTTGAAAAACTAGCTTGAAATGCTGACGTTTGCATTGAAAATTCAATATTTTTCAAAAGTTTGTAAAACTTAATATTTGCAATAAAACTTTGTGTAAACTGTTGGAAATTGTCAAAAACAATATTTTCTGATCGATACCATATCGATTTTCAATAATTTTATTGGTTTTCTAATGATTTCGAACAGCATATTCAAATTCGAAATTATCGTGTTTAACGTTGAAAAACTAGCTTGAAATGCTTACTTTTGCATTGAAAATTCAATATTTTTCAAAAGTTTGTAAAATTTAATATTTGCAATAAAACTTTGTGTAAACTGTTGGAAATTGTCAAAAACAATATTTTCTGATCGATACCATATCGATTTTCAATAATTTTATTGGTTTTCTCATGATTTCGAACAGCATATTCAAATTTGAAATTACCGTGTTTAACGTTGAAAAACTAGCTTGAAATGCTTACTTTTGCATTGAAAATTCAATATTTTTCAAAAGTTTGTAAAACTTAATATTTGCAATAAAACTTTGTGTAAACTATTGGAAATTGTCAAAAACAATATTTTCTGATCGATACCATATCGATTTTCAATAATTTTATTGGTTTTCTAATGATTTCGAACAGCATATTCAAATTTGAAATTACCGTGTTTAACGTTGAAAAACTAGCTTGAAATGCTTACTTTTGCATTGAAAATTCAATATTTTTCAAAAGTTTGTAAAACTTAATATTTGCAATAAAACTTTGTGTAAACTGTTGGAAATTGTCAAAAACAATATTTTCTGATCGATACCATATCGATTTTCAATAATTTTATTGGTTTTCTAATGATTTCGAACAGCATATTCAAATTTGAAATTACCGTGTTTAACGTTGAAAAACTAGCTTGAAATGCTTACTTTTGCATTGAAAATTCAATATTTTTCAAAAGTTTGTAAAACTTAATATTTGCAATAAAACTTTGTGTAAACTGTTGGAAATTATCAAAAACAATATTTTCTGATCGATACCATATCGATTTTCAATAATTTTATTGGTTTTCTAATGATTTCGAACAGCATATTCAAATTTGAAATTACCGTGTTTAACGTTGAAAAACTAGCTTGAAATGCTTACTTTTGCATTGAAAATTCAATATTTTTCAAAGTTTGTAAAACTTAATATTTGCAATAAAACTTTGTGTAAACTGTTGGAAATTGTCAAAATCAATATTTTCTGATCGATACCATATCGATTTTCAATAATTTTATTGGTTTTCTTATGATTTCAAACAGCATATTCAAATTTGAAATTACCGTGTTTAACGTTGAAAAACTAGCTTGAAATGCTTACTTTTGCATTGAAAATTCAATATTTTTCAAAAGTTTGTAAAACTAAATATTTGCAATAAAACTTTGTGTAAACTGTTGGAAATTGTCAAAAACAATATTTTCTGATCGATACCATATCGATTTTCAATAATTTTATTGGTTTTCTAATGATTTCGAACAGCATATTCAAATTTGAAATTACCGTGTTTAACGTTGAAAAACTAGCTTGAAATGCTTACTTTTGCATTGAAAATTCAATATTTTTCAAAAGTTTGTAAAACTTAATATTTGCAATAAACCTTTGTGTAAACTGTTGGAAATTGTCAGAAACAATATTTTCTGATCGATACCATATCGATTTTCAATAATTTTATTGGTTTTCTAATGATTTCGAACAGCATATTCAAATTTGAAATTACAGTGTCTAAAGTTGAAAAACTAGCTTGAAATGCTTACTTTTGCATTGAAAATTCAATATTTTTCAAAAGTTTGTAAAACTTAATATTTGCAATAAAACTTTGTGTAAACTGTTGGAAATTGTCAAAAACAATATTTTCTGATCGATACCATATCGATTTTCAATAATTTTATTGGTTTTCTAATGATTTCGAACAGCATATTCAAATTTGAAATTACCGTGTTTAACGTTGAAAAACTAGCTTGAAATGCTTACTTTTGCATTGAAAATTCAATATTTTTCAAAAGTTAGTAAAACTTAATATTTGCAATAAAACTTTGTGTAAACTGTTGGAAATTGTCAAAAACAGTATTTTCTGATCGATACCATATCGATTTTCAATAATTTTATTGGTTTTCTAATGATTTCGAACAGCATATTCAAATTTGAAATTACCGTGTTTAACGTTGAAAAACTAGCTTGAAATGCATACTTTTGCATTGAAAATTCAATATTTTTCAAAAGTTTGTAAAACTTAATATTTGCAATAAAACTTTGTGTAAACTGTTGGAAATTGTCAAAAACAGTATTTTCTGATCGATACCATATCGATTTTCAATAATTTTATTGGTTTTCTAATGATTTCGAACAGCATATTCAAATTTGAAATTACCGTGTTTAACGTTGAAAAACTAGCTTGAAATGCTGACGTTTGCATTGAAAATTCAATATTTTTCAAAAGTTTGTAAAACTTAATATTTGCAATAAAACTTTGTGTAAACTGTTGGAAATTGTCAAAAACAATATTTTCTGATCGATACCATATCGATTTTCAATAATTTTATTGGTTTTCTAATGATTTCGAACAGCATATTCAAATTCGAAATTATCGTGTTTAACGTTGAAAAACTAGCTTGAAATGCTTACTTTTGCATTGAAAATTCAATATTTTTCAAAAGTTTGTAAAACTTAATATTTGCAATAAAACTTTGTGTAAACTGTTGGAAATTGTCAAGAACTATATTTTCTGATCGATACCATATCGATTTTCAATAATTTTATTGGTTTTCTAATGATTTCGAAGAGCATATTCAAATTTGAAATTACCGTGTTTAACGTTGAAAAACTAGCTTGAAATGCTTACTTTTGCATTGAAAATTCAATATTTTTCAAAAGTTAGTAAAACTAAATATTTGCAATAAAACTTTGTGTAAACTGTTAGAAATTGTCAAAAACAATATTTTCTGATCGATAACATATCGATTTTCAATAATTTTATTGGTTTTCTAATGATTTCGAACAGCATATTCAAATTTGAAATTACCGTGTTTAACGTTGAAAAACTAGCTTGAAATGCTTACTTTTGCATTGAAAATTCAATATTTTTCAAAAGTTTGTAAAACTTAATATTTGCAATAAAACTTTGTGTAAACTGTTGGAAATTGTCAAAAACATTATTTTCTGATCGATACCATATCGATTTTCAATAATTTTATTGGTTTTCTAATGATTTCGAACAGAATATTCAAATTTGAAATTACCGTGTTTAACGTTGAAAAACTAGCTTGAAATGCTTACTTTTGCATTGAAAATTCAATATTTTTCAAAAGTTAGTAAAACTTAATATTTGCAATAAAACTTTGTGTAAACTGTTGGAAATTGTCAAAAACAGTATTTTCTGATCGATACCATATCGATTTTCAATAATTTTATTGGTTTTCTAATGATTTCGAACAGCATATTCAAATTTGAAATTACCGTGTTTAACGTTGAAAAACTAGCTTGAAATGCTGACGTTTGCATTGAAAATTCAATATTTTTCAAAAGTTTGTAAAACTTAATATTTGCAATAAAACTTTGTGTAAACTCTTGGAAATTGTCAAAAACAATATTTTCTGATCGATACCATATCGATTTTCAATAATTTTATTGGTTTTCTTATGATTTCAAACAGCATATTCAAATTTGAAATTACCGTGTTTAACGTTGAAAAACTAGCTTGAAATGCTTACTTTTGCATTGAAAATTCAATATTTTTCAAAAGTTTGTAAAACTAAATATTTGCAATAAAACTTTGTGTAAACTGTTGGAAATTGTCAAAAACAATATTTTCTGATCGATACCATATCGATTTTCAATAATTTTATTGGTTTTCTAATGATTTCGAACAGCATATTCAAATTTGAAATTACCGTGTTTAACGTTGAAAAACTAGCTTGAAATGCTTACTTTTGCATTGAAAATTCAATATTTTTCAAAAGTTTGTAAAACTTAATATTTGCAATAAACCTTTGTGTAAACTGTTGGAAATTGTCAGAAACAATATTTTCTGATCGATACCATATCGATTTTCAATAATTTTATTGGTTTTCTAATGATTTCGAAAAGCATATTCAAATTTGAAATTACAGTGTCTAAAGTTGAAAAACTAGCTTGAAATGCTTACTTTTGCATTGAAAATTCAATATTTTTCAAAAGTTTGTAAAACTTAATATTTGCAATAAGACTTTGTGTAAACTGTTGGAAATTGTCAAAAACTATATTTTCTGATCGATACCATATCGATTTTCAATAATTTTATTGGTTTTCTAATGATTTCGAAGAGCATATTCAAATTTGAAATTACCGTGTTTAACGTTGAAAAACTAGCTTGAAATGCTTACTTTTGCATTGAAAATTCAATATTTTTCAAAAGTGTGTAAAACTAAATATTTGCAATAAAACTTTGTGTAAACTGTTGGAAATTGTCAAAAACAATATTTTCTGATCGATACCATATCGATTTTCAATAATTTTATTGGTTTTCTAATGATTTCGAACAGCATATTCAAATTTGAAATTACCGTGTTTAACGTTGAAAAACTAGCTTGAAATGCTTACTTTTGCATTGAAAATTCAATATTTTTTAAAAGTTTGTAAAACTTAATATTTGCAATAAAACTTTGTGTAAACTGTTGGAAATTGTCAAAAACAATATTTTCTGATCGATACCATATCGATTTTCAATAATTTTATTGGTTTTCTAATGATTTCGAACAGCATATTCAAATTTGAAATTACCGTGTTTAACGTTGAAAAACTAGCTTGAAATGCTTACTTTTGCATTGAAAATTCAATATTTTTCAAAAGTTTGTAAAACTTAATATTTGCAATAAAACTTTGTGTAAACTGTTGGAAATTGTCAAAAACAATATTTTCTGATCGATACCATATCGATTTTCAATAATTTTATTGGTTTTCTAATGATTTCGAACAGCATATTCAAATTTGAAATTACCGTGTTTAACGTTGAAAAACTAGCTTGAAATGCTTACTTTTGCATTGAAAATTCAATATTTTTCAAAAGTTTGTAAAACTTAATATTTGCAATAAAACTTTGTGTAAACTGTTGGAAATTGTCAAAAACAATATTTTCTGATCGATACCATATGGATTTTCAATAATTTTATTGGTTTTCTTATGATTTCGAACAGCATATTCAAATTTGAAATTACCGTGTTTAACGTTGAAAAACTAGCTTGAAATGCTTACTTTTGCATTGAAAATTCAATATTTTTCAAAAGTTTGTAAAACTTAATATTTGCAATAAAACTTTGTGTAAACTGTTGGAAATTGTCAAAAACAATATTTTCTGATCGATACCATATCGATTTTCAATAATTTTATTGGTTTTCTTTAATTTCGAACAGCATATTCAAATTTGAAATTACCGTGTTTAACGTTGAAAAACTAGCTTGAAATGCTTACTTTTGCATTGAAAATTCAATATTTTTCAAAAGTTTGTAAAACTTAATATTTGCAATAAAACTTTGTGTAAACTGTTGGAAATTGTCAAAAACAATATTTTCTGATCGATACCATATCGATTTTCAATAATTTTATTGGTTTTCTAATGATTTCGAACAGCATATTCAAATTTGAAATTACCGTGTTTAACGTTGAAAAACTAGCTTGAAATGCTTACTTTTGCATTGAAAATTCAATATTTTTCAAAAGTTTGTAAAACTTAATATTTGCAATAAAACTTTGTGTAAACTGTTGGAAATTGTCAAAAACAATATTTTCTGATCGATACCATATCGATTTTCAATAATTTTATTGGTTTTCTAATGATTTCGAACAGCATATTCAAATTTGAAATTACCGTGTTTAACGTTGAAAAACTAGCTTGAAATGCTTACTTTTGCATTGAAAATTCAATATTTTTCAAAAGTTTGTAAAACTAAATATTTGCAATAAAACTTTGTGTAAACTGTTGGAAATTGTCAAAAACAATATTTTCTGATCGATACCATATCGATTTTCAATAATTTTATTGGTTTTCTAATGATTTCGAACAGCATATTCAAATTTGAAATTACCGTGTTTAACGTTGAAAAACTAGCTTGAAATGCTTACTTTTGCATTGAAAATTCAATATTTTTCAAAAGTTTGTAAAACTTAATATTTGCAATAAAACTTTGTGTAAACTGTTGGAAATTGTCAAGAACTATATTTTCTGATCGATACCATATCGATTTTCAATAATTTTATTGGTTTTCTAATGATTTCGAAGAGCATATTCAAATTTGAAATTACCGTGTTTAACGTTGAAAAACTAGCTTGAAATGCTTACTTTTGCATTGAAAATTCAATATTTTTCAAAAGTTAGTAAAACTAAATATTAGCAATAAAACTTTGTGTAAACTGTTAGAAATTGTCAAAAACAATATTTTCTGATCGATAACATATCGATTTTCAATAATTTTATTGGTTTTCTAATGATTTCGAACAGCATATTCAAATTTGAAATTACCGTGTTTAACGTTGAAAAACTAGCTTGAAATGCTTACTTTTGCATTGAAAATTCAATATTTTTCAAAAGTTTGTAAAACTTAATATTTGCAATAAAACTTTGTGTAAACTGTTGGAAATTGTCAAAAACATTATTTTCTGATCGATACCATATCGATTTTCAATAATTTTATTGGTTTTCTAATGATTTCGAACAGCATATTCAAATTTGAAATTACCGTGTTTAACGTTGAAAAACTAGCTTGAAATGCTTACTTTTGCATTGAAAATTCAATATTTTTCAAAAGTTAGTAAAACTTAATATTTGCAATAAAACTTTGTGTAAACTGTTGGAAATTGTCAAAAACAGTATTTTCTGATCGATACCATATCGATTTTCAATAATTTTATTGGTTTTCTAATGATTTCGAACAGCATATTCAAATTTGAAATTACCGTGTTTAACGTTGAAAAACTAGCTTGAAATGCTGACGTTTGCATTGAAAATTCAATATTTTTCAAAAGTTTGTAAAACTTAATATTTGCAATAAAACTTTGTGTAAACTCTTGGAAATTGTCAAAAACAATATTTTCTGATCGATACCATATCGATTTTCAATAATTTTATTGGTTTTCTTATGATTTCAAACAGCATATTCAAATTTGAAATTACCGTGTTTAACGTTGAAAAACTAGCTTGAAATGCTTACTTTTGCATTGAAAATTCAATATTTTTCAAAAGTTTGTAAAACTAAATATTTGCAATAAAACTTTGTGTAAACTGTTGGAAATTGTCAAAAACAATATTTTCTGATCGATACCATATCGATTTTCAATAATTTTATTGGTTTTCTAATGATTTCGAACAGCATATTCAAATTTGAAATTACCGTGTTTAACGTTGAAAAACTAGCTTGAAATGCTTACTTTTGCATTGAAAATTCAATATTTTTCAAAAGTTTGTAAAACTTAATATTTGCAATAAACCTTTGTGTAAACTGTTGGAAATTGTCAGAAACAATATTTTCTGATCGATACCATATCGATTTTCAATAATTTTATTGGTTTTCTAATGATTTCGAACAGCATATTCAAATTTGAAATTACAGTGTCTAAAGTTGAAAAACTAGCTTGAAATGCTTACTTTTGCATTGAAAATTCAATATTTTTCAAAAGTTTGTAAAACTTAATATTTGCAATAAGACTTTGTGTAAACTGTTGGAAATTGTCAAAAACTATATTTTCTGATCGATACCATATCGATTTTCAATAATTTTATTGGTTTTCTAATGATTTCGAAGAGCATATTCAAATTTGAAATTACCGTGTTTAACGTTGAAAAACTAGCTTGAAATGCTTACTTTTGCATTGAAAATTCAATATTTTTCAAAAGTGTGTAAAACTAAATATTTGCAATAAAACTTTGTGTAAACTGTTGGAAATTGTCAAAAACAATATTTTCTGATCGATACCATATCGATTTTCAATAATTTTATTGGTTTTCTAATGATTTCGAACAGCATATTCAAATTTGAAATTACCGTGTTTAACGTTGAAAAACTAGCTTGAAATGCTTACTTTTGCATTGAAAATTCAATATTTTTCAAAAGTTTGTAAAACTTAATATTTGCAATAAAACTTTGTGTAAACTGTTGGAAATTGTCAAAAACAATATTTTCTGATCGATACCATATCGATTTTCAATAATTTTATTGGTTTTCTAATGATTTCGAACAGCATATTCAAATTTGAAATTACCGTGTTTAACGTTGAAAAACTAGCTTGAAATGCTTACTTTTGCATTGAAAATTCAATATTTTTCAAAAGTTTGTAAAACTTAATATTTGCAATAAAACTTTGTGTAAACTGTTGGAAATTGTCAAAAACAATATTTTCTGATCGATACCATATGGATTTTCAATAATTTTATTGGTTTTCTTATGATTTCGAACAGCATATTCAAATTTGAAATTACCGTGTTTAACGTTGAAAAACTAGCTTGAAATGCTTACTTTTGCATTGAAAATTCAATATTTTTCAAAAGTTTGTAAAACTTAATATTTGCAATAAAACTTTGTGTAAACTGTTGGAAATTGTCAAAAACAATATTTTCTGATCGATACCATATCGATTTTCAATAATTTTATTGGTTTTCTTTAATTTCGAACAGCATATTCAAATTTGAAATTACCGTGTTTAACGTTGAAAAACTAGCTTGTAATGCTTACTTTTGCATTGAAAATTCAATATTTTTCAAAAGTTTGTAAAACTAAATATTTGCAATAAAACTTTGTGTAAACTGTTGGAAATTGTCAAAAACAATATTTTCTGATCGATACCATATCGATTTTCAATAATTTTATTGGTTTTCTAATGATTTCGAACAGCATATTCAAATTTGAAATTACCGTGTTTAACGTTGAAAAACTAGCTTGAAATGCTTACTTTTGCATTGAAAATTCAATATTTTTCAAAAGTTTGTAAAACTTAATATTTGCAATAAAACTTTGTGTAAACTGTTGGAAATTGTCAAAAACAATATTTTCTGATCGATACCATATCGATTTTCAATAATTTTATTGGTTTTCTAATGATTTCGAACAGCATATTCAAATTTGAAATTACCGTGTTTAACGTTGAAAAACTAGCTTGAAATGCTTACTTTTGCATTGAAAATTCAATATTTTTCAAAAGTTTGTAAAACTTAATATTTGCAATAAAACTTTGTGTAAACTGTTGGAAATTGTCAAAAACAATATTTTCTGATCGATACCATATCGATTTTCAATAATTTTATTGGTTTTCTAATGATTTCGAACAGCATATTCAAATTTGAAATTACCGTGTTTAACGTTGAAAAACTAGCTTGAAATGCTTACTTTTGCATTGAAAATTCAATATTTTTCAAAAGTTTGTAAAACTAAATATTTGCAATAAAACTTTGTGTAAACTGTTGGAAATTGTCAAAAACAATATTTTCTGATCGATACCATATCGATTTTCAATAATTTTATTGGTTTTCTAATGATTTCGAACAGCATATTCAAATTTGAAATTACCGTGTTTAACGTTGAAAAACTAGCTTGAAATGCTTACTTTTGCATTGAAAATTCAATATTTTTCAAAAGTTTGTAAAACTTAATATTTGCAATAAAACTTTGTGTAAACTGTTGGAAATTGTCAAGAACTATATTTTCTGATCGATACCATATCGATTTTCAATAATTTTATTGGTTTTCTAATGATTTCGAAGAGCATATTCAAATTTGAAATTACCGTGTTTAACGTTGAAAAACTAGCTTGAAATGCTTACTTTTGCATTGAAAATTCAATATTTTTCAAAAGTTAGTAAAACTAAATATTTGCAATAAAACTTTGTGTAAACTGTTAGAAATTGTCAAAAACAATATTTTCTGATCGATAACATATCGATTTTCAATAATTTTATTGGTTTTCTAATGATTTCGAACAGCATATTCAAATTTGAAATTACCGTGTTTAACGTTGAAAAACTAGCTTGAAATGCTTACTTTTGCATTGAAAATTCAATATTTTTCAAAAGTTTGTAAAACTTAATATTTGCAATAAAACTTTGTGTAAACTGTTGGAAATTGTCAAAAACATTATTTTCTGATCGATACCATATCGATTTTCAATAATTTTATTGGTTTTCTAATGATTTCGAACAGCATATTCAAATTTGAAATTACCGTGTTTAACGTTGAAAAACTAGCTTGAAATGCTTACTTTTGAATTGAAAATTCAATATTTTTCAAAAGTTAGTAAAACTTAATATTTGCAATAAAACTTTGTGTAAACTGTTGGAAATTGTCAAAAACAGTATTTTCTGATCGATACCATATCGATTTTCAATAATTTTATTGGTTTTCTAATGATTTCGAACAGCATATTCAAATTTGAAATTACCGTGTTTAACGTTGAAAAACTAGCTTGAAATGCTGACGTTTGCATTGAAAATTCAATATTTTTCAAAAGTTTGTAAAACTTAATATTTGCAATAAAACTTTGTGTAAACTCTTGGAAATTGTCAAAAACAATATTTTCTGATCGATACCATATCGATTTTCAATAATTTTATTGGTTTTCTTATGATTTCAAACAGCATATTCAAATTTGAAATTACCGTGTTTAACGTTGAAAAACTAGCTTGAAATGCTTACTTTTGCATTGAAAATTCAATATTTTTCAAAAGTTTGTAAAACTAAATATTTGCAATAAAACTTTGTGTAAACTGTTGGAAATTGTCAAAAACAATATTTTCTGATCGATACCATATCGATTTTCAATAATTTTATTGGTTTTCTAATGATTTCGAACAGCATATTCAAATTTGAAATTACCGTGTTTAACGTTGAAAAACTAGCTTGAAATGCTTACTTTTGCATTGAAAATTCAATATTTTTCAAAAGTTTGTAAAACTTAATATTTGCAATAAACCTTTGTGTAAACTGTTGGAAATTGTCAGAAACAATATTTTCTGATCGATACCATATCGATTTTCAATAATTTTATTGGTTTTCTAATGATTTCGAACAGCATATTCAAATTTGAAATTACAGTGTCTAAAGTTGAAAAACTAGCTTGAAATGCTTACTTTTGCATTGAAAATTCAATATTTTTCAAAAGTTTGTAAAACTTAATATTTGCAATAAGACTTTGTGTAAACTGTTGGAAATTGTCAAAAACTATATTTTCTGATCGATACCATATCGATTTTCAATAATTTTATTGGTTTTCTAATGATTTCGAAGAGCATATTCAAATTTGAAATTACCGTGTTTAACGTTGAAAAACTAGCTTGAAATGCTTACTTTTGCATTGAAAATTCAATATTTTTCAAAAGTGTGTAAAACTAAATATTTGCAATAAAACTTTGTGTAAACTGTTGGAAATTGTCAAAAACAATATTTTCTGATCGATACCATATCGATTTTCAATAATTTTATTGGTTTTCTAATGATTTCGAACAGCATATTCAAATTTGAAATTACCGTGTTTAACGTTGAAAAACTAGCTTGAAATGCTTACTTTTGCATTGAAAATTCAATATTTTTCAAAAGTTTGTAAAACTTAATATTTGCAATAAAACTTTGTGTAAACTGTTGGAAATTGTCAAAAACAATATTTTCTGATCGATACCATATCGATTTTCAATAATTTTATTGGTTTTCTAATGATTTCGAACAGCATATTCAAATTTGAAATTACCGTGTTTAACGTTGAAAAACTAGCTTGAAATGCTTACTTTTGCATTGAAAATTCAATATTTTTCAAAAGTTTGTAAAACTTAATATTTGCAATAAAACTTTGTGTAAACTGTTGGAAATTGTCAAAAACAATATTTTCTGATCGATACCATATCGATTTTCAATAATTTTATTGGTTTTCTAATGATTTCGAACAGCATATTCAAATTTGAAATTACCGTGTTTAACGTTGAAAAACTAGCTTGAAATGCTTACTTTTGCATTGAAAATTCAATATTTTTCAAAAGTTTGTAAAACTTAATATTTGCAATAAAACTTTGTGTAAACTGTTGGAAATTGTCAAAAACAATATTTTCTGATCGATACCATATGGATTTTCAATAATTTTATTGGTTTTCTTATGATTTCGAACAGCATATTCAAATTTGAAATTACCGTGTTTAACGTTGAAAAACTAGCTTGAAATGCTTACTTTTGCATTGAAAATTCAATATTTTTCAAAAGTTTGTAAAACTTAATATTTGCAATAAAACTTTGTGTAAACTGTTGGAAATTGTCAAAAACAATATTTTCTGATCGATACCATATCGATTTTCAATAATTTTATTGGTTTTCTTTAATTTCGAACAGCATATTCAAATTTGAAATTACCGTGTTTAACGTTGAAAAACTAGCTTGTAATGCTTACTTTTGCATTGAAAATTCAATATTTTTCAAAAGTTTGTAAAACTAAATATTTGCAATAAAACTTTGTGTAAACTGTTGGAAATTGTCAAAAACAATATTTTCTGATCGATACCATATCGATTTTCAATAATTTTATTGGTTTTCTAATGATTTCGAACAGCATATTCAAATTTGAAATTACCGTGTTTAACGTTGAAAAACTAGCTTGAAATGCTTACTTTTGCATTGAAAATTCAATATTTTTCAAAAGTTTGTAAAACTTAATATTTGCAATAAAACTTTGTGTAAACTGTTGGAAATTGTCAAAAACAATATTTTCTGATCGATACCATATCGATTTTCAATAATTTTATTGGTTTTCTAATGATTTCGAACAGCATATTCAAATTTGAAATTACCGTGTTTAACGTTGAAAAACTAGCTTGAAATGCTTACTTTTGCATTGAAAATTCAATATTTTTCAAAAGTTTGTAAAACTTAATATTTGCAATAAAACTTTGTGTAAACTGTTGGAAATTGTCAAAAACAATATTTTCTGATCGATACCATATCGATTTTCAATAATTTTATTGGTTTTCTAATGATTTCGAACAGCATATTCAAATTTGAAATTACCGTGTTTAACGTTGAAAAACTAGCTTGAAATGCTTACTTTTGCATTGAAAATTCAATATTTTTCAAAAGTTTGTAAAACTTAATATTTGCAATAAAACTTTGTGTAAACTGTTGGAAATTGTCAAAAACAATATTTTCTGATCGATACCATATCGATTTTCAATAATTTTATTGGTTTTCTAATGATTTCGAACAGCATATTCAAATTTGAAATTACCGTGTTTAACGTTGAAAAACTAGTTTGAAATGCTTACTTTTGCATTGAAAATTCAATATTTTTCAAAAGTTTGTAAAACTTAATATTTGCAATAAAACTTTGTGTAAACTATTGGAAATTGTCAAAAACAATATTTTCTGATCGATACCATATCGATTTTCAATAATTTTATTGGTTTTCTAATGATTTCGAACAGCATATTCAAATTTGAAATTACCGTGTTTAACGTTGAAAAACTAGCTTGAAATGCTTACTTTTGCATTGAAAATTCAATATTTTTCAAAAGTTTGTAAAACTTAATATTTGCAATAAAACTTTGTGTAAACTGTTGGAAATTGTCAAAAACAATATTTTCTCATCGATACCATATCGATTTTCAATAATTTTATTGGTTTTCTAATGATTTCGAACAGCATATTCAAATTTGAAATTACCGTGTTTAACGTTGAAAAACTAGCTTGAAATGCTTACTTTTGCATTGAAAATTCAATATTTTTCAAAAGTTAGTAAAACTTAATATTTGCAATAAAACTTTGTGTAAACTGTTGGAAATTGTCAAAAACAGTATTTTCTGATCGATACCATATCGATTTTCAATAATTTTATTGGTTTTCTAATGATTTCGAACAGCATATTCAAATTTGAAATTACCCTGTTTAACGTTGAAAAACTAGTTTGAAATGCTTACTTTTGCATTGAAAATTCAATATTTTTCAAAAGTTTGTAAAACTTAATATTTGCAATAAAACTTTGTGTAAACTGTTGGAAATTGTCAAAAACAATATTTTCTGATCGATACCATATCGATTTTCAATAATTTTATTGGTTTTCTAATGATTTCGAACAGCATATTCAAATTTGAAATTACCGTGTTTAACGTTGAAAAACTAGCTTGAAATGCTTACTTTTGTATTGAAAATTCAATATTTTTCAAAAGTTTGTAAAACTTAATATTTGCAATAAAACTTTGTGTAAACTGTTGGAAATTGTCAAAAACAGTATTTTCTCATCGATACCATATCGATTTTCAATAATTTTATTGGTTTTCTAATGATTTCGAACAGCATATTCCAATTTGAAATTACCGTGTTTAACGTTGAAAAACTAGCTTGAAATGCTTAGTTTTGCATTGAAAATTCAATATTTTTCAAAAGTTTGTAAAACTTAATATTTGCAATAAAACTTTGTGTAAACTGTTGGAAATTGTCAAAAACAGTATTTTCTCATCGATACCATATCGATTTTCAATAATTTTATTGGTTTTCTAATGATTTCGAACAGCATATTCAAATTTGAAATTACCGTGTTTAACGTTGAAAAACTAGCTTGAAATGCTTACTTTTGCATTGAAAATTCAATATTTTTCAAAAGTTAGTAAAACTTAATATTTGCAATAAAACTTTGTGTAAACTGTTGGAAATTGTCAAAAACAGTATTTTCTGATCGATACCATTTCGATTTTCAATAATTTTATTGGTTTTCTAATGATTTCGAACAGCATATTCAAATTTGAAATTACCCTGTTTAACGTTGAAAAACTAGTTTGAAATGCTTACTTTTGCATTGAAAATTCAATATTTTTCAAAAGTTTGTAAAACTTAATATTTGCAATAAAACTTTGTGTAAACTGTTGGAAATTGTCAAAAACAATATTTTCTGATCGATACCATATCGATTTTCAATAATTTTATTGGTTTTCTAATGATTTCGAACAGCATATTCAAATTTGAAATTACCGTGTTTAACGTTGAAAAACTAGCTTGAAATGCTTAGTTTTGCATTGAAAATTCAATATTTTTCAAAAGTTTGTAAAACTTAATATTTGCAATAAAACTTTGTGTAAACTGTTGGAAATTATCAAAAACAGTATTTTCTGATCGATACCATATCGATTTTCAATAATTTTATTGGTTTTCTAATGATTTCGAACAGCATATTCAAATTTGAAATTACCGTGTTTAACGTTGAAAAACTAGCTTGAAATGCTTACTTTTGCATTGAAAATTCAATATTTTTCAAAAGTTTGTAAAACTTAATATTTGCAATAAAACTTTGTGTAAACTGTTGGAAATTATCAAAAACAATATTTTCTGATCGATACCATATCGATTTTCAATAATTTTATTGGTTTTCTAATGATTTCGAACAGCATATTCAAATTTGAAATTACCGTGTTTAACGTTGAAAAATTAGCTTGAAATGCTTACTTTTGCATTGAAAATTCAATATTTTTCAAAAGTTTGTAAAACTTAATATTTGCAATAAAACTTTGTGTAAACTGTTGGAAATTATCAAAAACAGTATTTTCTGATCGATACCATATCGATTTTCAATAATTTTATTGGTTTTCTAATGATTTCGAACAGCATATTCAAATTTGAAATTACCGTGTTTAACGTTGAAAAACTAGCTTGAAATGCTTACTTTTGCATTGAAAATTCAATATTTTTCAAAAGTTTGTAAAACTTAATATTTGCAATAAAACTTTGTGAAAACTGTTGGAAATTGTCAAAAACAATATTTTCTGATCAATACCATATCGATTTTCAATAATTTTATTGGTTTTCTAATGATTTCGAACAGCATATTCAAATTTGAAATTACCGTGTTTAACGTTGAAAAACTAGCTTGAAATGCTTACTTTTGCATTGAAAATTCAATATTTTTCAAAAGTTTGTAAAACTTAATATTTTTAATAAAACTTTGTGTAAACTGTTGGAAATTATCAAAAACAATATTTTCTGATCGATACCATATCGATTTTCAATAATTTTATCGGTTTTCTAATGATTTCGAACAGCATATTCAAATTTGAAATTACCGTGTTTAACGTTGAAAAACTAGCTTGAAATGCTTACTTTTGCATTGAAAATTCAATATTTTTCAAAAGTTTGTAAAACTTAATATTTGCAATAAAACTTTGTGTAAACTGTTGGAAATTATCAAAAACAGTATTTTCTGATCGATACCATATCGATTTTCAATAATTTTATTGGTTTTCTAATGATTTCGAACAGCATATTCAAATTTGAAATTACCGTGTTTAACGTTGAAAAACTAGCTTGAAATGCTTACTTTTGCATTGAAAATTCAATATTTTTCAAAAGTTTGTGAAACTTAATATTTGCAATAAAACTTTGTGTAAACTGTTGGAAATTGTCAAAAACAATATTTTCTGATCGATACCATATCGATTTTCAATAATTTTATTGGTTTTCTAATGATTTCGAACAGCATATTCAAATTTGAAATTACCGTGTTTAACGTTGAAAAACTAGCTTGAAATGCTTACTTTTGCATTGAAAATTCAATATTTTTCAAAAGTTTGTAAAACTTAATATTTGCAATAAAACTTTGTGTAAACTGTTGGAAATTGTCAAAAACAATATTTTCTGATCGATACCATATCGATTTTCAATAATTTTATTGGTTTTCTAATGATTTCGAACAGCATATTCAAATTTGAAATTACCGTGTTTAACGTTGAAAAACTAGCTTGAAATGCTTACTTTTGTATTGAAAATTCAATATTTTTCAAAAGTTTGTAAAACTTAATATTTGCAATAAAACTTTGTGTAAACTGTTGGAAATTGTCAAAAACAGTATTTTCTGATTGATACCATATCGATTTTCAATAATTTTATTGGTTTTCTAATGATTTCGAACAGCATATTCCAATTTGAAATTACCGTGTTTAACGTTGAAAAACTAGCTTGAAATGCTTAGTTTTGCATTGAAAATTCAATATTTTTCAAAAGTTTGTAAAACTTAATATTTGCAATAAAACTTTGTGTAAACTGTTGGAAATTGTCAAAAACAGTATTTTCTCATCGATACCATATCGATTTTCAATAATTTTATTGGTTTTCTAATGATTTCGAACAGCATATTCAAATTTGAAATTACCGTGTTTAACGTTGAAAAACTAGCTTGAAATGCTTACTTTTGCATTGAAAATTCAATATTTTTCAAAAGTTTGTAAAACTTAATATTTGCAATAAAACTTTGTGTAAACTGTTGGAAATTATCAAAAACAGTATTTTCTGATCGATACCATATCGATTTTCAATAATTTCATTGGTTTTCTAATGATTTCGAACAGCATATTCAAATTTGAAATTACCGTGTTTAACGTTGAAAAACTAGCTTGAAATGCTTACTTTTGCATTGAAAATTCAATATTTTTCAAAAGTTTGTAAAACTTAATATTTGCAATAAAACTTTGTGTAAACTGTTGGAAATTATCAAAAACAGTATTTTCTGATCGATACCATATCGATTTTCAATAATTTTATTGGTTTTCTAATGATTTCGAACAGCATATTCAAATTTGAAATTACCGTGTTTAACGTTGAAAAACTAGCTTGAAATGCTTACTTTTGCATTGAAAATTCAATATTTTTCAAAAGTTTGTGAAACTTAATATTTGCAATAAAACTTTGTGTAAACTGTTGGAAATTGTCAAAAACAATATTTTCTGATCGATACCATATCGATTTTCAATAATTTTATTGGTTTTCTAATGATTTCGAACAGCATATTCAAATTTGAAATTACCGTGTTTAACGTTGAAAAACTAGCTTGAAATGCTTACTTTTGCATTGAAAATTCAATATTTTTCAAAAGTTTGTAAAACTTAATATTTGCAATAAAACTTTGTGTAAACTGTTGGAAATTGTCAAAAACAATATTTTCTGATCGATACCATATCGATTTTCAATAATTTTATTGGTTTTCTAATGATTTCGAACAGCATATTCAAATTTGAAATTACCGTGTTTAACGTTGAAAAACTAGCTTGAAATGCTTACTTTTGTATTGAAAATTCAATATTTTTCAAAAGTTTGTAAAACTTAATATTTGCAATAAAACTTTGTGTAAACTGTTGGAAATTGTCAAAAACAGTATTTTCTGATTGATACCATATCGATTTTCAATAATTTTATTGGTTTTCTAATGATTTCGAACAGCATATTCCAATTTGAAATTACCGTGTTTAACGTTGAAAAACTAGCTTGAAATGCTTAGTTTTGCATTGAAAATTCAATATTTTTCAAAAGTTTGTAAAACTTAATATTTGCAATAAAACTTTGTGTAAACTGTTGGAAATTGTCAAAAACAGTATTTTCTCATCGATACCATATCGATTTTCAATAATTTTATTGGTTTTCTAATGATTTCGAACAGCATATTCAAATTTGAAATTACCGTGTTTAACGTTGAAAAACTAGCTTGAAATGCTTACTTTTGCATTGAAAATTCAATATTTTTCAAAAGTTTGTAAAACTTAATATTTGCAATAAAACTTTGTGTAAACTGTTGGAAATTATCAAAAACAGTATTTTCTGATCGATACCATATCGATTTTCAATAATTTCATTGGTTTTCTAATGATTTCGAACAGCATATTCAAATTTGAAATTACCGTGTTTAACGTTGAAAAACTAGCTTGAAATGCTTACTTTTGCATTGAAAATTCAATATTTTTCAAAAGTTTGTGAAACTTAATATTTGCAATAAAACTTTGTGTAAACTGTTGGAAATTGTCAAAAACAATATTTTCTGATCGATACCATATCGATTTTCAATAATTTTATTGGTTTTCTAATGATTTCGAACAGCATATTCAAATTTGAAATTACCGTGTTTAACGTTGAAAAACTAGCTTGAAATGCTTACTTTTGCATTGAAAATTCAATATTTTTCAAAAGTTTGTAAAACTTAATATTTGCAATAAAACTTTGTGTAAACTGTTGGAAATTGTCAAAAACAATATTTTCTGATCGATACCATATCGATTTTCAATAATTTTATTGGTTTTCTAATGATTTCGAACAGCATATTCAAATTTGAAATTACCGTGTTTAACGTTGAAAAACTAGCTTGAAATGCTTACTTTTGTATTGAAAATTCAATATTTTTCAAAAGTTTGTAAAACTTAATATTTGCAATAAAACTTTGTGTAAACTGTTGGAAATTGTCAAAAACAGTATTTTCTGATTGATACCATATCGATTTTCAATAATTTTATTGGTTTTCTAATGATTTCGAACAGCATATTCCAATTTGAAATTACCGTGTTTAACGTTGAAAAACTAGCTTGAAATGCTTAGTTTTGCATTGAAAATTCAATATTTTTCAAAAGTTTGTAAAACTTAATATTTGCAATAAAACTTTGTGTAAACTGTTGGAAATTGTCAAAAACAGTATTTTCTCATCGATACCATATCGATTTTCAATAATTTTATTGGTTTTCTAATGATTTCGAACAGCATATTCAAATTTGAAATTACCGTGTTTAACGTTGAAAAACTAGCTTGAAATGCTTACTTTTGCATTGAAAATTCAATATTTTTCAAGAGTTAGTAAAACTAAATATTTGCAATAAAACTTTGTGTAAACTGTTGGAAATTGTCAAAAACAATATTTTCTGATCGATACCATATCGATTTTCAATAATTTTATTGGTTTTCTAATGATTTCGAACAGCATATTCAAATTTGAAATTACCGTGTTTAACGTTGAAAAACTAGCTTGAAATGCTTACTTTTGCATTGAAAATTCAATATTTTTCAAAAGTTTGTAAAACTTAATATTTGCAATAAAACTTTGTGTAAACTGTTGGAAATTGTCAAAAACAATATTTTCTGATCGATACCATATCGATTTTCAATAATTTTATTGGTTTTCTAATGATTTCGAACAGCATATTCAAATTTGAAATTACCGTGTTTAACGTTGAAAAACTAGCTTGAAATGCTTACTTTTGCATTGAAAATTCAATATTTTTCAAAAGTTTGTAAAACTTAATATTTGCAATAAAACTTTGTGTAAACTGTTGGAAATTGTCAAAAACAATATTTTCTGATCGATACCATATCGATTTTCAATAATTTTATTGGTTTTCTAATGATTTCGAACAGCATATTCAAATTTGAAATTACCGTGTTTAACGTTGAAAAACTAGCTTGAAATGCTTACTTTTGCATTGAAAATTCAATATTTTTCAAAAGTTTGTAATACTTAATATTTGCAATAAAACTTTGTGTAAACTGTTGGAAATTGTCAAAAACAGTATTTTCTGATCGATGCCATATCGATTTTCAATAATTTTATTGGTTTTCTAATGATTTCGAACAGCATATACAAATTTGAAATTACCGTGTTTAACGTTGAAAAACTAGCTTGAAATGCTTACTTTTGCATTGAAAATTCAATATTTTTCAAAAGTTTGTAAAACTTAATATTTGCAATAAAACTTTGTGTAAACTGTTGGAAATTATCAAAAACAGTATTTTCTGATCGATACCATATCGATTTTCAATAATTTTATTGGTTTTCTAATGATTTCGAACAGCATATTCAAATTTGAAATTACCGTGTTTAACGTTGAAAAACTAGCTTGAAATGCTTACTTTTTGCATGGAAAATCCAATATTTTTCAAAAGTTTGTAAAACTTAATATTTGCAATAAAACGTTGTGTAAACTGTTGGAAATTGTCAAAAACAATATTTTCTGATCGATACCATATCGATTTTCAATAATTTTATTGGTTTTCTAATGATTTCGAACAGCATATTCAAATTTGAAATTACCGTGTTTAACGTTGAAAAACTAGCTTGAAATGCTTACTTTTGCATTGAAAATTCAATATTTTTCAAAAGTTTGTAAAACTTAATATTTGCAATAAAACTTTGTGTAAACTGTTGGAAATTGTCAAAAACAATATTTTCTGATCGATACCATATCGATTTTCAATAATTTTATTGGTTTTCTAATGATTTCGAACAGCATATTCAAATTTGAAATTACCGTGTTTAACGTTGAAAAACTAGCTTGAAATGCTTACTTTTGCATTGAAAATTCAATATTTTTCAAAAGTTTGTAAAACTTAATATTTGCAATAAAACTTTGTGTAAACTGTTGGAAATTGTCAAAAACAATATTTTCTGATCGATACCATATCGATTTTCAATAATTTTATTGGTTTTCTAATGATTTCGAACAGCATATTCAAATTTGAAATTACCGTGTTTAATGTTGAAAAACTAGCTTGAAATGCTTACTTTTGCATTGAAAATTCAATATTTTTCAAAAGTTTGTAAAACTTAATATTTGCAATAAAACTTTGTGTAAACTGTTGGAAATTGTCAAAAACAGTATTTTCTGATCGATACCATATCGATTTTCAATAATTTTATTGGTTTTCTAATGATTTCGAACAGCATATTCAAATTTGAAATTACCGTGTTTAACGTTGAAAAACTAGCTTGAAATGCTTACTTTTGCATTGAAAATTCAATATTTTTCAAAAGTAAGTAAAACTTAATATTTGCAATAAAACTTTGTGTAAACTGTTGGAAATTGTCAAAAACAGTATTTTCTGATCGATACCATATCGATTTTCAATAATTTTATCGGTTTTCTAATGATTTCGAACAGCATATTCAAATTTGAAATTACCGTGTTTAACGTTGAAAAACTAGCTTGAAATGCTTACTTTTGCATTGAAAATTCAATATTTTTCAAAAGTTTGTAAAACTTAATATTTGCAATAAAACTTTGTGTAAACTGTTGGAAATTATCAAAAACAGTATTTTCTGATCGATACCATATCGATTTTCAATAATTTTATTGGTTTTCTAATGATTTCGAACAGCATATTCAAATTTGAAATTACCGTGTTTAACGTTGAAAAACTAGCTTGAAATGCTTACTTTTGCATTGAAAATTCAATATTTTTCAAAAGTTTGTGAAACTTAATATTTGCAATAAAACTTTGTGTAAACTGTTGGAAATTGTCAAAAACAATATTTTCTGATCGATACCATATCGATTTTCAATAATTTTATTGGTTTTCTAATGATTTCGAACAGCATATTCAAATTTGAAATTACCGTGTTTAACGTTGAAAAACTAGCTTGAAATGCTTACTTTTGCATTGAAAATTCAATATTTTTCAAAAGTTTGTAAAACTTAATATTTGCAATAAAACTTTGTGTAAACTGTTGGAAATTGTCAAAAACAATATTTTCTGATCGATACCATATCGATTTTCAATAATTTTATTGGTTTTCTAATGATTTCGAACAGCATATTCAAATTTGAAATTACCGTGTTTAACGTTGAAAAACTAGCTTGAAATGCTTACTTTTGTATTGAAAATTCAATATTTTTCAAAAGTTTGTAAAACTTAATATTTGCAATAAAACTTTGTGTAAACTGTTGGAAATTGTCAAAAACAGTATTTTCTGATTGATACCATATCGATTTTCAATAATTTTATTGGTTTTCTAATGATTTCGAACAGCATATTCCAATTTGAAATTACCGTGTTTAACGTTGAAAAACTAGCTTGAAATGCTTAGTTTTGCATTGAAAATTCAATATTTTTCAAAAGTTTGTAAAACTTAATATTTGCAATAAAACTTTGTGTAAACTGTTGGAAATTGTCAAAAACAGTATTTTCTCATCGATACCATATCGATTTTCAATAATTTTATTGGTTTTCTAATGATTTCGAACAGCATATTCAAATTTGAAATTACCGTGTTTAACGTTGAAAAACTAGCTTGAAATGCTTACTTTTGCATTGAAAATTCAATATTTTTCAAAAGTTTGTAAAACTTAATATTTGCAATAAAACTTTGTGTAAACTGTTGGAAATTATCAAAAACAGTATTTTCTGATCGATACCATATCGATTTTCAATAATTTCATTGGTTTTCTAATGATTTCGAACAGCATATTCAAATTTGAAATTACCGTGTTTAACGTTGAAAAACTAGCTTGAAATGCTTACTTTTGCATTGAAAATTCAATATTTTTCAAAAGTTTGTGAAACTTAATATTTGCAATAAAACTTTGTGTAAACTGTTGGAAATTGTCAAAAACAATATTTTCTGATCGATACCATATCGATTTTCAATAATTTTATTGGTTTTCTAATGATTTCGAACAGCATATTCAAATTTGAAATTACCGTGTTTAACGTTGAAAAACTAGCTTGAAATGCTTACTTTTGCATTGAAAATTCAATATTTTTCAAAAGTTTGTAAAACTTAATATTTGCAATAAAACTTTGTGTAAACTGTTGGAAATTGTCAAAAACAATATTTTCTGATCGATACCATATCGATTTTCAATAATTTTATTGGTTTTCTAATGATTTCGAACAGCATATTCAAATTTGAAATTACCGTGTTTAACGTTGAAAAACTAGCTTGAAATGCTTACTTTTGTATTGAAAATTCAATATTTTTCAAAAGTTTGTAAAACTTAATATTTGCAATAAAACTTTGTGTAAACTGTTGGAAATTGTCAAAAACAGTATTTTCTGATTGATACCATATCGATTTTCAATAATTTTATTGGTTTTCTAATGATTTCGAACAGCATATTCCAATTTGAAATTACCGTGTTTAACGTTGAAAAACTAGCTTGAAATGCTTAGTTTTGCATTGAAAATTCAATATTTTTCAAAAGTTTGTAAAACTTAATATTTGCAATAAAACTTTGTGTAAACTGTTGGAAATTGTCAAAAACAGTATTTTCTCATCGATACCATATCGATTTTCAATAATTTTATTGGTTTTCTAATGATTTCGAACAGCATATTCAAATTTGAAATTACCGTGTTTAACGTTGAAAAACTAGCTTGAAATGCTTACTTTTGCATTGAAAATTCAATATTTTTCAAAAGTTAGTAAAACTAAATATTTGCAATAAAACTTTGTGTAAACTGTTGGAAATTGTCAAAAACAATATTTTCTGATCGATACCATATCGATTTTCAATAATTTTATTGGTTTTCTAATGATTTCGAACAGCATATTCAAATTTGAAATTACCGTGTTTAACGTTGAAAAACTAGCTTGAAATGCTTACTTTTGCATTGAAAATTCAATATTTTTCAAAAGTTTGTAAAACTTAATATTTGCAATAAAACTTTGTGTAAACTGTTGGAAATTGTCAAAAACAATATTTTCTGATCGATACCATATCGATTTTCAATAATTTTATTGGTTTTCTAATGATTTCGAACAGCATATTCAAATTTGAAATTACCGTGTTTAACGTTGAAAAACTAGCTTGAAATGCTTACTTTTGCATTGAAAATTCAATATTTTTCAAAAGTTTGTAAAACTTAATATTTGCAATAAAACTTTGTGTAAACTGTTGGAAATTGTCAAAAACAATATTTTCTGATCGATACCATATCGATTTTCAATAATTTTATTGGTTTTCTAATGATTTCGAACAGCATATTCAAATTTGAAATTACCGTGTTTAACGTTGAAAAACTAGCTTGAAATGCTTACTTTTGCATTGAAAATTCAATATTTTTCAAAAGTTTGTAATACTTAATATTTGCAATAAAACTTTGTGTAAACTGTTGGAAATTGTCAAAAACAGTATTTTCTGATCGATGCCATATCGATTTTCAATAATTTTATTGGTTTTCTAATGATTTCGAACAGCATATACAAATTTGAAATTACCGTGTTTAACGTTGAAAAACTAGCTTGAAATGCTTACTTTTGCATTGAAAATTCAATATTTTTCAAAAGTTTGTAAAACTTAATATTTGCAATAAAACTTTGTGTAAACTGTTGGAAATTATCAAAAACAGTATTTTCTGATCGATACCATATCGATTTTCAATAATTTTATTGGTTTTCTAATGATTTCGAACAGCATATTCAAATTTGAAATTACCGTGTTTAACGTTGAAAAACTAGCTTGAAATGCTTACTTTTTGCATGGAAAATCCAATATTTTTCAAAAGTTTGTAAAACTTAATATTTGCAATAAAACGTTGTGTAAACTGTTGGAAATTGTCAAAAACAATATTTTCTGATCGATACCATATCGATTTTCAATAATTTTATTGGTTTTCTAATGATTTCGAACAGCATATTCAAATTTGAAATTACCGTGTTTAACGTTGAAAAACTAGCTTGAAATGCTTACTTTTGCATTGAAAATTCAATATTTTTCAAAAGTTTGTAAAACTTAATATTTGCAATAAAACTTTGTGTAAACTGTTGGAAATTGTCAAAAACAATATTTTCTGATCGATACCATATCGATTTTCAATAATTTTATTGGTTTTCTAATGATTTCGAACAGCATATTCAAATTTGAAATTACCGTGTTTAACGTTGAAAAACTAGCTTGAAATGCTTACTTTTGCATTGAAAATTCAATATTTTTCAAAAGTTTGTAAAACTTAATATTTGCAATAAAACTTTGTGTAAACTGTTGGAAATTGTCAAAAACAATATTTTCTGATCGATACCATATCGATTTTCAATAATTTTATTGGTTTTCTAATGATTTCGAACAGCATATTCAAATTTGAAATTACCGTGTTTAATGTTGAAAAACTAGCTTGAAATGCTTACTTTTGCATTGAAAATTCAATATTTTTCAAAAGTTTGTAAAACTTAATATTTGCAATAAAACTTTGTGTAAACTGTTGGAAATTGTCAAAAACAGTATTTTCTGATCGATACCATATCGATTTTCAATAATTTTATTGGTTTTCTAATGATTTCGAACAGCATATTCAAATTTGAAATTACCGTGTTTAACGTTGAAAAACTAGCTTGAAATGCTTACTTTTGCATTGAAAATTCAATATTTTTCAAAAGTTAGTAAAACTTAATATTTGCAATAAAACTTTGTGTAAACTGTTGGAAATTGTCAAAAACAGTATTTTCTGATCGATACCATATCGATTTTCAATAATTTTATTGGTTTTCTAATGATTTCGAACAGCATATTCAAATTTGAAATTACCGAGTTTAACGTTGAAAAACTAGCTTGAAATGCTTACTTTTGCATTGAAAATTCAATATTTTTCAAAAGTTTGTAAAACTTAATATTTGCAATAAAACTTTGTGTAAACTGTTGGAAATTGTCAAAAACAATATTTTCTGATCGATACCATATCGATTTTCAATAATTTTATTGGTTTTCTAATGATTTCGAACAGCATATTCAAATTTGAAATTACCGTGTTTAACGTTGAAAAACTAGCTTGAAATGCTTACTTTTGCATTGAAAATTCAATATTTTTCAAAAGTTTGTAAAACTTAATATTTGCAATAAAACTTTGTGTAAACTGTTGGAAATTGTCAAAAACAGTATTTTCTGATCGATGCCATATCGATTTTCAATAATTTTATTGGTTTTCTAATGATTTCGAACAGCATATTCAAATTTGAAATTACCGTGTTTAACGTTGAAAAACTAGCTTGAAATGCTTACTTTTGCATTGAAAATTCAATATTTTTTAAAAGTTTGTAAAACTTAATATTTTTAATAAAACTTTGTGTAAACTGTTGGAAATTATCAAAAACAATATTTTCTGATCGATACCATATCGATTTTCAATAATTTTATTGGTTTTCTAATGATTTCGAACAGCATATTCAAATTTGAAATTACCGTGTTTAACGTTGAAAAACTAGCTTGAAATGCTTACTTTTGCATTGAAAATTCAATATTTTTCAAAAGTTTGTAAAACTTAATATTTGCAATAAAACTTTGTGTAAACTGTTGGAAATTGTCAAAAACAGTATTTTCTGATCGATGCCATATCGATTTTCAATAATTTTATTGGTTTTCTAATGATTTCGAACAGCATATTCAAATTTGAAATTACCGTGTTTAACGTTGAAAAACTAGCTTGAAATGCTTACTTTTGCATTGAAAATTCAATATTTTTCAAAAGTTTGTGAAACTTAATATTTGCAATAAAACTTTGTGTAAACTGTTGGAAATTGTCAAAAACAATATTTTCTGATCGATACCATATCGATTTTCAATAATTTTATTGGTTTTCTAATGATTTCGAACAGCATATTCAAATTTGAAATTACCGTGTTTAACGTTGAAAAACTAGCTTGAAATGCTTACTTTTGCATTGAAAATTCAATATTTTTCAAAAGTTTGTAAAACTTAATATTTGCAATAAAACTTTGTGTAAACTGTTGGAAATTGTCAAAAACAATATTTTCTGATCGATACCATATCGATTTTCAATAATTTTGTTGGTTTTCTAATGATTTCGAACAGCATATTCAAATTTGAAATTACCGTGTTTAACGTTGAAAAACTAGCTTGAAATGCTTACTTTTGTATTGAAAATTCAATATTTTTCAAAAGTTTGTAAAACTTAATATTTGCAATAAAACTTTGTGTAAACTGTTGGAAATTGTCAAAAACAGTATTTTCTGATCGATACCATATCGATTTTCAATAATTTTATTGGTTTTCTAATGATTTCGAACAGCATATTCAAATTTGAAATTACCGAGTTTAACGTTGAAAAACTAGCTTGAAATGCTTACTTTTGCATTGAAAATTCAATATTTTTCAAAAGTTTGTAAAACTTAATATTTGCAATAAAACTTTGTGTAAACTGTTGGAAATTGTCAAAAACAATATTTTCTGATCGATACCATATCGATTTTCAATAATTTTATTGGTTTTCTAATGATTTCGAACAGCATATTCAAATTTGAAATTACCGTGTTTAACGTTGAAAAACTAGCTTGAAATGCTTACTTTTGCATTGAAAATTCAATATTTTTCAAAAGTTTGTAAAACTTAATATTTGCAATAAAACTTTGTGTAAACTGTTGGAAATTGTCAAAAACAGTATTTTCTGATCGATGCCATATCGATTTTCAATAATTTTATTGGTTTTCTAATGATTTCGAACAGCATATTCAAATTTGAAATTACCGTGTTTAACGTTGAAAAACTAGCTTGAAATGCTTACTTTTGCATTGAAAATTCAATATTTTTTAAAAGTTTGTAAAACTTAATATTTGCAATAAAACTTTGTGTAAACTGTTGGAAATTATCAAAAACAATATTTTCTGATCGATACCATATCGATTTTCAATAATTTTATTGGTTTTCTAATGATTTCGAACAGCATATTCAAATTTGAAATTACCGTGTTTAACGTTGAAAAACTAGCTTGAAATGCTTACTTTTGCATTGAAAATTCAATATTTTTCAAAAGTTTGTAAAACTTAATATTTGCAATAAAACTTTGTGTAAACTGTTGGAAATTGTCAAAAACAGTATTTTCTGATCGATGCCATATCGATTTTCAATAATTTTATTGGTTTTCTAATGATTTCGAACAGCATATTCAAATTTGAAATTACCGTGTTTAACGTTGAAAAACTAGCTTGAAATGCTTACTTTTGTATTGAAAATTCAATATTTTTCAAAAGTTTGTAAAACTTAATATTTGCAATAAAACTTTGTGTAAACTGTTGGAAATTGTCAAAAACAGTATTTTCTGATTGATACCATATCGATTTTCAATAATTTTATTGGTTTTCTAATGATTTCGAACAGCATATTCCAATTTGAAATTACCGTGTTTAACGTTGAAAAACTAGCTTGAAATGCTTAGTTTTGCATTGAAAATTCAATATTTTTCAAAAGTTTGTAAAACTTAATATTTGCAATAAAACTTTGTGTAAACTGTTGGAAATTGTCAAAAACAGTATTTTCTCATCGATACCATATCGATTTTCAATAATTTTATTGGTTTTCTAATGATTTCGAACAGCATATTCAAATTTGAAATTACCGTGTTTAACGTTGAAAAACTAGCTTGAAATGCTTACTTTTGCATTGAAAATTCAATATTTTTCAAAAGTTAGTAAAACTAAATATTTGCAATAAAACTTTGTGTAAACTGTTGGAAATTGTCAAAAACAATATTTTCTGATCGATACCATATCGATTTTCAATAATTTTATTGGTTTTCTAATGATTTCGAACAGCATATTCAAATTTGAAATTACCGTGTTTAACGTTGAAAAACTAGCTTGAAATGCTTACTTTTGCATTGAAAATTCAATATTTTTCAAAAGTTTGTAAAACTTAATATTTGCAATAAAACTTTGTGTAAACTGTTGGAAATTGTCAAAAACAGTATTTTCTGATCGATACCATATCGATTTTCAATAATTTTATTGGTTTTCTAATGATTTCGAACAGCATATTCAAATTTGAAATTACCGTGTTTAACGTTGAAAAACTAGCTTGAAATGCTTACTTTTGCATTGAAAATTCAATATTTTTCAAAAGTTAGTAAAACTTAATATTTGCAATAAAACTTTGTGTAAACTGTTGGAAATTGTCAAAAACAGTATTTTCTGATCGATACCATATCGATTTTCAATAATTTTATTGGTTTTCTAATGATTTCGAACAGCATATTCAAATTTGAAATTACCGAGTTTAACGTTGAAAAACTAGCTTGAAATGCTTACTTTTGCATTGAAAATTCAATATTTTTCAAAAGTTTGTAATACTTAATATTTGCAATAAAACTTTGTGTAAACTGTTGGAAATTGTCAAAAACAGTATTTTCTGATCGATGCCATATCGATTTTCAATAATTTTATTGGTTTTCTAATGATTTCGAACAGCATATACAAATTTGAAATTACCGTGTTTAACGTTGAAAAACTAGCTTGAAATGCTTACTTTTGCATTGAAAATTCAATATTTTTCAAAAGTTTGTAAAACTTAATATTTGCAATAAAACTTTGTGTAAACTGTTGGAAATTATCAAAAACAATATTTTCTGATCGATACCATATCGATTTTCAATAATTTTATTGGTTTTCTAATGATTTCGAACAGCATATTCAAATTTGAAATTACCGTGTTTAACGTTGAAAAATTAGCTTGAAATGCTTACTTTTGCATTGAAAATTCAATATTTTTCAAAAGTTTGTAAAACTTAATATTTGCAATAAAACTTTGTGTAAACTGTTGGAAATTATCAAAAACAGTATTTTCTGAACGATACGATATCGATTTTCAATAATTTTATTGGTTTTCTAATGATTTCGAACAGCATATTCAAATTTGAAATTACCGTGTTTAACGTTGAAAAACTAGCTTGAAATGCTTACTTTTGCATTGAAAATTCAATATTTTTCAAAAGTTTGTCAAACTTAATATTTGCAATAAAACGTTGTGTAAACTGTTGGAAATTGTCAAAAACAGTATTTTCTGATCGATACCATATCGATTTTCAATAATTTTATTGGTTTTCTAATGATTTCGAACAGCATATTCAAATTTGAAATTACCGTGTTTAACGTTGAAAAACTAGCTTGAAATGCTTACTTTTGCATTGAAAATTCAATATTTTTCAAAAGTTTGTAAAACTTAATATTTGCAATAAAACTTTGTGTAAACTGTTGGAAATTGTCAAAAACAATATTTTCTGATCGATACCATATCGATTTTCAATAATTTTATTGGTTTTCTAATGATTTCGAACAGCATATTCAAATTTGAAATTACCGTGTTTAACGTTGAAAAACTAGCTTGAAATGCTTACTTTTGCATTGAAAATTCAATATTTTTCAAAAGTTTGTGAAACTTAATATTTGCAATAAAACTTTGTGTAAACTGTTGGAAATTGTCAAAAACAATATTTTCTGATCGATACCATATCGATTTTCAATAATTTTATTGGTTTTCTAATGATTTCGAACAGCATATTCAAATTTGAAATTACCGTGTTTAACGTTGAAAAACTAGCTTGAAATGCTTACTTTTGCATTGAAAATTCAATATTTTTCAAAAGTTTGTAAAACTTAATATTTGCAATAAAACTTTGTGTAAACTGTTGGAAATTGTCAAAAACAGTATTTTCTGATTGATACCATATCGATTTTCAATAATTTTATTGGTTTTCTAATGATTTCGAACAGCATATTCCAATTTGAAATTACCGTGTTTAACGTTGAAAAACTAGCTTGAAATGCTTAGTTTTGCATTGAAAATTCAATATTTTTCAAAAGTTTGTAAAACTTAATATTTGCAATAAAACTTTGTGTAAACTGTTGGAAATTGTCAAAAACAGTATTTTCTCATCGATACCATATCGATTTTCAATAATTTTATTGGTTTTCTAATGATTTCGAACAGCATATTCAAATTTGAAATTACCGTGTTTAACGTTGAAAAACTAGCTTGAAATGCTTACTTTTGCATTGAAAATTCAATATTTTTCAAAAGTTAGTAAAACTAAATATTTGCAATAAAACTTTGTGTAAACTGTTGGAAATTGTCAAAAACAATATTTTCTGATCGATACCATATCGATTTTCAATAATTTTATTGGTTTTCTAATGATTTCGAACAGCATATTCAAATTTGAAATTACCGTGTTTAACGTTGAAAAACTAGCTTGAAATGCTTACTTTTGCATTGAAAATTCAATATTTTTCAAAAGTTTGTAAAACTTAATATTTGCAATAAAACTTTGTGTAAACTGTTGGAAATTGTCAAAAACAGTATTTTCTGATCGATACCATATCGATTTTCAATAATTTTATTGGTTTTCTAATGATTTCGAACAGCATATTCAAATTTGAAATTACCGTGTTTAACGTTGAAAAACTAGCTTGAAATGCTTACTTTTGCATTGAAAATTCAATATTTTTCAAAAGTTAGTAAAACTTAATATTTGCAATAAAACTTTGTGTAAACTGTTGGAAATTGTCAAAAACAGTATTTTCTGATCGATACGATATCGATTTTCAATAATTTTATTGGTTTTCTAATGATTTCGAACAGCATATTCAAATTTGAAATTACCGAGTTTAACGTTGAAAAACTAGCTTGAAATGCTTACTTTTGCATTGAAAATTCAATATTTTTCAAAAGTTTGTAATACTTAATATTTGCAATAAAACTTTGTGTAAACTGTTGGAAATTGTCAAAAACAGTATTTTCTGATCGATGCCATATCGATTTTCAATAATTTTATTGGTTTTCTAATGATTTCGAACAGCATATACAAATTTGAAATTACCGTGTTTAACGTTGAAAAACTAGCTTGAAATGCTTACTTTTGCATTGAAAATTCAATATTTTTCAAAAGTTTGTAAAACTTAATATTTGCAATAAAACTTTGTGTAAACTGTTGGAAATTGTCAAAAACAATATTTTCTGATCGATACCATATCGATTTTCAATAATTTTATTGGTTTTCTAATGATTTCGAACAGCATATTCAAATTTGAAATTACCGTGTTTAACGTTGAAAAACTAGCTTGAAATGCTTACTTTTGCATTGAAAATTCAATATTTTTCAAAAGTTTGTAAAACTTAATATTTGCAATAAAACTTTGTGTAAACTGTTGGAAATTGTCAAAAACAATATTTTCTGATCGATACCATATCGATTTTCAATAATTTTATTGGTTTTCTAATGATTTCGAACAGCATATTCAAATTTGAAATTACCGTGTTTAACGTTGAAAAACTAGCTTGAAATGCTTACTTTTGCATTGAAAATTCAATATTTTTCAAAAGTTTGTGAAACTTAATATTTGCAATAAAACTTTGTGTAAACTGTTGGAAATTGTCAAAAACAATATTTTCTGATCGATACCATATCGATTTTCAATAATTTTATTGGTTTTCTAATGATTTCGAACAGCATATTCAAATTTGAAATTACCGTGTTTAACGTTGAAAAACTAGCTTGAAATGCTTACTTTTGCATTGAAAATTCAATATTTTTCAAAAGTTTGTAAAACTTAATATTTGCAATAAAACTTTGTGTAAACTGTTGGAAATTGTCAAAAACAGTATTTTCTGATTGATACCATATCGATTTTCAATAATTTTATTGGTTTTCTAATGATTTCGAACAGCATATTCCAATTTGAAATTACCGTGTTTAACGTTGAAAAACTAGCTTGAAATGCTTAGTTTTGCATTGAAAATTCAATATTTTTCAAAAGTTTGTAAAACATAATATTTGCAATAAAACTTTGTGTAAACTGTTGGAAATTGTCAAAAACAGTATTTTCTCATCGATACCATATCGATTTTCAATAATTTTATTGGTTTTCTAATGATTTCGAACAGCATATTCAAATTTGATATTACCGTGTTTAACGTTGAAAAACTAGCTTGAAATGCTTACTTTTGCATTGAAAATTCAATATTTTTCAAAAGTTAGTAAAACTAAATATTTGCAATAAAACTTTGTGTAAAATGTTGGAAATTGTCAAAAACAATATTTTCTGATCGATACCATATCGATTTTCAATAATTTTATTGGTTTTCTAATGATTTCGAACAGCATATTCAAATTTGAAATTACCGTGTTTAACGTTGAAAAACTAGCTTGAAATGCTTACTTTTGCATTGAAAATTCAATATTTTTCAAAAGTTTGTAAAACTTAATATTTGCAATAAAACTTTGTGTAAACTGTTGGAAATTGTCAAAAACAATATTTTCTGATCGATACCATATCGATTTTCAATAATTTTATTGGTTTTCTAATGATTTCGAACAGCATATTCAAATTTGAAATTACCGTGTTTAACGTTGAAAAACTAGCTTGAAATGCTTACTTTTGCATTGAAAATTCAATATTTTTCAAAAGTTTGTAAAACTTAATATTTGCAATAAAACTTTGTGTAAACTGTTGGAAATTGTCAAAAACAATATTTTCTGATCGATACCATATCGATTTTCAATAATTTTATTGGTTTTCTAATGATTTCGAACAGCATATTCAAATTTGAAATTACCGTGTTTAACGTTGAAAAACTAGCTTGAAATGCTTACTTTTGCATTGAAAATTCAATATTTTTCAAAAGTTTGTGAAACTTAATATTTGCAATAAAACTTTGTGTAAACTGTTGGAAATTGTCAAAAACAATATTTTCTGATCGATACCATATCGATTTTCAATAATTTTATTGGTTTTCTAATGATTTCGAACAGCATATTCAAATTTGAAATTACCGTGTTTAACGTTGAAAAACTAGCTTGAAATGCTTACTTTTGCATTGAAAATTCAATATTTTTCAAAAGTTTGTAAAACTTAATATTTGCAATAAAACTTTGTGTAAACTGTTGGAAATTGTCAAAAACAGTATTTTCTGATTGATACCATATCGATTTTCAATAATTTTATTGGTTTTCTAATGATTTCGAACAGCATATTCCAATTTGAAATTACCGTGTTTAACGTTGAAAAACTAGCTTGAAATGCTTAGTTTTGCATTGAAAATTCAATATTTTTCAAAAGTTTGTAAAACATAATATTTGCAATAAAACTTTGTGTAAACTGTTGGAAATTGTCAAAAACAGTATTTTCTCATCGATACCATATCGATTTTCAATAATTTTATTGGTTTTCTAATGATTTCGAACAGCATATTCAAATTTGATATTACCGTGTTTAACGTTGAAAAACTAGCTTGAAATGCTTACTTTTGCATTGAAAATTCAATATTTTTCAAAAGTTAGTAAAACTAAATATTTGCAATAAAACTTTGTGTAAAATGTTGGAAATTGTCAAAAACAATATTTTCTGATCGATACAATATCGATTTTCAATAATTTTATTGGTTTTCTAATGATTTCGAACAGCATATTCAAATTTGAAATTACCGTGTTTAACGTTGAAAAACTAGCTTGAAATGCTTACTTTTGCATTGAAAATTCAATATTTTTCAAAAGTTTGTAAAACTTAATATTTGCAATAAAACTTTGTGTAAACTGTTGGAAATTGTCAAAAACAATATTTTCTGATCGATACCATATCGATTTTCAATAATTTTATTGGTTTTCTAATGATTACGAACAGCATATTCAAATTTGAAATTACCGTGTTTAACGTTGAAAAACTAGCTTGAAATGCTTACTTTTGCATTGAAAATTCAATATTTTTCAAAAGTTTGTAAAACTTAATATTTGCAATAAAACTTTGTGTAAACTGTTGGAAATTATCAAAAACAGTATTTTCTGATCGATACCATATCGATTTTCAATAATTTTATTGGTTTTCTAATGATTTCGAACAGCATATTCAAATTTGAAATTACCGTGTTTAACGTTGAAAAACTAGCTTGAAATGCTTACTTTTTGCATTGAAAATTCAATATTTTTCAAAAGTTTGTAAAACTTAATATTTGCAATAAAACGTTGTGTAAACTGTTGGAAATTGTCAAAAACAATATTTTCTGATCGATACCATATCGATTTTCAATAATTTTATTGGTTTTCTAATGATTTCGAACAGCATATTCAAATTTGAAATTACCGTGTTTAACGTTGAAAAACTAGCTTGAAATGCTTACTTTTGCATTGAAAATTCAATATTTTTCAAAAGTTTGTAAAACTTAATATTTGCAATAAAACTTTGTGTAAACTGTTGGAAATTGTCAAAAACAATATTTTCTGATCGATACCATATCGATTTTCAATAATTTTATTGGTTTTCTAATGATTTCGAACAGCATATTCAAATTTGAAATTACCGTGTTTAACGTTGAAAAACTAGCTTGAAATGCTTACTTTTGCATTGAAAATTCAATATTTTTCAAATGTTTGTAAAACTTAATATTTGCAATAAAACTTTGTGTAAACTGTTGGAAATTGCCAAAAACAGTATTTTCTGATCGATACCATATCGATTTTCAATAATTTTATTGGTTTTCTAATGATTTCGAACAGCATATTCAAATTTGAAATTACCGTGTTTAACGTTGAAAAACTAGCTTGAAATGCTTACTTTTGCATTGAAAATTCAATATTTTTCAAAAGTTAGTAAAACTTAATATTTGCAATAAAACTTTGTGTAAACTGTTGGAAATTGTCAAAAACAGTATTTTCTGATCGATACCATATCGATTTTCAATAATTTTATTGGTTTTCTAATGATTTCGAACAGCATATTCAAATTTGAAATTACCGAGTTTAACGTTGAAAAACTAGCTTGAAATGCTTACTTTTGCATTGAAAATTCAATATTTTTCAAAAGTTTGTAAAACTTAATATTTGCACTAAAACTTTGTGTAAACTGTTGGAAATTGTCAAAAACAATATTTTCTGATCGATACCATATCGATTTTCAATAATTTTATTGGTTTTCTAATGATTTCGAACAGCATATTCAAATTTGAAATTACCGTGTTTAACGTTGAAAAACTAGCTTGAAATGCTTACTTTTGCATTGAAAATTCAATATTTTTCAAAAGTTTGTAAAACTTAATATTTGCAATAAAACTTTGTGTAAACTGTTGGAAATTGTCAAAAACAGTATTTTCTGATCGATGCCATATCGATTTTCAATAATTTTATTGGTTTTCTAATGATTTCGAACAGCATATTCAAATTTGAAATTACCGTGTTTAACGTTGAAAAACTAGCTTGAAATGCTTACTTTTGCATTGAAAATTCAATATTTTTTAAAAGTTTGTAAAACTTAATATTTTTAATAAAACTTTGTGTAAACTGTTGGAAATTATCAAAAACAATATTTTCTGATCGATACCATATCGATTTTCAATAATTTTATTGGTTTTCTAATGATTTCGAACAGCATATTCAAATTTGAAATTACCGTGTTTAACGTTGAAAAACTAGCTTGAAATGCTTACTTTTGCATTGAAAATTCAATATTTTTCAAAAGTTTGTAAAACTTAATATTTGCAATAAAACTTTGTGTAAACTGTTGGAAATTGTCAAAAACAGTATTTTCTGATCGATGCCATATCGATTTTCAATAATTTTATTGGTTTTCTAATGATTTCGAACAGCATATTCAAATTTGAAATTACCGTGTTTAACGTTGAAAAACTAGCTTGAAATGCTTACTTTTGCATTGAAAATTCAATATTTTTCAAAAGTTTGTGAAACTTAATATTTGCAATAAAACTTTGTGTAAACTGTTGGAAATTGTCAAAAACAATATTTTCTGATCGATACCATATCGATTTTCAATAATTTTATTGGTTTTCTAATGATTTCGAACAGCATATTCAAATTTGAAATTACCGTGTTTAACGTTGAAAAACTAGCTTGAAATGCTTACTTTTGCATTGAAAATTCAATATTTTTCAAAAGTTTGTAAAACTTAATATTTGCAATAAAACTTTGTGTAAACTGTTGGAAATTGTCAAAAACAATATTTTCTGATCGATACCATATCGATTTTCAATAATTTTGTTGGTTTTCTAATGATTTCGAACAGCATATTCAAATTTGAAATTACCGTGTTTAACGTTGAAAAACTAGCTTGAAATGCTTACTTTTGTATTGAAAATTCAATATTTTTCAAAAGTTTGTAAAACTTAATATTTGCAATAAAACTTTGTGTAAACTGTTGGAAATTGTCAAAAACAGTATTTTCTGATTGATACCATATCGATTTTCAATAATTTTATTGGTTTTCTAATGATTTCGAACAGCATATTCCAATTTGAAATTACCGTGTTTAACGTTGAAAAACTAGCTTGAAATGCTTACTTTTGCATTGAAAATTCAATATTTTTCAAAAGTTTGTAAAACTTAATATTTGCAATAAAACTTTGTGTAAACTGTTGGAAATTGTCAAAAACAGTATTTTCTCATCGATACCATATCGATTTTCAATAATTTTATTGGTTTTCTAATGATTTCGAACAGCATATTCAAATTTGAAATTACCGTGTTTAACGTTGAAAAACTAGCTTGAAATGCTTACTTTTGCATTGAAAATTCAATATTTTTCAAAAGTTAGTAAAACTAAATATTTGCAATAAAACTTTGTGTAAACTGTTGGAAATTGTCAAAAACAATATTTTCTGATCGATACCATATCGATTTTCAATAATTTTATTGGTTTTCTAATGATTTCGAACAGCATATTCAAATTTGAAATTACCGTGTTTAACGTTGAAAAACTAGCTTGAAATGCTTACTTTTGCATTGAAAATTCAATATTTTTCAAAAGTTTGTGAAACTTAATATTTGCAATAAAACTTTGTGTAAACTGTTGGAAATTGTCAAAAACAATATTTTCTGATCGATACCATATCGATTTTCAATAATTTTATTGGTTTTCTAATGATTTCGAACAGCATATTCAAATTTGAAATTACCGTGTTTAACGTTGAAAAACTAGCTTGAAATGCTTACTTTTGCATTGAAAATTCAATATTTTTCAAAAGTTTGTAAAACTTAATATTTGCAATAAAACTTTGTGTAAACTGTTGGAAATTGTCAAAAACAATATTTTCTGATCGATACCATATCGATTTTCAATAATTTTGTTGGTTTTCTAATGATTTCGAACAGCATATTCAAATTTGAAATTACCGTGTTTAACGTTGAAAAACTAGCTTGAAATGCTTACTTTTGTATTGAAAATTCAATATTTTTCAAAAGTTTGTAAAACTTAATATTTGCAATAAAACTTTGTGTAAACTGTTGGAAATTGTCAAAAACAGTATTTTCTGATTGATACCATATCGATTTTCAATAATTTTATTGGTTTTCTAATGATTTCGAACAGCATATTCCAATTTGAAATTACCGTGTTTAACGTTGAAAAACTAGCTTGAAATGCTTAGTTTTGCATTGAAAATTCAATATTTTTCAAAAGTTTGTAAAACTTAATATTTGCAATAAAACTTTGTGTAAACTGTTGGAAATTGTCAAAAACAGTATTTTCTCATCGATACCATATCGATTTTCAATAATTTTATTGGTTTTCTAATGATTTCGAACAGCATATTCAAATTTGAAATTACCCTGTTTAACGTTGAAAAACTAGCTTGAAATGCTTACTTTTGCATTGAAAATTCAATATTTTTCAAAAGTTAGTAAAACTTAATATTTGCAATAAAACTTTGTGTAACCTGTTGGAAATTGTCAAAAACAATATTTTCTGATCGATACCATATCGATTTTCAATAATTTTATTGGTTTTCTAATGATTTCGAACAGCATATTCAAATTTGAAATTACCGAGTTTAACGTTGAAAAACTAGCTTGAAATGCTTACTTTTGCATTGAAAATTCAATATTTTTCAAAAGTTTGTAAAACTTAATATTTGCAATAAAACTTTGTGTAAACTGTTGGAAATTGTCAAAAACAGTATTTTCTGATCGATACCATATCGATTTTCAATAATTTTATTGGTTTTCTAATGATTTCGAACAGCATATTCAAATTTGAAATTACCGTGTTTAACGTTGAAAAACTAGCTTGAAATGCTTACTTTTGCATTGAAAATTCAATATTTTTCAAAAGTTTGTAAAACTTAATATTTGCAATAAAACTTTGTGTAAACTGTTGGAAATTGTCAAAAACAGTATTTTCTGATCGATACCATATCGATTTTCAATAATTTTCTTGGTTTTCTAATGATTTCGAACAGCATATTCAAATTTGAAATTACCGTGTTTAACGTTGAAAAACTAGCTTGAAATGCTTACTTTTGCATTGAAAATTCAATATTTTTCAAAAGTTTGTAAAACTTAATATTTGCAATAAAACTTTGTGTAAACTGTTGGAAATTGTCAAAAACAATATTTTCTGATCGATACCATATCGATTTTCAATAATTTTATTGGTTTTCTAATGATTTCGAACAGCATATTCAAATTTGAAATTACCGTGTTTAACGTTGAAAAATTAGCTTGAAATGCTTACTTTTGCATTGAAAATTCAATATTTTTCAAAAGTTTGTAAAACTTAATATTTGCAATAAAACTTTGTGTAAACTGTTGGAAATTATCAAAAACAGTATTTTCTGATCGATACCATATCGATTTTCAATAATTTTATTGGTTTTCTAATGATTTCGAACAGCATATTCAAATTTGAAATTACCGTGTTTAACGTTGAAAAACTAGCTTGAAATGCTTACTTTTGCATTGAAAATTCAATATTTTTCAAAAGTTTGTAAAACTTAATATTTGCAATAAAACTTTGTGTAAACTGTTGGAAATTGTCAAAAACAATATTTTCTGATCGATACCATATCGATTTTCAATAATTTTATTGGTTTTCTAATGATTTCGAACAGCATATTCAAATTTGAAATTACCGTGTTTAACGTTGAAAAACTAGCTTGAAATGCTTACTTTTGCATTGAAAATTCAATATTTTTCAAAAGTTTGTAAAACTTAATATTTGCACTAAAACTTTGTGTAAACTGTTGGAAATTGTCAAAAACAATATTTTCTGATCGATACCATATCGATTTTCAATAATTTTATTGGTTTTCTAATGATTTCGAACAGCATATTCAAATTTGAAATTACCGTGTTTAACGTTGAAAAACTAGCTTGAAATGCTTACTTTTGCATTGAAAATTCAATATTTTTCAAAAGTTTGTAAAACTTAATATTTGCAATAAAACTTTGTGTAAACTGTTGGAAATTTTCAAAAACAATATTTTCTGATCGATACCATATCGATTTTCAATAATTTTATTGGTTTTCTAATGATTTCGAACAGCATATTCAAATTTGAAATTACCGTGTTTAACGTTGAAAAACTAGCTTGAAATGCTTACTTTTGCATTGAAAATTCAATATTTTTCAAAAGTTTGTAAAACTTAATATTTGCAATAAAACTTTGTGTAAACTGTTGGAAATTGTCAAAAACAGTATTTTCTGATCGATACCATATCGATTTTCAATAATTTTATTGGTTTTCTAATGATTTCGAACAGCATATTCAAATTTGAAATTACCGTGTTTAACGTTGAAAAACTAGCTTGAAATGCTTACTTTTGCATTGAAAATTCAATATTTTTCAAAAGTTTGTAAAACTTAATATTTGCAATAAAACTTTGTGTAAACTGTTGGAAATTGTCAAAAACAATATTTTCTGATCGATACCATATCGATTTTCAATAATTTTATTGGTTTTCTAATGATTTCGAACAGCATATTCAAATTTGAAATTACCGTGTTTAACGTTGAAAAACTAGCTTGAAATGCTTACTTTTGCATTGAAAATTCAATATTTTTCAAAAGTTAGTAAAACTTAATATTTGCAATAAAACTTTGTGTAAACTGTTGGAAATTGTCAAAAACAGTATTTTCTGATCGATACCATATCGATTTTCAATAATTTTATTGGTTTTCTAATGATTTCGAACAGCATATTCAAATTTGAAATTACCGTGTTTAACGTTGAAAAACTAGCTTGAAATGCTTACTTTTGCATTGAAAATTCAATATTTTTCAAAAGTTTGTAAAACTTAATATTTGCAATAAAACTTTGTGTAAACTGTTGGAAATTGTCAAAAACAATATTTTCTGATCGATACCATATCGATTTTGAATAATTTTATTGGTTTTCTAATGATTTCGAACAGCATATTCAAATTTGAAATTACCGTGTTTAACGTTGAAAAACTAGCTTGAAATGCTTACTTTTGCATTGAAAATTCAATATTTTTCAAAAGTTTGTAAAACTTAATATTTGCAATAAAACTTTGTGTAAACTGTTGGAAATTGTCAAAAACAATATTTTCTGATCGATACCATATCGATTTTCAATAATTTTATTGGTTTTCTAATGATTTCGAACAGCATATTCAAATTTGAAATTACCGTGTTTAACGTTGAAAAACTAGCTTGAAATGCTGACGTTTGCATTGAAATTTCAATATTTTTCAAAAGTTTGTAAAACTTAATATTTGCAATAAAACTTTGTGTAAACTGTTGGAAATTGTCAAAAACAATATTTTCTGATCGATACCATATCGATTTTCAATAATTTTATTGGTTTTCTAATGATTTCGAACAGCATATTCAAATTCGAAATTATCGTGTTTAACGTTGAAAAACTAGCTTGAAATGCTTACTTTTGCATTGAAAATTCAATATTTTTCAAAAGTTAGTAAAACTTAATATTTGCAATAAAACTTTGTGTAAACTGTTGGAAATTGTCAAAAACAGTATTTTCTGATCGATACCATATCGATTTTCAATAATTTTATTGGTTTTCTAATGATTTCGAACAGCATATTCAAATTTGAAATTACCGTGTTTAACGTTGAAAAACTAGCTTGAAATGCTGACGTTTGCATTGAAATTTCAATATTTTTCAAAAGTTTGTAAAACTTAATATTTGCAATAAAACTTTGTGTAAACTGTTGGAAATTGTCAAAAACAATATTTTCTGATCGATACCATATCGATTTTCAATAATTTTATTGGTTTTCTAATGATTTCGAACAGCATATTCAAATTCGAAATTATCGTGTTTAACGTTGAAAAACTAGCTTGAAATGCTTACTTTTGCATTGAAAATTCAATATTTTTCAAAAGTTTGTAAAATTTAATATTTGCAATAAAACTTTGTGTAAACTGTTGGAAATTGTCAAAAACAATATTTTCTGATCGATACCATATCGATTTTCAATAATTTTATTGGTTTTCTAATGATTTCGAACAGCATATTCAAATTTGAAATTACCGTTGTTTAACGTTGAAAAACTAGCTTGAAATGCTTACTTTTGCATTGAAAATTCAATATTTTTCAAAAGTTTGTAAAACTAAATATTTGCAATAAAACTTTGTGTAAACTGTTGGAAATTGTCAAAAACAATATTTTCTGATCGATACCATATCGATTTTCAATAATTTTATTGGTTTTCTAATGATTTCGAACAGCATATTCAAATTTGAAATTACCGTGTTTAACGTTGAAAAACTAGCTTGAAATGCTTGCTTTTGCATTGAAAATTCAATATTTTTCAAAAGTTTGTAAAACTTAATATTTGCAATAAAACTTTGTGTAAACTGTTGGAAATTGTCAAAAACAATATTTTCTGATCGATACCATATCGATTTTCAATAATTTTATTGGTTTTCTAATGATTTCGAACAGCATATTCAAATTTGAAATTACCGTGTTTAACGTTGAAAAACTAGCTTGAAATGCTTACTTTTGCATTGAAAATTCAATATTTTTCAAAAGTTAGTAAAAATTAATATTTGCAATAAAACTTTGTGTAAACTGTTGGAAATTGTCAAAAACAGTATTTTCTGATCGATACCATATCGATTTTCAATAATTTTATTGGTTTTCTAATGATTTCGAACAGCATATTCAAATTTGAAATTACCGTGTTTAACGTTGAAAAACTAGCTTGAAATGCTTACTTTTGCATTGAAAATTCAATATTTTTCAAAAGTTTGTAAAACTTAATATTTGCAATAAAACTTTGTGTAAACTGTTGGAAATTGTCAAAAACAATATTTTCTGATCGATACCATATCGATTTTCAATAATTTTATTGGTTTTCTAATGATTTCGAACAGCATATTCAAATTTGAAATTACCGTGTTTAACGTTGAAAAACTAGCTTGAAATGCTTACTTTTGCATTGAAAATTCAATATTTTTCAAAAGTTAGTAAAAATTAATATTTGCAATAAAACTTTGTGTAAACTGTTGGAAATTGTCAAAAACAGTATTTTCTGATCGATACCATATCGATTTTCAATAATTTTATTGGTTTTCTAATGATTTCGAACAGCATATTCAAATTTGAAATTACCGTGTTTAACGTTGAAAAACTAGCTTGAAATGCTTACTTTTGCATTGAAAATTCAATATTTTTCAAAAGTTTGTAAAACTTAATATTTGCAATAAAACTTTGTGTAAACTGTTGGAAATTGTCAAAAACAATATTTTCTGATCGATACCATATCGATTTTCAATAATTTTATTGGTTTTCTAATGATTTCGAACAGCATATTCAAATTTGAAATTACCGTGTTTAACGTTGAAAAATTAGCTTGAAATGCTTACTTTTGCATTGAAAATTCAATATTTTTCAAAAGTTTGTAAAACTTAATATTTGCAATAAAACTTTGTGTAAACTGTTGGAAAATTATCAAAAACAGTATTTTCTGATCGATACCATATCGATTTTCAATAATTTTATTGGTTTTCTAATGATTTCGAACAGCATATTCAAATTTGAAATTACCGTGTTTAACGTTGAAAAACTAGCTTGAAATGCTTACTTTTGCATTGAAAATTCAATATTTTTCAAAAGTTTGTAAAACTTAATATTTGCAATAAAACTTTGTGTAAACTGTTGGAAATTGTCAAAAACAATATTTTCTGATCGATACCATATCGATTTTCAATAATTTTATTGGTTTTCTAATGATTTCGAACAGCATATTCAAATTTGAAATTACCGTGTTTAACGTTGAAAAACTAGCTTGAAATGCTTACTTTTGCATTGAAAATTCAATATTTTTCAAAAGTTTGTAAAACTTAATATTTGCAATAAAACTTTGTGTAAACTGTTGGAAATTGTCAAAAACAGTATTTTCTGATTGATACCATATCGATTTTCAATAATTTTATTGGTTTTCTAATGATTTCGAACAGCATATTCCAATTTGAAATTACCGTGTTTAACGTTGAAAAACTAGCTTGAAATGCTTAGTTTTGCATTGAAAATTCAATATTTTTCAAAAGTTTGTAAAACTTAATATTTGCAATAAAACTTTGTGTAAACTGTTGGAAATTGTCAAAAACAGTATTTTCTCATCGATACCATATCGATTTTCAATAATTTTATTGGTTTTCTAATGATTTCGAACAGCATATTCAAATTTGAAATTACCCTGTTTAACGTTGAAAAACTAGCTTGAAATGCTTACTTTTGCATTGAAAATTCAATATTTTTCAAAAGTTAGTAAAACTTAATATTTGCAATAAAACTTTGTGTAACCTGTTGGAAATTGTCAAAAACAATATTTTCTGATCGATACCATATCGATTTTCAATAATTTTATTGGTTTTCTAATGATTTCGAACAGCATATTCAAATTTGAAATTACCGAGTTTAACGTTGAAAAACTAGCTTGAAATGCTTACTTTTGCATTGAAAATTCAATATTTTTCAAAAGTTTGTAAAACTTAATATTTGCAATAAAACTTTGTGTAAACTGTTGGAAATTGTCAAAAACAGTATTTTCTGATCGATACCATATCGATTTTCAATAATTTTATTGGTTTTCTAATGATTTCGAACAGCATATTCAAATTTGAAATTACCGTGTTTAACGTTGAAAAACTAGCTTGAAATGCTTACTTTTGCATTGAAAATTCAATATTTTTCAAAAGTTTGTAAAACTTAATATTTGCAATAAAACTTTGTGTAAACTGTTGGAAATTGTCAAAAACAGTATTTTCTGATCGATACCATATCGATTTTCAATAATTTTATTGGTTTTCTAATGATTTCGAACAGCATATTCAAATTTGAAATTACCGTGTTTAACGTTGAAAAACTAGCTTGAAATGCTTACTTTTGCATTGAAAATTCAATATTTTTCAAAAGTTTGTAAAACTTAATATTTGCAATAAAACTTTGTGTAAACTGTTGGAAATTGTCAAAAACAATATTTTCTGATCGATACCATATCGATTTTCAATAATTTTATTGGTTTTCTAATGATTTCGAACAGCATATTCAAATTTGAAATTACCGTGTTTAACGTTGAAAAATTAGCTTGAAATGCTTACTTTTGCATTGAAAATTCAATATTTTTCAAAAGTTTGTAAAACTTAATATTTGCAATAAAACTTTGTGTAAACTGTTGGAAATTATCAAAAACAGTATTTTCTGATCGATACCATATCGATTTTCAATAATTTTATTGGTTTTCTAATGATTTCGAACAGCATATTCAAATTTGAAATTACCGTGTTTAACGTTGAAAAACTAGCTTGAAATGCTTACTTTTGCATTGAAAATTCAATATTTTTCAAAAGTTTGTAAAACTTAATATTTGCAATAAAACTTTGTGTAAACTGTTGGAAATTGTCAAAAACAATATTTTCTGATCGATACCATATCGATTTTCAATAATTTTATTGGTTTTCTAATGATTTCGAACAGCATATTCAAATTTGAAATTACCGTGTTTAACGTTGAAAAACTAGCTTGAAATGCTTACTTTTGCATTGAAAATTCAATATTTTTCAAAAGTTTGTAAAACTTAATATTTGCACTAAAACTTTGTGTAAACTGTTGGAAATTGTCAAAAACAATATTTTCTGATCGATACCATATCGATTTTCAATAATTTTATTGGTTTTCTAATGATTTCGAACAGCATATTCAAATTTGAAATTACCGTGTTTAACGTTGAAAAACTAGCTTGAAATGCTTACTTTTGCATTGAAAATTCAATATTTTTCAAAAGTTTGTAAAACTTAATATTTGCAATAAAACTTTGTGTAAACTGTTGGAAATTTTCAAAAACAATATTTTCTGATCGATACCATATCGATTTTCAATAATTTTATTGGTTTTCTAATGATTTCGAACAGCATATTCAAATTTGAAATTACCGTGTTTAACGTTGAAAAACTAGCTTGAAATGCTTACTTTTGCATTGAAAATTCAATATTTTTCAAAAGTTTGTAAAACTTAATATTTGCAATAAAACTTTGTGTAAACTGTTGGAAATTGTCAAAAACAGTATTTTCTGATCGATACCATATCGATTTTCAATAATTTTATTGGTTTTCTAATGATTTCGAACAGCATATTCAAATTTGAAATAACCGTGTTTAACGTTGAAAAACTAGCTTGAAATGCTTACTTTTGCATTGAAAATTCAATATTTTTCAAAAGTTAGTAAAACTTAATATTTGCAATAAAACTTTGTGTAAACTGTTGGAAATTGTCAAAAACAGTATTTTCTGATCGATACCATATCGATTTTCAATAATTTTATTGGTTTTCTAATGATTTCGAACAGCATATTCAAATTTGAAATTACCGTGTTTAACGTTGAAAAACTAGCTTGAAATGCTTACTTTTGCATTGAAAATTCAATATTTTTCAAAAGTTTGTAAAACTTAATATTTGCAATAAAACTTTGTGTAAACTGTTGGAAATTGTCAAAAACAATATTTTCTGATCGATACCATATCGATTTTGAATAATTTTATTGGTTTTCTAATGATTTCGAACAGCATATTCAAATTTGAAATTACCGTGTTTAACGTTGAAAAACTAGCTTGAAATGCTTACTTTTGCATTGAAAATTCAATATTTTTCAAAAGTTTGTAAAACTTAATATTTGCAATAAAACTTTGTGTAAACTGTTGGAAATTGTCAAAAACAATATTTTCTGATCGATACCATATCGATTTTCAATAATTTTATTGGTTTTCTAATGATTTCGAACAGCATATTCAAATTTGAAATTACCGTGTTTAACGTTGAAAAACTAGCTTGAAATGCTGACGTTTGCATTGAAATTTCAATATTTTTCAAAAGTTTGTAAAACTTAATATTTGCAATAAAACTTTGTGTAAACTGTTGGAAATTGTCAAAAACAATATTTTCTGATCGATACCATATCGATTTTCAATAATTTTATTGGTTTTCTAATGATTTCGAACAGCATATTCAAATTCGAAATTATCGTGTTTAACGTTGAAAAACTAGCTTGAAATGCTTACTTTTGCATTGAAAATTCAATATTTTTCAAAAGTTAGTAAAACTTAATATTTGCAATAAAACTTTGTGTAAACTGTTGGAAATTGTCAAAAACAGTATTTTCTGATCGATACCATATCGATTTTCAATAATTTTATTGGTTTTCTAATGATTTCGAACAGCATATTCAAATTTGAAATTACCGTGTTTAACGTTGAAAAACTAGCTTGAAATGCTGACGTTTGCATTGAAATTTCAATATTTTTCAAAAGTTTGTAAAACTTAATATTTGCAATAAAACTTTGTGTAAACTGTTGGAAATTGTCAAAAACAATATTTTCTGATCGATACCATATCGATTTTCAATAATTTTATTGGTTTTCTAATGATTTCGAACAGCATATTCAAATTCGAAATTATCGTGTTTAACGTTGAAAAACTAGCTTGAAATGCTTACTTTTGCATTGAAAATTCAATATTTTTCAAAAGTTTGTAAAATTTAATATTTGCAATAAAACTTTGTGTAAACTGTTGGAAATTGTCAAAAACAATATTTTCTGATCGATACCATATCGATTTTCAATAATTTTATTGGTTTTCTAATGATTTCGAACAGCATATTCAAATTTGAAATTACCGTTGTTTAACGTTGAAAAACTAGCTTGAAATGCTTACTTTTGCATTGAAAATTCAATATTTTTCAAAAGTTTGTAAAACTAAATATTTGCAATAAAACTTTGTGTAAACTGTTGGAAATTGTCAAAAACAATATTTTCTGATCGATACCATATCGATTTTCAATAATTTTATTGGTTTTCTAATGATTTCGAACAGCATATTCAAATTTGAAATTACCGTGTTTAACGTTGAAAAACTAGCTTGAAATGCTTGCTTTTGCATTGAAAATTCAATATTTTTCAAAAGTTTGTAAAACTTAATATTTGCAATAAAACTTTGTGTAAACTGTTGGAAATTGTCAAAAACAATATTTTCTGATCGATACCATATCGATTTTCAATAATTTTATTGGTTTTCTAATGATTTCGAACAGCATATTCAAATTTGAAATTACCGTGTTTAACGTTGAAAAACTAGCTTGAAATGCTTACTTTTGCATTGAAAATTCAATATTTTTCAAAAGTTAGTAAAAATTAATATTTGCAATAAAACTTTGTGTAAACTGTTGGAAATTGTCAAAAACAGTATTTTCTGATCGATACCATATCGATTTTCAATAATTTTATTGGTTTTCTAATGATTTCGAACAGCATATTCAAATTTGAAATTACCGTGTTTAACGTTGAAAAACTAGCTTGAAATGCTTACTTTTGCATTGAAAATTCAATATTTTTCAAAAGTTTGTAAAACTTAATATTTGCAATAAAACTTTGTGTAAACTGTTGGAAATTGTCAAAAACAATATTTTCTGATCGATACCATATCGATTTTCAATAATTTTATTGGTTTTCTAATGATTTCGAACAGCATATTCAAATTTGAAATTACCGTGTTTAACGTTGAAAAATTAGCTTGAAATGCTTACTTTTGCATTGAAAATTCAATATTTTTCAAAAGTTTGTAAAACTTAATATTTGCAATAAAACTTTGTGTAAACTGTTGGAAAATTATCAAAAACAGTATTTTCTGATCGATACCATATCGATTTTCAATAATTTTATTGGTTTTCTAATGATTTCGAACAGCATATTCAAATTTGAAATTACCGTGTTTAACGTTGAAAAACTAGCTTGAAATGCTTACTTTTGCATTGAAAATTCAATATTTTTCAAAAGTTTGTAAAACTTAATATTTGCAATAAAACTTTGTGTAAACTGTTGGAAATTGTCAAAAACAATATTTTCTGATCGATACCATATCGATTTTCAATAATTTTATTGGTTTTCTAATGATTTCGAACAGCATATTCAAATTTGAAATTACCGTGTTTAACGTTGAAAAACTAGCTTGAAATGCTTACTTTTGCATTGAAAATTCAATATTTTTCAAAAGTTTGTAAAACTTAATATTTGCAATAAAACTTTGTGTAAACTGTTGGAAATTGTCAAAAACAATATTTTCTGATCGATACCATATCGATTTTCAATAATTTTATTGGTTTTCTAATGATTTCGAACAGCATATTCAAATTTGAAATTACCGTGTTTAACGTTGAAAAACTAGCTTGAAATGCTTACTTTTGCATTGAAAATTCAATATTTTTCAAAAGTTTGTAAAACTTAATATTTGCAATAAAACTTTATGTAAACTGTTGGAAATTGTCAAAAACAATATTTTCTGATCGATACCATATCGATTTTCAATAATTTTATTGGTTTTCTAATGATTTCGAACAGCATATTCAAATTTGAAATTACCGTGTTTAACGTTGAAAAACTAGCTTGAAATGCTGACGTTTGCATTGAAATTTCAATATTTTTCAAAAGTTTGTAAAACTTAATATTTGCAATAAAACTTTGTATAAACTGTTGGAAATTGTCAAAAACAATATTTTCTGATCGATACCATATCGATTTTCAATAATTTTATTGGTTTTCTAATGATTTCGAACAGCATATTCAAATTCGAAATTATCGTGTTTAACGTTGAAAAACTAGCTTGAAATGCTTACTTTTGCATTGAAAATTCAATATTTTTCAAAAGTTTGTAAAATTTAATATTTGCAATAAAACTTTGTGTAAACTGTTGGAAATTGTCAAAAACAATATTTTCTGATCGATACCATATCGATTTTCAATAATTTTATTGGTTTTCTCATGATTTCGAACAGCATAATCAAATTTGAAATTACCGTGTTTAACGTTGAAAAACTAGCTTGAAATGCTTACTTTTGCATTGAAAATTCAATATTTTTCAAAAGTTTGTAAAACTTAATATTTGCAATAAAACTTTGTGTAAACTGTTGGAAATTGTCAAAAACAGTATTTTCTGATCGATACCATATCGATTTTCAATAATTTTATTGGTTTTCTAATGATTTCGAACAGCATATTCAAATTTGAAATTACCGTGTTTAACGTTGAAAAACTAGCTTGAAATGCTTACTTTTGCATTGAAAATTCAATATTTTTCAAAAGTTTGTAAAACTTAATATTTGCAATAAAACTTTGTGTAAACTGTTGGAAATTGTCAAAAACAATATTTTCTGATCGATACCATATCGATTTTCAATAATTTTATTGGTTTTCTAATGATTTCGAACAGCATATTCAAATTTGAAATTACCGTGTTTAACGTTGAAAAATTAGCTTGAAATGCTTACTTTTGCATTGAAAATTCAATATTTTTCAAAAGTTTGTAAAACTTAATATTTGCAATAAAACTTTGTGTAAACTGTTGGAAAATTATCAAAAACAGTATTTTCTGATCGATACCATATCGATTTTCAATAATTTTATTGGTTTTCTAATGATTTCGAACAGCATATTCAAATTTGAAATTACCGTGTTTAACGTTGAAAAACTAGCTTGAAATGCTTACTTTTGCATTGAAAATTCAATATTTTTCAAAAGTTTGTAAAACTTAATATTTGCAATAAAACTTTGTGTAAACTGTTGGAAATTGTCAAAAACAATATTTTCTGATCGATACCATATCGATTTTCAATAATTTTATTGGTTTTCTAATGATTTCGAACAGCATATTCAAATTTGAAATTACCGTGTTTAACGTTGAAAAACTAGCTTGAAATGCTTACTTTTGCATTGAAAATTCAATATTTTTCAAAAGTTTGTAAAACTTAATATTTGCAATAAAACTTTGTGTAAACTGTTGGAAATTGTCAAAAACAATATTTTCTGATCGATACCATATCGATTTTCAATAATTTTATTGGTTTTCTAATGATTTCGAACAGCATATTCAAATTTGAAATTACCGTGTTTAACGTTGAAAAACTAGCTTGAAATGCTTACTTTTGCATTGAAAATTCAATATTTTTCAAAAGTTTGTAAAACTTAATATTTGCAATAAAACTTTATGTAAACTGTTGGAAATTGTCAAAAACAATATTTTCTGATCGATACCATATCGATTTTCAATAATTTTATTGGTTTTCTAATGATTTCGAACAGCATATTCAAATTTGAAATTACCGTGTTTAACGTTGAAAAACTAGCTTGAAATGCTGACGTTTGCATTGAAATTTCAATATTTTTCAAAAGTTTGTAAAACTTAATATTTGCAATAAAACTTTGTATAAACTGTTGGAAATTGTCAAAAACAATATTTTCTGATCGATACCATATCGATTTTCAATAATTTTATTGGTTTTCTAATGATTTCGAACAGCATATTCAAATTCGAAATTATCGTGTTTAACGTTGAAAAACTAGCTTGAAATGCTTACTTTTGCATTGAAAATTCAATATTTTTCAAAAGTTTGTAAAATTTAATATTTGCAATAAAACTTTGTGTAAACTGTTGGAAATTGTCAAAAACAATATTTTCTGATCGATACCATATCGATTTTCAATAATTTTATTGGTTTTCTCATGATTTCGAACAGCATATTCAAATTTGAAATTACCGTGTTTAACGTTGAAAAACTAGCTTGAAATGCTTACTTTTGCATTGAAAATTCAATATTTTTCAAAAGTTTGTAAAACTTAATATTTGCAATAAAACTTTGTGTAAACTGTTGGAAATTGTCAAAAACAATATTTTCTGATCGATACCATATCGATTTTCAATAATTTTATTGGTTTTCTAATGATTTCGAACAGCATATTCAAATTTGAAATTACCGTGTTTAACGTTGAAAAACTAGCTTGAAATGCTTACTTTTGCATTGAAAATTCAATATTTTTCAAAAGTTTGTAAAACTTAATATTTGCAATAAAACTTTGTGTAAACTGTTGGAAATTGTCAAAAACAGTATTTTCTGATCGATACCATATCGATTTTCAATAATTTTATTGGTTTTCTAATGATTTCGAACAGCATATTCAAATTTGAAATTACCGTGTTTAACGTTGAAAAACTAGCTTGAAATGCTTACTTTTGCATTGAAAATTCAATATTTTTCAAAAGTTAGTAAAACTTAATATTTGCAATAAAACTTTGTGTAAACTGTTGGAAATTGTCAAAAACAGTATTTTCTGATCGATACCATATCGATTTTCAATAATTTTATTGGTTTTCTAATGATTTCGAACAGCATATTCAAATTTGAAATTACCGTGTTTAACGTTGAAAAACTAGCTTGAAATGCTTACTTTTGCATTGAAAATTCAATATTTTTCAAAAGTTTGTAAAACTTAATATTTGCAATAAAACTTTGTGTAAACTGTTGGAAATTGTCAAAAACAATATTTTCTGATCGATACCATATCGATTTTCAATAATTTTATTGGTTTTCTAATGATTTCGAACAGCATATTCAAATTTGAAATTACCGTGTTTAACGTTGAAAAACTAGCTTGAAATGCTTACTTTTGCATTGAAAATTCAATATTTTTCAAAAGTTTGTAAAACTTAATATTTGCAATAAAACTTTGTGTAAACTGTTGGAAATTGTCAAAAACAATATTTTCTGATCGATACCATATCGATTTTTAATAATTTTATTGGTTTTCTAATGATTTCGAACAGCATATTCAAATTTGAAATTACCGTGTTTAACGTTGAAAAACTAGCTTGAAATGCTGACGTTTGCATTGAAATTTCAATATTTTTCAAAAGTTTGTAAAACTTAATATTTGCAATAAAACTTTGTGTAAACTGTTGGAAATTGTCAAAAACAATATTTTCTGATCGATACCATATCGATTTTCAATAATTTTATTGGTTTTCTAATGATTTCGAACAGCATATTCAAATTCGAAATTATCGTGTTTAACGTTGAAAAACTAGCTTGAAATGCTTACTTTTGCATTGAAAATTCAATATTTTTCAAAAGTTTGTAAAATTTAATATTTGCAATAAAACTTTGTGTAAACTGTTGGAAATTGTCAAAAACAATATTTTCTGATCGATACCATATCGATTTTCAATAATTTTATTGGTTTTCTAATGATTTCGAACAGCATATTCAAATTTGAAATTACCGTGTTTAACGTTGAAAAACTAGCTTGAAATGCTTACTTTTGCATTGAAAATTCAATATTTTTCAAAAGTTTGTAAAACTAAATATTTGCAATAAAACTTTGTGTAAACTGTTGGAAATTGTCAAAAACAATATTTTCTGATCGATACCATATCGATTTTCAATAATTTTATTGGTTTTCTAATGATTTCGAACAGCATATTCAAATTTGAAATTACCGTGTTTAACGTTGAAAAACTAGCTTGAAATGCTTGCTTTTGCATTGAAAATTCAATATTTTTCAAAAGTTTGTAAAACTTAATATTTGCAATAAAACTTTGTGTAAACTGTTGGAAATTGTCAAAAACAATATTTTCTGATCGATACCATATCGATTTTCAATAATTTTATTCGTTTTCTAATGATTTCGAACAGCATATTCAAATTTGAAATTACCGTGTTTAACGTTGAAAAACTAGCTTGAAATGCTTGCTTTTGCATTGAAAATTCAATATTTTTCAAAAGTTTGTAAAACTTAATATTTGCAATAAAACTTTGTGTAAACTGTTGGAAATTGTCAAAAACAATATTTTCTGATCGATACCATATCGATTTTCAATAATTTTATTCGTTTTCTAATGATTTCGAACAGCATATTCAAATTTGAAATTACCGTGTTTAACGTTGAAAAACTAGCTTGAAATGCTTACTTTTGCATTGAAAATTCAATATTTTTCAAAAGTTAGTAAAACTTAATATTTGGAATAAAACTTTGTGTAAACTGTTGGAAATTGTCAAAAACAGTATTTTCTGATCGATACCATATCGATTTTCAATAATTTTATTGGTTTTCTAATGATTTCGAACAGCATATTCAAATTTGAAATTACCGTGTTTAACGTTGAAAAACTAGCTTGAAATGCATACTTTTGCATTGAAAATTCAATATTTTTCAAAAGTTTGTAAAACTTAATATTTGCAATAAAACTTTGTGTAAACTGTTGGAAATTGTCAAAAACAGTATTTTCTGATCGATACCATATCGATTTTCAATAATTTTATTGGTTTTCTAATGATTTCGAACAGCATATTCAAATTTGAAATTACCGTGTTTAACGTTGAAAAACTAGCTTGAAATGCTGACGTTTGCATTGAAAATTCAATATTTTTCAAAAGTTTGTAAAACTTAATATTTGCAATAAAACTTTGTGTAAACTGTTGGAAATTGTCAAAAACAATATTTTCTGATCGATACCATATCGATTTTCAATAATTTTATTGGTTTTCTAATGATTTCGAACAGCATATTCAAATTCGAAATTATCGTGTTTAACGTTGAAAAACTAGCTTGAAATGCTTACTTTTGCATTGAAAATTCAATATTTTTCAAAAGTTTGTAAAATTTAATATTTGCAATAAAACTTTGTGTAAACTGTTGGAAATTGTCAAAAACAATATTTTCTGATCGATACCATATCGATTTTCAATAATTTTATTGGTTTTCTCATGATTTCGAACAGCATATTCAAATTTGAAATTACCGTGTTTAACGTTGAAAAACTAGCTTGAAATGCTTACTTTTGCATTGAAAATTCAATATTTTTCAAAAGTTTGTAAAACTTAATATTTGCAATAAAACTTTGTGTAAACTATTGGAAATTGTCAAAAACAATATTTTCTGATCGATACCATATCGATTTTCAATAATTTTATTGGTTTTCTAATGATTTCGAACAGCATATTCAAATTTGAAATTACCGTGTTTAACGTTGAAAAACTAGCTTGAAATGCATACTTTTGCATTGAAAATTCAATATTTTTCAAAAGTTTGTAAAACTTAATATTTGCAATAAAACTTTGTGTAAACTGTTGGAAATTGTCAAAAACAGTATTTTCTGATCGATACCATATCGATTTTCAATAATTTTATTGGTTTTCTAATGATTTCGAACAGCATATTCAAATTTGAAATTACCGTGTTTAACGTTGAAAAACTAGCTTGAAATGCTGACGTTTGCATTGAAAATTCAATATTTTTCAAAAGTTTGTAAAACTTAATATTTGCAATAAAACTTTGTGTAAACTGTTGGAAATTGTCAAAAACAATATTTTCTGATCGATACCATATCGATTTTCAATAATTTTATTGGTTTTCTAATGATTTCGAACAGCATATTCAAATTCGAAATTATCGTGTTTAACGTTGAAAAACTAGCTTGAAATGCTTACTTTTGCATTGAAAATTCAATATTTTTCAAAAGTTTGTAAAATTTAATATTTGCAATAAAACTTTGTGTAAACTGTTGGAAATTGTCAAAAACAATATTTTCTGATCGATACCATATCGATTTTCAATAATTTTATTGGTTTTCTCATGATTTCGAACAGCATATTCAAATTTGAAATTACCGTGTTTAACGTTGAAAAACTAGCTTGAAATGCTTACTTTTGCATTGAAAATTCAATATTTTTCAAAAGTTTGTAAAACTTAATATTTGCAATAAAACTTTGTGTAAACTATTGGAAATTGTCAAAAACAATATTTTCTGATCGATACCATATCGATTTTCAATAATTTTATTGGTTTTCTAATGATTTCGAACAGCATATTCAAATTTGAAATTACCGTGTTTAACGTTGAAAAACTAGCTTGAAATGCTTACTTTTGCATTGAAAATTCAATATTTTTCAAAAGTTTGTAAAACTTAATATTTGCAATAAAACTTTGTGTAAACTGTTGGAAATTGTCAAAAACAATATTTTCTGATCGATACCATATCGATTTTCAATAATTTTATTGGTTTTCTAATGATTTCGAACAGCATATTCAAATTCGAAATTATCGTGTTTAACGTTGAAAAACTAGCTTGAAATGCTTACTTTTGCATTGAAAATTCAATATTTTTCAAAAGTTTGTAAAATTTAATATTTGCAATAAAACTTTGTGTAAACTGTTGGAAATTGTCAAAAACAATATTTTCTGATCGATACCATATCGATTTTCAATAATTTTATTGGTTTTCTCATGATTTCGAACAGCATATTCAAATTTGAAATTACCGTGTTTAACGTTGAAAAACTAGCTTGAAATGCTTACTTTTGCATTGAAAATTCAATATTTTTCAAAAGTTTGTAAAACTTAATATTTGCAATAAAACTTTGTGTAAACTATTGGAAATTGTCAAAAACAATATTTTCTGATCGATACCATATCGATTTTCAATAATTTTATTGGTTTTCTAATGATTTCGAACAGCATATTCAAATTTGAAATTACCGTGTTTAACGTTGAAAAACTAGCTTGAAATGCATACTTTTGCATTGAAAATTCAATATTTTTCAAAAGTTTGTAAAACTTAATATTTGCAATAAAACTTTGTGTAAACTGTTGGAAATTGTCAAAAACAGTATTTTCTGATCGATACCATATCGATTTTCAATAATTTTATTGGTTTTCTAATGATTTCGAACAGCATATTCAAATTTGAAATTACCGTGTTTAACGTTGAAAAACTAGCTTGAAATGCTGACGTTTGCATTGAAAATTCAATATTTTTCAAAAGTTTGTAAAACTTAATATTTGCAATAAAACTTTGTGTAAACTGTTGGAAATTGTCAAAAACAATATTTTCTGATCGATACCATATCGATTTTCAATAATTTTATTGGTTTTCTAATGATTTCGAACAGCATATTCAAATTTGAAATTACCGTGTTTAACGTTGAAAAACTAGCTTGAAATGCTGACGTTTGCATTGAAAATTCAATATTTTTCAAAAGTTTGTAAAACTTAATATTTGCAATAAAACTTTGTGTAAACTGTTGGAAATTGTCAAAAACAATATTTTCTGATCGATACCATATCGATTTTCAATAATTTTATTGGTTTTCTAATGATTTCGAACAGCATATTCAAATTCGAAATTATCGTGTTTAACGTTGAAAAACTAGCTTGAAATGCTTACTTTTGCATTGAAAATTCAATATTTTTCAAAAGTTTGTAAAATTTAATATTTGCAATAAAACTTTGTGTAAACTGTTGGAAATTGTCAAAAACAATATTTTCTGATCGATACCATATCGATTTTCAATAATTTTATTGGTTTTCTCATGATTTCGAACAGCATATTCAAATTTGAAATTATCGTGTTTAACGTTGAAAAACTAGCTTGAAATGCTTACTTTTGCATTGAAAATTCAATATTTTTCAAAAGTTTGTAAAACTTAATATTTGCAATAAAACTTTGTGTAAACTATTGGAAATTGTCAAAAACAATATTTTCTGATCGATACCATATCGATTTTCAATAATTTTATTGGTTTTCTAATGATTTCGAACAGCATATTCAAATTTGAAATTACCGTGTTTAAAGTTGAAAAACTAGCTTGAAATGCTTACTTTTGCATTGAAAATTCAATATTTTTCAAAAGTTTGTAAAACTTAATATTTGCAATAAAACTTTGTGTAAACTGTTGGAAATTGTCAAAAACAATATTTTCTGATCGATACCATATCGATTTTCAATAATTTTATTGGTTTTCTAATGATTTCGAACAGCATATTCAAATTTGAAATTACCGTGTTTAACGTTGAAAAACTAGCTTGAAATGCTTACTTTTGCATTGAAAATTCAATATTTTTCAAAAGTTTGTAAAACTTAATATTTGCAATAAAACTTTGTGTAAACTGTTGGAAATTATCAAAAACAATATTTTCTGATCGATACCATATCGATTTTCAATAATTTTATTGGTTTTCTAATGATTTCGAACAGCATATTCAAATTTGAAATTACCGTGTTTAACGTTGAAAAACTAGCTTGAAATGCTTACTTTTGCATTGAAAATTCAATATTTTTCAAAAGTTTGTAAAACTTAATATTTGCAATAAAACTTTGTGTAAACTGTTGGAAATTGTCAAAAACAATATTTTCTGATCGATACCATATCGATTTTCAATAATTTTATTGGTTTTCTTATGATTTCAAACAGCATATTCAAATTTGAAATTACCGTGTTTAACGTTGAAAAACTAGCTTGAAATGCTTACTTTTGCATTGAAAATTCAATATTTTTCAAAAGTTTGTAAAACTAAATATTTGCAATAAAACTTTGTGTAAACTGTTGGAAATTGTCAAAAACAATATTTTCTGATCGATACCATATCGATTTTCAATAATTTTATTGGTTTTCTAATGATTTCGAACAGCATATTCAAATTTGAAATTACCGTGTTTAACGTTGAAAAACTAGCTTGAAATGCTTACTTTTGCATTGAAAATTCAATATTTTTCAAAAGTTTGTAAAACTTAATATTTGCAATAAAACTTTGTGTAAACTGTTGGAAATTGTCAAGAACTATATTTTCTGATCGATACCATATCGATTTTCAATAATTTTATTGGTTTTCTAATGATTTCGAAGAGCATATTCAAATTTGAAATTACCGTGTTTAACGTTGAAAAACTAGCTTGAAATGCTTACTTTTGCATTGAAAATTCAATATTTTTCAAAAGTTAGTAAAACTAAATATTTGCAATAAAACTTTGTGTAAACTGTTAGAAATTGTCAAAAACAATATTTTCTGATCGATAACATATCGATTTTCAATAATTTTATTGGTTTTCTAATGATTTCGAACAGCATATTCAAATTTGAATTTACCGTGTTTAACGTTGAAAAACTAGCTTGAAATGCTTACTTTTGCATTGAAAATTCAATATTTTTCAAAAGTTTGTAAAACTTAATATTTGCAATAAAACTTTGTGTAAACTGTTGGAAATTGTCAAAAACATTATTTTCTGATCGATACCATATCGATTTTCAATAATTTTATTGGTTTTCTAATGATTTCGAACAGCATATTCAAATTTGAAATTACCGTGTTTAACGTTGAAAAACTAGCTTGAAATGCTTACTTTTGCATTGAAAATTCAATATTTTTCAAAAGTTAGTAAAACTTAATATTTGCAATAAAACTTTGTGTAAACTGTTGGAAATTGTCAAAAACAGTATTTTCTGATCGATACCATATCGATTTTCAATAATTTTATTGGTTTTCTAATGATTTCGAACAGCATATTCAAATTTGAAATTACCGTGTTTAACGTTGAAAAACTCGCTTGAAATGCTGACGTTTGCATTGAAAATTCAATATTTTTCAAAAGTTTGTAAAACTTAATATTTGCAATAAAACTTTGTGTAAACTGTTGGAAATTGTCAAAAACAATATTTTCTGATCGATACCATATCGATTTTCAATAATTTTATTGGTTTTCTAATGATTTCGAACAGCATATTCAAATTCGAAATTATCGTGTTTAACGTTGAAAAACTAGCTTGAAATGCTTACTTTTGCATTGAAAATTCAATATTTTTCAAAAGTTTGTAAAATTTAATATTTGCAATAAAACTTTGTGTAAACTGTTGGAAATTGTCAAAAACAATATTTTCTGATCGATACCATATCGATTTTCAATAATTTTATTGGTTTTCTCATGATTTCGAACAGCATATTCAAATTTGAAATTACCGTGTTTAACGTTGAAAAACTAGCTTGAAATGCTTACTTTTGCATTGAAAATTCAATATTTTTCAAAAGTTTGTAAAACTTAATATTTGCAATAAAACTTTGTGTAAACTATTGGAAACTGTCAAAAACAATATTTTCTGATCGATACCATATCGATTTTCAATAATTTTATTGGTTTTCTAATGATTTCGAACAGCATATTCAAATTTGAAATTACCGTGTTTAACGTTGAAAAACTAGCTTGAAATGCTTACTTTTGCATTGAAAATTCAATATTTTTCAAAAGTTTGTAAAACTTAATATTTGCAATAAAACTTTGTGTAAACTGTTGGAAATTGTCAAAAACAATATTTTCTGATCGATACCATATCGATTTTCAATAATTTTATTGGTTTTCTAATGATTTCGAACAGCATATTCAAATTTGAAATTACCGTGTTTAACGTTGAAAAACTAGCTTGAAATGCTTACTTTTGCATTGAAAATTCAATATTTTTCAAAAGTTTGTAAAACTTAATATTTGCAATAAACCTTTGTGTAAACTATTGGAAATTGTCAGAAACAATATTTTCTGATCGATACCATATCGATTTTCAATAATTTTATTGGTTTTCTAATGATTTCGAACAGCATATTCAAATTTGAAATTACAGTGTCTAACGTTGAAAAACTAGCTTGAAATGCTTACTTTTGCATTGAAAATTCAATATTTTCAAAAGTTTGTAAAACTTAATATTTGCAATAAAACTTTGTGTAAACTGTTGGAAATTGTCAAAAACAATATTTTCTGATCGATACCATATCGATTTTCAATAATTTTATTGGTTTTCTAATGATTTCGAACAGCATATTCAAATTTGAAATTACCGTGTTTAACGTTGAAAAACTAGCTTGAAATGCTTACTTTTGCATTGAAAATTCAATATTTTTCAAAAGTTAGTAAAACTTAATATTTGCAATAAAACTTTGTGTAAACTGTTGGAAATTGTCAAAAACAGTATTTTCTGATCGATACCATATCGATTTTCAATAATTTTATTGGTTTTCTTATGATTTCAAACAGCATATTCAAATTTGAAATTACCGTGTTTAACGTTGAAAAACTAGCTTGAAATGCTTACTTTTGCATTGAAAATTCAATATTTTTCAAAAGTTTGTAAAACTAAATATTTGCAATAAAACTTTGTGTAAACTGTTGGAAATTGTCAAAAACAATATTTTCTGATCGATACCATATCGATTTTCAATAATTTTATTGGTTTTCTAATGATTTCGAACAGCATATTCAAATTTGAAATTACCGTGTTTAACGTTGAAAAACTAGCTTGAAATGCTTACTTTTGCATTGAAAATTCAATATTTTTCAAAAGTTTGTAAAACTTAATATTTGCAATAAACCTTTGTGTAAACTGTTGGAAATTGTCAGAAACAATATTTTCTGATCGATACCATATCGATTTTCAATAATTTTATTGGTTTTCTAATGATTTCGAACAGCATATTCAAATTTGAAATTACAGTGTCTAAAGTTGAAAAACTAGCTTGAAATGCTTACTTTTGCATTGAAAATTCAATATTTTTCAAAAGTTTGTAAAACTTAATATTTGCAATAAAACTTTGTGTAAACTGTTGGAAATTGTCAAAAACAATATTTTCTGATCGATACCATATCGATTTTCAATAATTTTATTGGTTTTCTAATGATTTCGAACAGCATATTCAAATTTGAAATTACCGTGTTTAACGTTGAAAAACTAGCTTGAAATGCTTACTTTTGCATTGAAAATTCAATATTTTTCAAAAGTTAGTAAAACTTAATATTTGCAATAAAACTTTGTGTAAACTGTTGGAAATTGTCAAAAACAGTATTTTCTGATCGATACCATATCGATTTTCAATAATTTTATTGGTTTTCTAATGATTTCGAACAGCATATTCAAATTTGAAATTACCGTGTTTAACGTTGAAAAACTAGCTTGAAATGCATACTTTTGCATTGAAAATTCAATATTTTTCAAAAGTTTGTAAAACTTAATATTTGCAATAAAACTTTGTGTAAACTGTTGGAAATTGTCAAAAACAGTATTTTCTGATCGATACCATATCGATTTTCAATAATTTTATTGGTTTTCTAATGATTTCGAACAGCATATTCAAATTTGAAATTACCGTGTTTAACGTTGAAAAACTAGCTTGAAATGCTGACGTTTGCATTGAAAATTCAATATTTTTCAAAAGTTTGTAAAACTTAATATTTGCAATAAAACTTTGTGTAAACTGTTGGAAATTGTCAAAAACAATATTTTCTGATCGATACCATATCGATTTTCAATAATTTTATTGGTTTTCTAATGATTTCGAACAGCATATTCAAATTCGAAATTATCGTGTTTAACGTTGAAAAACTAGCTTGAAATGCTTACTTTTGCATTGAAAATTCAATATTTTTCAAAAGTTTGTAAAATTTAATATTTGCAATAAAACTTTGTGTAAACTGTTGGAAATTGTCAAAAACAATATTTTCTGATCGATACCATATCGATTTTCAATAATTTTATTGGTTTTCTCATGATTTCGAACAGCATATTCAAATTTGAAATTATCGTGTTTAACGTTGAAAAACTAGCTTGAAATGCTTACTTTTGCATTGAAAATTCAATATTTTTCAAAAGTTTGTAAAACTTAATATTTGCAATAAAACTTTGTGTAAACTGTTGGAAATTGTCAAAAACAATATTTTCTGATCGATACCATATCGATTTTCAATAATTTTATTGGTTTTCTAATGATTTCGAACAGCATATTCAAATTTGAAATTACCGTGTTTAAAGTTGAAAAACTAGCTTGAAATGCTTACTTTTGCATTGAAAATTCAATATTTTTCAAAAGTTTGTAAAACTTAATATTTGCAATAAAACTTTGTGTAAACTGTTGGAAATTGTCAAAAACAATATTTTCTGATCGATACCATATCGATTTTCAATAATTTTATTGGTTTTCTAATGATTTCGAACAGCATATTCAAATTTGAAATTACCGTGTTTAACGTTGAAAAACTAGCTTGAAATGCTTACTTTTGCATTGAAAATTCAATATTTTTCAAAAGTTTGTAAAACTTAATATTTGCAATAAAACTTTGTGTAAACTGTTGGAAATTATCAAAAACAATATTTTCTGATCGATACCATATCGATTTTCAATAATTTTATTGGTTTTCTAATGATTTCGAACAGCATATTCAAATTTGAAATTACCGTGTTTAACGTTGAAAAACTAGCTTGAAATGCTTACTTTTGCATTGAAAATTCAATATTTTTCAAAAGTTTGTAAAACTTAATATTTGCAATAAAACTTTGTGTAAACTGTTGGAAATTGTCAAAAACAATATTTTCTGATCGATACCATATCGATTTTCAATAATTTTATTGGTTTTCTTATGATTTCAAACAGCATATTCAAATTTGAAATTACCGTGTTTAACGTTGAAAAACTAGCTTGAAATGCTTACTTTTGCATTGAAAATTCAATATTTTTCAAAAGTTTGTAAAACTAAATATTTGCAATAAAACTTTGTGTAAACTGTTGGAAATTGTCAAAAACAATATTTTCTGATCGATACCATATCGATTTTCAATAATTTTATTGGTTTTCTAATGATTTCGAACAGCATATTCAAATTTGAAATTACCGTGTTTAACGTTGAAAAACTAGCTTGAAATGCTTACTTTTGCATTGAAAATTCAATATTTTTCAAAAGTTTGTAAAACTTAATATTTGCAATAAAACTTTGTGTAAACTGTTGGAAATTGTCAAGAACTATATTTTCTGATCGATACCATATCGATTTTCAATAATTTTATTGGTTTTCTAATGATTTCGAAGAGCATATTCAAATTTGAAATTACCGTGTTTAACGTTGAAAAACTAGCTTGAAATGCTTACTTTTGCATTGAAAATTCAATATTTTTCAAAAGTTAGTAAAACTAAATATTTGCAATAAAACTTTGTGTAAACTGTTAGAAATTGTCAAAAACAATATTTTCTGATCGATAACATATCGATTTTCAATAATTTTATTGGTTTTCTAATGATTTCGAACAGCATATTCAAATTTGAAATTACCGTGTTTAACGTTGAAAAACTAGCTTGAAATGCTTACTTTTGCATTGAAAATTCAATATTTTTCAAAAGTTTGTAAAACTTAATATTTGCAATAAAACTTTGTGTAAACTGTTGGAAATTGTCAAAAACATTATTTTCTGATCGATACCATATCGATTTTCAATAATTTTATTGGTTTTCTAATGATTTCGAACAGCATATTCAAATTTGAAATTACCGTGTTTAACGTTGAAAAACTAGCTTGAAATGCTTACTTTTGCATTGAAAATTCAATATTTTTCAAAAGTTAGTAAAACTTAATATTTGCAATAAAACTTTGTGTAAACTGTTGGAAATTGTCAAAAACAGTATTTTCTGATCGATACCATATCGATTTTCAATAATTTTATTGGTTTTCTAATGATTTCGAACAGCATATTCAAATTTGAAATTACCGTGTTTAACGTTGAAAAACTAGCTTGAAATGCTGACGTTTGCATTGAAAATTCAATATTTTTCAAAAGTTTGTAAAACTTAATATTTGCAATAAAACTTTGTGTAAACTCTTGGAAATTGTCAAAAACAATATTTTCTGATCGATACCATATCGATTTTCAATAATTTTATTGGTTTTCTTATGATTTCAAACAGCATATTCAAATTTGAAATTACCGTGTTTAACGTTGAAAAACTAGCTTGAAATGCTTACTTTTGCATTGAAAATTCAATATTTTTCAAAAGTTTGTAAAACTAAATATTTGCAATAAAACTTTGTGTAAACTGTTGGAAATTGTCAAAAACAATATTTTCTGATCGATACCATATCGATTTTCAATAATTTTATTGGTTTTCTAATGATTTCGAACAGCATATTCAAATTTGAAATTACCGTGTTTAACGTTGAAAAACTAGCTTGAAATGCTTACTTTTGCATTGAAAATTCAATATTTTTCAAAAGTTTGTAAAACTTAATATTTGCAATAAACCTTTGTGTAAACTGTTGGAAATTGTCAGAAACAATATTTTCTGATCGATACCATATCGATTTTCAATAATTTTATTGGTTTTCTAATGATTTCGAACAGCATATTCAAATTTGAAATTACAGTGTCTAAAGTTGAAAAACTAGCTTGAAATGCTTACTTTTGCATTGAAAATTCAATATTTTTCAAAAGTTTGTAAAACTTAATATTTGCAATAAAACTTTGTGTAAACTGTTGGAAATTGTCAAAAACAATATTTTCTGATCGATACCATATCGATTTTCAATAATTTTATTGGTTTTCTTTAATTTCGAACAGCATATTCAAATTTGAAATTACCGTGTTTAACGTTGAAAAACTAGCTTGTAATGCTTACTTTTGCATTGAAAATTCAATATTTTTCAAAAGTTTGTAAAACTAAATATTTGCAATAAAACTTTGTGTAAACTGTTGGAAATTGTCAAAAACAATATTTTCTGATCGATACCATATCGATTTTCAATAATTTTATTGGTTTTCTAATGATTTCGAACAGCATATTCAAATTTGAAATTACCGTGTTTAACGTTGAAAAACTAGCTTGAAATGCTTACTTTTGCATTGAAAATTCAATATTTTTCAAAAGTTTGTAAAACTTAATATTTGCAATAAAACTTTGTGTAAACTGTTGGAAATTGTCAAAAACAATATTTTCTGATCGATACCATATCGATTTTCAATAATTTTATTGGTTTTCTAATGATTTCGAACAGCATATTCAAATTTGAAATTACCGTGTTTAACGTTGAAAAACTAGCTTGAAATGCTTACTTTTGCATTGAAAATTCAATATTTTTCAAAAGTTTGTAAAACTTAATATTTGCAATAAAACTTTGTGTAAACTGTTGGAAATTGTCAAAAACAATATTTTCTGATCGATACCATATCGATTTTCAATAATTTTATTGGTTTTCTAATGATTTCGAACAGCATATTCAAATTTGAAATTACCGTGTTTAACGTTGAAAAACTAGCTTGAAATGCTTACTTTTGCATTGAAAATTCAATATTTTTCAAAAGTTTGTAAAACTAAATATTTGCAATAAAACTTTGTGTAAACTGTTGGAAATTGTCAAAAACAATATTTTCTGATCGATACCATATCGATTTTCAATAATTTTATTGGTTTTCTAATGATTTCGAACAGCATATTCAAATTTGAAATTACCGTGTTTAACGTTGAAAAACTAGCTTGAAATGCTTACTTTTGCATTGAAAATTCAATATTTTTCAAAAGTTTGTAAAACTTAATATTTGCAATAAAACTTTGTGTAAACTGTTGGAAATTGTCAAGAACTATATTTTCTGATCGATACCATATCGATTTTCAATAATTTTATTGGTTTTCTAATGATTTCGAAGAGCATATTCAAATTTGAAATTACCGTGTTTAACGTTGAAAAACTAGCTTGAAATGCTTACTTTTGCATTGAAAATTCAATATTTTTCAAAAGTTAGTAAAACTAAATATTTGCAATAAAACTTTGTGTAAACTGTTAGAAATTGTCAAAAACAATATTTTCTGATCGATAACATATCGATTTTCAATAATTTTATTGGTTTTCTAATGATTTCGAACAGCATATTCAAATTTGAAATTACCGTGTTTAACGTTGAAAAACTAGCTTGAAATGCTTACTTTTGCATTGAAAATTCAATATTTTTCAAAAGTTTGTAAAACTTAATATTTGCAATAAAACTTTGTGTAAACTGTTGGAAATTGTCAAAAACATTATTTTCTGATCGATACCATATCGATTTTCAATAATTTTATTGGTTTTCTAATGATTTCGAACAGCATATTCAAATTTGAAATTACCGTGTTTAACGTTGAAAAACTAGCTTGAAATGCTTACTTTTGCATTGAAAATTCAATATTTTTCAAAAGTTAGTAAAACTTAATATTTGCAATAAAACTTTGTGTAAACTGTTGGAAATTGTCAAAAACAGTATTTTCTGATCGATACCATATCGATTTTCAATAATTTTATTGGTTTTCTAATGATTTCGAACAGCATATTCAAATTTGAAATTACCGTGTTTAACGTTGAAAAACTAGCTTGAAATGCTGACGTTTGCATTGAAAATTCAATATTTTTCAAAAGTTTGTAAAACTTAATATTTGCAATAAAACTTTGTGTAAACTCTTGGAAATTGTCAAAAACAATATTTTCTGATCGATACCATATCGATTTTCAATAATTTTATTGGTTTTCTTATGATTTCAAACAGCATATTCAAATTTGAAATTACCGTGTTTAACGTTGAAAAACTAGCTTGAAATGCTTACTTTTGCATTGAAAATTCAATATTTTTCAAAAGTTTGTAAAACTAAATATTTGCAATAAAACTTTGTGTAAACTGTTGGAAATTGTCAAAAACAATATTTTCTGATCGATACCATATCGATTTTCAATAATTTTATTGGTTTTCTAATGATTTCGAACAGCATATTCAAATTTGAAATTACCGTGTTTAACGTTGAAAAACTAGCTTGAAATGCTTACTTTTGCATTGAAAATTCAATATTTTTCAAAAGTTTGTAAAACTTAATATTTGCAATAAACCTTTGTGTAAACTGTTGGAAATTGTCAGAAACAATATTTTCTGATCGATACCATATCGATTTTCAATAATTTTATTGGTTTTCTAATGATTTCGAACAGCATATTCAAATTTGAAATTACAGTGTCTAAAGTTGAAAAACTAGCTTGAAATGCTTACTTTTGCATTGAAAATTCAATATTTTTCAAAAGTTTGTAAAACTTAATATTTGCAATAAGACTTTGTGTAAACTGTTGGAAATTGTCAAAAACTATATTTTCTGATCGATACCATATCGATTTTCAATAATTTTATTGGTTTTCTAATGATTTCGAAGAGCATATTCAAATTTGAAATTACCGTGTTTAACGTTGAAAAACTAGCTTGAAATGCTTACTTTTGCATTGAAAATTCAATATTTTTCAAAAGTGTGTAAAACTAAATATTTGCAATAAAACTTTGTGTAAACTGTTGGAAATTGTCAAAAACAATATTTTCTGATCGATACCATATCGATTTTCAATAATTTTATTGGTTTTCTAATGATTTCGAACAGCATATTCAAATTTGAAATTACCGTGTTTAACGTTGAAAAACTAGCTTGAAATGCTTACTTTTGCATTGAAAATTCAATATTTTTCAAAAGTTTGTAAAACTTAATATTTGCAATAAAACTTTGTGTAAACTGTTGGAAATTGTCAAAAACAATATTTTCTGATCGATACCATATCGATTTTCAATAATTTTATTGGTTTTCTAATGATTTCGAACAGCATATTCAAATTTGAAATTACCGTGTTTAACGTTGAAAAACTAGCTTGAAATGCTTACTTTTGCATTGAAAATTCAATATTTTTCAAAAGTTTGTAAAACTTAATATTTGCAATAAAACTTTGTGTAAACTGTTGGAAATTGTCAAAAACAATATTTTCTGATCGATACCATATGGATTTTCAATAATTTTATTGGTTTTCTTATGATTTCGAACAGCATATTCAAATTTGAAATTACCGTGTTTAACGTTGAAAAACTAGCTTGAAATGCTTACTTTTGCATTGAAAATTCAATATTTTTCAAAAGTTTGTAAAACTTAATATTTGCAATAAAACTTTGTGTAAACTGTTGGAAATTGTCAAAAACAATATTTTCTGATCGATACCATATCGATTTTCAATAATTTTATTGGTTTTCTTTAATTTCGAACAGCATATTCAAATTTGAAATTACCGTGTTTAACGTTGAAAAACTAGCTTGTAATGCTTACTTTTGCATTGAAAATTCAATATTTTTCAAAAGTTTGTAAAACTAAATATTTGCAATAAAACTTTGTGTAAACTGTTGGAAATTGTCAAAAACAATATTTTCTGATCGATACCATATCGATTTTCAATAATTTTATTGGTTTTCTAATGATTTCGAACAGCATATTCAAATTTGAAATTACCGTGTTTAACGTTGAAAAACTAGCTTGAAATGCTTACTTTTGCATTGAAAATTCAATATTTTTCAAAAGTTTGTAAAACTTAATATTTGCAATAAAACTTTGTGTAAACTGTTGGAAATTGTCAAAAACAATATTTTCTGATCGATACCATATCGATTTTCAATAATTTTATTGGTTTTCTAATGATTTCGAACAGCATATTCAAATTTGAAATTACCGTGTTTAACGTTGAAAAACTAGCTTGAAATGCTTACTTTTGCATTGAAAATTCAATATTTTTCAAAAGTTTGTAAAACTTAATATTTGCAATAAAACTTTGTGTAAACTGTTGGAAATTGTCAAAAACAATATTTTCTGATCGATACCATATCGATTTTCAATAATTTTATTGGTTTTCTAATGATTTCGAACAGCATATTCAAATTTGAAATTACCGTGTTTAACGTTGAAAAACTAGCTTGAAATGCTTACTTTTGCATTGAAAATTCAATATTTTTCAAAAGTTTGTAAAACTTAATATTTGCAATAAAACTTTGTGTAAACTGTTGGAAATTGTCAAAAACAATATTTTCTGATCGATACCATATCGATTTTCAATAATTTTATTGGTTTTCTAATGATTTCGAACAGCATATTCAAATTTGAAATTACCGTGTTTAACGTTGAAAAACTAGCTTGAAATGCTTACTTTTGCATTGAAAATTCAATATTTTTCAAAAGTTTGTAAAACTTAATATTTGCAATAAAACTTTGTGTAAACTATTGGAAATTGTCAAAAACAATATTTTCTGATCGATACCATATCGATTTTCAATAATTTTATTGGTTTTCTAATGATTTCGAACAGCATATTCAAATTTGAAATTACCGTGTTTAACGTTGAAAAACTAGCTTGAAATGCTTACTTTTGCATTGAAAATTCAATATTTTTCAAAAGTTTGTAAAACTTAATATTTGCAATAAAACTTTGTGTAAACTGTTGGAAATTGTCAAAAACAATATTTTCTCATCGATACCATATCGATTTTCAATAATTTTATTGGTTTTCTAATGATTTCGAACAGCATATTCAAATTTGAAATTACCGTGTTTAACGTTGAAAAACTAGCTTGAAATGCTTACTTTTGCATTGAAAATTCAATATTTTTCAAAAGTTAGTAAAACTTAATATTTGCAATAAAACTTTGTGTAAACTGTTGGAAATTGTCAAAAACAGTATTTTCTGATCGATACCATATCGATTTTCAATAATTTTATTGGTTTTCTAATGATTTCGAACAGCATATTCAAATTTGAAATTACCCTGTTTAACGTTGAAAAACTAGTTTGAAATGCTTACTTTTGCATTGAAAATTCAATATTTTTCAAAAGTTTGTAAAACTTAATATTTGCAATAAAACTTTGTGTAAACTGTTGGAAATTGTCAAAAACAGTATTTTCTGATCGATACCATATCGATTTTCAATAATTTTATTGGTTTTCTAATGATTTCGAACAGCATATTCAAATTTGAAATTACCGTGTTTAACGTTGAAAAACTAGCTTGAAATGCTTACTTTTGCATTGAAAATTCAATATTTTTCAAAAGTTAGTAAAACTTAATATTTGCAACAAAACTTTGTGTAAACTGTTGGAAATTGTCAAAAACAGTATTTTCTGATCGATACCATATCGATTTTCAATAATTTTATTGGTTTTCTAATGATTTCGAACAGCATATTCAAATTTGAAATTACCGTGTTTAACGTTGAAAAACTAGCTTGAAATGCTTACTTTTGCATTGAAAATTCAATATTTTTCAAAAGTTTGTAAAACTTAATATTTGCAATAAAACTTTGTGTAAACTGTTGGAAATTGTCAAAAACAATATATTCTGATCGATACCATATCGATTTTCAATAATTTTATTGGTTTTCTAATGATTTCGAACAGCATATTCAAATTTGAAATTACCGTGTTTAACGTTGAAAAACTAGCTTGAAATGATTACTTTTGCATTGAAAATTCAATATTTTTCAAAAGTTTGTAAAACTTAATATTTGCAATAAGACTTTGTGTAAACTGTTGGAAATTGTCAAAAACAATATTTTCTGATCGATACCATATCGATTTTCAATAATTTTATTGGTTTTCTAATGATTTCGAACAGCATATTCAAATTTGAAATTACCGTGTTTAACGTTGAAAAACTAGCTTGAAATGCTTACTTTTGCATTGAAAATTCAATATTTTTCAAAAGTTTGTAAAGCTTAATATTTGCAATAAAACTTTGTGTAAACTGTTGAAAATTGTCAAAAACAATATTTTCTGATCGATACCATATCGATTTTCAATAATTTTATTGGTTTTATAATGATTTCGAACAGCATATTCAAATTTGAAATTACCGTGTTTAACGTTGAAAAACTAGCTTGAAATGCTTACTTTTGCATTGAAAATTCAATATTTTTCAAAAGTTTGTAAAACTTAATATTTGCAATAAGACTTTGTGTAAACTGTTGGAAATTGTCAAAAACAATATTTTCTGATCGATACCATATCGATTTTCAATAATTTTATTGGTTTTCTAATGATTTCGAACAGCATATTCAAATTTGAAATTACCGTGTTTAACGTTGAAAAACTAGCTTGAAATGCTTACTTTTGCATTGAAAATTCAATATTTTTCAAAAGTTTGTAAAACTTAATATTTGCAATAAAACTTTGTGTAAACTGTTGAAAATTGTCAAAAACAATATTTTCTGATCGATACCATATCGATTTTCAATAATTTTATTGGTTTTCTAATGATTTCGAACAGCATATTCAAATTTGAAATTACCGTGTTTAACGTTGAAAAACTAGCTTGAAATGCTTACTTTTGCATTGAAAATTCAATATTTTTCAAAAGTTTGTAAAACTTAATATTTGCAATAAAACTTTGTGTAAACTGTTGGAAATTGTCAAAAACAATATTTTCTGATCGATACCATATCGATTTTCAATAATTTTATTGGTTTTCTAATGATTTCGAACAGCATATTCAAATTTGAAATTACCGTGTTTAACGTTGAAAAACTAGCTTGAAATGCTTACTTTTGCATTGAAAATTCAATATTTTTCAAAAGTTTGTAAAACTTAATATTTGCAATAAAACTTTGTGTAAACTGTTGGAAATTGTCAAAAACAATATTTTCTGATCGATACCATATCGATTTTCAATAATTTTATTGGTTTTCTAATGATTTCGAACAGCATATTCAAATTTGAAATTACCCTGTTTAACGTTGAAAAACTAGTTTGAAATGCTTACTTTTGCATTGAAAATTCAATATTTTTCAAAAGTTTGTAAAACTTAATATTTGCAATAAAACTTTGTGGAAACTGTTGGAAATTGTCAAAAACAGTATTTTCTGATCGATACCATATCGATTTTCAATAATTTTATTGGTTTTCTAATGATTTCGAACAGCATATTCAAATTTGAAATTACCGTGTTTAACGTTGAAAAACTAGCTTGAAATGCTTACTTTTGCATTGAAAATTCAATATTTTTCAAAAGTTTGTAAAACTTAATATTTGCAATAAAACTTTGTGTAAACTGTTGGAAATTGTCAAAAACAATATTTTCTGATCGATACCATATGGATTTTCAATAATTTTATTGGTTTTCTTATTATTTCGAACAGCATATTCAAATTTGAAATTACCGTGTTTAACGTTGAAAAACTAGCTTGAAATGCTTACTTTTGCATTGAAAATTCAATATTTTTCAAAAGTTTGTAAAACTTAATATTTGCAATAAAACTTTGTGTAAACTGTTGGAAATTGTCAAAAACAATATTTTCTGATCGATACCATATGGATTTTCAATAATTTTATTGGTTTTCTTATGATTTCGAACAGCATATTCAAATTTGAAATTACCGTGTTTAAAGTTGAAAAACTAGCTTGAAATGCTTACTTTTGCATTGAAAATTCAATATTTTTCAAAAGTTTGTAAAACTTAATATTTGCAATAAAACTTTGTGTAAACTGTTGGAAATTGTCAAAAACAATATTTTCTGATCGATACCATATCGATTTTCAATAATTTTATTGGTTTTCTAATGATTTCGAACAGCATATTCAAATTTGAAATTACCGTGTTTAACGTTGAAAAACTAGCTTGAAATGCTTACTTTTGCATTGAAAATTCAATATTTTTCAAAAGTTTGTAAAACTAAATATTTGCAATAAAACTTTGTGTAAACTGTTGGAAATTGTCAAAAACAATATTTTCTGATCGATAGCATATGGATTTTCAATAATTTTATTGGTTTTCTTATGATTTCGAATAGCATATTCAAATTTGAAATTACCGTGTTTAACGTTGAAAAACTAGCTTGAAATGCTTACTTTTGCATTGAAAATTCAATATTTTTCAAAAGTTTGTAAAACTTAATATTTGCAATAAAACTTTGTGTAAACTGTTGGAAATTGTCAAAAACAATATTTTCTGATCGATACCATATCGATTTTCAATAATTTTATTGGTTTTCTAATGATTTCGAACAGCATATTCAAATTTGAAATTACCGTGTTTAACGTTGAAAAACTAGCTTGAAATGCTTACTTTTGCATTGAAAATTCAATATTTTTCAAAAGTTTGTAAAACTTAATATTTGCAATAAAACTTTGTGTAAACTGTTGGAAATTGTCAAAAACAGTATTTTCTGATCGATACCATATCGATTTTCAATAATTTTATTGGTTTTCTAATGATTTCGAACAGCATATTGAAATTTGAAATTACCGTGTTTAACGTTTAAAAACTAGCTTGAAATGCTTACTTTTGCATTGAAAATTCAATATTTTTCAAAAGTTTGTAAAACTTAATATTTGCAATAAAACTTTGTGTAAACTGTTGGAAATTGTCAAAAACAATATTTTCTGATCGATACCATATCGATTTTCAATAATTTTATTGGTTTTCTAATGATTTCGAACAGCATATTCAAATTTGAAATTACCGTGTTTAACGTTGAAAAACTAGCTTGAAATGCTTACTTTTGCATTGAAAATTCAATATTTTTCAAAAGTTTGTAAAACTTAATATTTGCAATAAAAGTTTGTGTAAACTGTTGGAAATTGTCAAAAACAATATTTTCTGATCGATACCATATCGATTTTCAATAATTTTATTGGTTTTCTAATGATTTCGAACAGCATATTCAAATTTGAAATTACCGTGTTTAAGGTTGAAAAACTAGCTTGAAATGCTTACTTTTGCATTGAAAATTCAATATTTTTCAAAAGTGTGTAAAACTTAATATTTGCAATAAAACTTTGTGTAAACTGTTGGAAATTGTCAAAAACAATATTTTCTGATCGATACCATATCGATTTTCAATAATTTTATTGGTTTTCTAATGATTTCGAACAGCATATTCAAATTTGAAATTACCGTGTTTAACGTTGAAAAACTAGCTTGAAATGCTTACTTTTGCATTGAAAATTCAATATTTTTCAAAAGTTTGTAAAACTTAATATTTGCAATAAAACTTTGTGTAAACTGTTGGAAATTGTCAAAAACAATATTTTCTGATCGATACCATATCGATTTTCAATAATTTTATTGGTTTTATAATGATTTCGAACAGCATATTCAAATTTGAAATTACCGTGTTTAACGTTGAAAAACTAGCTTGAAATGCTTACTTTTGCATTGAAACTTCAATATTTTTCAAAAGTTTGTAAAACTTAATATTTGCAATAAAACTTTGTGTAAACTGTTGGAAATTGTCAAAAACAATATTTTCTGATCGATACCATATCGATTTTCAATAATTTTATTGGTTTTCTAATGATTTCGAACAGCATATTCAAATTTGAAATTACCGTGTTTAACGTTGAAAAACTAGCTTGAAATGCTTACTTTTGCATTGAAAATTCAATATTTTTCAAAAGTTTGTAAAACTTAATATTTGCAATAAAACTTTGTGTAAACTGTTGGAAATTGTCAAAAACAATATTTTCTGATCGATACCATATCGATTTTCAATAATTTTATTGGTTTTCTAATGATTTCGAACAGCATATTCAAATTTGAAATTACCGTGTTTAACGTTGAAAAACTAGCTTGAAATGCTTACTTTTGCATTGAAAATTCAATATTTTTCAAATGTTTGTAAAACTTAATATTTGCAATAAAACTTTGTGTAAACTGTTGGAAATTGTCAAAAACAATATTTTCTGATCGATACCATATCGATTTTCAATAATTTTATTGGTTTTCTAATGATTTCGAACAGCATATTCAAATTTGAAATTACCGTGTTTAACGTTGAAAAACTAGCTTGAAATGCTTACTTTTGCATTGAAAATTCAATATTTTTCAAAAGTTTGTAAAACTTAATATTTGCAATAAAACTTTGTGTAAACTGTTGGAAATTGTCAAAAACAATATTTTCTGATCGATACCATATCGATTTTCAATAATTTTATTGGTTTTCTAATGATTTCGAACAGCATATTCAAATTTGAAATTACCGTGTTTAACGTTGAAAAACTAGCTTGAAATGCTTACTTTTGCATTGAAACTTCAATATTTTTCAAAAGTTTGTAAAACTTAATATTTGCAATAAAACTTTGTGTAAACTGTTGAAAATTGTCAAAAACAATATTTTCTGATCGATACCATATCGATTTTCAATAATTTTATTGGTTTTCTAATGATTTCGAACAGCATATTCAAATTTGAAATTACCGTGTTTAACGTTGAAAAACTAGCTTGAAATGCTTACTTTTGCATTGAAAATTCAATATTTTTCAAAAGTATGTAAAACTTAATATTTGCAATAAAACTTTGTGTAAACTGTTGAAAATTGTCAAAAACAATATTTTCTGATCGATACCATATCGATTTTCAATAATTTTATTGGTTTTCTAATGATTTCGAACAGCATATTCAAATTTGAAATTACCGTGTTTAACGTTGAAAAACTAGCTTGAAATGCTTACTTTTGCATTGAAAATTCAATATTTTTCAAAAGTTTGTAAAACTAAATATTTGCAATAAAACTTTGTGTAAACTGTTGGAAATTGTCAAAAACAATATTTTCTGATCGATACCATATCGATTTTCAATAATTTTATTGGTTTTCTAATGATTTCGAACAGCATATTCAAATTTGAAATTACCGTGTTTAACGTTGAAAAACTAGCTTGAAATGCTTGCTTTTGCATTGAAAATTCAATATTTTTCAAAAGTTTGTAAAACTTAATATTTGCAATAAAACTTTGTGTAAACTGTTGGAAATTGTCAAAAACAATATTTTCTGATCGATACCATATCGATTTTCAATAATTTTATTGGTTTTCTAATGATTTCGAACAGCATATTCAAATTTGAAATTACCGTGTTTAACGTTGAAAAACTAGCTTGAAATGCTTACTTTTGCATTGAAAATTCAATATTTTTCAAAAGTTTGTAAAACTTAATATTTGCAATAAAACTTTGTGTAAACTGTTGGAAATTGTCAAAAACAATATTTTCTGATCGATACCATATCGATTTTCAATAATTTTATTGGTTTTCTAATGATTTCGAACAGCATATTCAAATTTGTAATTACCGTGTTTAACGTTGAAAAACTAGCTTGAAATGCTTACTTTTGCATTGAAAATTCAATATTTTTCAAATGTTTGTAAAACTTAATATTTGCAATAAAACTTTGTGTAAACTGTTGGAAATTGTCAAAAACAATATTTTCTGATCGATACCATATCGATTTTCAATAATTTTATTGGTTTTCTAATGATTTCGAACAGCATATTCAAATTTGAAATTACCGTGTTTAACGTTGAAAAACTAGCTTGAAATGCTTACTTTTGCATTGAAACTTCAATATTTTTCAAAAGTTTGTAAAACTTAATATTTGCAATAAAACTTTGTGTAAACTGTTGAAAATTGTCAAAAACAATATTTTCTGATCGATACCATATCGATTTTCAATAATTTTATTGGTTTTCTAATGATTTCGAACAGCATATTCAAATTTGAAATTACCGTGTTTAACGTTGAAAAACTAGCTTGAAATGCTTACTTTTGCATTGAAAATTCAATATTTTTCAAAAGTATGTAAAACTTAATATTTGCAATAAAACTTTGTGTAAACTGTTGAAAATTGTCAAAAACAATATTTTCTGATCGATACCATATCGATTTTCAATAATTTTATTGGTTTTCTAATGATTTCGAACAGCATATTCAAATTTGAAATTACCGTGTTTAACGTTGAAAAACTAGCTTGAAATGCTTACTTTTGCATTGAAAATTCAATATTTTTCAAAAGTTTGTAAAACTAAATATTTGCAATAAAACTTTGTGTAAACTGTTGGAAATTGTCAAAAACAATATTTTCTGATCGATACCATATCGATTTTCAATAATTTTATTGGTTTTCTAATGATTTCGAACAGCATATTCAAATTTGAAATTACCGTGTTTAACGTTGAAAAACTAGCTTGAAATGCTTGCTTTTGCATTGAAAATTCAATATTTTTCAAAAGTTTGTAAAACTTAATATTTGCAATAAAACTTTGTGTAAACTGTTGGAAATTGTCAAAAACAATATTTTCTGATCGATACCATATCGATTTTCAATAATTTTATTGGTTTTCTAATGATTTCGAACAGCATATTCAAATTTGAAATTACCGTGTTTAACGTTGAAAAACTAGCTTGAAATGCTTACTTTTGCATTGAAAATTCAATATTTTTCAAAAGTTTGTAAAACTTAATATTTGCAATAAAACTTTGTGTAAACTGTTGGAAATTGTCAAAAACAATATTTTCTGATCGATACCATATCGATTTTCAATAATTTTATTGGTTTTCTAATGATTTCGAACAGCATATTCAAATTTGTAATTACCGTGTTTAACGTTGAAAAACTAGCTTGAAATGCTTACTTTTGCATTGAAAATTCAATATTTTTCAAAAGTTTGTAAAACTTAATATTTGCAATAAAACTTTGTGTAAACTGTTGGAAATTGTCAAAAACAGTATTTTCTGATCGATGCCATATCGATTTTCAATAATTTTATTGGTTTTCTAATGATTTCGAACAGCATATTCAAATTTGAAATTACCGTGTTTAACGTTGAAAAACTAGCTTGAAATGCTTACTTTTGCATTGAAAATTCAATATTTTTCAAAAGTTTGTAAAACTAAATATTTGCAATAAAACTTTGTGTAAACTGTTGGAAATTGTCAAAAACAATATTTTCTGATCGATACCATATCGATTTTCAATAATTTTATTGGTTTTCTAATGATTTCGAACAGCATATTCAAATTTGAAATTACCGTGTTTAACGTTGAAAAACTAGCTTGAAATGCATGCTTTTGCATTGAAAATTCAATATTTTTCAAAAGTTTGTAAAACTTAATATTTGCAATAAAACTTTGTGTAAACTGTTGGAAATTGTCAAAAACAATATTTTCTGATCGATACCATATCGATTTTCAATAATTTTATTGGTTTTCTAATGATTTCGAACAGCATATTCAAATTTGAAATTACCGTGTTTAACGTTGAAAAACTAGCTTGAAATGCTTACTTTTGCATTGAAAATTCAATATTTTTCAAAAGTTTGTAAAACTTAATATTTGCAATAAAACTTTGTGTAAACTGTTGGAAATTGTCAAAAACAATATTTTCTGATCGATACCATATCGATTTTCAATAATTTTATTGGTTTTCTAATGATTTCGAACAGCATATTCAAATTTGTAATTACCGTGTTTAACGTTGAAAAACTAGCTTGAAATGCTTACTTTTGCATTGAAAATTCAATATTTTTCAAAAGTTTGTAAAACTTAATATTTGCAATAAATCTTTGTGTAAACTGTTGGAAATTGTCAAAAACAGTATTTTCTGATCGATGCCATATCGATTTTCAATAATTTTATTGGTTTTCTAATGATTTCGAACAGCATATTCAAATTTGAAATTACCGTGTTTAACGTTGAAAAATTAGCTTGAAATGCTTACTTTTGCATTGAAAATTCAATATTTTTCAAAAGTTTGTAAAACTTAATATTTGCAATAAAACTTTGTGTAAACTGTTGGAAATTGTCAAAAACAATATTTTCTGATCGATACCATATCGATTTTCAATAATTTTATTGGTTTTCTAATGATTTCGAACAGCATATTCAAATTTGAAATTACCGTGTTTAACGTTGAAAAACTAGCTTGAAATGCTTACTTTTGCATTGAAAATTCAATATTTTTCAAAAGTTTGTAAAACTTAATATTTGCAATAAAACTTTGTGTAAACTGTTGGAAATTGTCAAAAACAATATTTTCTGATCGATACCATATCGATTTTCAATAATTTTATTGGTTTTCTAATGATTTCGAACAGCATATTCAAATTTGAAATTACCGTGTTTAACGTTGAAAAACTAGCTTGAAATGCTTACTTTTGCATTGAAAATTCAATATTTTTCAAAAGTTTGTAAAACTAAATATTTGCAATAAAACTTTGTGTAAACTGTTGGAAATTGTCAAAAACAGTATTTTCTGATCGATGCCATATCGATTTTCAATAATTTTATTGGTTTTCTAATGATTTCGAACAGCATATTCAAATTTGAAATTACCGTGTTTAACGTTGAAAAACTAGCTTGAAATGCTTACTTTTGCATTGAAAATTCAATATTTTTCAAAAGTTTGTAAAACTAAATATTTGCAATAAAACTTTGTGTAAACTGTTGGAAATTGTCAAAAACAATATTTTCTGATCGATACCATATCGATTTTCAATAATTTTATTGGTTTTCTAATGATTTCGAACAGCATATTCAAATTTGAAATTACCGTGTTTAACGTTGAAAAACTAGCTTGAAATGCATGCTTTTGCATTGAAAATTCAATATTTTTCAAAAGTTTGTAAAACTTAATATTTGCAATAAAACTTTGTGTAAACTGTTGGAAATTGTCAAAAACAATATTTTCTGATCGATACCATATCGATTTTCAATAATTTTATTGGTTTTCTAATGATTTCGAACAGCATATTCAAATTTGAAATTACCGTGTTTAACGTTGAAAAACTAGCTTGAAATGCTTACTTTTGCATTGAAAATTCAATATTTTTCAAAAGTTTGTAAAACTTAATATTTGCAATAAAACTTTGTGTAAACTGTTGGAAATTGTCAAAAACAATATTTTCTGATCGATACCATATCGATTTTCAATAATTTTATTGGTTTTCTAATGATTTCGAACAGCATATTCAAATTTGTAATTACCGTGTTTAACGTTGAAAAACTAGCTTGAAATGCTTACTTTTGCATTGAAAATTCAATATTTTTCAAAAGTTTGTAAAACTTAATATTTGCAATAAATCTTTGTGTAAACTGTTGGAAATTGTCAAAAACAGTATTTTCTGATCGATGCCATATCGATTTTCAATAATTTTATTGGTTTTCTAATGATTTCGAACAGCATATTCAAATTTGAAATTACCGTGTTTAACGTTGAAAAATTAGCTTGAAATGCTTACTTTTGCATTGAAAATTCAATATTTTTCAAAAGTTTGTAAAACTTAATATTTGCAATAAAACTTTGTGTAAACTGTTGGAAATTGTCAAAAACAATATTTTCTGATCGATACCATATCGATTTTCAATAATTTTATTGGTTTTCTAATGATTTCGAACAGCATATTCAAATTTGAAATTACCGTGTTTAACGTTGAAAAACTAGCTTGAAATGCTTACTTTTGCATTGAAAATTCAATATTTTTCAAAAGTTTGTAAAACTTAATATTTGCAATAAAACTTTGTGTAAACTGTTGGAAATTGTCAAAAACAATATTTTCTGATCGATACCATATCGATTTTCAATAATTTTATTGGTTTTCTAATGATTTCGAACAGCATATTCAAATTTGAAATTACCGTGTTTAACGTTGAAAAACTAGCTTGAAATGCTTACTTTTGCATTGAAAATTCAATATTTTTCAAAAGTTTGTAAAACTAAATATTTGCAATAAAACTTTGTGTAAACTGTTGGAAATTGTCAAAAACAGTATTTTCTGATCGATGCCATATCGATTTTCAATAATTTTATTGGTTTTCTAATGATTTCGAACAGCATATTCAAATTTGAAATTACCGTGTTTAACGTTGAAAAACTAGCTTGAAATGCTTACTTTTGCATTGAAAATTCAATATTTTTCAAAAGTTTGTAAAACTAAATATTTGCAATAAAACTTTGTGTAAACTGTTGGAAATTGTCAAAAACAATATTTTCTGATCGATACCATATCGATTTTCAATAATTTTATTGGTTTTCTAATGATTTCGAACAGCATATTCAAATTTGAAATTACCGTGTTTAACGTTGAAAAACTAGCTTGAAATGCATGCTTTTGCATTGAAAATTCAATATTTTTCAAAAGTTTGTAAAACTTAATATTTGCAATAAAACTTTGTGTAAACTGTTGGAAATTGTCAAAAACAATATTTTCTGATCGATACCATATCGATTTTCAATAATTTTATTGGTTTTCTAATGATTTCGAACAGCATATTCAAATTTGAAATTACCGTGTTTAACGTTGAAAAACTAGCTTGAAATGCTTACTTTTGCATTGAAAATTCAATATTTTTCAAAAGTTTGTAAAACTTAATATTTGCAATAAAACTTTGTGTAAACTGTTGGAAATTGTCAAAAACAATATTTTCTGATCGATACCATATCGATTTTCAATAATTTTATTGGTTTTCTAATGATTTCGAACAGCATATTCAAATTTGTAATTACCGTGTTTAACGTTGAAAAACTAGCTTGAAATGCTTACTTTTGCATTGAAAATTCAATATTTTTCAAAAGTTTGTAAAACTTAATATTTGCAATAAATCTTTGTGTAAACTGTTGGAAATTGTCAAAAACAGTATTTTCTGATCGATGCCATATCGATTTTCAATAATTTTATTGGTTTTCTAATGATTTCGAACAGCATATTCAAATTTGAAATTACCGTGTTTAACGTTGAAAAATTAGCTTGAAATGCTTACTTTTGCATTGAAAATTCAATATTTTTCAAAAGTTTGTAAAACTTAATATTTGCAATAAAACTTTGTGTAAACTGTTGGAAATTGTCAAAAACAATATTTTCTGATCGATACCATATCGATTTTCAATAATTTTATTGGTTTTCTAATGATTTCGAACAGCATATTCAAATTTGAAATTACCGTGTTTAACGTTGAAAAACTAGCTTGAAATGCTTACTTTTGCATTGAAAATTCAATATTTTTCAAAAGTTTGTAAAACTTAATATTTGCAATAAAACTTTGTGTAAACTGTTGGAAATTGTCAAAAACAATATTTTCTGATCGATACCATATCGATTTTCAATAATTTTATTGGTTTTCTAATGATTTCGAACAGCATATTCAAATTTGAAATTACCGTGTTTAACGTTGAAAAACTAGCTTGAAATGCTTACTTTTGCATTGAAAATTCAATATTTTTCAAAAGTTTGTAAAACTAAATATTTGCAATAAAACTTTGTGTAAACTGTTGGAAATTGTCAAAAACAATATTTTCTGATCGATACCATATCGATTTTCAATAATTTTATTGGTTTTCTAATGATTTCGAACAGCATATTCAAATTTGAAATTACCGTGTTTAACGTTGAAAAACTAGCTTGAAATGCTTGCTTTTGCATTGAAAATTCAATATTTTTCAAAAGTTTGTAAAACTTAATATTTGCAATAAAACTTTGTGTAAACTGTTGGAAATTGTCAAAAACAATATTTTCTGATCGACACCATATCGATTTTCAATAATTTTATTGGTTTTCTAATGATTTCGAACAGCATATTCAAATTTGAAATTACCGTGTTTAACGTTGAAAAACTAGCTTGAAATGCTTACTTTTGCATTGAAAATTCAATATTTTTCAAAAGTTTGTAAAACTTAATATTTGCAATAAAACTTTGTGTAAACTGTTGGAAATTGTCAAAAACAATATTTTCTGATCGATACCATATCGATTTTCAATAATTTTATTGGTTTTCTAATGATTTCGAACAGCATATTCAAATTTGTAATTACCGTGTTTAACGTTGAAAAACTAGCTTGAAATGCTTACTTTTGCATTGAAAATTCAATATTTTTCAAAAGTTTGTAAAACTTAATATTTGCAATAAATCTTTGTGTAAACTGTTGGAAATTGTCAAAAACAGTATTTTCTGATCGATGCCATATCGATTTTCAATAATTTTATTGGTTTTCTAATGATTTCGAACAGCATATTCAAATTTGAAATTACCGTGTTTAACGTTGAAAAATTAGCTTGAAATGCTTACTTTTGCATTGAAAATTCAATATTTTTCAAAAGTTTGTAAAACTTAATATTTGCAATAAAACTTTGTGTAAACTGTTGGAAATTGTCAAAAACAATATTTTCTGATCGATACCATATCGATTTTCAATAATTTTATTGGTTTTCTAATGATTTCGAACAGCATATTCAAATTTGAAATTACCGTGTTTAACGTTGAAAAACTAGCTTGAAATGCTTACTTTTGCATTGAAAATTCAATATTTTTCAAAAGTTTGTAAAACTTAATATTTGCAATAAAACTTTGTGTAAACTGTTGGAAATTGTCAAAAACAATATTTTCTGATCGATACCATATCGATTTTCAATAATTTTATTGGTTTTCTAATGATTTCGAACAGCATATTCAAATTTGAAATTACCGTGTTTAACGTTGAAAAACTAGCTTGAAATGCTTACTTTTGCATTGAAAATTCAATATTTTTCAAAAGTTTGTAAAACTTAATATTTGCAATAAAACTTTGTGTAAACTGTTGGAAATTGTCAAAAACAGTATTTTCTGATCGATACCATATCGATTTTCAATAATTTTATTGGTTTTCTAATGATTTCGAACAGCATATTCAAATTTGAAATTACCGTGTTTAACGTTGAAAAACTAGCTTGAAATGCTTACTTTTGCATTGAAAATTCAATATTTTTCAAAAGTTAGTAAAACTTAATATTTGCAATAAAACTTTGTGTAAACTGTTGGAAATTGTCAAAAACAGTATTTTCTGATCGATACCATATCGATTTTCAATAATTTTATTGGTTTTCTAATGATTTCGAACAGCATATTCAAATTTGAAATTAACGTGTTTAACGTTGAAAAACTAGCTTGAAATGCATACTTTTGCATTGAAAATTCAATATTTTTCAAAAGTTTGTAAAACTTAATATTTGCAATAAAACTTTGTGTAAACTGTTGGAAATTATCAAAAACAATATTTTCTGATCGATACCATATCGATTTTCAATAATTTTATTGGTTTTCTAATGATTTCGAACAGCATATTCAAATTTGAAATTACCGTGTTTAACGTTGAAAAACTAGCTTGAAATGCTTACTTTTGCATTGAAAATTCAATATTTTTCAAAAGTTTGTAAAACTTAATATTTGCAATAAAACTTTGTGTAAACTGTTGGAAATTGTCAAAAACAATATTTTCTGATCGATACCATATCGATTTTCAATAATTTTATTGGTTTTCTTATGATTTCAAACAGCATATTCAAATTTGAAATTACCGTGTTTAACGTTGAAAAACTAGCTTGAAATGCTTACTTTTGCATTGAAAATTCAATATTTTTCAAAAGTTTGTAAAACTAAATATTTGCAATAAAACTTTGTGTAAACTGTTGGAAATTGTCAAAAACAATATTTTCTGATCGATACCATATCGATTTTCAATAATTTTATTGGTTTTCTAATGATTTCGAACAGCATATTCAAATTTGAAATTACCGTGTTTAACGTTGAAAAACTAGCTTGAAATGCTTACTTTTGCATTGAAAATTCAATATTTTTCAAAAGTTTGTAAAACTTAATATTTGCAATAAACCTTTGTGTAAACTGTTGGAAATTGTCAGAAACAATATTTTCTGATCGATACCATATCGATTTTCAATAATTTTATTGGTTTTCTAATGATTTCGAACAGCATATTCAAATTTGAAATTACCGTGTTTAACGTTGAAAAACTAGCTTGAAATGCTTACTTTTGCATTGAAAATTCAATATTTTTCAAAAGTTAGTAAAACTTAATATTTGCAATAAAACTTTGTGTAAACTGTTGGAAATTGTCAAAAACAGTATTTTCTGATCGATACCATATCGATTTTCAATAATTTTATTGGTTTTCTAATGATTTCGAACAGCATATTCAAATTTGAAATTACCGTGTTTAACGTTGAAAAACTAGCTTGAAATGCTGACGTTTGCATTGAAAATTCAATATTTTTCAAAAGTTTGTAAAACTTAATATTTGCAATAAAACTTTGTGTAAACTGTTGGAAATTGTCAAAAACAATATTTTCTGATCGATACCATATCGATTTTCAATAATTTTATTGGTTTTCTAATGATTTCGAACAGCATATTCAAATTCGAAATTATCGTGTTTAACGTTGAAAAACTAGCTTGAAATGCTTACTTTTGCATTGAAAATTCAATATTTTTCAAAAGTTTGTAAAATTTAATATTTGCAATAAAACTTTGTGTAAACTGTTGGAAATTGTCAAAAACAATATTTTCTGATCGATACCATATCGATTTTCAATAATTTTATTGGTTTTCTCATGATTTCGAACAGCATATTCAAATTTGAAATTACCGTGTTTAACGTTGAAAAACTAGCTTGAAATGCTTACTTTTGCATTGAAAATTCAATATTTTTCAAAAGTTTGTAAAACTTAATATTTGCAATAAAACTTTGTGTAAACTATTGGAAATTGTCAAAAACAATATTTTCTGATCGATACCATATCGATTTTCAATAATTTTATTGGTTTTCTAATGATTTCGAACAGCATATTCAAATTTGAAATTACCGTGTTTAACGTTGAAAAACTAGCTTGAAATGCTTACTTTTGCATTGAAAATTCAATATTTTTCAAAAGTTTGTAAAACTTAATATTTGCAATAAAACTTTGTGTAAACTGTTGGAAATTTTCAAAAACAATATTTTCTGATCGATACCATATCGATTTTCAATAATTTTATTGGTTTTCTAATGATTTCGAACAGCATATTCAAATTTGAAATTACCGTGTTTAACGTTGAAAAACTAGCTTGAAATGCTTACTTTTGCATTGAAAATTCAATATTTTTCAAAAGTTTGTAAAACTTAATATTTGCAATAAAACTTTGTGTAAACTGTTGGAAATTATCAAAAACAATATTTTCTGATCGATACCATATCGATTTTCAATAATTTTATTGGTTTTCTAATGATTTCGAACAGCATATTCAAATTTGAAATTACCGTGTTTAACGTTGAAAAACTAGCTTGAAATGCTTACTTTTGCATTGAAAATTCAATATTTTTCAAAAGTTTGTAAAACTTAATATTTGCAATAAAACTTTGTGTAAACTGTTGGAAATTGTCAAAAACAATATTTTCTGATCGATACCATATCGATTTTCAATAATTTTATTGGTTTTCTTATGATTTCAAACAGCATATTCAAATTTGAAATTACCGTGTTTAACGTTGAAAAACTAGCTTGAAATGCTTACTTTTGCATTGAAAATTCAATATTTTTCAAAAGTTTGTAAAACTAAATATTTGCAATAAAACTTTGTGTAAACTGTTGGAAATTGTCAAAAACAATATTTTCTGATCGATACCATATCGATTTTCAATAATTTTATTGGTTTTCTAATGATTTCGAACAGCATATTCAAATTTGAAATTACCGTGTTTAACGTTGAAAAACTAGCTTGAAATGCTTACTTTTGCATTGAAAATTCAATATTTTTCAAAAGTTTGTAAAACTTAATATTTGCAATAAAACTTTGTGTAAACTGTTGGAAATTGTCAAAAACAATATTTTCTGATCGATACCATATCGATTTTCAATAATTTTATTGGTTTTCTTATGATTTCAAACAGCATATTCAAATTTGAAATTACCGTGTTTAACGTTGAAAAACTAGCTTGAAATGCTTACTTTTGCATTGAAAATTCAATATTTTTCAAAAGTTTGTAAAACTAAATATTTGCAATAAAACTTTGTGTAAACTGTTGGAAATTGTCAAAAACAATATTTTCTGATCGATACCATATCGATTTTCAATAATTTTATTGGTTTTCTAATGATTTCGAACAGCATATTCAAATTTGAAATTACCGTGTTTAACGTTGAAAAACTAGCTTGAAATGCTTACTTTTGCATTGAAAATTCAATATTTTTCAAAAGTTTGTAAAACTTAATATTTGCAATAAAACTTTGTGTAAACTGTTGGAAATTGTCAAAAACAATATTTTCTGATCGATACCATATCGATTTTCAATAATTTTATTGGTTTTCTTATGATTTCAAACAGCATATTCAAATTTGAAATTACCGTGTTTAACGTTGAAAAACTAGCTTGAAATGCTTACTTTTGCATTGAAAATTCAATATTTTTCAAAAGTTTGTAAAACTAAATATTTGCAATAAAACTTTGTGTAAACTGTTGGAAATTGTCAAAAACAATATTTTCTGATCGATACCATATCGATTTTCAATAATTTTATTGGTTTTCTAATGATTTCGAACAGCATATTCAAATTTGAAATTACCGTGTTTAACGTTGAAAAACTAGCTTGAAATGCTTACTTTTGCATTGAAAATTCAATATTTTTCAAAAGTTTGTAAAACTTAATATTTGCAATAAACCTTTGTGTAAACTGTTGGAAATTGTCAGAAACATTATTTTCTGATCGATACCATATCGATTTTCAATAATTTTATTGGTTTTCTAATGATTTCGAACAGCATATTCAAATTTGAAATTACAGTGTCTAAAGTTGAAAAACTAGCTTGAAATGCTTACTTTTGCATTGAAAATTCAATATTTTTCAAAAGTTTGTAAAACTTAATATTTGCAATAAACCTTTGTGTAAACTGTTGGAAATTGTCAGAAACAATATTTTCTGATCGATACCATATCGATTTTCAATAATTTTATTGGTTTTCTAATGATTTCGAACAGCATATTCAAATTTGAAATTACCGTGTTTAACGTTGAAAAACTAGCTTGAAATGCTTACTTTTGCATTGAAAATTCAATATTTTTCAAAAGTTAGTAAAACTTAATATTTGCAATAAAACTTTGTGTAAACTGTTGGAAATTGTCAAAAACAGTATTTTCTGATCGATACCATATCGATTTTCAATAATTTTATTGGTTTTCTAATGATTTCGAACAGCATATTCAAATTTGAAATTACCGTGTTTAACGTTGAAAAACTAGCTTGAAATGCTGACGTTTGCATTGAAAATTCAATATTTTTCAAAAGTTTGTAAAACTTAATATTTGCAATAAAACTTTGTGTAAACTGTTGGAAATTGTCAAAAACAATATTTTCTGATCGATACCATATCGATTTTCAATAATTTTATTGGTTTTCTAATGATTTCGAACAGCATATTCAAATTCGAAATTATCGTGTTTAACGTTGAAAAACTAGCTTGAAATGCTTACTTTTGCATTGAAAATTCAATATTTTTCAAAAGTTTGTAAAATTTAATATTTGCAATAAAACTTTGTGTAAACTGTTGGAAATTGTCAAAAACAATATTTTCTGATCGATACCATATCGATTTTCAATAATTTTATTGGTTTTCTCATGATTTCGAACAGCATATTCAAATTTGAAATTACCGTGTTTAACGTTGAAAAACTAGCTTGAAATGCTTACTTTTGCATTGAAAATTCAATATTTTTCAAAAGTTTGTAAAACTTAATATTTGCAATAAAACTTTGTGTAAACTATTGGAAATTGTCAAAAACAATATTTTCTGATCGATACCATATCGATTTTCAATAATTTTATTGGTTTTCTAATGATTTCGAACAGCATATTCAAATTTGAAATTACCGTGTTTAACGTTGAAAAACTAGCTTGAAATGCTTACTTTTGCATTGAAAATTCAATATTTTTCAAAAGTTTGTAAAACTTAATATTTGCAATAAAACTTTGTGTAAACTGTTGGAAATTTTCAAAAACAATATTTTCTGATCGATACCATATCGATTTTCAATAATTTTATTGGTTTTCTAATGATTTCGAACAGCATATTCAAATTTGAAATTACCGTGTTTAACGTTGAAAAACTAGCTTGAAATGCTTACTTTTGCATTGAAAATTCAATATTTTTCAAAAGTTTGTAAAACTTAATATTTGCAATAAAACTTTGTGTAAACTGTTGGAAATTATCAAAAACAATATTTTCTGATCGATACCATATCGATTTTCAATAATTTTATTGGTTTTCTAATGATTTCGAACAGCATATTCAAATTTGAAATTACCGTGTTTAACGTTGAAAAACTAGCTTGAAATGCTTACTTTTGCATTGAAAATTCAATATTTTTCAAAAGTTTGTAAAACTTAATATTTGCAATAAAACTTTGTGTAAACTGTTGGAAATTGTCAAAAACAATATTTTCTGATCGATACCATATCGATTTTCAATAATTTTATTGGTTTTCTTATGATTTCAAACAGCATATTCAAATTTGAAATTACCGTGTTTAACGTTGAAAAACTAGCTTGAAATGCTTACTTTTGCATTGAAAATTCAATATTTTTCAAAAGTTTGTAAAACTAAATATTTGCAATAAAACTTTGTGTAAACTGTTGGAAATTGTCAAAAACAATATTTTCTGATCGATACCATATCGATTTTCAATAATTTTATTGGTTTTCTAATGATTTCGAACAGCATATTCAAATTTGAAATTACCGTGTTTAACGTTGAAAAACTAGCTTGAAATGCTTACTTTTGCATTGAAAATTCAATATTTTTCAAAAGTTTGTAAAACTTAATATTTGCAATAAAACTTTGTGTAAACTGTTGGAAATTGTCAAAAACAATATTTTCTGATCGATACCATATCGATTTTCAATAATTTTATTGGTTTTCTTATGATTTCAAACAGCATATTCAAATTTGAAATTACCGTGTTTAACGTTGAAAAACTAGCTTGAAATGCTTACTTTTGCATTGAAAATTCAATATTTTTCAAAAGTTTGTAAAACTAAATATTTGCAATAAAACTTTGTGTAAACTGTTGGAAATTGTCAAAAACAATATTTTCTGATCGATACCATATCGATTTTCAATAATTTTATTGGTTTTCTAATGATTTCGAACAGCATATTCAAATTTGAAATTACCGTGTTTAACGTTGAAAAACTAGCTTGAAATGCTTACTTTTGCATTGAAAATTCAATATTTTTCAAAAGTTTGTAAAACTTAATATTTGCAATAAAACTTTGTGTAAACTGTTGGAAATTGTCAAAAACAATATTTTCTGATCGATACCATATCGATTTTCAATAATTTTATTGGTTTTCTTATGATTTCAAACAGCATATTCAAATTTGAAATTACCGTGTTTAACGTTGAAAAACTAGCTTGAAATGCTTACTTTTGCATTGAAAATTCAATATTTTTCAAAAGTTTGTAAAACTAAATATTTGCAATAAAACTTTGTGTAAACTGTTGGAAATTGTCAAAAACAATATTTTCTGATCGATACCATATCGATTTTCAATAATTTTATTGGTTTTCTAATGATTTCGAACAGCATATTCAAATTTGAAATTACCGTGTTTAACGTTGAAAAACTAGCTTGAAATGCTTACTTTTGCATTGAAAATTCAATATTTTTCAAAAGTTTGTAAAACTTAATATTTGCAATAAACCTTTGTGTAAACTGTTGGAAATTGTCAGAAACATTATTTTCTGATCGATACCATATCGATTTTCAATAATTTTATTGGTTTTCTAATGATTTCGAACAGCATATTCAAATTTGAAATTACAGTGTCTAAAGTTGAAAAACTAGCTTGAAATGCTTACTTTTGCATTGAAAATTCAATATTTTTCAAAAGTTTGTAAAACTTAATATTTGCAATAAAACTTTGTGTAAACTGTTGGAAATTGTCAAGAACTATATTTTCTGATCGATACCATATCGATTTTCAATAATTTTATTGGTTTTCTAATGATTTCGAACAGCATATTCAAATTTGAAATTACCGTGTTTAACGTTGAAAAACTAGCTTGAAATGCTTACTTTTGCATTGAAAATTCAATATTTTTCAAAAGTTTGTAAAACTTAATATTTGCTATAAAACTTTGTGTAAACTGTTGGAAATTGTCAAAAACAGTATTTTCTGATCGATACCATATCGATTTTCAATAATTTTATTGGTTTTCTAATGATTTCGAACAGCATATTCAAATTTGAAATTACCGTGTTTAACGTTGAAAAACTAGCTTGAAATGCTTACTTTTGCATTGAAAATTCAATATTTTTCAAAAGTTTGTAAAACTTAATATTTGCAATAAAACTTTGTGTAAACTGTTAGAAATTGTCAAAAACAATATTTTCTGATCGATACCATATCGATTTTCAATAATTTTATTGGTTTTCTAATGATTTCGAACAGCATATTCAAATTTGAAATTACCGTGTTTAACGTTGAAAAACTAGCTTGAAATGCTTACTTTTGCATTGAAAATTCAATATTTTTCAAAAGTTTGTAAAACTTAATATTTGCAATAAAACTTTGTGTAAACTGTTGGAAATTGTCAAAAACAGTATTTTCTGATCGATACCATATCGATTTTCAATAATTTTATTGGTTTTCTAATGATTTCGAACAGCATATTCAAATTTGAAATTACCGTGTTTAACGTTGAAAAACTAGCTTGAAATGCTTACTTTTGCATTGAAAATTCAATATTTTTCAAAAGTTAGTAAAACTTAATATTTGCAATAAAACTTTGTGTAAACTGTTGGAAATTGTCAAAAACAGTATTTTCTGATCGATACCATATCGATTTTCAATAATTTTATTGGTTTTCTAATGATTTCGAACAGCATATTCAAATTTGAAATTACCGTGTTTAACGTTGAAAAACTAGCTTGAAATGCTTACGTTTGCATTGAAAATTCAATATTTTTCAAAAGTTTGTAAAACTTAATATTTGCAATAAAACTTTGTGTAAACTGTTGGAAATTGTCAAAAACAATATTTTCTGATCGATACCATATCGATTTTCAATAATTTTATTGGTTTTCTAATGATTTCGAACAGCATATTCAAATTCGAAATTATCGTGTTTAACGTTGAAAAACTAGCTTGAAATGCTTACTTTTGCATTGAAAATTCAATATTTTTCAAAAGTTTGTAAAATTTAATATTTGCAATAAAACTTTGTGTAAACTGTTGGAAATTGTCAAAAACAATATTTTCTGATCGATACCATATCGATTTTCAATAATTTTATTGGTTTTCTAATGATTTCGAACAGCATATTCAAATTTGAAATTACCGTGTTTAACGTTGAAAAACTAGCTTGAAATGCTTACTTTTGCATTGAAAATTCAATATTTTTCAAAAGTTTGTAAAACTAAATATTTGCAATAAAACTTTGTGTAAACTGTTGGAAATTGTCAAAAACAATATTTTCTGATCGATACCATATCGATTTTCAATAATTTTATTGGTTTTCTAATGATTTCGAACAGCATATTCAAATTTGAAATTACCGTGTTTAACGTTGAAAAACTAGCTTGAAATGCTTACTTTTGCATTGAAAATTCAATATTTTTCAAAAGTTTGTAAAACTTAATATTTGCAATAAAACTTTGTGTAAACTATTGGAAATTGTCAAAAACAATATTTTCTGATCGATACCATATCGATTTTCAATAATTTTATTGGTTTTCTAATGATTTCGAACAGCATATTCAAATTTGAAATTACCGTGTTTAACGTTGAAAAACTAGCTTGAAATGCTTACTTTTGCATTGAAAATTCAATATTTTTCAAAAGTTTGTAAAACTTAATATTTGCAATAAAACTTTGTGTAAACTGTTGGAAATTTTCAAAAACAATATTTTCTGATTGATACCATATCGATTTTCAATAATTTTATTGGTTTTCTAATGATTTCGAACAGCATATTCAAATTTGAAATTACCGTGTTTAACGTTGAAAAACTAGCTTGAAATGCTTACTTTTGCATTGAAAATTCAATATTTTTCAAAAGTTTGTAAAACTTAATATTTGCAATAAAACTTTGTGTAAACTGTTGGAAATTGTCAAAAACAGTATTTTCTGATCGATACCATATCGATTTTCAATAATTTTATTGGTTTTCTAATGATTTCGAACAGCATATTCAAATTTGAAATTACCGTGTTTAACGTTGAAAAACTAGCTTGAAATGCTTACTTTTGCATTGAAAATTCAATATTTTTCAAAAGTTAGTAAAACTTAATATTTGCAATAAAACTTTGTGTAAACTGTTGGAAATTGTCAAAAACAGTATTTTCTGATCGATACCATATCGATTTTCAATAATTTTATTGGTTTTCTAATGATTTCGAACAGCATATTCAAATTTGAAATTACCGTGTTTAACGTTGAAAAACTAGCTTGAAATGCTTACTTTTGCATTGAAAATTCAATATTTTTCAAAAGTTTGTAAAACTTAATATTTGCAATAAAACTTTGTGTAAACTGTTAGAAATTGTCAAAAACAATATTTTCTGATCGATACCATATCGATTTTCAATAATTTTATTGGTTTTCTAATGATTTCGAACAGCATATTCAAATTTGAAATTACCGTGTTTAACGTTGAAAAACTAGCTTGAAATGCTTACTTTTGCATTGAAAATTCAATATTTTTCAAAAGTTTGTAAAACTTAATATTTGCAATAAAACTTTGTGTAAACTGTTGGAAATTGTCAAAAACAGTATTTTCTGATCGATACCATATCGATTTTCAATAATTTTATTGGTTTTCTAATGATTTCGAACAGCATATTCAAATTTGAAATTACCGTGTTTAACGTTGAAAAACTAGCTTGAAATGCTTACTTTTGCATTGAAAATTCAATATTTTTCAAAAGTTAGTAAAACTTAATATTTGCAATAAAACTTTGTGTAAACTGTTGGAAATTGTCAAAAACAGTATTTTCTGATCGATACCATATCGATTTTCAATAATTTTATTGGTTTTCTAATGATTTCGAACAGCATATTCAAATTTGAAATTACCGTGTTTAACGTTGAAAAACTAGCTTGAAATGCTGACGTTTGCATTGAAAATTCAATATTTTTCAAAAGTTTGTAAAACTTAATATTTGCAATAAAACTTTGTGTAAACTGTTGGAAATTGTCAAAAACAATATTTTCTGATCGATACCATATCGATTTTCAATAATTTTATTGGTTTTCTAATGATTTCGAACAGCATATTCAAATTCGAAATTATCGTGTTTAACGTTGAAAAACTAGCTTGAAATGCTTACTTTTGCATTGAAAATTCAATATTTTTCAAAAGTTTGTAAAATTTAATATTTGCAATAAAACTTTGTGTAAACTGTTGGAAATTGTCAAAAACAATATTTTCTGATCGATACCATATCGATTTTCAATAATTTTATTGGTTTTCTAATGATTTCGAACAGCATATTCAAATTTGAAATTACCGTGTTTAACGTTGAAAAACTAGCTTGAAATGCTTACTTTTGCATTGAAAATTCAATATTTTTCAAAAGTTTGTAAAACTAAATATTTGCAATAAAACTTTGTGTAAACTGTTGGAAATTGTCAAAAACAATATTTTCTGATCGATACCATATCGATTTTCAATAATTTTATTGGTTTTCTAATGATTTCGAACAGCATATTCAAATTTGAAATTACCGTGTTTAACGTTGAAAAACTAGCTTGAAATGCTTACTTTTGCATTGAAAATTCAATATTTTTCAAAAGTTTGTAAAACTTAATATTTGCAATAAAACTTTGTGTAAACTATTGGAAATTGTCAAAAACAATATTTTCTGATCGATACCATATCGATTTTCAATAATTTTATTGGTTTTCTAATGATTTCGAACAGCATATTCAAATTTGAAATTACCGTGTTTAACGTTGAAAAACTAGCTTGAAATGCTTACTTTTGCATTGAAAATTCAATATTTTTCAAAAGTTTGTAAAACTTAATATTTGCAATAAAACTTTGTGTAAACTGTTGGAAATTTTCAAAAACAATATTTTCTGATTGATACCATATCGATTTTCAATAATTTTATTGGTTTTCTAATGATTTCGAACAGCATATTCAAATTTGAAATTACCGTGTTTAACGTTGAAAAACTAGCTTGAAATGCTTACTTTTGCATTGAAAATTCAATATTTTTCAAAAGTTAGTAAAACTGAATATTTGCAATAAAACTTTGTGTAAACTGTTGGAAATTGTCAAAAACAGTATTTTCTGATCGATACCATATCGATTTTCAATAATTTTATTGGTTTTCTAATGATTTCGAACAGCATATTCAAATTTGAAATTACCGTGTTTAACGTTGAAAAACTAGCTTGAAATGCTGACGTTTGCATTGAAAATTCAATATTTTTCAAAAGTTTGTAAAACTTAATATTTGCAATAAAACTTTGTGTAAACTGTTGGAAATTGTCAAAAACAATATTTTCTGATCGATACCATATCGATTTTCAATAATTTTATTGGTTTTCTAATGATTTCGAACAGCATATTCAAATTCGAAATTATCGTGTTTAACGTTGAAAAACTAGCTTGAAATGCTTACTTTTGCATTGAAAATTCAATATTTTTCAAAAGTTTGTAAAATTTAATATTTGCAATAAAACTTTGTGTAAACTGTTGGAAATTGTCAAAAACAATATTTTCTGATCGATACCATATCGATTTTCAATAATTTTATTGGTTTTCTAATGATTTCGAACAGCATATTCAAATTTGAAATTACCGTGTTTAACGTTGAAAAACTAGCTTGAAATGCTTACTTTTGCATTGAAAATTCAATATTTTTCAAAAGTTTGTAAAACTAAATATTTGCAATAAAACTTTGTGTAAACTGTTGGAAATTGTCAAAAACAATATTTTCTGATCGATACCATATCGATTTTCAATAATTTTATTGGTTTTCTAATGATTTCGAACAGCATATTCAAATTTGAAATTACCGTGTTTAACGTTGAAAAACTAGCTTGAAATGCTTACTTTTGCATTGAAAATTCAATATTTTTCAAAAGTTTGTAAAACTTAATATTTGCAATAAAACTTTGTGTAAACTATTGGAAATTGTCAAAAACAATATTTTCTGATCGATACCATATCGATTTTCAATAATTTTATTGGTTTTCTAATGATTTCGAACGGCATATTCAAATTTGAAATTACCGTGTTTAACGTTGAAAAACTAGCTTGAAATGCTTACTTTTGCATTGAAAATTCAATATTTTTCAAAAGTTTGTAAAACTTAATATTTGCAATAAAACTTTGTGTAAACTGTTGGAAATTTTGAAAAACAATATTTTCTGATTGATACCATATCGATTTTCAATAATTTTATTGGTTTTCTAATGATTTCGAACAGCATATTCAAATTTGAAATTACCGTGTTTAACGTTGAAAAACTAGCTTGAAATGCTTACTTTTGCATTGAAAATTCAATATTTTTCAAAAGTTTGTAAAACTTAATATTTGCAATAAAACTTTGTGTAAACTGTTGGAAATTGTCAAAAACAGTATTTTCTGATCGATACCATATCGATTTTCAATAATTTTATTGGTTTTCTAATGATTTCGAACTGCATATTCAAATTTGAAATTACCGTGTTTAACGTTGAAAAACTAGCTTGAAATGCTTACTTTTGCATTGAAAATTCAATATTTTTCAAAAGTTAGTAAAACTTAATATTTGCAATAAAACTTTGTGTAAACTGTTGGAAATTGTCAAAAACAGTATTTTCTGATCGATACCATATCGATTTTCAATAATTTTATTGGTTTTCTAATGATTTCGAACAGCATATTCAAATTTGAAATTACCGTGTTTAACGTTGAAAAACTAGCTTGAAATGCTGACGTTTGCATTGAAAATTCAATATTTTTCAAAAGTTTGTAAAACTTAATATTTGCAATAAAACTTTGTGTAAACTGTTGGAAATTGTCAAAAACAATATTTTCTGATCGATACCATATCGATTTTCAATAACTTTATTGGTTTTCTAATGATTTCGAACAGCATATTCAAATTCGAAATTATCGTGTTTAACGTTGAAAAACTAGCTTGAAATGCTTACTTTTGCATTGAAAATTCAATATTTTTCAAAAGTTTGTAAAATTTAATATTTGCAATAAAACTTTGTGTAAACTGTTGGAAATTGTCAAAAACAATATTTTCTGATCGATACCATATCGATTTTCAATAATTTTATTGGTTTTCTAATGATTTCGAACAGCATATTCAAATTTGAAATTACCGTGTTTAACGTTGAAAAACTAGCTTGAAATGCTTACTTTTGCATTGAAAATTCAATATTTTTCAAAAGTTTGTAAAACTAAATATTTGCAATAAAACTTTGTGTAAACTGTTGGAAATTGTCAAAAACAATATTTTCTGATCGATACCATATCGATTTTCAATAATTTTATTGGTTTTCTAATGATTTCGAACAGCATATTCAAATTTGAAATTACCGTGTTTAACGTTGAAAAACTAGCTTGAAATGCTTACTTTTGCATTGAAAATTCAATATTTTTCAAAAGTTTGTAAAACTTAATATTTGCAATAAAACTTTGTGTAAACTATTGGAAATTTTCAAAAACAATATTTTCTGATTGATACCATATCGATTTTCAATAATTTTATTGGTTTTCTAATGATTTCGAACAGCATATTCAAATTTGAAATTACCGTGTTTAACGTTGAAAAACTAGCTTGAAATGCTTACTTTTGCATTGAAAATTCAATATTTTTCAAAAGTTTGTAAAACTTAATATTTGCAATAAAACTTTGTGTAAACTGTTGGAAATTGTCAAAAACAATATTTTCTGATCGATACCATATCGATTTTCAATAATTTTATTGGTTTTCTAATGATTTCGAACAGCATATTCAAATTTGAAATTACCGTGTTTAACGTTGAAAAACTAGCTTGAAATGCTTACTTTTGCATTGAAAATTCAATATTTTTCAAAAGTTTGTAAAACTTAATATTTGCAATAAAACTTTGTGTAAACTGTTGGAAATTGTCAAAAACAGTATTTTCTGATTGATACCATATCGATTTTCAATAATTTTATTGGTTTTCTAATGATTTCGAACAGCATATTCAAATTTGAAATTACCGTGTTTAACGATGAAAAACTAGCTTGAAATGCTTACTTTTGCATTGAAAATTCAATATTTTTCAAAAGTTAGTAAAACTTAATATTTGCAATAAAACTTTGTGTAAACTGTTGGAAATTGTCAAAAACAGTATTTTCTGATCGATACCATATCGATTTTCAATAATTTTATTGGTTTTCTAATGATTTCGAACAGCATATTCAAATTTGAAATTACCGTGTTTAACGTTGAAAAACTAGCTTGAAATGCTGACGTTTGCATTGAAAATTCAATATTTTTCAAAAGTTTGTAAAACTTAATATTTGCAATAAAACTTTGTGTAAACTGTTGGAAATTGTCAAAAACAATATTTTCTGATCGATACCATATCGATTTTCAATAATTTTATTGGTTTTCTAATGATTTCGAACAGCATATTCAAATTCGAAATTATCGTGTTTAACGTTGAAAAACTAGATTGAAATGCTTACTTTTGCATTGAAAATTCAATATTTTTCAAAAGTTTGTAAAATTTAATATTTGCAATAAAACTTTGTGTAAACTGTTGGAAATTGTCAAAAACAATATTTTCTGATCGATACCATATCGATTTTCAATAATTTTATTGGTTTTCTAATGATTTCGAACAGCATATTCAAATTTGAAATTACCGTGTTTAACGTTGAAAAACTAGCTTGAAATCCTTACTTTTGCATTGAAAATTCAATATTTTTCAAAAGTTTGTAAAACTTAATATTTGCAATAAAACTTTGTGTAAACTATTGGAAATTGTCAAAAACAATATTTTCTGATCGATACCATATCGATTTTCAATAATTTTATTGGTTTTCTAATGATTTCGAACAGCATATTCAAATTTGAAATTACCGTGTTTAACGTTGAAAAACTAGCTTGAAATGCTTACTTTTGCATTGAAAATTCAATATTTTTCAAAAGTTTGTAAAACTTAATATTTGCAATAAAACTTTGTGTAAACTGTTGGAAATTGTCAAAAACAATATTTTCTGATCGATACCATATCGATTTTCAATAATTTTATTGGTTTTCTAATGATTTCGAACAGCATATTCAAATTTGAAATTACCGTGTTTAACGTTGAAAAACTAGCTTGAAATGCTTACTTTTGCATTGAAAATTCAATATTTTTCAAAAGTTTGTAAAACTTAATATTTGCAATAAAACTTTGTGTAAACTGTTGGAAATTGTCAAAAACAATATTTTCTGATCGATACCATATCGATTTTCAATAACTTTATTGGTTTTCTAATGATTTCGAACAGCATATTCAAATTCGAAATTATCGTGTTTAACGTTGAAAAACTAGCTTGAAATGCTTACTTTTGCATTGAAAATTCAATATTTTTCAAAAGTTTGTAAAATTTAATATTTGCAATAAAACTTTGTGTAAACTGTTGGAAATTGTCAAAAACAATATTTTCTGATCGATACCATATCGATTTTCAATAATTTTATTGGTTTTCTAATGATTTCGAACAGCATATTCAAATTTGAAATTACCGTGTTTAACGTTGAAAAACTAGCTTGAAATGCTTACTTTTGCATTGAAAATTCAATATTTTTCAAAAGTTTGTAAAACTAAATATTTGCAATAAAACTTTGTGTAAACTGTTGGAAATTGTCAAAAACAATATTTTCTGATCGATACCATATCGATTTTCAATAATTTTATTGGTTTTCTAATGATTTCGAACAGCATATTCAAATTTGAAATTACCGTGTTTAACGTTGAAAAACTAGCTTGAAATGCTTACTTTTGCATTGAAAATTCAATATTTTTCAAAAGTTTGTAAAACTTAATATTTGCAATAAAACTTTGTGTAAACTATTGGAAATTTTCAAAAACAATATTTTCTGATTGATACCATATCGATTTTCAATAATTTTATTGGTTTTCTAATGATTTCGAACAGCATATTCAAATTTGAAATTACCGTGTTTAACGTTGAAAAACTAGCTTGAAATGCTTACTTTTGCATTGAAAATTCAATATTTTTCAAAAGTTTGTAAAACTTAATATTTGCAATAAAACTTTGTGTAAACTGTTGGAAATTGTCAAAAACAATATTTTCTGATCGATACCATATCGATTTTCAATAATTTTATTGGTTTTCTAATGATTTCGAACAGCATATTCAAATTTGAAATTACCGTGTTTAACGTTGAAAAACTAGCTTGAAATGCTTACTTTTGCATTGAAAATTCAATATTTTTCAAAAGTTTGTAAAACTTAATATTTGCAATAAAACTTTGTGTAAACTGTTGGAAATTGTCAAAAACAGTATTTTCTGATTGATACCATATCGATTTTCAATAATTTTATTGGTTTTCTAATGATTTCGAACAGCATATTCAAATTTGAAATTACCGTGTTTAACGATGAAAAACTAGCTTGAAATGCTTACTTTTGCATTGAAAATTCAATATTTTTCAAAAGTTAGTAAAACTTAATATTTGCAATAAAACTTTGTGTAAACTGTTGGAAATTGTCAAAAACAGTATTTTCTGATCGATACCATATCGATTTTCAATAATTTTATTGGTTTTCTAATGATTTCGAACAGCATATTCAAATTTGAAATTACCGTGTTTAACGTTGAAAAACTAGCTTGAAATGCTGACGTTTGCATTGAAAATTCAATATTTTTCAAAAGTTTGTAAAACTTAATATTTGCAATAAAACTTTGTGTAAACTGTTGGAAATTGTCAAAAACAATATTTTCTGATCGATACCATATCGATTTTCAATAATTTTATTGGTTTTCTAATGATTTCGAACAGCATATTCAAATTCGAAATTATCGTGTTTAACGTTGAAAAACTAGCTTGAAATGCTTACTTTTGCATTGAAAATTCAATATTTTTCAAAAGTTTGTAAAATTTAATATTTGCAATAAAACTTTGTGTAAACTGTTGGAAATTGTCAAAAACAATATTTTCTGATCGATACCATATCGATTTTCAATAATTTTATTGGTTTTCTAATGATTTCGAACAGCATATTCAAATTTGAAATTACCGTGTTTAACGTTGAAAAACTAGCTTGAAATGCTTACTTTTGCATTGAAAATTCAATATTTTTCAAAAGTTTGTAAAACTTAATATTTGCAATAAAACTTTGTGTAAACTATTGGAAATTGTCAAAAACAATATTTTCTGATCGATACCATATCGATTTTCAATAATTTTATTGGTTTTCTAATGATTTCGAACAGCATATTCAAATTTGAAATTACCGTGTTTAACGTTGAAAAACTAGCTTGAAATGCTTACTTTTGCATTGAAAATTCAATATTTTTCAAAAGTTTGTAAAACTTAATATTTGCAATAAAACTTTGTGTAAACTGTTGGAAATTGTCAAAAACAATATTTTCTGATCGATACCATATCGATTTTCAATAATTTTATTGGTTTTCTAATGATTTCGAACAGCATATTCAAATTTGAAATTACCGTGTTTAACGTTGAAAAACTAGCTTGAAATGCTTACTTTTGCATTGAAAATTCAATATTTTTCAAAAGTTTGTAAAACTTAATATTTGCAATAAAACTTTGTGTAAACTGTTGGAAATTATCAAAAACAATATTTTCTGATCGATACCATATCGATTTTCAATAATTTTATTGGTTTTCTAATGATTTCGAAGAGCATATTCAAATTTGAAATTACCGTGTTTAACGTTGAAAAACTAGCTTGAAATGCTTACTTTTGCATTGAAAATTCAATATTTTTCAAAAGTTTGTAAAACTTAATATTTGCAATTAAACTTTGTGTAAACTGTTGGAAATTGTCAAAAACAATATTTTCTGATCGATACCATATCGATTTTCAATAATTTTATTGGTTTTCTTATGATTTCAAACAGCATATTCAAATTTGAAATTACCGTGTTTAACGTTGAAAAACTAGCTTGAAATGCTTACTTTTGCATTGAAAATTCAATATTTTTCAAAAGTTTGTAAAACTAAATATTTGCAATAAAACTTTGTGTAAACTGTTGGAAATTGTCAAAAACAATATTTTCTGATCGATACCATATCGATTTTCAATAATTTTATTGGTTTTCTAATGATTTCGAACAGCATATTCAAATTTGAAATTACCGTGTTTAACGTTGAAAAACTAGCTTGAAATGCTTACTTTTGCATTGAAAATTCAATATTTTTCAAAAGTTTGTAAAACTTAATATTTGCAATAAACCTTTGTGTAAACTGTTGGAAATTGTCAGAAACAATATTTTCTGATCGATACCATATCGATTTTCAATAATTTTATTGGTTTTCTAATGGTTTCGAACAGCATATTCAAATTTGAAATTACAGTGTCTAAAGTTGAAAAACTAGCTTGAAATGCTTACTTTTGCATTGAAAATTCAATATTTTTCAAAAGTTTGTAAAACTTAATATTTGCAATAAAACTTTGTGTAAACTGTTGGAAATTGTCAAAAACTATATTTTCTGATCGATACCATATCGATTTTCAATAATTTTATTGGTTTTCTAATGATTTCGAAGAGCATATTCAAATTTGAAATTACCGTGTTTAACGTTGAAAAACTAGCTTGAAATGCTTACTTTTGCATTGAAAATTCAATATTTTTCAAAAGTGTGTAAAACTAAATATTTGCAATAAAACTTTGTGTAAACTGTTGGAAATTGTCAAAAACAATATTTTCTGATCGATACCATATCGATTTTCAATAATTTTATTGGTTTTCTAATGATTTCGAACAGCATATTCAAATTTGAAATTACCGTGTTTAACGTTGAAAAACTAGCTTGAAATGCTTACTTTTGCATTGAAAATTCAATATTTTTCAAAAGTTTGTAAAACTTAATATTTGCAATAAAACTTTGTGTAAACTGTTGGAAATTGTCAAAAACAATATTTTTTGATCGATACCATATCGATTTTCAATAATTTTATTGGTTTTCTAATGATTTCAAACAGCATATTCAAATTTGAAATTACCGTGTTTAACGTTGAAAAACTAGCTTGAAATGCTTACTTTTGCATTGAAAATTCAATATTTTTCAAAAGTTTGTAAAACTTAATATTTGCAATAAAACTTTGTGTAAACTGTTGGAAATTGTCAAAAACAATATTTTCTGATCGATACCATATCGATTTTCAATAATTTTATTGGTTTTCTAATGATTTCGAACAGCATATTCAAATTTGAAATTACCGTGTTTAACGTTGAAAAACTAGCTTGAAATGCTTACTTTTGCATTGAAAATTCAATATTTTTCAAAAGTTTGTAAAACTTAATATTTGCAATAAAACTTTGTGTAAACTGTTGGAAATTGTCAAAAACAATATTTTCTGATCGATACCATATCGATTTTCAATAATTTTATTGGTTTTCTAATGATTTCGAACAGCATATTCAAATTTGAAATTACCGTGTTTAACGTTGAAAAACTAGCTTGAAATGCTTACTTTTGCATTGAAAATTCAATATTTTTCAAAAGTTTGTAAAACTTAATATTTGCAATAAAACTTTGTGTAAACTTTTGGAAATTATCAAAAACAATATTTTCTGATCGATACCATATCGATTTTCAATAATTTTATTGGTTTTCTAATGATTTCGAAGAGCATATTCAAATTTGAAATTACCGTGTTTAACGTTGAAAAACTAGCTTGAAATGCTTACTTTTGCATTGAAAATTCAATATTTTTCAAAAGTTTGTAAAACTTAATATTTGCAATTAAACTTTGTGTAAACTGTTGGAAATTGTCAAAAACAATATTTTCTGATCGATACCATATCGATTTTCAATAATTTTATTGGTTTTCTTATGATTTCAAACAGCATATTCAAATTTGAAATTACCGTGTTTAACGTTGAAAAACTAGCTTGAAATGCTTACTTTTGCATTGAAAATTCAATATTTTTCAAAAGTTTGTAAAACTAAATATTTGCAATAAAACTTTGTGTAAACTGTTGGAAATTGTCAAAAACAATATTTTCTGATCGATACCATATCGATTTTCAATAATTTTATTGGTTTTCTAATGATTTCGAACAGCATATTCAAATTTGAAATTACCGTGTTTAACGTTGAAAAACTAGCTTGAAATGCTTACTTTTGCATTGAAAATTCAATATTTTTCAAAACTTTGTAAAACTTAATATTTGCAATAAACCTTTGTGTAAACTGTTGGAAATTGTCAGAAACAATATTTTCTGATCGATACGATATCGATTTTCAATAATTTTATTGATTTTCTAATGGTTTCGAACAGCATATTCAAATTTGAAATTACAGTCTCTAAATTTGAAAAACTAGCTTGAAATGCTTACTTTTGCATTGAAAATTCAATATTTTTCAAAAGTTTGTAAAACTTAATATTTGCAATAAAACTTTGTGTAAACTGTTGGAAATTGTCAAAAACTATATTTTCTGATCGATACCATATCGATTTTCAATAATTTTATTGGTTTTCTAATGATTTCGAACAGCATATTCAAATTTGAAATTACCGTGTTTAACGTTGAAAAACTAGCTTGAAATGCTGACGTTTGCATTGAAAATTCAATATTTTTCAAAAGTTTGTAAAACTTAATATTTGCAATAAAACTTTGTGTAAACTGTTGGAAATTGTCAAAAACAATATTTTCTGATCGATACCATATCGATTTTCAATAATTTTATTGGTTTTCTAATGATTTCGAACAGCATATTCAAATTCGAAATTATCGTGTTTAACGTTGAAAAACTAGCTTGAAATGCTTACTTTTGCATTGAAAATTCAATATTTTTCAAAAGTTTGTAAAATTTAATATTTGCAATAAAACTTTGTGTAAACTGTTGGAAATTGTCAAAAACAATATTTTCTGATCGATACCATATCGATTTTCAATAATTTTATTGGTTTTCTAATGATTTCGAACAGCATATTCAAATTTGAAATTACCGTGTTTAACGTTGAAAAACTAGCTTGAAATGCTTACTTTTGCATTGAAAATTCAATATTTTTCAAAAGTTTGTAAAACTAAATATTTGCAATAAAACTTTGTGTAAACTGTTGGAAATTGTCAAAAACAATATTTTCTGATCGATACCATATCGATTTTCAATAATTTTATTGGTTTTCTAATGATTTCGAACAGCATATTCAAATTTTAAATTACCGTGTTTAACGTTGAAAAACTAGCTTGAAATGCTTACTTTTGCATTGAAAATTCAATATTTTTCAAAAGTTTGTAAAACTTAATATTTGCAATAAAACTTTGTGTAAACTGTTGGAAATTGTCAAAAACAATATTTTCTGATCGATACCATATCGATTTTCAATAATTTTATTGGTTTTCTAATGATTTCGAACAGCATATTCAAATTTGAAATTACCGTGTTTAACGTTGAAAAACTAGCTTGAAATGCTTACTTTTGCATTGAAAATTCAATATTTTTCAAAAGTTTGTAAAACTTAATATTTGCAATAAAACTTTGTGTAAACTATTGGAAATTGTCAAAAACAATATTTTCTGATCGATACCATATCGATTTTCAATAATTTTATTGGTTTTCTTATGATTTCAAACAGCATATTCAAATTTGAAATTACCGTGTTTAACGTTGAAAAACTAGCTTGAAATGCTTACTTTTGCATTGAAAATTCAATATTTTTCAAAAGTTTGTAAAACTAAATATTTGCAATAAAACTTTGTGTAAACTGTTGGAAATTGTCAAAAACAATATTTTCTGATCGATACCATATCGATTTTCAATAATTTTATTGGTTTTCTAATGATTTCGAACAGCATATTCAAATTTGAAATTACCGTGTTTAACGTTGAAAAACTAGCTTGAAATGCTTACTTTTGCATTGAAAATTCAATATTTTTCAAAACTTTGTAAAACTTAATATTTGCAATAAACCTTTGTGTAAACTGTTGGAAATTGTCAGAAACAATATTTTCTGATCGATACGATATCGATTTTCAATAATTTTATTGATTTTCTAATGGTTTCGAACAGCATATTCAAATTTGAAATTACAGTCTCTAAATTTGAAAAACTAGCTTGAAATGCTTACTTTTGCATTGAAAATTCAATATTTTTCAAAAGTTTGTAAAACTTAATATTTGCAATAAAACTTTGTGTAAACTGTTGGAAATTGTCAAAAACTATATTTTCTGATCGATACCATATCGATTTTCAATAATTTTATTGGTTTTCTAATGATTTCGAACAGCATATTCAAATTTGAAATTACCGTGTTTAACGTTGAAAAACTAGCTTGAAATGCTGACGTTTGCATTGAAAATTCAATATTTTTCAAAAGTTTGTAAAACTTAATATTTGCAATAAAACTTTGTGTAAACTGTTGGAAATTGTCAAAAACAATATTTTCTGATCGATACCATATCGATTTTCAATAATTTTATTGGTTTTCTAATGATTTCGAACAGCATATTCAAATTCGAAATTATCGTGTTTAACGTTGAAAAACTAGCTTGAAATGCTTACTTTTGCATTGAAAATTCAATATTTTTCAAAAGTTTGTAAAATTTAATATTTGCAATAAAACTTTGTGTAAACTGTTGGAAATTGTCAAAAACAATATTTTCTGATCGATACCATATCGATTTTCAATAATTTTATTGGTTTTCTAATGATTTCGAACAGCATATTCAAATTTGAAATTACCGTGTTTAACGTTGAAAAACTAGCTTGAAATGCTTACTTTTGCATTGAAAATTCAATATTTTTCAAAAGTTTGTAAAACTAAATATTTGCAATAAAACTTTGTGTAAACTGTTGGAAATTGTCAAAAACAATATTTTCTGATCGATACCATATCGATTTTCAATAATTTTATTGGTTTTCTAATGATTTCGAACAGCATATTCAAATTTTAAATTACCGTGTTTAACGTTGAAAAACTAGCTTGAAATGCTTACTTTTGCATTGAAAATTCAATATTTTTCAAAAGTTTGTAAAACTTAATATTTGCAATAAAACTTTGTGTAAACTGTTGGAAATTGTCAAAAACAATATTTTCTGATCGATACCATATCGATTTTCAATAATTTTATTGGTTTTCTAATGATTTCGAACAGCATATTCAAATTTGAAATTACCGTGTTTAACGTTGAAAAACTAGCTTGAAATGCTTACTTTTGCATTGAAAATTCAATATTTTTCAAAAGTTTGTAAAACTTAATATTTGCAATAAAACTTTGTGTAAACTATTGGAAATTGTCAAAAACAATATTTTCTGATCGATACCATATCGATTTTCAATAATTTTATTGGTTTTCTAATGATTTCGAACAGCATATTCAAATTTGAAATTACCGTGTTTAACGTTGAAAAACTAGCTTGAAATGCTTACTTTTGCATTGAAAATTCAATATTTTTCAAAAGTTTGTAAAACTTAATATTTGCAATAAAACTTTGTGTAAACTGTTGGAAATTGTCAAAAACAATATTTTCTGATCGATACCATATCGATTTTCAATAATTTTATTGGTTTTCTAATGATTTCGAACAGCATATTCAAATTTGAAATTACCGTGTTTAACGTTGAAAAACTAGCTTGAAATGCTTACTTTTGCATTGAAAATTCAATATTTTTCAAAAGTTTGTAAAACTTAATATTTGCAATAAAACTTTGTGTAAACTGTTGGAAATTATCAAAAACAATATTTTCTGATCGATACCATATCGATTTTCAATAATTTTATTGGTTTTCTAATGATTTCGAAGAGCATATTCAAATTTGAAATTACCGTGTTTAACGTTGAAAAACTAGCTTGAAATGCTTACTTTTGCATTGAAAATTCAATATTTTTCAAAAGTTTGTAAAACTTAATATTTGCAATTAAACTTTGTGTAAACTGTTGGAAATTGTCAAAAACAATATTTTCTGATCGATACCATATCGATTTTCAATAATTTTATTGGTTTTCTTATGATTTCAAACAGCATATTCAAATTTGAAATTACCGTGTTTAACGTTGAAAAACTAGCTTGAAATGCTTACTTTTGCATTGAAAATTCAATATTTTTCAAAAGTTTGTAAAACTAAATATTTGCAATAAAACTTTGTGTAAACTGTTGGAAATTGTCAAAAACAATATTTTCTGATCGATACCATATCGATTTTCAATAATTTTATTGGTTTTCTAATGATTTCGAACAGCATATTCAAATTTGAAATTACCGTGTTTAACGTTGAAAAACTAGCTTGAAATGCTTACTTTTGCATTGAAAATTCAATATTTTTCAAAAGTTTGTAAAACTTAATATTTGCAATAAACCTTTGTGTAAACTGTTGGAAATTGTCAGAAACAATATTTTCTGATCGATACCATATCGATTTTCAATAATTTTATTGGTTTTCTAATGGTTTCGAACAGCATATTCAAATTTGAAATTACAGTGTCTAAAGTTGAAAAACTAGCTTGAAATGCTTACTTTTGCATTGAAAATTCAATATTTTTCAAAAGTTTGTAAAACTTAATATTTGCAATAAAACTTTGTGTAAACTGTTGGAAATTGTCAAAAACTATATTTTCTGATCGATACCATATCGATTTTCAATAATTTTATTGGTTTTCTAATGATTTCGAAGAGCATATTCAAATTTGAAATTACCGTGTTTAACGTTGAAAAACTAGCTTGAAATGCTTACTTTTGCATTGAAAATTCAATATTTTTCAAAAGTGTGTAAAACTAAATATTTGCAATAAAACTTTGTGTAAACTGTTGGAAATTGTCAAAAACAATATTTTCTGATCGATACCATATCGATTTTCAATAATTTTATTGGTTTTCTAATGATTTCGAACAGCATATTCAAATTTGAAATTACCGTGTTTAACGTTGAAAAACTAGCTTGAAATGCTTACTTTTGCATTGAAAATTCAATATTTTTCAAAAGTTTGTAAAACTTAATATTTGCAATAAAACTTTGTGTAAACTGTTGGAAATTGTCAAAAACAATATTTTTTGATCGATACCATATCGATTTTCAATAATTTTATTGGTTTTCTAATGATTTCAAACAGCATATTCAAATTTGAAATTACCGTGTTTAACGTTGAAAAACTAGCTTGAAATGCTTACTTTTGCATTGAAAATTCAATATTTTTCAAAAGTTTGTAAAACTTAATATTTGCAATAAAACTTTGTGTAAACTGTTGGAAATTGTCAAAAACAATATTTTCTGATCGATACCATATCGATTTTCAATAATTTTATTGGTTTTCTAATGATTTCGAACAGCATATTCAAATTTGAAATTACCGTGTTTAACGTTGAAAAACTAGCTTGAAATGCTTACTTTTGCATTGAAAATTCAATATTTTTCAAAAGTTTGTAAAACTTAATATTTGCAATAAAACTTTGTGTAAACTGTTGGAAATTTTCAAAAACAATATTTTCTGATCGATACCATATCGATTTTCAATAATTTTATTGGTTTTCTAATGATTTCGAACAGCATATTCAAATTTGAAATTACCGTGTTTAACGTTGAAAAACTAGCTTGAAATGCTTACTTTTGCATTGAAAATTCAATATTTTTCAAAAGTTTGTAAAACTTAATATTTGCAATAAAACTTTGTGTAAACTGTTGGAAATTATCAAAAACAATATTTTCTGATCGATACCATATCGATTTTCAATAATTTTATTGGTTTTCTAATGATTTCGAAGAGCATATTCAAATTTGAAATTACCGTGTTTAACGTTGAAAAACTAGCTTGAAATGCTTACTTTTGCATTGAAAATTCAATATTTTTCAAAAGTTTGTAAAACTTAATATTTGCAATTAAACTTTGTGTAAACTGTTGGAAATTGTCAAAAACAATATTTTCTGATCGATACCATATCGATTTTCAATAATTTTATTGGTTTTCTTATGATTTCAAACAGCATATTCAAATTTGAAATTACCGTGTTTAACGTTGAAAAACTAGCTTGAAATGCTTACTTTTGCATTGAAAATTCAATATTTTTCAAAAGTTTGTAAAACTAAATATTTGCAATAAAACTTTGTGTAAACTGTTGGAAATTGTCAAAAACAATATTTTCTGATCGATACCATATCGATTTTCAATAATTTTATTGGTTTTCTAATGATTTCGAACAGCATATTCAAATTTGAAATTACCGTGTTTAACGTTGAAAAACTAGCTTGAAATGCTTACTTTTGCATTGAAAATTCAATATTTTTCAAAACTTTGTAAAACTTAATATTTGCAATAAACCTTTGTGTAAACTGTTGGAAATTGTCAGAAACAATATTTTCTGATCGATACGATATCGATTTTCAATAATTTTATTGATTTTCTAATGGTTTCGAACAGCATATTCAAATTTGAAATTACAGTCTCTAAATTTGAAAAACTAGCTTGAAATGCTTACTTTTGCATTGAAAATTCAATATTTTTCAAAAGTTTGTAAAACTTAATATTTGCAATAAAACTTTGTGTAAACTGTTGGAAATTGTCAAAAACTATATTTTCTGATCGATACCATATCGATTTTCAATAATTTTATTGGTTTTCTAATGATTTCGAAGAGCATATTCAAATTTGAAATTACCGTGTTTAACGTTGAAAAACTAGCTTGAAATGCTTACTTTTGCATTGAAAATTCAATATTTTTCAAAAGTGTGTAAAACTAAATATTTGCAATAAAACTTTGTGTAAACTGTTGGAAATTGTCAAAAACAATATTTTCTGATCGATACCATATCGATTTTCAATAATTTTATTGGTTTTCTAATGATTTCGAACAGCATATTCAAATTTGAAATTACCGTGTTTAACGTTGAAAAACTAGCTTGAAATGCTTACTTTTGCATTGAAAATTCAATATTTTTCAAAAGTTTGTAAAACTTAATATTTGCAATAAAACTTTGTGTAAACTGTTGGAAATTGTCAAAAACAATATTTTCTGATCGATACCATATCGATTTTCAATAATTTTATTGGTTTTCTAATGATTTCGAACAGCATATTCAAATTTGAAATTACAGTGTCTAACGTTGAAAAACTAGCTTGAAATGCTTACTTTTGCATTGAAAATTCAATATTTTTCAAAAGTTTGTAAAACTTAATATTTGCAATAAAACTTTGTGTAAACTGTTGGAAATTGTCAAAAACAATATTTTCTGATCGATACCATATCGATTTTCAATAATTTTATTGGTTTTCTAATGATTTCGAACAGCATATTCAAATTTGAAATTACCGTGTTTAACGTTGAAAAACTAGCTTGAAATGCTTACTTTTGCATTGAAAATTCAATATTTTTCAAAAGTTTGTAAAACTTAATATTTGCAATAAAACTTTGTGTAAACTGTTGGAAATTGTCAAAAACAATATTTTCTGATCGATACCATATCGATTTTCAATAATTTTATTGGTTTTCTAATGATTTCGAACAGCATATTCAAATTTGAAATTACCGTGTTTAACGTTGAAAAACTAGCTTGAAATGCTTACATTTGCATTGAAAATTCAATATTTTTCAAAAGTTTGTAAAACTTAATATTTGCAATAAAACTTTGTGTAAACTGTTGGAAATTTTCAAAAACAATATTTTCTGATCGATACCATATCGATTTTCAATAATTTTATTGGTTTTCTAATGATTTCGAACAGCATATTCAAATTTGAAATTACCGTGTTTAACGTTGAAAAACTAGCTTGAAATGCTTACTTTTGCATTGAAAATTCAATATTTTTCAAAAGTTTGTAAAACTAAATATTTGCAATAAAACTTTGTGTAAACTGTTGGAAATTGTCAAAAACAATATTTTCTGATCGATACCATATCGATTTTCAATAATTTTATTGGTTTTCTAATGATTTCGAACAGCATATTCAAATTTGAAATTACCGTGTTTAACGTTGAAAAACTAGCTTGAAATGCTTACGTTTGCATTGAAAATTCAATATTTTTCAAAAGTTTGTAAAACTTAATATTTGCAATAAACCTTTGTGTAAACTATTGGAAATTGTCAAAAACAATATTTTCTGATCGATACCATATCGATTTTCAATAATTTTATTGGTTTTCTAATGATTTCGAACAGCATATTCAAATTTGAAATTACCGTGTTTAACGTTGAAAAACTAGCTTGAAATGCTTACTTTTGCATTGAAAATTCAATATTTTTCAAAAGTTTGTAAAACTTAATATTTGCAATAAAACTTTGTGTAAACTGTTGGAAATTGTCAAAAACAATATTTTCTGATCGATACCATATCGATTTTCAATAATTTTATTGGTTTTCTAATGATTTCGAACAGCATATTCAAATTTGAAATTACCGTGTTTAACGTTGAAAAACTAGCTTGAAATGCTTACTTTTGCATTGAAAATTCAATATTTTTCAAAAGTTTGTAAAACTTAATATTTGCAATAAAACTTTGTGTAAACTGTTGGAAATTGTCAAAAACAATATTTTCTGATCGATACCATATCGATTTTCAATAATTTTATTGGTTTTCTAATGATTTCGAACAGCATATTCAAATTTGAAATTACCGTGTTTAACGTTGAAAAACTAGCTTGAAATGCTTACTTTTGCATTGAAAATTCAATATTTTTCAAAAGTTTGTAAAACTTAATATTTGCAATAAAACTTTGTGTAAACTATTGGAAATTGTCAAAAACAATATTTTCTGATCGATACCATATCGATTTTCAATAATTTTACTGGTTTTCTAATGATTTCGAACAGCATATTCAAATTTGAAATTACCGTGTTTAACGTTGAAAAACTAGCTTGAAATGCTTACTTTTGCATTGAAAATTCAATATTTTTCAAAAGTTTGTAAAACTTAATATTTGCAATAAAACTTTGTGTAAACTGTTGGAAATTGTCAAAAACAATATTTTCTGATCGATACCATATCGATTTTCAATAATTTTATTGGTTTTGTAATGATTTCAAAAAGCAAAATCAATTTTCAAACTACCGTGTTTAACGTTGAAAAACTAGCTTCAAATGGTTGCTTTTGCATTGAAATTTCAATATTTTTCAAAAGTTTGTAAAACTTAATATTTGCAATAAAACTTTGTGTAAACTGTTGGAAATTGTCAGAATCAATATTTTCTGAACGATACCATATCGATTTTCAATAATTTTATTGGTTTTGTATTGATTTCAAAAAGCAAAATCAATTTTCACACTACCGTGTTTAACGTTGAAAAACTAGCTTCAAATGCTTGCTTTTGCATTGAAATTTCAATATTTTTCAAAAGTTTGTAAAACTTAATATTTGCAATAAAACTTTGTGTAAACTGTTGGAAACTGTCAAAATCAATATTTTCTGATCGATACAATATCGACTTTCAATAATTCTATGGGTTTTCTAATGATTTCAAAAAGCAAAATCAATTTTCAAGCTACCGTGTTTAACGTTGAAAAAGTAGCTTCAAATACTTGCTTTTGGATTGAAATTTCAATATTTTTCAAAAGTTTCTAAAACTTAATATTTGCAATAAAACTTTGTGTAAACTGTTAGAAAATGTCAAAATCAATATTTTCTGATGGATACCATATCGACATTCAATAATGTTATTGGTTTTGTAATGATTTCAAAAAGCAAAATCAATTTTCAATCTACCGTGTTTAACGTTGAAAAACTAGCTTGAAATGCTTGCTTTTGCATTGAAATTTCAATATCAATCAAAGTTTGTAAAACTTAATATTTGCAATAAAACTTTGTGTAAACTGTTGGAAATTGTCAAAATCAATATTTTCTGATCGATAGCATATCGATTTTCAATAATTTTATTGGTTTTCTAATGATTTCAAACAACAAAATCAATTTTGAAATTACCGTGTTTAACGTTGAAAAACTTGTTTGAAATGCTTGATTTTGCATTGAAATTTCAATATTTTTCAAAAGTTTGTAAAACGTAATATTTGCAATAAAACTTTGTGTAAACTGTTGTAAGTTGTCAAAATCAATATTTTCTGACGATACCATATCGATTTTCAATAATTTTATTGGTTTTCTAATGATTTCAAAAAGCAAATTCAATTTTCAAACTACGGTGTTTAACGATGAAAAACTAGCTTCAAATGTTTGCTTTTGCATTGAATTTTCAATATTTTTCAAAAGTTTGTAAAACTTAATATTTGCGATAAAACTTTGTGTAAACTGTTGGAGATTTTTCAAAATCAGTATTTTCTGATCGATACCATATCGATTTTCAATAATTTTATTGGTTTTCTAAGGATTTCAAAAAGCAAAATCAATATTCAAACTACCGTGTTTAACGTTGAAAAACTAGCTTGAAATGCTTGCTTTTGCATTAAAATTTCAATATTTTTCAAACGTTTGTAAAACTTAATATTTTGCAATAAAACTTTATGTAAACTGTTGGAAATTGTCAAAATCAATATTTTCTGATCGATACCATATCGATTTTCAATAATTTTATTGGTTTTCTAATTATTTCAAAAAGCAAAATCAATTTTCAAACTACCGTGTTTAACGTTGAAAAAGTACCTTCAAATGCTTGCTTTTGCATTGAAATTTCAATATTTTTCAAAAGTTTGTAAAGCTTAATATTTGCAATAAAACTTTGTGTAAACTGTTAGAAAATGTCAAAATGCATATTTTCTGATCGATACCATATCGACTTTAAATAATTTTATTGGTTTTCTAATGATTTCAAACAACAAAATCAATTTTCAAATTACCGTGTTTAAGGTTGAAAAACTAGCTTGAAATGCTTGCATTGAAATTTCAATATTTTTCAAAAGTTTGTAAAACTTAATATTTGCAATAAAACTTTGTGTAAACTGTTGGAAATTGTCAAAATCAATATTTTCTGATCGATACCATATCGACTTTCAATAATTTTATTGGTTTTCTCATGATTTCAAACAACAAAATCAATTTTCATATTACCGTGTTTAGCGTTGAAAAACTAGCTTGAAATGTTTGCATTGAAATTTCAATATTTTTCAAAACTTTGTAAAACTTAATATTTGCAATAAAACTTTGTGTAAACTGTTGGAAATTGTCAAAATCAATATTTTCTGATCGATACCATATCGATTTTCAATAATTTTATTGGTTTTCTAATGATTTCAAAAAGCAAATTCAATTTTCAAACTACCGTGTTTAACGTTGAAAAACTAGTTTCAAATGCTTGCTTTTGCATTGAATTTCAATATTTTTCAAAAGTTTGTAAAACTTAATATTTGCAATAAAACTTTGTGTAAACTGTTGGAAATTGTCAAAATCAAGATTTTCTGATCGATACCATATCGACTTTCAATAATTCTATTGGTTTTCTAATGATTTCAAACAACAAAATCAATTTTCATATTACCGTGTTTAACGTTGAAAAACTAGCTTGAAATGCTTGCATTGAAATTTCAATATTTTTCAAAAGTTTGTAAAACTTAATATTTGCAATAAAACTTTGTGTAAACTGTTGGAAATTGTCAAAATCAATATTTTCTGATCGATATCATATCGACTTTCAATAATTTTATTTGTTTTCTAATGATTTCAAACAACAAAATCAATTTTCATATTTCCATGTTTAGCGTTGAAAAACTCGCTTGAAATGCTTGCATTGAAATTTCAATATTTTTCAAACGTTTGTAAATCTTAATATTTGCAATAAAACTTTGTGTAAACTGTTGGAAATTGTCAAAATCAATATTTTCTGATCGATACCATATCGATTTTCAATAATTTTATTGGTTTTCTAAGGATTTCAAAAAGCAAAATCAATATTCAAACTACCGTGTTTAACGTTGAAAAACTAGCTTGAAATGCTTGCTTTTGCATTAAAATTTCAATATTTTTCAAACGTTTGTAAAACTTAATATTTTGCAATAAAACTTTATGTAAACTGTTGGAAATTGTCAAAATCAATATTTTCTGATCGATACCATATCGATTTTCAATAATTTTATTGGTTTTCTAATTATTTCAAAAAGCAAAATCAATTTTCAAACTACCGTGTTTAACGTTGAAAAAGTACCTTCAAATGCTTGCTTTTGCATTGAAATTTCAATATTTTTCAAAAGTTTGTAAAGCTTAATATTTGCAATAAAACTTTGTGTAAACTGTTAGAAAATGTCAAAATGCATATTTTCTGATCGATACCATATCGACTTTAAATAATTTTATTGGTTTTCTAATGATTTCAAACAACAAAATCAATTTTCAAATTACCGTGTTTAAGGTTGAAAAACTAGCTTGAAATGCTTGCATTGAAATTTCAATATTTTTCAAAAGTTTGTAAAACTTAATATTTGCAATAAAACTTTGTGTAAACTGTTGGAAATTGTCAAAATCAATATTTTCTGATCGATACCATATCGACTTTCAATAATTTTATTGGTTTTCTCATGATTTCAAACAACAAAATCAATTTTCATATTACCGTGTTTAGCGTTGAAAAACTAGCTTGAAATGTTTGCATTGAAATTTCAATATTTTTCAAAACTTTCTAAAACTTAATATTTGCAATAAAACTTTGTGTAAACTGTTGGAAATTGTCAAAATCAATATTTTCTGATCGATACCATATCGATTTTCAATAATTTTATTGGTTTTCTAATGATTTCAAAAAGCAAATTCAATTTTCAAACTACCGTGTTTAACGTTGAAAAACTAGTTTCAAATGCTTGCTTTTGCATTGAATTTCAATATTTTTCAAAAGTTTGTAAAACTTAATATTTGCAATAAAACTTTGTGTAAACTGTTGGAAATTGTCAAAATCAAGATTTTCTGATCGATACCATATCGACTTTCAATAATTCTATTGGTTTTCTAATGATTTCAAACAACAAAATCAATTTTCATATTACCGTGTTTAACGTTGAAAAACTAGCTTGAAATGCTTGCATTGAAATTTCAATATTTTTCAAAAGTTTGTAAAACTTAATATTTGCAATAAAACTTTGTGTAAACTGTTGGAAATTGTCAAAATCAATATTTTCTGATCGATATCATATCGACTTTCAATAATTTTATTTGTTTTCTAATGATTTCAAACAACAAAATCAATTTTCATATTACCATGTTTAGCGTTGAAAAACTCGCTTGAAATGCTTGCATTGAAATTTCAATATTTTTCAAAAGTTTGTAAAACTTAATATTTGCAATAAAACTTTGTGTAAACTGTTGGAAATTGTCAAAATCAATATTTTCTGATCGATACCATATCGACTTTCAATAATTTTATTGGTTTTCTCATGATTTCAAACAACAAAATCAATTTTCATATTACCGTGTTTAGCGTTGAAAAACTAGCTTGAAATGTTTGCATTGAAATTTCAATATTTTTCAAAACTTTGTAAATCTTAATATTTGCAATAAAACTTTGTGTAAACTGTTGGAAATTGTCAAAATCAATATTTTCTGATCGATACCATATCGATTTTCAATAATTTTATTGGTTTTCTAATGATTTCAAAAAGCAAATTCAATTTTCAAACTACCGTGTTTAACGTTGAAAAACTAGTTTCAAATGCTTGCTTTTGCATTGAATTTCAATATTTTTCAAAAGTTTGTAAAACTTAATATTTGCAATAAAACTTTGTGTAAACTGTTGGAAATTGTCAAAATCAAGATTTTCTGATCGATACCATATCGACTTTCAATAATTCTATTGGTTTTCTAATGATTTCAAACAACAAAATCAATTTTCATATTACCGTGTTTAACGTTGAAAAACTAGCTTGAAATGCTTGCATTGAAATTTCAATATTTTTCAAAAGTTTGTAAAACTTAATATTTGCAATAAAACTTTGTGTAAACTGTTGGAAATTGTCAAAATCAATATTTTCTGATCGATATCATATCGACTTTCAATAATTTTATTTGTTTTCTAATGATTTCAAACAACAAAATCAATTTTCATATTACCATGTTTAGCGTTGAAAAACTCGCTTGAAATGCTTGCATTGAAATTTCAATATTTTTCAAACGTTTGTAAATCTTAATATTTGCAATAAAACTTTGTGTAAACTGTTGGAAATTGTCAAAATCAATATTTTCTGATCGATGCCATATCGATTTTCAATAACTTTATTGCTTTTCTAATGATTTCAAACAGCAAAATCAATTTTGAAATTACCGTGTTTAACGTTGAAAAACTAGCAATATTTATTCTGTAAAAAAATACAGAAATGTGGCACAAGGCCAAAAGGGGGGATTGGGGAAAAAGACGGTCTTCATATGTTTTAACTATAACTTAGCTAGCCGCAAACATTGACCCAATCATACAAACAATATTCCTTACACCAAAACACCACATTCATACGAACCGTTCTTACTTCAACCTCCATAATACCTCACTGTCTCTATGAAAATACTAACTAGTCCCCATATGTACAATTCAATGTCTGTGGTGGGAGGGGAATAACAATTCTAAAAAATTAACCTTAATGAATATATACAAATGAACACAAAATATTTACAAGAAACTAAAGAAAATATTATTAGTAAATAAAACCCCCACAATAACTAAATGTGGCAGAAATACCAGTTCACTGGCCGAAATCAATGCGGGGCTAGAATATTATAGAACATTTATCCATCCCAAGCACACACACTGACACGCACTCATTCAAACACAACAACAAATACGAAAAACACTCACGCGAAACGAAAGACGCCCCACATCCTACCTGCGAACTGACATCACTAACCACCTAACGAGGGAGGGGAGGGGAATTAAACTTAAAGAAAAATAGGGGCAGAAATAAAAGGGTCCAAATGAGCATACATACCCTAGCTAAGTTAACTGGAAAAGGAAACTAAAACATTAAAAAATGAAAAACCTAAACTAGCCTAGTTTTTGGGATGGGTTGCCCTAGTTCAACCCAGGAAGAGCAATATCCTGATGCCTAACCGGCATCAAAGTGCCACTCAATGTCAGCTCCTTTCACACGACACATGCGCGCAAGATGCACCCACCTTTTGCTGAATTCTGATGAAGTGAGCCGCTGCCTTTCCGTCCTAATCGTGACTCTAAGCTGACGCTTAAAGTACAAGATCAGTTGGGAAGAGGTGAACTTCTCGCCTCCATAGAATCCCTTCTGACGCGTCGTCCATATCACGACTCTCAAAACACCTAGCAAGCAGTGGAACACATATAGTTCAGCCTTCGTCAGCGGCAGTGCCACATTGCTACAAACGGAAGAGGCTTCAAGGAACTTTCCCCGCAGCATGCGGACCATGAGGCCTTTAACAAACTTGACCAACGGCACTACCAGGCTGCACTGAAAGAAAGCGTGACCCAGGGTCTCGACTTCCCCAGTACAGCGTCGGCAGTTTGCAGATTTCTCCAGGCCAGCTGAACAGAGTCTTTTGGCGACCCAGAGGGCCCTACGAATCACCAGCCAGGTGAGTGATGCCTCATCGTTATTGAGACATTTCAACCCGGGCGCCCAAGGCCATATTGAGCGAGCCACCTGCTTCGTAAGTCCGAGCCTGCCAATCAGCTCATCATGAACGGACCCCCTGACTAAAACTTGATATAATGCCCTACAAGACAACGCCTGGACGTTGGAGAGGCCATCCGACGCCCGTAAGAGTCGCTTCAGAGCAATACGACATTCGCGATAGAAGGAGCATTCGGCTCGGGGTAAACGGTGGGCCTCCCCCTCGCACGAGTGCACACTTCTCAGGGATGGGAAATTCTTACGGACGTCTTCCTTCCAGAAGGCGCCCTCCCCATCCGGATCGCGACACATTCGATCCAGAAAGCCAATGCGAAGCATATGTTGACGAATCTCAATGCTTGGCATGCCCAGACCGCCCTCAGAAGGATGAAGGCAACAGATCTCCCGAGTGACTCTGGCGGCCCTGCCTCTCCACAAGAAAGAGAACAAGAGCCTCACTAACGCCAGCAAAGTGTCACACGGAAGTGGAAGTACAGAGAGTCGGTAAAGGAGAATCGGGTAGATGTGTGAAACACATACTTCCGCCCTCCCATTTAAGGAAAGATTCCTCCGAGACCACAAATTAATTGCGATCTCGGCCTTCCCTTGCACCTCCGACCAATTCATTTCCAAACGGAGATCAGGACCGAACCAGACGCCGAGAATCTTGACCGGTCCATCCGTCCAGTGGAAAGGTCCGGGAAGAGAAACTCCCTTCCACGCACCCAACCGCAAGCCAACAGATTTATCGAGGTTGATCTTGGCCCCTGTCACCACCTCATAACAACTGATGTCTTTGCTGACTTCGTCAATCTCGGCTCTGCTCAACACAAGAGCCGAAACGTCGTCAGCATAGGCAGAATATCTGGCCGATGTGGTAGCACCGGGCAGGGCAATTCCGCGTAGGACCGGATTCGCCTTTAACTTGTGAAGGAAAGGTTCCAACGCAAGAACGTAAAGCAACGGCGAAAGCGGACAACCTTGACGAATGGTGCGAGACAATACGAAAGGCTCCGATCCTACCCCATTCACCTCCACCAGCGCACCGGGAGTCGCATACAGAATTCGGATCCAAGTACAAAAGTACGGCCCGTAACCGGCCGCCGAAAGAACAGCCTCCAGAAACCGATGGTCAACCCTATCGAAAGCCTTGGACTGATCTAAATTGATCAGCGCGGCTTCACTGTCGACTTGCTCAATGATCAGGCGTACCATATGAAGATTGTCCTGTATAGTCCTACCCTTCACAGCACAAGTCTGTTCCGAGCCAATCAGACTAGACAGGACAACCTGCAAACGGTTGGCCAAGATCTTAGCCAAAATCTTAAACTCTGTGTTTAACATAGTTAAAGGCCGAAAGTTATCTAACCCATCCCCACCGTTTTTGTTCTTGCGTAACAACTTGATCACGCCCCTGGTGAAGCGTTGGTGTATAGACCCCTGCTTCATCCAGTTGCCGAAAATCAATGCAAGCAGCGGAACAGAAACGGGCGACTGCCTCAAGTACAGTTCGTAAGGAAGACCATCTAGTCCCTGAGATTTTTCCAGGCCAACCTGTTTCAACGCATCCCAGATTTCCTAAAGGCAGGGAATGTCAGCTAAGTAGGCGTTGAACTGAGCAGGGCTCAGACCGGGCTCCCTGGTGAAAAGCTCCTGAAAGTAGTCACGAAAAGCCTAGCATACGCCCACGTTTGTAGTCACGGTCCGATTATCCGGCAATGTGACGCATGCGATATGTCGCCTATATGCATTCCGAGCTTCCTCTGTGGGCAATTCAGTGGCCATATTCGTTGCCTCAGAGGACATTCTTTTTAACCTAGCCCTAACTACCAGAGCTTGATCCTTCTTGATAAGCAAGGAGGCCAACTCTGCCTTAGCTAAAGCTATGTCCCCACTAACACAGGATTTGACCGCCCAATCAACCTTTTGCTCTAAAGCCGTTTGCGCCGCTAATCTATCTAGATTGAGCCGACGACTATAATCAGCAGCAAACGTTCTAATTTTAGATTTTAAATTATCCCACCAAGCATTTCCCACAACCGCTCCCTCTGTATCATTAGTAGCTGCTGGTCCCGGAAATCTTGCTCACCAAATAATGATGAGTTTAATTTCCAGTAGCCAGCCACCCTAACCTTAGGCTTATCTAAGTTTAAACGGACCCGGACAAGCCTATGATCCGTATAAACTATCTCATGGAAACTTGGACACCCTAAGAGCCCTACATCGTCTATCTTAACTAAGACTCGGTCTAGATAACTAGCCAAGCCGCCACTATTTGTCCAAGTCCACACTACCTCCCGAGGGTGTTCATTCCGGTACTTATCGACAAGATCAAACCCATCGATAAAGTCCCGAAAATGTTTAACGCCTCGGTTGTTAGTACCCAAATTTGGCCCTATACGATCTATGTCGGGATCAAGGACGGCATTCCAATCACCCACTAAAACTACCCGACGTGATGTCGTCAAAAACGTCTCGATCTGCCGAAACAAAGCAGGCCGCTCAGCATGGGCATTGGGCGCATAAACCCCAATGAGACGAAGAGCCTTATCCTTTATGGTAACATCCAGCACGCAAAGTCTGCCCGCCAGATCCGCGAAGACAAGAACACACGCAGCCTTCAAAGACTTGCTTACCAGCCAAGAGACACCTCTCGAACGACCATTAAAACAGGCTGAATAGAGGGAGAACTCCCTAGACAGTATGTTCTCATAATCATGAGTAAAAAACGGGGTCTCTTGTACACAACATATATTCACCCCGAGACGCTGAAGGTCACGAGAGAGCCTCGCCCTGCGAGACTCCGACCTCAGGCCTCGAGCAATCACACTTGCTAACCAGAGAGCTATGATGAAAACCGATTAGGGTTGCTCTCCTGCATTGAACATGGCCGGGGTCAGGACACCGACGGTCTCTTCCATTGCGCCAGTACCCATCTCACTCTTGATGGTGCCATCAGGAGACAGGCCGCCAATGTCCAGGGGGAAGGTTATTTTTAAGGGAGGAGTGAACAAAAACTGGGAACCTCCCTGAACAATATTGTTGTAATTTATTTACAGTTTCATCGTCAAAACAGGCCATGGGCGGGAAAAAATCAAACGTTTCGTTTGCTTCCGACATCATGGCCCATATCTGTTTTCCGGCTAGCCCCGACCGAACAACGGTGAGGACCCTTTTTGCTTTAGTCGAAATTTTTGGGGTTCTCTACGTCTAAGTTTTTTAATTTTCTGAAATTTAACAGAGCTTTTAAGTTGGTCATTTTTTTGGCATGTAATAAAGCCTTTAGTTCTAAGTAATTTGAGATGCGGCACACGTCTTCCCCTGTATAGAAAATGGGCTTGGATTTTTTTTTCTTTTCTACTCCTGGCTCTGATGAATCAGATGATGGGCTTCTTTGTCTTTTTTGTTGTTCAGGATTTTGAGGGGAATTTATAGGTGTTTGCTTAGGGGACTGATTTGGGGATGGGATAGGAGATTTTTCAGAAGATGGTTTGGATGCAGGAGCTTTCTTAAGTGCTATCATATGTGATGAAACTTGGCTTAAAGATTTGACACGTGGGGGAGGGAACATTGGATGCTGTTTTGTGACAGGGGAAGACGGTGCCGAAAAAGAGATGCTTGTTTTCTTTTCTTTGAGTTGTCTTTTGGTTTTTAAGGACTCATTGAAAAGTTGTAATTTGTCCTTTTTTTCAAAGGAGGGTGGAATTATAGCAGATTCTATTTTTTTTTTTTTCAATGGAAAAAGTTGAAAGCAAGTAGAATTATACCAGATTTTGGTATTTTTCAATTAAAGATGATGAAATCAAATGGAAATATAGCAGATTTTGTTAGTTTTCAATTGAAAATATGAAATCAAGTAGAAATATTGCCGATTTTGCTATTTTTCAATTGAAAAACTTGAAATCAAATGGAATTCTTGAAGATTTTCTAATTTTCTATTGAAAATGTTGAAATCAAGTAGAATTATAGCAGATTTTATTATTTCTGATTTGAAAATCTTGAAAGCAAATGTAATTATAGCAGATTTTTGCTATTTTTATAATGAAAATGTTGAAATCAAATGGAATTATTGAAGATTTTCTTATTATTCCATTTAAAATTTTGAAATCAATTTGAACTATAGCAGATTTTTCTTATTTTTCAATTGAAAATGTTGAAATAAAGAAGAATTATAGAAGATTATATTATTTTTCAATAGAAAATGTTGAAATAAATGGGCCTATATCAAAGTTTTCTTATTTTCCAATTGAAAATATTGATATCAAGAAGATTTATACAAGATTTTGTCATTTCTCAATTGAAAATAGTCAAATGAAATGAAATTATAGCAGATTCTGTTGTTTTTCATTGGAAAAAGTTGAAAGCAAGTAAAATTATATCAGATTTTGGTATTTTTCAATTAAACATGATGAAATCAAATAGAAATATAGCAGGTTGTGATAGCATTCAATTAAAAATATGAAATCAAGTAGAATTATTGATGATTTTGTTATTTTACAATTGAATATATTGAAATCAAATGGAATTATAGGAGATTTTGTTATTTTTCAATTGAAAATGTTGAAATCAAGTAAAATTATAGCAGATTATATTATATTTCAATGAAAAATGTAGAAATAAAGTAGAATTATATCAGATTTTCTTATTCTGGAATTGAAAATATTGCCAAAGATTTTGTTATTTTTCAATTGAAAATGTTGAAATCAAATGCAATTATTGATGATTTCTTTATTTTTCAATTGAATATATTGAAATCAATTAGAATTATGGAAATTTTTTTATTTTTCAATAGGAAATATGGCAATTAAATGGAGTTGTAGCATATTTTCAAATTTTTCAATAAAAAACTTTGAAATCAAATAGAATTATAGCACATTTTATGATATCTCACTTGAAAATGTTGAAACCAAATGGAATTTTAGCATATTTTCATATGTTTCAAACTAAAACTAAGATTTAGTTATTTTTCAATTGAAAAAATTCAAATCAAATGGAATTATTGGAGATTTCAAATTTTGCTATTGAAAATGTTGTAATCAAGGGGAATTATAGCAGAATTTATTATATCTGATTAAAAATCTTGAAATCAAATGGAATTATTGCAGATTTTATTATTTTTCAGTTGAAAATATTGAAATCAAGTAGAATTATAACACATTTTGTAATTTTACAATAAAAAATGTTGAAATCAAGTAGAACTTTATCGGTTTATCTTATTTTCAAAGGAAATTTTTAAATCAAATGGAATTATAGCAGGTTTTATTATTTTTTCAATTAAAAATGTTGAAATCAAATTAAATTTTTGCAAATTTTATTATTTTGCTATTGAAAATGTTGAAATCAAGTACAAGGAGGGCAGAAATTCTTATTTTTCAATAAAATGTTGAAATAAAAAAAAGTGGTAGGACATTTAATTATATCTCAATTGAAAATGTTTAATTCAAAATGCATTTATAGCATATTTTTGTATTTTCCAATTGAAACTGAAGAAATCTTGTAGAATAATGGCAGATTTTCTTATTTTTCAAATTGAAAATGTTGAAATCAAATGGAATTATAGGAGATTTTGTTATTTTTCAATTGATAATGTTGAAATCAAATAAATTATAGCAGATGATATTATATTTCAATGAAAACTGTAGAAATAAAGTAGAATATTATCAGATTTTCTTATTTTCCAATTGAAAATATAGAAATCAAGCAGATTTAAACCAGATTTTCTTATTTTTCTAATTGAAAATGTTGAAATCAAATGAAATTATAGGAGATTCTGTTGTTTTTTAATGGAAAGAAAGTAGAATTATATCAGATTTTGGTATTTTCTATTAAAGATGATGAAATCAAATGGAATTATAGCACATTTTCTTAGATTTCAATTTAGATTTTCTTATTTTCCAATTGAAAATATTGAAATCAAGCAGATTTATACCAGATTTTGTTATTTCTCAATTGAAAATCTTTAAATCAAATGGTAGATTCTGTTGTTTTTCAATGGAAAAAGTTGAAAGAAAGTAGAATTATATCAGATTTTGGTATTTTTCTATTAAAGATGATGAAATCAAATGGAATTATAGCACATTTTCTTAGTTTTCAATTGAAAATATGAAATGAAGTAGAATTATAGCTGATTTTTTAATTGAAAATCTTGAAATCAAATGGAATTATTGAAGATTTTCTTATTTTTCAATCAAAAACTTTGAAATCAAATAGAATTATAGCACATTTTATGATATCTCACTTGAAAATGTTGAAATCAAATGGAATTATAGCATATTTTCATGTTTCAAACTGAAATCGTGAAATCATATAGAAATATAGCAGATTTTGATATTTTTCAATTGAAAAACTTCAAATCAAATGAAATTATTGGAGATTTCAAATTTTGCAATTGAAAATGTTGTAATCAAGGGGAATTATAGCAGAATTTATTATTTCTGATTAAAAATCTTGAAATCAAATGGAATTATTGAAGATTTTCTTATTTTTCTATTGAAAATGTTAAAAATAGGATTCTATCAGCTTTATTATCTCATTTCAAAATGATGAAATAAAATGGAATTATAACAGATTTTGTTAGCCTTCAATTAAAAATATGAAATCAAGTAGAATTATTGATGATTTTGTTGTTTTCCAATTGAATATGTTGAAATCAATTAGAATTATAGCAGATTTTTTATTTTTCAATAGAAAATATGGCAATTAAATGGAGTTGTAGCATATTTTCTTATTTTTCAATCAAAAACTTTGAAATCAAATAGAATTATAGCACATTTTATGATATCTCACTTGAAAATGTTGAAATCAAATTGAATTATAGCATATTTTCATATGTTTCAAACTAAAATGGTGAAATCATGTAGAAATATAGTAGATTTTTTATTTTTCAATTGAAATATTGGAATTATTGGAGATTTCAAATTTTGCTATTAAAAATGTTGCAATCCAGGGGAATTATAGCAGAATTTATTATTTCTGATTAAAAATCTTGAAATCAAATGGAATTTTTGCAGATTTTATTATTTTTCTTTTGAAAATATTGAAATCAAGTAGAATTATAACAAATTTTGTAATTTTACAATAAAAAATATTCAAATCAAGTAGAACTTCATCGGTTTATCTTATTTTCAAATGAAATTTTAAAATCAAATGGAATTATAGCAGGTTTTATATTTTTTCAATTAAAAATGTTGAAATCAAATTAAATTATTGCAAATTTTGTTATTTTTCTATTGAAAATGTTGAAATCAAGCACAAGGATGCCAGAATTTCTTATTTTTCAATAAAATATTGAAATCAAAAAAAGTTGTAGTACATTTTATTATATCTCAATTGAAAATGTTGAAATCAAAAGGCATTTATAGCATATTTTTGTATTTTCCAATTGAAACTGAAGAAATCATGTAGAATTATAGCAGATTTTCTTAGTTTTTAATTGAAAATACCAAATGAAGAAGAATTATAGCTGATTTTTTATAGAAAATCTTGAAATCAAATGGAATTATTGAAGATTTTCTAATTTTTCAATCAAAAACTTTGAAATCAAATAGAATTATAGCACATTTTATGATATCTCACGTGGAAATGTTGATATCAAATTGAATTATAGCATATTTTCATATGTTTCAAACTAAAATGGTGAAATCATGTAGAAATATAGCAGATTTTTTATTTTTCAATTGAAAAACTTCAAATCAAATGGAATTATTGGAGATTTCAAATTTCGCTATTAAAAATGTTGTAATCAAGGGGAATTATAGCAGAATTTATTATTTCTGATTAAAAATCTTGAAATCAAATGGAATTTTTGCAGATTTTATTATTTTTCTTTTGAAAATATTGAAATCAAGTAGTATTATAACAAATTTTGTAATTTTACAATAAAAAATGTTGAAATCAAGTAGAACTTTATCGGTTTATCTTATTTTCAAATGTAATTTTAAAATCAAATGGAATTATAGCAGGTTTTATATTTTTTCAATTAAAAATGATGAAATCAAATTAAATTATTGCAAATTTTGTTATTTTTCTATTGAAAATGGTGAAATCAAGTACAAGGATGGCAGAATTTTTTATTTTTCAATAAAATATTGAAATCAAAAAAGTTGTAGGACATTTTATTATATCTCAATTGAAAATGTTGAATTCAAAAGGGAATTATATCATATTTTTGTATTTTCCAATTGAAACTGAAGAAATCATGTAGAATTATAGCAGATTTTCTTATTTTCCAAATTGAAAATGTTGAAATCAAATGGAATTATAGGAGATTTTGGTATTTCTCAAATGATAATGTTGAAATCAAGTAACATTATAGCAGATTATGATATATTTCAATGAAAAATGTAGAAATAAAGTAAAATTATATCAGATTTTCTTATTTTCCAATTGAAAATATTGAAATCAAGCAGATTTATACCAGATTTTGTTATTTCTCAATTGAAAATCTTTAAATCATATGGTAGATTCTGTTGTTTTTCAATGGAAAAAGTTGAAAGAAAGTAGAATTATATCAGATTTTGGTATTTTTCTATTAAAGATGATGAAATCAAATGGAATTATAGCACATTTTCTTAGTTTTCAATTGAAAATATGAAATGAAGTAGAATTATAGCTGATTTTTTAATTGAAAATCTTGAAATCAAATGGAATTATTGAAGATTTTCTTATTTTTCAATCAAAAACTTTGAAATCAAATAGAATTATAGCACATTTTATGATATCTCACTTGAAAATGTTGAAATCAAATGGAATTATAGCATATTTTCATGTTTCAAACTGAAATCGTGAAATCATATAGAAATATAGCAGATTTTGATATTTTTCAATTGAAAAACTTCAAATCAAATGAAATTATTTGGAGATTTCAAATTTTGCTATTGAAAATGTTGTAATCAAGGGGAATTATAGCAGAATTTATTATTTCTGATTAAAAATCTTGAAATCGAATGGAATTATTGCAGATTTTATTATTTTTCAATTGAAAATTTTGACATCAAGTAGAATTATAACAAATTTTATTATTTTACAATAAAAAATGTGGAAATCAAATAGAACATTATCGGGTTATCTTATTTTCAAAGCAAATATTAAAATCAAATGTATTTATAGCAGGTTTTATATTTTTTCAATTAAAAATGTTGAAATCAAATTAAATTATTGCAAATTTTGTTATTTTTCTATTGAAAATGTTGAAATCAATTAGAATTATAAAAAATTTTGTAATTTTACAATAAAAAATATTCAAATCAAGTAGAACTTCATTGGTTTATCTTATTTTCAAATGTAATTTTAAAATCAAATGGAATTATAGCAGGTTTTATATTTTTTCAATTAAAAATGTTGAAATCAAATTAAATTATTGCAAATTTTGTTATTTTTCTATTGAAAATGTTGAAATCAAGCACAAGGATGGCAGAATTTCTTATTTTTCAATAAAATGTTGAAATCCAAAAATGTTGTTGGACATTTTATTATATCTCAATTGAAAATGTTGAAATCAAAAGGCATTTATAGCATATTTTTGTATTTTCCAATTGAAACTGAAGAAATCATGTAGAATTATAGCAGATTTTCTTAGTTTTTAATTGAAAATACCAAATGAAGAAGAATTATAGCTGATTTTTTCTTGACAATCTTGAAATCAAATGGAATTATTGAAGATTTTCTTATTTTTCTATTGAAAATGTTAAAAATAGGATTCTATCAGCTTTATTATCTCATTTCAAAATGATGAAATAAAATGGAATTATAACAGATTTTGTTAGCCTTCAATTAAAAATATGAAATCTAGTAGAATTATTGATGATTTTGTTGTTTTCCAATTGAATATGTTGAAATCAATTAGAATTATAGCAGATTTTTATTTTTCAATAGAAAATATGGCAATTAAATGGAGTTGTGGCATATTTTCTTATTTTTCAATCAAAAACTTTGAAATCAAATAGAATTATAGCACATTTTATGATATCTCACTTGAAAATGTTGAAATCAAATTGAATTATAGCATATTTTCATATGTTTCAAACTAAAATGGTGAAATCATGTAGAAATATAGCAGATTTTTCAATTGAAAAACTTCAAATCAAATGGAATTATTGGAGATTTCAAATTTCGCTATTAAAAATATTGTAATCAAGGGGAATTATAGCAGAATTTATTATTTCTGATTAAAAATCTTGAAATCAAATGGAATTTTTGCAGATTTTATTATTTTTCTTTTGAAAATATTGAAATCAGGTAGAATTATAACAAATTTTGTAATTTTACAATAAAAAATGTTGAAATCAAGTAGAACTTTATCGGTTTATCTTATTTTCAAATGTAATTTTAAAATCAAATGGAATTATAGCAGGTTTTATATTTTTTCAATTAAAAATGATGAAATCAAATTAAATTATTGCAAATTTTGTTATTTTTCTATTGAAAATGTTGAAATCAAGTCCAAGGATGGCAGAATTTCTTATTTTTCAATAAAATATTGAAATCAAATGAGTTGTAGGACATTTTATTATATCTCAATTGAAAATGTTGAAATCAAAAGGCATTTATAGCATATTTTTGTATTTTCCAATTGAAACTGAAGAAATCATGTAGAATTATAGCAGATTTTCTTAGTTTTTAATTGAAAATACCAAATGAAGAAGAATTATAGCTGATTTTTTATTGACAATCTTGAAATCAAATGGAATTATTGAAGATTTTCTTATTTTTCTATTGAAAATGTTAAAAATAGGATTCTATCAGCTTTATTATCTCATTTCAAAATGATGAAATAAAATGGAATTATAACAGATTTTGTTAGCCTTCAATTAAAAATATGAAATCTAGTAGAATTATTGATGATTTTGTTGTTTTCCAATTGAATATGTTGAAATCAATTAGAATTATAGCAGATTTTTATTTTTCAATAGAAAATATGGCAATTAAATGGAGTTGTAGCATATTTTCTTATTTTTCAATCAAAAACTTTGAAATCAAATAGAATTATAGCACATTTTATGATATCTCACTTGAAAATGTTGAAATCAAATTGAATTATAGCATATTTTCATATGTTTCAAACTAAAATGGTGAAATCATGTAGAAATATAGCAGATTTTTTATTTTTCAATTGAAAAACTTCAAATCAAATGGAATTATTGGAGATTTCAAATTTCGCTATTAAAAATGTTGTAATCAAGGAGAATTATAGCAGAATTTATTATTTCTGATAAAAAATCTTGAAATCAAATGGAATTATTGCAGATTTTATTACTTTTCAGTTGAAAATGTTGAAATCAATTAGAATTATAACAAATTTTATAATTTTACAATAAAAAATATTCAAATCAAGTAGAACTTCATCGGTTTATGTTATTTTCAAATGAAATTTTAAAATCAAATGGAATTATAGCAGGTTTTATATTTTTTCAATTAAAAATGTTGAAATCAAATTAAATTATTGCAAATTTTGTTATTTTTCTATTGAAAATGTTGAAATCAAGCACAAGTATGGCAGAATTTCTTATTTTTCAATAAAATGTTGAAATCCAAAAATGTTGTTGGACATTTTATTATATCTCAATTGAAAATATTGAAATCAAAAGGGAATTATAGCATATTTTTGTATTTTCCAATTGAAACTGAAGAAATCATGTAGAATTATAGCAGATTTTTTTAGTTTTTAATTGAAAATACCAAATGAAGAAGAATTATAGCTGATTTTTTATTGAAAATCTTGAAATCAAATGGAATTATTGAAGATTTTCTTATTTTTCTATTGAAAATGTTAAAAATAGGATTCTATAAGCTTTATTATCACATTTCAAAATGATGAAATAAAATGGAATTATAACAGATTTTGTTAGCCTTCAATTAAAAATATGAAATCTAGTAGAATTATTGATGATTTTGTTGTTTTCCAATTGAATATGTTGAAATCAATTAGAATTATAGCAGATTTTTTATTTTTCAATAGAAAATATGGCAATTAAATGGAGTTGTAGCATATTTTCTTATTTTTCAATCAAAAACTTTGAAATCAAATAGAATTATAGCACATTTTATGATATCTCACTTGAAAATGTTGAAATCAAATTGAATTATAGCATATTTTCATATGTTTCAAACTAAAATGGTGAAATCATGTAGAAATATAGCAGATTTTTTATTTTTCAATTGAAAAACTTCAAATCAAATGGAATTATTGGAGATTTCAAATTTCGCTATTAAAAATGTTGTAATCAAGGGGAATTATAGCAGAATTTATTATTTCTGATTAAAAATCTTGAAATCAAATGGAATTTTTGCAGATTTTATTATTTTTCTTTTGAAAATATTGAAATCAAGTAGAATTATAACAAATTTTGTAATTTTACAATAAAAAATGTTGAAATCAAGTAGAACTTTATCGGTTTATCTTATTTTCAAATGTAATTTTAAAATCAAATGGAATTATAGCAGGTTTTATATTTTTTCAATTAAAAATGATGAAATCAAATTAAATTATTGCAAATTTTGTTATTTTTCTATTGAAAATGTTGAAATCAAGTCCAAGGATGGCAGAATTTCTTATTTTTCAATAAAATATTGAAATCAAAAAAGTTGTAGGACATTTTATTATATCTCAATTGAAAATGTTGAATTCAAAAGGGAATTATATCATATTTTTCTATTTTCCAATTGAAACTGAAGAAATCATGTAGAATTATAGCAGATTTTCTTATTTTCCAAATTGAAAATAAATTGAAATCAAATGGAATTTTAGGAGATTTTGGTATTTCTCAAATGATAATGTTGAAATCAAGTAACATTATAGCAGATTATGATATATTTCAATGAAAAATGTAGAAATAAAGAAAAATTATATCAGAATTTCTTATTTTCCAATTGAAAATATTGAAATCAAGCAGATTTATACCAGATTTTGTTATTTCTCAATTGAAAATCTTTAAATCAAATGGTAGATTCTGTTGTTTTTCAATGGAAAAAGTTGAAAGAAAGTAGAATTATATCAGATTTTTGTATTTTTCTATTAAAGATGATGAAATCAAATGGAATTATAGCACATTTTATGATATCTCACTTGAAAATGTTGAAATCAAATGGAATTATAGCATATTTTCATATGTTTCAAACTAAATTGGTGAAATCATGTAGAAATATAGCAGATTTTGATATTTTTCAATTGAAAAACTTCAAATCAAATGAAATTATTGGAGATTTCAAATTTCGCTATTAAAAATGTTGTAATCAAGGGGAATTATAGCAGAATTTATTATTTCTGATTAAAAATCTTGAAATCAAATGGAATTTTTGCAGATTTTATTATTTTTCTTTTGAAAATATTGAAATCAAGTAGAATTATAACAAATTTTGTAATTTTACAATAAAAAATGTTGAAATCAAGTAGAACTTTATCGGTTTATCTTATTTTCAAATGTAATTTTAAAATCAAATGGAATTATAGCAGGTTTTATATTTTTTCAATTAAAAATGATGAAATCAAATTAAATTATTGCAAATTTTGTTATTTTTCTATTGAAAATGTTGAAATCAAGTCCAAGGATGTCAGAATTTCTTATTTTTCAATAAAATATTGAAATCAAAAAACTTGTAGGATATTTTATTATATCTCAATTGCAAATGTTGAATTCAAAAGGGAATTATATCATATTTTTGTATTTTCCAATTGAAACTGAAGAAATCATGTAGAATTATAGCAGATTTTCTTAGTTTTTAATTGAAAATACCAAATGAAGAAGAATTATAGCTGATTTTTTATTGAAAATCTTGAAATCAAATGGAATTATTGAAGATTTTCTTATTTTTCTATTGAAAATGTTAAAAATAGGATTCTATCAGCTTTATTATCTCATTTCAAAATGATGAAATAAAATGGAATTATAACAGATTTTGTTAGCCTTCAATTAAAAATATGAAATCTAGTAGAATTATTGATGATTTTGTTGTTTTCCAATTGAATATGTTGAAATCAATTAGAATTATAGCAGATTTTTTATTTTTCAATACAAAATATGGCAATTAAATGGAGTTGTAGCATATTTTCTTATTTTTCAATCAAAAACTTTGAAATCAAATAGAATTATAGCACATTTTATGATATCTCACTTGAAAATGTTGAAATCAAATTGAATTATAGCATATTTTCATATGTTTCAAACTAAAATGCTGAAATCATGTAGAAATATAGCAGATTTTTCAATTGAAAAACTTCAAATCAAATGGAATTATTGGAGATTTCCAATTTCGCTATTAAAAATGTTGTAATCAAGGGGAATTATAGCAGAATTTATTATTTCTGATTAAAAATCATGAAATCAAATGGAATTTTTGCAGATTTTATTATTTTTCTTTTGAAAATATTGAAATCAAGTAGAATTATAACAAATTTTGTAATTTTACAATAAAAAATGTTGAAATCAAGTAGAACTTGATCTTATTTTCAAATGTAATTTTAAAATCAAATGGAATTATAGCAGGTTTTATATTTTTTCAATTAAAAATGATGAAATCAAATTAAATTATTGCAAATTTTGTTATTTTTCTATTGAAAATGTTGAAATCAAGTACAAGGATGGCAGAATTTCTTATTTTTCAAAAAAAATATTGAAATCAAGAAAGTTGTAGGACATTTTATTATATCTCAATTGAAAATGTTGAAATCAAAAGGCATTTATAGCATATTTTTGTATTTTCCAATTCAAACTGAAGAAATCATGTAGAATTATAGCAGATTTTCTTAGTTTTTAATTGAAAATACCAAATGAAGAAGAATTATAGCTTATTTTTTATTGAAAATCTTGAAATCAAATGGAATTATTGAAGATTTTCTTATTTTTCTATTGAAAATGTTAAAAATAGGATTCTATCAGCTTTATTATCTCATTTCAAAATGATGAAATAAAATGGAATTATAACAGATTTTGTTAGCCTTCAATTAAAAATATGAAATCTAGTAGAATTATTGATGATTTTGTTGTTTTCCAATTGAATATGTTGAAATCAATTAGAATTATAGCAGATTTTTATTTTTCAATAGAAAATATGGCAATTAAATGGAATTATTGAAGATTTTCTTATTTTTCAATCAAAAACTTTGAAATCAAATAGAATTATAGCACATTTTATGATATCTCACTTGAAAATGTTGAAATCAAATGGAATTATAGCATATTTTCATATGTTTCAAACTAAATTGGTGAAATCATGTAGAAATATAGCAGATTTTGATATTTTTCAATTGAAAAACTTCAAATCAAATGAAATTATTGGAGATTTCAAAATTTGCTATTGAAAATGTTGTAATCAAGGGGAATTATAGCAGAATTTATTATTTCTGATTAAAAATCTTGAAATCAAATGGAATTATTGCAGATTTTATTACTTTTCAGTTGAAAATGTTGAAATCAATTAGAATTATAAAAAATTTTGTAATTTTACAATAAAAAATATTCAAATCAAGTAGAACTTCATTGGTTTATCTTATTTTCAAATGTAATTTTAAAATCAAATGGAATTATAGCAGGTTTTATATTTTTTCAATTAAAAATGTTGAAATCAAATTAAATTATTGCAAATTTTGTTATTTTTCTATTGAAAATGTTGAAATCAAGCACAAGGATGGCAGAATTTCTTATTTTTCAATAAAATGTTGAAATCCAAAAATGTTGTTGGACATTTTATTATATCTCAATTGAAAATGTTGAAATCAAAAGGCATTTATAGCATATTTTTGTATTTTCCAATTGAAACTGAAGAAATCATGTAGAATTATAGCAGATTTTCTTAGTTTTTAATTGAAAATACCAAATGAAGAAGAATTATAGCTGATTTTTTCTTGACAATCTTGAAATCAAATGGAATTATTGAAGATTTTCTTATTTTCTATTGAAAATGTTAAAAATAGGATTCTATCAGCTTTATTATCTCATTTCAAAATGATGAAATAAAATGGAATTATAACAGATTTTGTTAGCCTTCAATTAAAAATATGAAATCTAGTAGAATTATTGATGATTTTGTTGTTTTCCAATTGAATATGTTGAAATCAATTAGAATTATAGCAGATTTTTATTTTTCAATAGAAAATATGGCAATTAAATGGAGTTGTGGCATATTTTCTTATTTTTCAATCAAAAACTTTGAAATCAAATAGAATTATAGCACATTTTATGATATCTCACTTGAAAATGTTGAAATCAAATTGAATTATAGCATATTTTCATATGTTTCAAACTAAAATGGTGAAATCATGTAGAAATATAGCAGATTTTTCAATTGAAAAACTTCAAATCAAATGGAATTATTGGAGATTTCAAATTTCGCTATTAAAAATATTGTAATCAAGGGGAATTATAGCAGAATTTATTATTTCTGATTAAAAATCTTGAAATCAAATGGAATTTTTGCAGATTTTATTATTTTTCTTTTGAAAATATTGAAATCAGGTAGAATTATAACAAATTTTGTAATTTTACAATAAAAAATGTTGAAATCAAGTAGAACTTTATCGGTTTATCTTATTTTCAAATGTAATTTTAAAATCAAATGGAATTATAGCAGGTTTTATATTTTTTCAATTAAAAATGATGAAATCAAATTAAATTATTGCAAATTTTGTTATTTTTCTATTGAAAATGTTGAAATCAAGTCCAAGGATGGCAGAATTTCTTATTTTTCAATAAAATATTGAAATCAAATGAGTTGTAGGACATTTTATTATATCTCAATTGAAAATGTTGAAATCAAAAGGCATTTATAGCATATTTTTGTATTTTCCAATTGAAACTGAAGAAATCATGTAGAATTATAGCAGATTTTCTTAGTTTTTAATTGAAAATACCAAATGAAGAAGAATTATAGCTGATTTTTTATTGACAATCTTGAAATCAAATGGAATTATTGAAGATTTTCTTATTTTTCTATTGAAAATGTTAAAAATAGGATTCTATCAGCTTTATTATCTCATTTCAAAATGATGAAATAAAATGGAATTATAACAGATTTTGTTAGCCTTCAATTAAAAATATGAAATCTAGTAGAATTATTGATGATTTTGTTGTTTTCCAATTGAATATGTTGAAATCAATTAGAATTATAGCAGATTTTTATTTTTCAATAGAAAATATGGCAATTAAATGGAGTTGTAGCATATTTTCTTATTTTTCAATCAAAAACTTTGAAATCAAATAGAATTATAGCACATTTTATGATATCTCACTTGAAAATGTTGAAATCAAATTGAATTATAGCATATTTTCATATGTTTCAAACTAAAATGGTGAAATCATGTAGAAATATAGCAGATTTTTTATTTTTCAATTGAAAAACTTCAAATCAAATGGAATTATTGGAGATTTCAAATTTCGCTATTAAAAATGTTGTAATGAAGGAGAATTATAGCAGAATTTATTATTTCTGATAAAAAATCTTGAAATCAAATGGAATTATTGCAGATTTTATTACTTTTCAGTTGAAAATGTTGAAATCAATTAGAATTATAACAAATTTTATAATTTTACAATAAAAAATATTCAAATCAAGTAGAACTTCATCGGTTTATGTTATTTTCAAATGAAATTTTAAAATCAAATGGAATTATAGCAGGTTTTATATTTTTTCAATTAAAAATGTTGAAATCAAATTAAATTATTGCAAATTTTGTTATTTTTCTATTGAAAATGTTGAAATCAAGCACAAGTATGGCAGAATTTCTTATTTTTCAATAAAATGTTGAAATCCAAAAATGTTGTTGGACATTTTATTATATCTCAATTGAAAATATTGAAATCAAAAGGGAATTATAGCATATTTTTGTATTTTCCAATTGAAACTGAAGAAATCATGTAGAATTATAGCAGATTTTTTTAGTTTTTAATTGAAAATACCAAATGAAGAAGAATTATAGCTGATTTTTTATTGAAAATCTTGAAATCAAATGGAATTATTGAAGATTTTCTTATTTTTCTATTGAAAATGTTAAAAATAGGATTCTATAAGCTTTATTATCACATTTCAAAATGATGAAATAAAATGGAATTATAACAGATTTTGTTAGCCTTCAATTAAAAATATGAAATCTAGTAGAATTATTGATGATTTTGTTGTTTTCCAATTGAATATGTTGAAATCAATTAGAATTATAGCAGATTTTTTATTTTTCAATAGAAAATATGGCAATTAAATGGAGTTGTAGCATATTTTCTTATTTTTCAATCAAAAACTTTGAAATCAAATAGAATTATAGCACATTTTATGATATCTCACTTGAAAATGTTGAAATCAAATTGAATTATAGCATATTTTCATATGTTTCAAACTAAAATGGTGAAATCATGTAGAAATATAGCAGATTTTTTATTTTTCAATTGAAAAACTTCAAATCAAATGGAATTATTGGAGATTTCAAATTTCGCTATTAAAAATGTTGTAATCAAGGGGAATTATAGCAGAATTTATTATTTCTGATTAAAAATCTTGAAATCAAATGGAATTTTTGCAGATTTTATTATTTTTCTTTTGAAAATATTGAAATCAAGTAGAATTATAACAAATTTTGTAATTTTACAATAAAAAATGTTGAAATCAAGTAGAACTTTATCGGTTTATCTTATTTTCAAATGTAATTTTAAAATCAAATGGAATTATAGCAGGTTTTATATTTTTTCAATTAAAAATGATGAAATCAAATTAAATTATTGCAAATTTTGTTATTTTTCTATTGAAAATGTTGAAATCAAGTCCAAGGATGGCAGAATTTCTTATTTTTCAATAAAATATTGAAATCAAAAAAGTTGTAGGACATTTTATTATATCTCAATTGAAAATGTTGAATTCAAAAGGGAATTATATCATATTTTTCTATTTTCCAATTGAAACTGAAGAAATCATGTAGAATTATAGCAGATTTTCTTATTTTCCAAATTGAAAATAAATTGAAATCAAATGGAATTTTAGGAGATTTTGGTATTTCTCAAATGATAATGTTGAAATCAAGTAACATTATAGCAGATTATGATATATTTCAATGAAAAATGTAGAAATAAAGAAAAATTATATCAGAATTTCTTATTTTCCAATTGAAAATATTGAAATCAAGCAGATTTATACCAGATTTTGTTATTTCTCAATTGAAAATCTTTAAATCAAATGGTAGATTCTGTTGTTTTTCAATGGAAAAAGTTGAAAGAAAGTAGAATTATATCAGATTTTTGTATTTTTCTATTAAAGATGATGAAATCAAATGGAATTATAGCACATTTTATGATATCTCACTTGAAAATGTTGAAATCAAATGGAATTATAGCATATTTTCATATGTTTCAAACTAAATTGGTGAAATCATGTAGAAATATAGCAGATTTTGATATTTTTCAATTGAAAAACTTCAAATCAAATGAAATTATTGGAGATTTCAAATTTCGCTATTAAAAATGTTGTAATCAAGGGGAATTATAGCAGAATTTATTATTTCTGATTAAAAATCTTGAAATCAAATGGAATTTTTGCAGATTTTATTATTTTTCTTTTGAAAATATTGAAATCAAGTAGAATTATAACAAATTTTGTAATTTTACAATAAAAAATGTTGAAATCAAGTAGAACTTTATCGGTTTATCTTATTTTCAAATGTAATTTTAAAATCAAATGGAATTATAGCAGGTTTTATATTTTTTCAATTAAAAATGATGAAATCAAATTAAATTATTGCAAATTTTGTTATTTTTCTATTGAAAATGTTGAAATCAAGTCCAAGGATGTCAGAATTTCTTATTTTTCAATAAAATATTGAAATCAAAAAAGTTGTAGGATATTTTATTATATCTCAATTGCAAATGTTGAATTCAAAAGGCATTTATAGCATATTTTTGTATTTTCCAATTAAAACTGAAGAAATCATGTAGAATTATAGCAGATTTTCTTAGTTTTAATTGAAAATACCAAATGAAGAAGAATTATTGCTGATTTTTTATTGAAAATCTTGAAATCAAATGGAATTATTGAAGATTTTCTTATTTTTCTATTGAAAATGTTAAAAATAGGATTCTATAAGCTTTATTATCACATTTCAAAATGATGAAATAAAATGGAATTATAACAGATTTTGTTAGCCTTCAATTCAAAATATGAAATCTAGTAGAATTATTGATGATTTTGTTGTTTTCCAATTGAATATGTTGAAATCAATTAGAATTATAGCAGATTTTTTATTTTTCAATAGAAAATATGGCAATTAAATGGATTTGTAGCATATTTTCTTATTTTTCAATCAAAAACTTTGAAATCAAATAGAATTATAGCACATTTTATGATATCTCACTTGAAAATGTTGAAATCAAACTGAATTATAGCATATTTTCATATGTTTCAAACTAAAATGGTGAAATCATGTAGAAATATAGCAGATTTTTTATTTTTCAATTGAAAAATTTCAAATCAAATGGAATTATTGGAGATTTCAAATTTTGCTATTAAAAATGTTGTAATCAAGGGGAATTATAGCAGAATTTATTATTTCTGATTAAAAATCTTGAAATCAAATGGAATCTTTGCAGATTTTATTATTTTTCTTTTGAAAATATTGAAATCAAGTAGAATTATAACAAATTTTGTAATTTTACAATAAAAAATGTTGAAATCAAGTAGAACTTTATCGGGTTATCTTATTTTCAAATGTAATTTTAAAATCAAATGGAATTATAGCAGGTTTTATATTTTTTCAATTAAAAATGATGAAATCAAATTAAATTATTGCAAATTTTATTATTTTTCTATTGAAAATGGAGAAATCAAGTACAAGGATGGCAGAATTTCTTATTTTTCAATAAAATATTGAAATCAAAAAAGTTGTAGGACATTTTATTATATCTCAATTGAAAATGTTGAATTCAAAAGGGAATTATATCATATTTTTGTATTTTCCAATTGAAACTGAAGAAATCATGTAGAATTATAGCAGATTTTCTTATTTTCCAAATTGAAAATGTTGAAATCAAATGGAATTATAGGAGATTTTGGTATTTCTCAAATGATAATGTTGAAATCAAGTAACATTATAGCAGATTATGATATATTTCAATGAAAAATGTAGAAATAAAGTAAAATTATATCAGATTTTCTTATTTTCCAATTGAAAATATTGAAATCAAGCAGATTTATACCAGATTTTGTTATTTCTCAATTGAAAATCTTTAAATCAAATGGTAGATTCGGTTGTTTTTCAATGGATAAAGTTGAAAGAAAGTAGAATTATATCAGATTTTGGTATTTTTCTATTAAAGATGATGAAATCAAATGGAATTATAGCACATTTTCTTAGTTTTCAATTGAAAATATGAAATTAAGTAGAATTATAGCTGATTTTTTAATTGAAAATCTTGAAATCAAATGGAATTATTGAAGATTTTCTTATTTTTCAATCAAAAACTTTGAAATCAAATAGAATTATAGCACATTTTATGATATCTCACTTGAAAATGTTGAAATCAAATGGAATTATAGCATATTTTCATATGTTTCAAACTAAATTGGTGAAATCATGTAGAAATATAGCAGATTTTGATATTTTTCAATTGAAAAACTTCAAATCAAATGAAATTATTGGAGATTTCAAAATTTGCTATTGAAAATGTTGTAATCAAGGGGAATTATAGCAGAATTTATTATTTCTGATTAAAAATCTTGAAATCAAATGGAATTATTGCAGATTTTATTACTTTTCAGTTGAAAATGTTGAAATCAATTAGAATTATAAAAAATTTTGTAATTTTACAATAAAAAATATTCAAATCAAGTAGAACTTCATTGGTTTATCTTATTTTCAAATGTAATTTTAAAATCAAATGGAATTATAGCAGGTTTTATATTTTTTCAATTAAAAATGTTGAAATCAAATTAAATTATTGCAAATTTTGTTATTTTTCTATTGAAAATGTTGAAATCAAGCACAAGGATGGCAGAATTTCTTATTTTTCAATAAAATGTTGAAATTCAAAAATGTTGTTGGACATTTTATTATATCTCAATTGAAAATGTTGAAATCAAAAGGCATTTATAGCATATTTTTGTATTTTCCAATTGAAACTGAAGAAATCATGTAGAATTATAGCAGATTTTCTTAGATTTTAATTGAAAATACCAAATGAAGAAGAATTATAGCTGATTTTTTCTTGACAATCTTGAAATCAAATGGAATTATTGAAGATTTTCTTATTTTCTATTGAAAATGTTAAAAATAGGATTCTATCAGCTTTATTATCTCATTTCAAAATGATGAAATAAAATGGAATTATAACAGATTTTGTTAGCCTTCAATTAAAAATATGAAATCTAGTAGAATTATTGATGATTTTGTTGTTTTCCAATTGAATATGTTGAAATCAATTAGAATTATAGCAGATTTTTATTTTTCAATAGAAAATATGGCAATTAAATGGAGTTGTGGCATATTTTCTTATTTTTCAATCAAAAACTTTGAAATCAAATAGAATTATAGCACATTTTATGATATCTCACTTGAAAATGTTGAAATCAAATTGAATTATAGCATATTTTCATATGTTTCAAACTAAAATGGTGAAATCATGTAGAAATATAGCAGATTTTTTATTTTTCAATTGAAAAACTTCAAATCAAATGGAATTATTGGAGATTTCAAATTTCGCTATTAAAAATGTTGTAATCAAGGAGAATTATAGCAGAATTTATTATTTCTGATAAAAAATCTTGAAATCAAATGGAATTATTGCAGATTTTATTACTTTTCAGTTGAAAATGTTGAAATCAATTAGAATTATAACAAATTTTATAATTTTACAATAAAAAATATTCAAATCAAGTAGAACTTCATCGGTTTATCTTATTTTCAAATGAAATTTTAAAATCAAATGGAATTATAGCAGGTTTTATATTTTTTCAATTAAAAATGATGAAATCAAATTAAATTATTGCAAATTTTGTTATTTTTCTATTGAAAATGTTGAAATCAAGTCCAAGGATGGCAGAATTTCTTATTTTTCAATAAAATATTGAAATCAAGAAAGTTGTATGACATTTTATTATATCTCAATTGAAAATTTTGAAATCAAAAGGCATTTATAGCATATTTTTGTATTTTCCAATTCAAACTGAAGAAATCATGTAGAATTATAGCAGATTTTCTTAGTTTTTAATTGAAAATACCAAATGAAGAAGAATTATAGCTGATTTTTTATTGAAAATCTTGAAATCAAATGGAATTATTGAAGATTTTCTTATTTTTCTATTGAAAATGTTAAAAATAGGATTCTATCAGCTTTATTATCTCATTTCAAAATGATGAAATAAAATGGAATTATAACAGATTTTGTTAGCCTTCAATTCAAAATATGAAATCTAGTAGAATTATTGATGATTTTGTTGTTTTCCAATTGAATATGTTGAAATCAATTAGAATTATAGCAGATTTTTTATTTTTCAATAGAAAATATGGCAATTAAATGGAGTTGTGGCATATTTTCTTATTTTTCAATCAAAAACTTTGAAATCAAATAGAATTATAGCACATTTTATGATATCTCACTTGAAAATGTTGAAATCAAATTGAATTATAGCATATTTTCATATGTTTCAAACTAAAATGGTGAAATCATGTAGAAATATAGCAGATTTTTCAATTGAAAAACTTCAAATCAAATGGAATTATTGGAGATTTCAAATTTCGCTATTAAAAATGTTGTAATCAAGGGGAATTATAGCAGAATTTATTATTTCTGATTAAAAATCTTGAAATCAAATGGAATTTTTGCAGATTTTATTATTTTTCTTTTGAAAATATTGAAATCAAGTAGAATTATAACAAATTTTGTAATTTTACAATAAAAAATGTTGAAATCAAGTAGAACTTTATCGGTTTATCTTATTTTCAAATGTAATTTTAAAACAAATGGAATTATAGCAGGTTTTATATATTTTCAATTAAAAATGATGAAATCAAATTAAATTATTGCAAATTTTGTTATTTTTCTATTGAAAATGTTGAAATCAAGTACAAGGATGGCAGAATTTCTTATTTTTCAATAAAATATTGAAATCAAGAAAGTTGTAGGACATTTTATTATATCTCAATTGAAAATGTTGAAATCAAAAGGCATTTATAGCATATTTTTGTATTTTCCAATTCAAACTGAAGAAATCATGTAGAATTATAGCAGATTTTCTTAGTTTTTAATTGAAAATACCAAATGAAGAAGAATTATAGCTGATTTTTTATTGAAAATCTTGAAATCAAATGGAATTATTGAAGATTTTCTTATTTTTCTATTGAAAATGTTAAAAATAGGATTCTATCAGCTTTATTATCTCATTTCAAAATGATGAAATAAAATGGAATTATAACAGATTTTGTTAGCCTTCAATTCAAAATATGAAATCTAGTAGAATTATTCATGATTTTGTTGTTTTCCAATTGAATATGTTGAAATCAATTAGAATTATAGCAGATTTTTTATTTTTCAATAGAAAATATGGCAATTAAATGGAGTTGTAGCATATTTTCTTATTTTTCAATCAAGAACTTTGAAATCAAATAGAATTATAGCACATTTTATGATATCTCACTTGAAAATGTTGAAATCAAATTGAATTATAGCATATTTTCATATGTTTCAAACTAAAATGGTGAAATCATGTAGAAATATAGCAGATTTTTTATTTTTCAATTGAAAAACTTCAAATCAAATGGAATTATTGGAGATTTCAAATTTCGCTATTAAAAATGTTGTAATCAAGGGGAATTATAGCAGAATTTATTATTTCTGATTAAAAATCTTGAAATCAAATGGAATTTTTGCAGATTTTATTATTTTTCTTTTGAAAATATTGAAATCAAGTAGAATTATAACAAATTTTGTAATTTTACAATAAAAAATGTTGAAATCAAGTAGAACTTTATCGGTTTATCTTATTTTCAAATGTAATTTTAAAATCAAATGGAATTATAGCAGGTTTTATATTTTTTCAATTAAAAATGATGAAATCAAATTAAATTATTGCAAATTTTGTTATTTTTCTATTGAAAATGTTGAAATCAAGTCCAAGGATGGCAGAATTTCTTATTTTTCAATAAAATATTGAAATCAAGAAAGTTGTATGACATTTTATTATATCTCAATTGAAAATTTTGAAATCAAAAGGCATTTATAGCATATTTTTGTATTTTCCAATTCAAACTGAAGAAATCATGTAGAATTATAGCAGATTTTCTTAGTTTTTAATTGAAAATACCAAATGAAGAAGAATTATAGCTGATTTTTTCTTGACAATCTTGAAATCAAATGGAATTATTGAAGATTTTCTTATTTTCTATTGAAAATGTTAAAAATAGGATTCTATCAGCTTTATTATCTCATTTCAAAATGATGAAATAAAATGGAATTATAACAGATTTTGTTAGCCTTCAATTAAAAATATGAAATCTAGTAGAATTATTGATGATTTTGTTGTTTTCCAATTGAATATGTTGAAATCAATTAGAATTATAGCAGATTTTTATTTTTCAATAGAAAATATGGCAATTAAATGGAGTTGTGGCATATTTTCTTATTTTTCAATCAAAAACTTTGAAATCAAATAGAATTATAGCACATTTTATGATATCTCACTTGAAAATGTTGAAATCAAATTGAATTATAGCATATTTTCATATGTTTCAAACTAAAATGGTGAAATCATGTAGAAATATAGCAGATTTTTCAATTGAAAAACTTCAAATCAAATGGAATTATTGGAGATTTCAAATTTCGCTATTAAAAATATTGTAATCAAGGGGAATTATAGCAGAATTTATTATTTCTGATTAAAAATCTTGAAATCAAATGGAATTTTTGCAGATTTTATTATTTTTCTTTTGAAAATATTGAAATCAGGTAGAATTATAACAAATTTTGTAATTTTACAATAAAAAATGTTGAAATCAAGTAGAACTTTATCGGTTTATCTTATTTTCAAATGTAATTTTAAAATCAAATGGAATTATAGCAGGTTTTATATTTTTTCAATTAAAAATGATGAAATCAAATTAAATTATTGCAAATTTTGTTATTTTTCTATTGAAAATGTTGAAATCAAGTCCAAGGATGGCAGAATTTCTTATTTTTCAATAAAATATTGAAATCAAATGAGTTGTAGGACATTTTATTATATCTCAATTGAAAATGTTGAAATCAAAAGGCATTTATAGCATATTTTTGTATTTTCCAATTGAAACTGAAGAAATCATGTAGAATTATAGCAGATTTTCTTAGTTTTTAATTGAAAATACCAAATGAAGAAGAATTATAGCTGATTTTTTATTGACAATCTTGAAATCAAATGGAATTATTGAAGATTTTCTTATTTTTCTATTGAAAATGTTAAAAATAGGATTCTATCAGCTTTATTATCTCATTTCAAAATGATGAAATAAAATGGAATTATAACAGATTTTGTTAGCCTTCAATTAAAAATATGAAATCTAGTAGAATTATTGATGATTTTGTTGTTTTCCAATTGAATATGTTGAAATCAATTAGAATTATAGCAGATTTTTATTTTTCAATAGAAAATATGGCAATTAAATGGAGTTGTAGCATATTTTCTTATTTTTCAATCAAAAACTTTGAAATCAAATAGAATTATAGCACATTTTATGATATCTCACTTGAAAATGTTGAAATCAAATTGAATTATAGCATATTTTCATATGTTTCAAACTAAAATGGTGAAATCATGTAGAAATATAGCAGATTTTTTATTTTTCAATTGAAAAACTTCAAATCAAATGGAATTATTGGAGATTTCAAATTTCGCTATTAAAAATGTTGTAATCAAGGAGAATTATAGCAGAATTTATTATTTCTGATAAAAAATCTTGAAATCAAATGGAATTATTGCAGATTTTATTACTTTTCAGTTGAAAATGTTGAAATCAATTAGAATTATAACAAATTTTATAATTTTACAATAAAAAATATTCAAATCAAGTAGAACTTCATCGGTTTATGTTATTTTCAAATGAAATTTTAAAATCAAATGGAATTATAGCAGGTTTTATATTTTTTCAATTAAAAATGTTGAAATCAAATTAAATTATTGCAAATTTTGTTATTTTTCTATTGAAAATGTTGAAATCAAGCACAAGTATGGCAGAATTTCTTATTTTTCAATAAAATGTTGAAATCCAAAAATGTTGTTGGACATTTTATTATATCTCAATTGAAAATATTGAAATCAAAAGGGAATTATAGCATATTTTTGTATTTTCCAATTGAAACTGAAGAAATCATGTAGAATTATAGCAGATTTTTTTAGTTTTTAATTGAAAATACCAAATGAAGAAGAATTATAGCTGATTCTTTATTGAAAATCTTGAAATCAAATGGAATTATTGAAGATTTTCTTATTTTTCTATTGAAAATGTTAAAAATAGGATTCTATAAGCTTTATTATCACATTTCAAAATGATGAAATAAAATGGAATTATAACAGATTTTGTTAGCCTTCAATTAAAAATATGAAATCTAGTAGAATTATTGATGATTTTGTTGTTTTCCAATTGAATATGTTGAAATCAATTAGAATTATAGCAGATTTTTTATTTTTCAATACAAAATATGGCAATTAAATGGAGTTGTAGCATATTTTCTTATTTTTCAATCAAAAACTTTGAAATCAAATAGAATTATAGCACATTTTATGATATCTCACTTGAAAATGTTGAAATCAAATTGAATTATAGCATATTTTCATATGTTTCAAACTAAAATGGTGAAATCATGTAGAAATATAGCAGATTTTTTATTTTTCAATTGAAAAACTTCAAATCAAATGGAATTATTGGAGATTTCAAATTTCGCTATTAAAAATGTTGTAATCAAGGGGAATTATAGCAGAATTTATTATTTCTGATTAAAAATCTTGAAATCAAATGGAATTTTTGCAGATTTTATTATTTTTCTTTTGAAAATATTGAAATCAAGTAGAATTATAACAAATTTTGTAATTTTACAATAAAAAATGTTGAAATCAAGTAGAACTTTATCGGTTTATCTTATTTTCAAATGTAATTTTAAAATCAAATGGAATTATAGCAGGTTTTATATTTTTTCAATTAAAAATGATGAAATCAAATTAAATTATTGCAAATTTTGTTATTTTTCTATTGAAAATGTTGAAATCAAGTCCAAGGATGGCAGAATTTCTTATTTTTCAATAAAATATTGAAATCAAATGAGTTGTAGGACATTTTATTATATCTCAATTGAAAATGTTGAAATCAAAAGGCATTTATAGCATATTTTTGTATTTTCCAATTGAAACTGAAGAAATCATGTAGAATTATAGCAGATTTTCTTAGTTTTTAATTGAAAATACCAAATGAAGAAGAATTATAGCTGATTTTTTATTGACAATCTTGAAATCAAATGGAATTATTGAAGATTTTCTTATTTTTCTATTGAAAATGTTAAAAATAGGATTCTATCAGCTTTATTATCTCATTTCAAAATGATGAAATAAAATGGAATTATAACAGATTTTGTTAGCCTTCAATTAAAAATATGAAATCTAGTAGAATTATTGATGATTTTGTTGTTTTCCAATTGAATATGTTGAAATCAATTAGAATTATAGCAGATTTTTATTTTTCAATAGAAAATATGGCAATTAAATGGAGTTGTAGCATATTTTCTTATTTTTCAATCAAAAACTTTGAAATCAAATAGAATTATAGCACATTTTATGATATCTCACTTGAAAATGTTGAAATCAAATTGAATTATAGCATATTTTCATATGTTTCAAACTAAAATGGTGAAATCATGTAGAAATATAGCAGATTTTTTATTTTTCAATTGAAAAACTTCAAATCAAATGGAATTATTGGAGATTTCAAATTTCGCTATTAAAAATGTTGTAATCAAGGAGAATTATAGCAGAATTTATTATTTCTGATAAAAAATCTTGAAATCAAATGGAATTATTGCAGATTTTATTACTTTTCAGTTGAAAATGTTGAAATCAATTAGAATTATAACAAATTTTATAATTTTACAATAAAAAATATTCAAATCAAGTAGAACTTCATCGGTTTATGTTATTTTCAAATGAAATTTTAAAATCAAATGGAATTATAGCAGGTTTTATATTTTTTCAATTAAAAATGTTGAAATCAAATTAAATTATTGCAAATTTTGTTATTTTTCTATTGAAAATGTTGAAATCAAGCACAAGTATGGCAGAATTTCTTATTTTTCAATAAAATGTTGAAATCCAAAAATGTTGTTGGACATTTTATTATATCTCAATTGAAAATATTGAAATCAAAAGGGAATTATAGCATATTTTTGTATTTTCCAATTGAAACTGAAGAAATCATGTAGAATTATAGCAGATTTTTTTAGTTTTTAATTGAAAATACCAAATGAAGAAGAATTATAGCTGATTTTTTATTGAAAATCTTGAAATCAAATGGAATTATTGAAGATTTTCTTATTTTTCTATTGAAAATGTTAAAAATAGGATTCTATAAGCTTTATTATCACATTTCAAAATGATGAAATAAAATGGAATTATAACAGATTTTGTTAGCCTTCAATTAAAAATATGAAATCTAGTAGAATTATTGATGATTTTGTTGTTTTCCAATTGAATATGTTGAAATCAATTAGAATTATAGCAGATTTTTTATTTTTCAATAGAAAATATGGCAATTAAATGGAGTTGTAGCATATTTTCTTATTTTTCAATCAAAAACTTTGAAATCAAATAGAATTATAGCACATTTTATGATATCTCACTTGAAAATGTTGAAATCAAATTGAATTATAGCATATTTTCATATGTTTCAAACTAAAATGGTGAAATCATGTAGAAATATAGCAGATTTTTTATTTTTCAATTGAAAAACTTCAAATCAAATGGAATTATTGGAGATTTCAAATTTCGCTATTAAAAATGTTGTAATCAAGGGGAATTATAGCAGAATTTATTATTTCTGATTAAAAATCTTGAAATCAAATGGAATTTTTGCAGATTTTATTATTTTTCTTTTGAAAATATTGAAATCAAGTAGAATTATAACAAATTTTGTAATTTTACAATAAAAAATGTTGAAATCAAGTAGAACTTTATCGGTTTATCTTATTTTCAAATGTAATTTTAAAATCAAATGGAATTATAGCAGGTTTTATATTTTTTCAATTAAAAATGATGAAATCAAATTAAATTATTGCAAATTTTGTTATTTTTCTATTGAAAATGTTGAAATCAAGTCCAAGGATGGCAGAATTTCTTATTTTTCAATAAAATATTGAAATCAAAAAAGTTGTAGGACATTTTATTATATCTCAATTGAAAATGTTGAATTCAAAAGGGAATTATATCATATTTTTCTATTTTCCAATTGAAACTGAAGAAATCATGTAGAATTATAGCAGATTTTCTTATTTTCCAAATTGAAAATAAATTGAAATCAAATGGAATTTTAGGAGATTTTGGTATTTCTCAAATGATAATGTTGAAATCAAGTAACATTATAGCAGATTATGATATATTTCAATGAAAAATGTAGAAATAAAGAAAAATTATATCAGAATTTCTTATTTTCCAATTGAAAATATTGAAATCAAGCAGATTTATACCAGATTTTGTTATTTCTCAATTGAAAATCTTTAAATCAAATGGTAGATTCTGTTGTTTTTCAATGGAAAAAGTTGAAAGAAAGTAGAATTATATCAGATTTTTGTATTTTTCTATTAAAGATGATGAAATCAAATGGAATTATAGCACATTTTATGATATCTCACTTGAAAATGTTGAAATCAAATGGAATTATAGCATATTTTCATATGTTTCAAACTAAATTGGTGAAATCATGTAGAAATATAGCAGATTTTGATATTTTTCAATTGAAAAACTTCAAATCAAATGAAATTATTGGAGATTTCAAATTTCGCTATTAAAAATGTTGTAATCAAGGGGAATTATAGCAGAATTTATTATTTCTGATTAAAAATCTTGAAATCAAATGGAATTTTTGCAGATTTTATTATTTTTCTTTTGAAAATATTGAAATCAAGTAGAATTATAACAAATTTTGTAATTTTACAATAAAAAATGTTGAAATCAAGTAGAACTTTATCGGTTTATCTTATTTTCAAATGTAATTTTAAAATCAAATGGAATTATAGCAGGTTTTATATTTTTTCAATTAAAAATGATGAAATCAAATTAAATTATTGCAAATTTTGTTATTTTTCTATTGAAAATGTTGAAATCAAGTCCAAGGATGTCAGAATTTCTTATTTTTCAATAAAATATTGAAATCAAAAAAGTTGTAGGATATTTTATTATATCTCAATTGCAAATGTTGAATTCAAAAGGCATTTATAGCATATTTTTGTATTTTCCAATTAAAACTGAAGAAATCATGTAGAATTATAGCAGATTTTCTTAGTTTTAATTGAAAATACCAAATGAAGAAGAATTATTGCTGATTTTTTATTGAAAATCTTGAAATCAAATGGAATTATTGAAGATTTTCTTATTTTTCTATTGAAAATGTTAAAAATAGGATTCTATAAGCTTTATTATCACATTTCAAAATGATGAAATAAAATGGAATTATAACAGATTTTGTTAGCCTTCAATTCAAAATATGAAATCTAGTAGAATTATTGATGATTTTGTTGTTTTCCAATTGAATATGTTGAAATCAATTAGAATTATAGCAGATTTTTTATTTTTCAATAGAAAATATGGCAATTAAATGGATTTGTAGCATATTTTCTTATTTTTCAATCAAAAACTTTGAAATCAAATAGAATTATAGCACATTTTATGATATCTCACTTGAAAATGTTGAAATCAAACTGAATTATAGCATATTTTCATATGTTTCAAACTAAAATGGTGAAATCATGTAGAAATATAGCAGATTTTTTATTTTTCAATTGAAAAATTTCAAATCAAATGGAATTATTGGAGATTTCAAATTTTGCTATTAAAAATGTTGTAATCAAGGGGAATTATAGCAGAATTTATTATTTCTGATTAAAAATCTTGAAATCAAATGGAATCTTTGCAGATTTTATTATTTTTCTTTTGAAAATATTGAAATCAAGTAGAATTATAACAAATTTTGTAATTTTACAATAAAAAATGTTGAAATCAAGTAGAACTTTATCGGGTTATCTTATTTTCAAATGTAATTTTAAAATCAAATGGAATTATAGCAGGTTTTATATTTTTTCAATTAAAAATGATGAAATCAAATTAAATTATTGCAAATTTTATTATTTTTCTATTGAAAATGGAGAAATCAAGTACAAGGATGGCAGAATTTCTTATTTTTCAATAAAATATTGAAATCAAAAAAGTTGTAGGACATTTTATTATATCTCAATTGAAAATGTTGAATTCAAAAGGGAATTATATCATATTTTTGTATTTTCCAATTGAAACTGAAGAAATCATGTAGAATTATAGCAGATTTTCTTATTTTCCAAATTGAAAATGTTGAAATCAAATGGAATTATAGGAGATTTTGGTATTTCTCAAATGATAATGTTGAAATCAAGTAACATTATAGCAGATTATGATATATTTCAATGAAAAATGTAGAAATAAAGTAAAATTATATCAGATTTTCTTATTTTCCAATTGAAAATATTGAAATCAAGCAGATTTATACCAGATTTTGTTATTTCTCAATTGAAAATCTTTAAATCAAATGGTAGATTCTGTTGTTTTTCAATGGATAAAGTTGAAAGAAAGTAGAATTATATCAGATTTTGGTATTTTTCTATTAAAGATGATGAAATCAAATGGAATTATAGCACATTTTCTTAGTTTTCAATTGAAAATATGAAATTAAGTAGAATTATAGCTGATTTTTTAATTGAAAATCTTGAAATCAAATGGAATTATTGAAGATTTTCTTATTTTTCAATCAAAAACTTTGAAATCAAATAGAATTATAGCACATTTTATGATATCTCACTTGAAAATGTTGAAATCAAATGGAATTATAGCATATTTTCATATGTTTCAAACTAAATTGGTGAAATCATGTAGAAATATAGCAGATTTTGATATTTTTCAATTGAAAAACTTCAAATCAAATGAAATTATTGGAGATTTCAAAATTTGCTATTGAAAATGTTGTAATCAAGGGGAATTATAGCAGAATTTATTATTTCTGATTAAAAATCTTGAAATCAAATGGAATTATTGCAGATTTTATTACTTTTCAGTTGAAAATGTTGAAATCAATTAGAATTATAAAAAATTTTGTAATTTTACAATAAAAAATATTCAAATCAAGTAGAACTTCATTGGTTTATCTTATTTTCAAATGTAATTTTAAAACAAATGGAATTATAGCAGGTTTTATATATTTTCAATTAAAAATGATGAAATCAAATTAAATTATTGCAAATTTTGTTATTTTTCTATTGAAAATGTTGAAATCAAGTACAAGGATGGCAGAATTTCTTATTTTTCAATAAAATGTTGAAATCAAGAAAGTTGTAGGACATTTTATTATATCTCAATTGAAAATGTTGAAATCAAAAGGCATTTATAGCATATTTTTGTATTTTCCAATTCAAACTGAAGAAATCATGTAGAATTATAGCAGATTTTCTTAGTTTTTAATTGAAAATACCAAATGAAGAAGAATTATAGCTGATTTTTTATTGAAAATCTTGAAATCAAATGGAATTATTGAAGATTTTCTTATTTTTCTATTGAAAATGTTAAAAATAGGATTCTATCAGCTTTATTATCTCATTTCAAAATGATGAAATAAAATGGAATTATAACAGATTTTGTTAGCCTTCAATTCAAAATATGAAATCTAGTAGAATTATTCATGATTTTGTTGTTTTCCAATTGAATATGTTGAAATCAATTAGAATTATAGCAGATTTTTATTTTTCAATAGAAAATATGGCAATTAAATGGAGTTGTGGCATATTTTCTTATTTTTCAATCAAAAACTTTGAAATCAAATAGAATTATAGCACATTTTATGATATCTCACTTGAAAATGTTGAAATCAAATTGAATTATAGCATATTTTCATATGTTTCAAACTAAAATGGTGAAATCATGTAGAAATATAGCAGATTTTTCAATTGAAAAACTTCAAATCAAATGGAATTATTGGAGATTTCAAATTTCGCTATTAAAAATGTTGTAATCAAGGGGAATTATAGCAGAATTTATTATTTCTGATTAAAAATCTTGAAATCAAATGGAATTTTTGCAGATTTTATTATTTTTCTTTTGAAAATATTGAAATCAGGTAGAATTATAACAAATTTTGTAATTTTACAATAAAAAATGTTGAAATCAAGTAGAACTTTATCGGTTTATCTTATTTTCAAATGTAATTTTAAAATCAAATGGAATTATAGCAGGTTTTATATTTTTTCAATTAAAAATGATGAAATCAAATTAAATTATTGCAAATTTTGTTATTTTTCTATTGAAAATGTTGAAATCAAGTCCAAGGATGGCAGAATTTCTTATTTTTCAATAAAATATTGAAATCAAATGAGTTGTAGGACATTTTATTATATCTCAATTGAAAATGTTGAAATCAAAAGGCATTTATAGCATATTTTTGTATTTTCCAATTGAAACTGAAGAAATCATGTAGAATTATAGCAGATTTTCTTAGTTTTTAATTGAAAATACCAAATGAAGAAGAATTATAGCTGATTTTTTATTGACAATCTTGAAATCAAATGGAATTATTGAAGATTTTCTTATTTTTCTATTGAAAATGTTAAAAATAGGATTCTATCAGCTTTATTATCTCATTTCAAAATGATGAAATAAAATGGAATTATAACAGATTTTGTTAGCCTTCAATTAAAAATATGAAATCTAGTAGAATTATTGATGATTTTGTTGTTTTCCAATTGAATATGTTGAAATCAATTAGAATTATAGCAGATTTTTATTTTTCAATAGAAAATATGGCAATTAAATGGAGTTGTAGCATATTTTCTTATTTTTCAATCAAAAACTTTGAAATCAAATAGAATTATAGCACATTTTATGATATCTCACTTGAAAATGTTGAAATCAAATTGAATTATAGCATATTTTCATATGTTTCAAACTAAAATGGTGAAATCATGTAGAAATATAGCAGATTTTTTATTTTTCAATTGAAAAACTTCAAATCAAATGGAATTATTGGAGATTTCAAATTTCGCTATTAAAAATGTTGTAATCAAGGAGAATTATAGCAGAATTTATTATTTCTGATAAAAAATCTTGAAATCAAATGGAATTATTGCAGATTTTATTACTTTTCAGTTGAAAATGTTGAAATCAATTAGAATTATAACAAATTTTATAATTTTACAATAAAAAATATTCAAATCAAGTAGAACTTCATCGGTTTATGTTATTTTCAAATGAAATTTTAAAATCAAATGGAATTATAGCAGGTTTTATATTTTTTCAATTAAAAATGTTGAAATCAAATTAAATTATTGCAAATTTTGTTATTTTTCTATTGAAAATGTTGAAATCAAGCACAAGTATGGCAGAATTTCTTATTTTTCAATAAAATGTTGAAATCCAAAAATGTTGTTGGACATTTTATTATATCTCAATTGAAAATATTGAAATCAAAAGGGAATTATAGCATATTTTTGTATTTTCCAATTGAAACTGAAGAAATCATGTAGAATTATAGCAGATTTTTTTAGTTTTTAATTGAAAATACCAAATGAAGAAGAATTATAGCTGATTTTTTATTGAAAATCTTGAAATCAAATGGAATTATTGAAGATTTTCTTATTTTTCTATTGAAAATGTTAAAAATAGGATTCTATAAGCTTTATTATCACATTTCAAAATGATGAAATAAAATGGAATTATAACAGATTTTGTTAGCCTTCAATTAAAAATATGAAATCTAGTAGAATTATTGATGATTTTGTTGTTTTCCAATTGAATATGTTGAAATCAATTAGAATTATAGCAGATTTTTTATTTTTCAATAGAAAATATGGCAATTAAATGGAGTTGTAGCATATTTTCTTATTTTTCAATCAAAAACTTTGAAATCAAATAGAATTATAGCACATTTTATGATATCTCACTTGAAAATGTTGAAATCAAATTGAATTATAGCATATTTTCATATGTTTCAAACTAAAATGGTGAAATCATGTAGAAATATAGCAGATTTTTTATTTTTCAATTGAAAAACTTCAAATCAAATGGAATTATTGGAGATTTCAAATTTCGCTATTAAAAATGTTGTAATCAAGGGGAATTATAGCAGAATTTATTATTTCTGATTAAAAATCTTGAAATCAAATGGAATTTTTGCAGATTTTATTATTTTTCTTTTGAAAATATTGAAATCAAGTAGAATTATAACAAATTTTGTAATTTTACAATAAAAAAATGTTGAAATCAAGTAGAACTTTATCGGTTTATCTTATTTTCAAATGTAATTTTAAAATCAAATGGAATTATAGCAGGTTTTATATTTTTTCAATTAAAAATGATGAAATCAAATTAAATTATTGCAAATTTTGTTATTTTTCTATTGAAAATGTTGAAATCAAGTACAAGGATGGCAGAATTTCTTATTTTTCAATAAAATATTGAAATCAAGAAAGTTGTAAGTCATTTTATTATATCTCAATTGAAAATGTTGAAATCAAAAGGCATTTATAGCATATTTTTGTATTTTCCAATTCAAACTGAAGAAATCATGTAGAATTATAGCAGATTTTCTTAGTTTTTAATTGAAAATACCAAATGAAGAAGAATTATAGCTGATTTTTTATTGAAAATCTTGAAATCAAATGGAATTATTGAAGATTTTCTTATTTTTCTATTGAAATTGTTAAAAATAGGATTCTATCAGCTTTATTATCTCATTTCAAAATGATGAAATAAAATGGAATTATAACAGATTTTGTTAGCCTTCAATTAAAAATATGAAATCTAGTAGAATTATTGATGATTTTGTTGTTTTCCAATTGAATATGTTGAAATCAATTAGAATTATAGCAGATTTTTTATTTTTCAATAGAAAATATGGCAATTAAATGGAGTTGTAGCATATTTTCTTATTTTTCAATCAAAAACTTTGAAATCAAATAGAATTATAGCACATTTTATGATATCTCACTTGAAAATGTTGAAATCAAATTGAATTATAGCATATTTTCATATGTTTCAAACTAAAATGGTGAAATCATGTAGAAATATAGCAGATTTTTTATTTTTCAATTGAAAAACTTCAAATCAAATGGAATTATTGGAGATTTCAAATTTCGATATTAAAAATGTTGTAATCAAGGGGAATTATAGCAGAATTTATTATTTCTGATTAAAAATCTTGAAATCAAATGGAATTTTTGCAGATTTTATTATTTTTCTTTTGAAAATATTGAAATCAAGTAGAATTATAACAAATTTTGTAATTTTACAATAAAAAATGTTGAAATCAAGTAGAACTTTATCGGTTTATCTTATTTTCAAATGTAATTTTAAAATCAAATGGAATTATAGCAGGTTTTATATTTTTTCAATTAAAAATGATGAAATCAAATTAAATTATTGCAAATTTTGTTATTTTTCTATTGAAAATGTTGAAATCAAGTACAAGGATGGCAGAATTTCTTATTTTTCAATAAAATATTGAAATCAAGAAAGTTGTTGGACATTTTATTATATCTTAATTGAAAATGTTGAAATCAAAAGGCATTTATAGCATATTTTTGTATTTTCCAATTGAAACTGAAGAAATCATGTAGAATTATAGCAGATTTTCTTAGTTTTTAATTGAAAATACCAAATGAAGAAGAATTATAGCTGATTTTTTATTGAAAATCTTGAAATCAAATGGAATTATTGAAGATTTTCTTATTTTTCTATTGAAAATGTTAAAAATTGGATTCTATCAGCATTATTATCTCATTTCAAAATGATGAAATAAAATGGAATTATAACAGATTTTGTTAGCCTTCAATTAAAAATATGAAATCTAGTAGAATTATTGATGATTTTGTTGTTTTCCAATTGAATATGTTAAATCAATTAGAATTATAGCAGATTTTTTATTTTTCAATAGAAAATATAGCAATTAAATGGAGTTGTAGCATATTTTCTTATTTTTCAATCAAAAACTTTGAAATCAAATAGAATTATAGCACATTTTATGATATCTCACTTGAAAATGTTGAAATCAAATTAAATTATAGCATATTTTCATATGTTTCAAACTAAAATGGTGAAATCATGTAGAAATATAGCAGATTTTTTATTTTTCAATTGAAAAACTTCAAATCAAATGGAATTATTGGAGATTTCAAATTTCGCTATTAAAAATCTTGAAATCAAATGGAATTTTTGCAGATTTTATTATTTTTCTTTTGAAAATATTGAAATCAAGTAGAATTATAACAAATTTTGTAATTTTACAATAAAAAATGTTGAAATCAAGTAGAACTTTATCGGTTTATCTTATTTTCAAATGTAATTTTAAAATCAAATGGAATTATAGCAGGTTTTATATTTTTTCAATTAAAAATGATGAAATCAAATAAAATTATTGCAAATTTTGTTATTTTTCTATTGAAAATGTTGAAATCAAGCACAAGGATGGCAGAATTTCTTATTTTTCAATAAAATATTGAAATCAAGAAAGTTGTAGGACATTTTATTATATCTCAATTGAAAATGTTGAAATCAAAAGGCATTTATAGCATATTTTTGTATTTTCCAATTCAAACTGAAGAAATCATGTAGAATTATAGCAGATTTTCTTAGTTTTTAATTGAAAATACCAAATGAAGAAGAATTATAGCTGATTTTTTATTGAAAATCTTGAAATCAAATGGAATTATTGAAGATTTTCTTATTTTTCTATTGAAAATGTTATAAATTGGATTCTATCAGCTTTATTATCTCATTTCAAAATGATGAAATAAAATGGAATTATAACAGATTTTGTTAGCCTTCAATTAAAAATATGAAATCTAGTAGAATTATTGATGATTTTGTTGTTTTCCAATTGAATATGTTGAAATCAATTAGAATTATAGCAGATTTTTTATTTTTCAATAGAAAATATGGCAATTAAATGGAGTTGTAGCATATTTTCTTATTTTTCAATCAAAAACTTTGAAATCAAATAGAATTATAGCACATTTTATGATATCTCACTTGAAAATGTTGAAATCAAATTGAATTATAGCATATTTTCATATGTTTCAAACTAAAATGGTGAAATCATGTAGAAATATAGCAGATTTTTTATTTTTCAATTGAAAAACTTCAAATCAAATGGAATTATTGGAGATTTCAAATTTCGCTATTAAAAATGTTGTAATCAAGGGGAATTATAGCAGAATTTATTATTTCTGATTAAAAATCTTGAAATCAAATGGAATTTTTGCAGATTTTATTATTTTTCTTTTGAAAATATTGAAATCAAGTAGAATTATAACAAATTTTGTAATTTTACAATAAAAAATGTTGAAATCAAGTAGAACTTTATCGGTTTATCTTATTTTCAAATGTAATTTTAAAATCAAATGGAATTATAGCAGGTTTTATATTTTTCAATTAAAAATGATGAAATCAAATTAAATTATTGCAAATTTTGTTATTTTTCTATTGAAAATGTTGAAATCAAGTACAAGGATGGCAGAAATTCTTATTTTTCAATAAAATATTGAAATCAAGAAAGTTGTAGGACATTTTATTATATCTCAATTGAAAATGTTGAAATCAAAAGGCATTTATAGCATATTTTTGTATTTTCGAATTCAAACTGAAGAAATCATGTAGAATTATAGCAGATTTTCTTAGTTTTTAATTGAAAATACCAAATGAAGAAGAATTATAGCTGATTTTTTATTGAAAATCTTGAAATCAAATGGAATTATTGAAGATTTTCTCATTTTTCTATTGAAAATGTTATAAATTGGATTCTATCAGCTTTATTATCTCATTTCAAAATGATGAAATAAAATGGAATTATAACAGATTTTGTTAGCCTTCATTTAAAAATATGAAATCTAGTAGAATTATTGATGATTTTGTTGTTTTCCAATTGAATATGTTGAAATCAATTAGAATTATAGCAGATTTTTTATTTTTCAATAGAAAATATGGCAATTAAATGGAGTTGTAGCATATTTTCTTATTTTTCAATCAAAAACTTTGAAATCAAATAGAATTATAGCACATTTTATGATATCTCACTTGAAAATGTTGAAATCAAATTGAATTATAGCATATTTTCATATGTTTCAAACTAAAATGGTGAAATCATGTAGAAATATAGCAGATTTTTTATTTTTCAATTGAAAAACTTCAAATCAAATGGAATTATTGGAGATTTCAAATTTCGCTATTAAAAATGTTGTAATCAAGGGGAATTATAGCAGAATTTATTATTTCTGATTAAAAATCTTGAAATCAAATGGAATTTTTGCAGATTTTATTATTTTTCTTTTGAAAATATTGAAATCAAGTAGAATTATAAAATATTTTGTAATTTTACAATAAAAAATATTCAAATCAAGTAGAACTTCATTCGTTTATCTTATTTTCAAATGTAATTTTAAAATCAAATGGAATTATAGCAGGTTTTATATTTTTTCAATTAAAAATGTTGAAATCAAATTAAATTATTGCAAATTTTGTTATTTTTCTATTGAAAATGTTGAAATCAAGCACAAGGATGCCAGAATTTCTTATTTTTCAATAAAATATTGAAATCAAAAAAGTTGTAGGACATTTTATTATATCTCAATTGAAAATGTTGAATTCAAAAGGGAATTATATCATATTTTTGTATTTTCCAATTGAAACTGAAGAAATCATGTAGAATTATAGCAGATTTTCTTATTTTCCAAATTGAAAATCTTGAAATCAAATGGAATTATAGGAGATTTTGGTATTTCTCAAATGATAATGTTGAAATCAAGTAACATTATAGCAGATTATGATATATTTCAATGAAAAATGTAGAAATAAAGTAAAATTATATCAGATTTTCTTATTTTCCAATTGAAAATATTGAAATCAAGCAGATTTATACCAGATTTTGTTATTTCTCAATTGAAAATCTTTAAATCAAATGGTAGATTCTGTTGTTTTTCAATGGAAAAACTTGAAAGAAAGTAGAATTATATCAGATTTTGGTATTTTTCTATTAAAGATGATGAAATCAAATGGAATTATAGCACATTTTCTTAGTTTTCAATTGAAAATATGAAATGAAGTAGAATTATAGCTGATTTTTTAATTGAAAATCTTGAAATCAAATGGAATTATTGAAGATTTTCTTATTTTTCAATCAAAAACTTTGAAATCAAATAGAATTATAGCACATTTTATGATATCTCACTTGAAAATGTTGAAATCAAATGGAATTATACCATATTTTCATATGTTTCACACTAAATTGGGGAAATCATGTAGAAATATAGCAGATTTTGATATTTTTCAATTGAAAAACTTCAAATCAAATGAAATTATTGGAGATTTCAAATTTCGCTATTAAAAATGTTGTAATCAAGGAGAATTATAGCAGAATTTATTATTTCTGATTAAAAATCTTGAAATCAAATGGAATTATTGCAGATTTTATTACTTTTCAGGTGAAAATGTTGAAATCAATTAGAATTATAAAATATTTTGTAATTTTACAATAAAAAATATTCAAATCAAGTAGAACTTCATTGGTTTATCTTATTTTCAAATGTAATTTTAAAATCAAATGGAATTATAGCAGGTTTTATATTTTTTCAATTAAAAATGATGAAATCAAATTAAATTATTGCAAATTTTGTTATTTTTCTATTGAAAATGTTGAAATCAAGCACAAGGATGCCAGAATTTCTTATTTTTCAATAAAATATTGAAATCAAGAAAGTTGTAGGACATTTTATTATATCTCAATTGAAAATGTTGAAATCAAAAGGCATTTATAGCATATTTTTGTATTTTCCAATTCAAACTGAAGAAATCATGTAGAATTATAGCAGATTTTCTTAGTTTTTAATTGAAAATACCAAATGAAGAAGAATTATAGCTGATTTTTTATTGAAAATCTTGAAATCAAATGGAATTATTGAAGATTTTCTTATTTTTCTATTGAAAATGTTAAAAATTGGATTCTATCAGCTTTATTATCTCATTTCAAAATGATGAAATAAAATGGAATTATAACAGATTTTGTTAGCCTTCAATTAAAAATATGAAATCTAGTAGAATTATTGATGATTTTGTTGTTTTCCAATTGAATATGTTGAAATCAATTAGAATTATAGCAGATTTTTTATTTTTCAATAGAAAATATGGCAATTAAATGGAGTTGTAGCATATTTTCTTATTTTTCAATCAAAAACTTTGAAATCAAATAGAATTATAGCACATTTTATGATATCTCACTTGAAAATGTTGAAATCAAATTGAATTATAGCATATTTTCATATGTTTCAAACTAAAATGGTGAAATCATGTAGAAATATAGCAGATTTTTTATTTTTCAATTGAAAAACTTCAAATCAAATGTGTGACACTATGAGTCGGCTATATGCGCGCACGTGTGTGTGTGTGTCCGCCCGCACATCTCTCTGTGTGTATATATACACCCCCACATCTGTGTGTGCGCGCGCGCGCACACATATGTGCGAGAAGATTAGTTAGATTTGACCTGGACATCAAACTTCAAGACCAAATGATTAGATTAGGAATCTAGATAAAAACATGTTTGGACATATGGCGAAAAGGGTAGATAAGTGTTAAGTACTTGTCAAAATACAACGATAGGAAAAAGACCGGCTCTGGTCAAAACTTAAAAGGGTTTGAATTTAATGTCCCTGAATCGGAGTCAGCTAGGCTAAGAAATAGTTTTATGTCCACTTTCTTCAAAGAGAGAAATGGTCATGAAAAAGTTATGGGTTTATTCGTGGGTGTCCCTTGTCCGGAAATGAGGAAATAGGATTCTCCATATATACGGCAGCGCTTTGGGCCACGGGTAGTTAGACTTAGTTTAGGTTCGAGGAAGGTTGATTTAGGCCGGAGCACGTAACATCGAAGAGCGACCCATTAGCAGCCGGACATTGTTAGTTAGGATATATTTTTCCGCCAGCCGAGAATCAACCAAGAGTTATCATCCACAAAAAGGTCACACACCTTCTCTCCTCTTTTCGTCCTCCCCAAGTTTGTAGTTGTGTTTTTCTTTTACCTGTGAGCCTACCTCTCGCTCGATCCACCGCACAGAAATTCTACGACGTGGGGTCAGTGTCTTTGTGCAGCGAGTTGCAGAGGTGGGTATTCTCACATTGGTGCCGTGACCAGGATCGACCTTGGGTTGCACGCTAGTACGATAGACTTTGTGGAGGAAGGAGAAGGAAGGAAAGATCGAATCGTCCGATTAAACACTCAATATATGTGCATAAGTGTATGTGTATATATGTGTAAATGAGTGAAGACTTCGATAATCCGATAGACACAGATACGTGTGTATAAAAGAAAAAAAAAAAAAAAAAAAAAAAATTTAGGAAAAACAAAAAACAACCAAACCAAAACAAAAACAGACGAACGACGAAACAAAGACAGATAAAAACAGAGGCAAAAGGAGGAAAGGGAACAGTTAAAAAGAAAGTGACGCAGAGTGAGAGAGAGAAAGGAAGCAAGAAAGGAGGCACAGACAGATACACACTCCTTTCCCCCTTAGAGAACGGACACTTCAAGTACTGGAGATTTTTTTTTTTTTAATTTTTACTACATCTAGGAGGACGACTGCAATGAACAAGTAAACAAACACTAAAAAAAAAAAAAAAGAAGAAAAAAAAAAAGGGAAAGAAAAAAAGAAAAAAAAAAGAAAAAAAAAGAAAGAAACAGAAAAAGGGAATCTATTCCGGTCCCTGCAAGGTAGGCTGAAAATTTGTTCTTTTGTTTTATTTTTTTTTTTGGTCCTTGTTGTTTCTCACTAGTGTTTCTGGCTGGCATTTAATAGAAATATGGATAGGATAGATATTTTTAAGGTAGCCGCAAGTGGATCCAAGATCCCTATATTCACGGGAAAGGCCTGTTCGTTTCCGGCCTGGGTACAAGCTCTGAAGAAAAAGGCTAGAATTTACCAACTTACACAGACAGAGTTGGTGAATCTGGCTTATGACTATTCGGACGGGGTGGTATCGGAGTACATAGGATTATATTTAGATGATAATCCTGAAAGTAACTGGGGAGACCTTTTAGAACAGCTGACGAACCAGTACAGTGATTATACTAGTGCGACTGATGCTGCTCGGGCCTTAATTAAGATTAAGCAAAGGGAAGGAGAAACTCTCTCGGAACTAGCAAGTAGAGTTTTAGGATTAGCTAAGGTTGCATACAAAGACGCTGTTCAACGTGATGGGGAGGCGGTGCAGGCGCAACTAGCTGAGTACTACACGGACGCTGTAGAAAATGCGTTCGTAAGAGAAGACACAGCAAGGGCGGCCCCAGCCTCACTTGCGGAGGCGTTTGCAACGGCAGGAAAGAGTCTTAGGCTCTATAATAGGCTCACAGCCTCCCAGGGGAGGGGAGAAGAAAAGGGATGGGCAAGAGATACGAGAACGGGGTGGACAGAGACTCCTCCTGTTGCTTGGGATCAGGGGGATCGTGGCCATTCGGGCTATCGTTGGAGAGACCACCCCCATGAAAGGGGCTGGAGAAGGCCACTCCCTGACCCAAGACAACCGGGGTGTTGGGAGTGCGGACAGCTGGGTCACATACGGAAGGAGTGCCCCAGAAAGGAGGGTGCATCCGGAGGTAGGAGGTTTGGAAGGATCCAGGGAAACGTGGTGGGGGGCACCCAGAGGGAAATCAGTGTGGCCCAAAGTTATGGATTAATTGGTCAGGGCACTGAGTTAACTTGTGAGGTAGAGATAGTAAACAAAAAGGTAACAGCATTATTAGATACTGGAGCATCCATATCAATAATTAAGCGCAAGGATTTGTTAGAATTAGGGTTTATGAGCAAGGATTTAAAACCTGCAGACTTAAGGGTAGTACAGGCTGATGGCCGGGAAATAAAAATATCTGGTATGATATGTCTGCCAGTGATGGTAGAAGAGGTGGTAACTATGCAAACATTATATGTAGCAACCACTCTCTGTAGATCGATGATCTTAGGTAGAGATTGGCTGGAAGGAAACGAGGCGCACATTAGCTTCAACCCGGTTAGGCTGAAATTAAGGGGGAAGGAGATACCACTTGAAAACTGCATGAGCAAGGAATCTATGGTGGTAACCACTGAGGACATTGTTATTCGCCCTCGTACAGCTGTTTCTTGTCAAGGCAGGGTGTCTCCCACAGAAGAACAACGTGGGGGTACTTTTCAAATACCCCCCATAGATGATCCCATTCGTGAAGAGGGGGAGGTTACGCTATGCGAATCAGTGGTGGAAGTTGGTAAGGAAGGCCAGATTCCAATTATGTTGGCTAACACCACTAACACCACAATAAGAATACCTAGCGGCAAGGAAATAGGAAAGGCGGTATCTGCAAGCATAAGGGAGAATGTAATAGGTAAGGCAGATTATGGAGATGGACACACACACACAGCAGTTAATGTTGAAGAAATAGCGGTACCAACTGAACACAAGGATAAGATAAGCAGTATTATAATTGAGAATAGGGACATAATAGCCAACTCGGATAAGGATTTAGGTCAAACTCAGTCAGTTCGGATGAAAATCAACACTGGCGACCATCCACCTATAAGACTAAAACCATATCGAACCCCACTGCACAAACGGGAACTAGTAGAAGGGGCAGTTAAAGATATGCTGGGAGCAGGCGTTATTGAACGTTCATTGTCCCTGTGGAGTTTCCCAATAGTAATAGTCAGCAAGAAGGATGGGGGGCATAGGTTTTGTGTTGATTTCCGAGCCTTGAATAACATCACGAAACCTCTGGCCTACCCCCTGCCATTGATCGATGACATTCTGGCCTTGCTTGGCAAATCCACCTACTTTTCCAAGTTAGATCTGAGATCAGGATACTGGCAGGTGGCCTTGGATGAGGCCGATCGAGAAAAGACTGCCTTTGCATGTCACGTGGGACTTTATCAGTTTAGAGTCATGCCCTTTGGGTTAGCCAATGCGCCTGGTGTTTTTCAACAGCTCATGTCTGTGGTGCTTGGGGGATTGGAACAGTTCGCTATGGCCTACCTGGATGACATATTGATCTTTTCAGCCACTATCGATGAGCATCTCAGGCACCTGAGGTCAGTGTTTGCTCGGTTAAGGAAGCATGGACTAAAGATTAAGTTACCTAAATGTCAGTTTATGAAAAAGGAAACAAACTACCTAGGATTCGTTATTGATGAGGGTGGGGTACACCCGGATATAGATAAGGTTGAAGTAATCAGAGCTATGCCCCAACCTCGGACTGTTAGGGAAGTTAGAGGATTTATAGGGGCAATAGGCTATTATAGGAGGTTCATACCAGCGTTTTCAAGGATAGCAACACCACTCATAGCATTAACAAAGAAATATGCCCGGTTTAGCTGGACGGAGGATTGTCAGCGATCTTTCAATACACTGAAGGAACAGTTGACAGCCATCCCCTTATTGGCCTACCCGGATCTGAGTAGGCCAATGATTCTGTACACCGATGCCAGCGATCAGTGCATCGGTGCCTGCCTTACTCAACCATGCCCCGAGAGGGACAGCCCCATACCAGGTGTGCCAGAGGAAGTACCCATTTACTTCCTGTCCCATAAATTGTCTCCTACTCAGCAGAGATGGCCCGTGATTGAAAAGGAAGCTTATGCCATAGTTTATGCATTAGAAAAGCTGAACTATTACCTGAGTGGTGCTACCTTCGTAATTAAGACTGACCATAAGCCCCTCCGGTATCTGTTCGAAGCAGACTGGACCAATAAAAAGATCCAACAATGGGCACTTAAGTTAAGCGGGTATAACTGCAAAATAGAATATCTGGCTGGTAGAGAAAATACATGTGCTGACTTATTATCACGGATTCCTAAGCAGTTGGAGCGGGAATCAATCAGTGTAATACCAGAAGTGGATGATCGAGCCTATCAGATAAATGCGATCAACTCCCACCGAATAGAAAGGGTGCCAAGCGTTGACGAGGTAACCTGTGATGCTTCAAATACTGCAGGACAGCACCATTTAATAGGACTAGAGTGCGAATACCAGACGGATGAGGAAATTAGGACACTAAAAGAAGCAATAGAGGCAGGGAAGGTAACAGAAGCATGTGCGAGTAGATACCTAATACAGGATGATCGGTTATACTACCTTTCTAATAGGGACGAGGAAGCTAGACCTCGACTGTACGTCCCCCGTGCACTACAGAATAAGATCCTGGAACAGTGCCATGATGCTATAGGGCACATAGGCATCGATAAGACCTACGAGCTCATTAGTAGGAAATATTACTGGCCTAGATTGTACAAACAAGTAACGACATACGTGAATAGCTGTATCACCTGTCAGGCCAGAAGTAGCAGGTGTGAGACAGCCCCTCTTGAGGAAATGGATGTTCCAGCTTACCCATTTGAAAAGGTTAGCTTGGATATCTCTGGTCCATACGGTGAAACCCTGCGGGGAAATGTCTATATTGTTAGCTTTGTTGATTGGCTAACTAATTGGCCAGAAGCCTACGCTGTAACAGACAAAAAGGCTCAAACGGTAGCTAGTCTGATATTAACAGAGATATTTCCGCGCTATGGGGCCCCCTTAGAAATAGTGACCGACAATGGGTCTGAAAATGTGAATGGGATCATGAGGGAAACAATGGCAAGCCTCAATATAAGGCATGTAACTACGTCTCCATACCATCCACAGAGCAATACCAAGGTAGAACGTTTCCACCGTTTCTTGGGTGACATTCTATCTAAATCAACTGAGAGTGACAGACATAATTGGGATCTGTATCTAACTCAGGCGCTGGCCGCAGTGAGGTTCTCGATGTGTGAGACCACAAAATTCTCACCATACTACATGCTGTTCGGGCGTGATGTGGTCCTACCGGTAGACAATTTGCTAAAACCTCGTAGGAAATACATGGGTGAGGACCACCACCGTCTCATCATTGAACAACAGCATAAAACCTTCGTAAGGGCTCGGGACAGGATTAGACGTGCACAGAAAAAGAGGAATTACGCCATAAACAAGGATCGCCGAAAGGTAGAGTTAGATGTAGGAGACCCGGTCTATTACCGGGCTCACGATAGGCAGGGTAAACTAGATCAAAAGTGGAGACCATACTACAGGATAGTCGAAAAACAAGCCCCGTTACTTTTGTAATATGGGACCAACTAGCGGGAAAGGTTAAGAGGGTCCATGCTAATGATCTGAAATTAGCCGAGCTCAGAGAGTGGGAAAACGCACAGGTCGAAAACAACGGAAGGTCAATGAGGCAATCAACATTAGCTGCACCCCCCTCGGAGCTGGACTCCGATACCCAGGATTCCAAGTTAGAATCATCCCCGTCAAGTATGGCAGATGATGATCACGACCCAGGGGTGGAGTTCTATCCTCCTCGACGGGAACCACATAGGTGGATTTCTGAGGATGAGATCCCCCTTGCAGAGTTGAAATTAAGAGTAGCCAAACCCCCACATGAAGAGGGAACGGATGATGAGGAAGATATGCCCCTGGGTAGTATACAGGCCAGGTTGCGGGAGGAAAACTTACCTCAGGAGGTTGGGGCTCAATTTCGCCCCGAGGAAATAGATGTGGGAACTCCACCCTCTCAGGGTTCCAACCTTAGTTGTACATCTCCTGGGGATGGTTGCTGCTAAGAATAGAAGGAAGTAGAATGGGAATGGGGGTATAGTGTCGTTTTCTCTGATCATCCCTAGTAACTCTGCATCCTATTGCATTACAGAATGGCTGGAGAGAGGATCCTGCTACTGCTCATTCTGATGATGCCAATTGGTGCGTGGAGGCGCAGTCAGAGCACCATTTTTAAAAAGTCCACAGAAGTGGTGATTACATGGTCGTAATTGTAATTGTAGTGATATTGATAATCCGGGGAAGGCAGTGGTTGATAAGATGTAGGATTAGAAATATGCCAGAAAAGAGACATAGTGACCAAGATGGAATGTCAGTCAGGATAGCAGGGACCAAGGAAACAAAAGACAGTATAGTTTTCCCAATTATGGACCAATCGGACACTGCATGCTCAGTGGAGTCACCACTTACAAAGCCGCTACAACTTGGCGTCATAAAAACGAATGACTAAGGAAAGAAAAAGAAAAAAAAAAAAAAAAAAAAAAAGTAAAACTCGCCAAGCTTAACCATTGAAGGTGAACATTTTTTTTTCTCTTCTTTTTTTTTTGTGTTGTTGTATGTAGATGGTGTGATGGATGGCTGGGAAGTCAGTCATGTTGACATACCCAGTAAACACAGGGAGAGAGTTTGTGGTTTTTGTACAGGGGGTAGTGAAGATCCCTGGTGGAGGAGTGAATTCCACAATGCTTTCCAAAAACATTATTCCTGTTACGACACCGAAAGAACTGCGGAAATTATGATGTTCCCACGTCGTAAGGAAAAGGGGAGATAAGCCGAAAATACTCCTGAATATTTGGATAGGGGTGGTTAAAATTCCCCTGTGTTTGTTGGGGGGGGGCGAAATGTTGAAAAATTGAATGATGTTGGAGGTGAATCGAAAAGTCCTCCTGGATTGCGGAATAGGAATGAGTCAGGAGCCCCTCAAAATTGTTCACAGAAAGCAAAGTGGAAGAAAACATTATTCCTGATACGACACCGAAAGAACTGCGGAAATTATGATGTTCCCACGTCGTAAGGAAAAGGGGAGATAAGCCGAAAAATACTCCTGAATATTTGGATAGGGGTGGTTAAAATTCCCCTGTGTTTGTTGGGGGGGGGCGAAAAAATTGAAAAATTGAATGATGTTGGAGGTGAATCGAAAAGTCCTCCTGGATTACGGAATAGGAATGAGTCAGGAGCCCCTCAAAATTGTTCACAGGAAAGCAAAGTTGAAGGACTGAAACCAACCATTTTTTTCTTCCTCTCTCCTTATATGTATGTTAGTGTTGTAAGGGGTGGATGATCCCAACCACCCCAGTGCAGTGTTGGCTATGCCGTTGTTTTATTTTGTTAGGGGATGACCGAAACCCTTTGAAATTCTTGTAATTTCGGTTGTTGTTGTCTGTATATTTTTTTTTTTTGTGTGTGTTGTATATTTTTATTTTGTTTTCTCCTCGGCCGAGAATACATATTCTCATATTGTATTATTGAAACCTGTTTTCCACCTCTGATGAGTGGCGATAATTGTTGTGAATTCTGTGGTAATTTGTTTTTGTGACCTGTACATTATTGTATTCTCTTCGGGGACGCCCGAGCAGGGTCATAATGTGCAGGGGGAGATCATAGTGTCTCATTGTTGTTGAAATTTTTGTGTAATTTATGAAATAAATGACAAAGATGATTGGGGGAGGTGTGTGACACTATGAGTCGGCTATATGCGCGCACGTGTGTGTGTGTGTGCGCCCGCACATCTCTGTGTGTGTATATATACACCCCCACATCTGTGTGTGCGCGCGCGCGCACACATATGTGCGAGAAGATTAGTTAGATTTGACCTGGACATCAAACTTCAAGACCAAATGATTAGATTAGGAATCTAGATAAAAACATGTTTGGACATATGGCGAAAAGGGTAGATAAGTGTTAAGTACTTGTCAAAATACAACGATAGGAAAAAGACCGGCTCTGGTCAAAACTTAAAAGGGTTTGAATTTAATGTCCCTGAATCGGAGTCAGCTAGGCTAAGAAATAGTTTTATGTCCACTTTCTTCAAAGAGAGAAATGGTCATGAAAAAGTTATGGGTTTATTCGTGGGTGTCCCTTGTCCGGAAATGAGGAAATAGGATTCTCCATATATACGGCAGCGCTTTGGGCCACGGGTAGTTAGACTTAGTTTAGGTTCGAGGAAGGTTGATTTAGGCCGGAGCACGTAACATCGAAGAGCGACCCATTAGCAGCCGGACATTGTTAGTTAGGATATATTTTTCCGCCAGCCGAGAATCAACCAAGAGTTATCATCCACAAAAAGGTCACACACCTTCTCTCCTCTTTTCGTCCTCCCCAAGTTTGTAGTTGTGTTTTTCTTTTACCTGTGAGCCTACCTCTCGCTCGATCCACCGCACAGAAATTCTACGACGTGGGGTCAGTGTCTTTGTGCAGCGAGTTGCAGAGGTGGGTATTCTCACAAATGGAATTATTGGAGATTTCAAATTTCGCTATTAAAAATGTTGTAATCAAGGGGAATTATAGCAGAATTTATTATTTCTGATTAAAAATCTTGAAATCAAATGGAATTTTTGCAGATTTTATTATTTTTCTTTTGAAAATATTGAAATCAAGTAGAATTATAACAAATTTTGTAATTTTACAATAAAAAATGTTGAAATCAAGTAGAACTTTATCGGTTTATCTTATTTTCAAATGTAATTTTAAAATCAAATGGAATTATAGCAGGTTTTATATTTTTTCAATTAAAAATGATGAAATCAAATTAAATTATTGCAAATTTTGTTATTTTTCTATTGAAAATGTTGAAATCAAGTACAAGGATGGCAGAAATTCTTATTTTTCAATAAAATATTGAAATCAAGAAAGTTGTAGGACATTTTATTATATCTCAATTGAAAATGTTGAAATCAAAAGGCATTTATAGCATATTTTTGTATTTTCCAATTCAAACTGAAGAAATCATGTAGAATTATAGCAGATTTTCTTAGTTTTTAATTGAAAATACCAAATGAAGAAGAATTATAGCTGATTTTTTATTGAAAATCTTGAAATCAAATGGAATTATTGAAGATTTTCTTATTTTTCGATTGAAAATGTTAAAAATTGGATTCTATCAGCTTTATTATCTCATTTCAAAATGATGAAATAAAATGGATTATAACAGATTTTGTTAGCCTTCAATTAAAAATATGAAATCTAGTAGAATTATTGATGATTTTGTTGTTTTCCAATTGAATATGTTGAAATCAATTAAAATTATAGCAGATTTTTTATTTTTCAATAGAAAATATGGCAATTAAATGGAGTTGTAGCATATTTTCTTATTTTTCAATCAAAAACTTTGAAATCAAATAGAATTATAGCACATTTTATGATATCTCACTTGAAAATGTTGAAATCAAATTGAATTATAGCATATTTTCATATGTTTCAAACTAAAATGGTGAAATCATGTAGAAATATAGCAGATTTTTTATTTTTCAATTGAAAAACTTCAAATCAAATGGAATTATTGGAGATTTCAAATTTCGCTATTAAAAATGTTGTAATCAAGGGGAATTATTGCAGAATTTATTATTTCTGATTAAAAATCTTGAAATCAAATGGAATTTTTGCAGATTTTATTATTTTTCTTTTGAAAATATTGAAATCAAGTAGAATTATAACAAATTTTGTAATTTTACAATAAAAAATGTTGAAATCAAGTAGAACTTTATCGGTTTATCTTATTTTCAAATGTAATTTTAAAATCAAATGGAATTATAGCAGGTTTTATATTTTTTCAATTAAAAATGTTGAAATCAAATTAAATTATTGCAAATTTTGTTATTTTTCTATTGAAAATGTTGAAATCAAGCACAAGGATGCCAGAATTTCTTATTTTTCAATAAAATATTGAAATCAAGAAAGTTGTAGGACATTTTATTATATCTCAATTGAAAATGTTGAAATCAAAAGGCATTTATAGCATATTTTTGTATTTTCCAATTCAAACTGAAGAAATCATGTAGAATTATAGCAGATTTTCTTAGTTTTTAATTGAAAATACCAAATGAAGAAGAATTATAGCTGATTTTTTATTGAAAATCTTGAAATCAAATGGAATTATTGAAGATTTTCTTATTTTTCTATTGAAAATGTTATAAATTGGATTCTATCAGCTTTATTATCTCATTTCAAAATGATGAAATAAAATGGATTATAACAGATTTTGTTAGCCTTCAATTAAAAATATGAAATCTAGTAGAATTATTGATGATTTTGTTGTTTTCCAATTGAATATGTTGAAATCAATTAAAATTATAGCAGATTTTTTATTTTTCAATAGAAAATATGGCAATTAAATGGAGTTGTAGCATATTTTCTTATTTTTCAATCAAAAACTTTGAAATCAAATAGAATTATAGCACATTTTATGATATCTCACTTGAAAATGTTGAAATCAAATTGAATTATAGCATATTTTCATATGTTTCAAACTAAAATGGTGAAATCATGTAGAAATATAGCAGATTTTTTATTTTTCAATTGAAAAACTTCAAATCAAATGGAATTATTGGAGATTTCAAATTTCGCTATTAAAAATGTTGTAATCAAGGGGAATTATAGCAGAATTTATTATTTCTGATTAAAAATCTTGAAATCAAATGGAATTTTTGCAGATTTTATTATTTTTCTTTTGAAAATATTGAAATCAAGTAGAATTATAACAAATTTTGTAATTTTACAATAAAAAATGTTGAAATCAAGTAGAACTTTATCGGTTTATCTTATTTTCAAATGTAATTTTAAAATCAAATGGAATTATAGCAGGTTTTATATTTTTTCAATTAAAAATGATGAAATCAAATTAAATTATTGCAAATTTTGTTATTTTTCTATTGAAAATGTTGAAATCAAGTACAAGGATGGCAGAATTTCTTATTTTTCAATAAAATATTGAAATCAAAAAAGTTGTAGGACATTTTATTATATCTCAATTGAAAATGTTGAATTCAAAAGGGAATTATATCATATTTTTGTATTTTCCAATTGAAACTGAAGAAATCATGTAGAATTATAGCAGATTTTCTTAGTTTTTAATTGAAAATACCAAATGAAGAAGAATTATAGCTGAATTTTTATTGAAAATCTTGAAATCAAATGGAATTATTGAAGATTTTCTTATTTTTCTATTGAAAATGTTAAAAATAGGATTCTATAAGTTTTATTATCACATTTCAAAATGATGAAATAAAATGGAATTATAACAGATTTTGTTAGCCTTCAATTAAAAATATGAAATCTAGTAGAATTATTGATGACTTTGTTGTTTTCCAATTGAATATGTTGAAATCAATTAGAATTATAGCAGATTTTTTATTTTTTAATAGAAAATATGGCAATTAAATGGAGTTGTAGCATATTTTCTTATTTTTCAATCAAAAACTTTGAAATCAAATAGAATTATAGCACATTTTATGATATCTCACTTGAAAATTTTGAAATCAAATTGAATTATAGCATATTTTCATATGTTTCAAACTAAAATGGTGAAATCATGTAGAAATATAGCAGATTTTTTATTTTTCAATTGAAAAACTTCAAATCAAATGGAATTATTGGAGATTTCAAATTTCGCTATTAAAAATGTTGTAATCAAGGGGAATTATAGCAGAATTTATTATTTCTGATTAAAAATCTTGAAATCAAATGGAATTTTTGCAGATTTTATTATTTTTCTTTTGAAAATATTGAAATCAAGTAGAATTATAACAAATTTTGTAATTTTACAATAAAAAATGTTGAAATCAAGTAGAACTTTATCGGTTTATCTTATTTTCAAATGTAATTTTAAAATCAAATGGAATTATAGCAGGTTTTATATTTTTTCAATTAAAAATGATGAAATCAAATTAAATTATTGCAAATTTTGTTATTTTTCTATTGAAAATGTTGAAATCAAGTACAAGGATGGCAGAATTTCTTATTTTTCAATAAAATATTGAAATCAAAAAAGTTGTAGGACATTTTATTATATCTCAATTGAAAATGTTGAATTCAAAAGGGAATTATATCATATTTTTGTATTTTCCAATTGAAACTGAAGAAATCATGTAGAATTATAGCAGATTTTCTTATTTTCCAAATTGAAAATCTTGAAATCAAATGGAATTATAGGAGATTTTGGTATTTCTCAAATGATAATGTTGAAATCAAGTAACATTATAGCAGATTATGATATATTTCAATGAAAAATGTAGAGATAAAGTAAAATTATATCAGATTTTCTTATTTTCCAATTGAAAATATTGAAATCAAGCAGATTTATACCAGATTTTGTTATTTCTCAATTGAAAATCCTTAAATCAAATGGTAGATTCTGTTGTTTTTCAATGGAAAAACTTGAAAGAAAGTAGAATTATATCAGATTTTGGTATTTTTCTATTAAAGATGATGAAATCAAATGGAATTATAGCACATTTTCTTAGTTTTCAATTGAAAATATGAAATGAAGTAGAATTATAGCTGATTTTTTAATTGAAAATCTTGAAATCAAATGGAATTATTGAAGATTTTCTTATTTTTCAATCAAAAACTTTGAAATCAAATAGAATTATAGCACATTTTATGATATCTCACTTGAAAATGTTGAAATCAAATGGAATTATACCATATTTTCATATGTTTCAAACTAAATTGGGGAAATCATGTAGAAATATAGCAGATTTTGATATTTTTCAATTGAAAAACTTCAAATCAAATGAAATTATTGGAGATTTCAAATTTCGCTATTAAAAATGTTGTAATCAAGGGGAATTATAGCAGAATTTATTATTTCTGATTAAAAATCTTGAAATCAAATGGAATTATTGCAGATTTTATTACTTTTCAGTTGAAAATGTTGAAATCAATTAGAATTATAAAATATTTTGTAATTTTACAATAAAAAATATTCAAATCAAGTAGAACTTCATCGGTTTATCTTATTTTCAAATGAAATTTTAAAATCAAATGGAATTATAGCAGGTTTTATATTTTTTCAATTAAAAATGTTGAAATCAAATTAAATTATTGCAAATTTTGTTATTTTTCTATTGAAAATGTTGAAATCAAGCACAAGGATGCCAGAATTTCTTATTTTTCAATAAAATATTGAAATCAAGAAAGTTGTAGGACATTTTATTATATCTCAATTGAAAATGTTGAAATCAAAAGGCATTTATAGCATATTTTTGTATTTTCCAATTCAAACTGAAGAAATCATGTAGAATTATAGCAGATTTTCTTAGTTTTTAATTGAAAATACCAAATGAAGAAGAATTATAGCTGATTTTTTATTGAAAATCTTGAAATCAAATGGAATTATTGAAGATTTTCTTATTTTTCTATTGAAAATGTTATAAATTGGATTCTATCAGCTTTATTATCTCATTTCAAAATGATGAAATAAAATGGAATTATAACAGATTTTGTTAGCCTTCAATTAAAAATATGAAATCTAGTAGAATTATTGATGATTTTGTTGTTTTCCAATTGAATATGTTGAAATCAATTAGAATTATAGCAGATTTTTTATTTTTCAATAGAAAATATGGCAATTAAATGGAGTTGTAGCATATTTTCTTATTTTTCAATCAAAAACTTTGAAATCAAATAGAATTATAGCACATTTTATGATATCTCACTTGAAAATGTTGAAATCAAATTGAATTATAGCATATTTTCATATGTTTCAAACTAAAATGGTGAAATCATGTAGAAATATAGCAGATTTTTTATTTTTCAATTGAAAAACTTCAAATCAAATGGAATTATTGGAGATTTCAAATTTCGCTATTAAAAATGTTGTAATCAAGGGGAATTATAGCAGAATTTATTATTTCTGATTAAAAATCTTGAAATCAAATGGAATTTTTGCAGATTTTATTATTTTTCTTTTGAAAATATTGAAATCAAGTAGAATTATAACAAATTTTGTAATTTTACAATAAAAAATGTTGAAATCAAGTAGAACTTTATCGGTTTATCTTATTTTCAAATGTAATTTTAAAATCAAATGGAATTATAGCAGGTTTTATATTTTTTCAATTAAAAATGATGAAATCAAATTAAATTATTGCAAATTTTGTTATTTTTCTATTGAAAATGTTGAAATCAAGTACAAGGATGGCAGAATTTCTTATTTTTCAATAAAATATTGAAATCAAAAAAGTTGTAGGACATTTTATTATATCTCAATTGAAAATGTTGAATTCAAAAGGGAATTATATCATATTTTTGTATTTTCCAATTGAAACTGAAGAAATCATGTAGAATTATAGCAGATTTTCTTATTTTCCAAATTGAAAATCTTGAAATCAAATGGAATTATAGGAGATTTTGGTATTTCTCAAATGATAATGTTGAAATCAAGTAACATTATAGCAGATTATGATATATTTCAATGAAAAATGTAGAAATAAAGTAAAATTATATCAGATTTTCTTATTTTCCAATTGAAAATATTGAAATCAAGCAGATTTATACCAGATTTTGTTATTTCTCAATTGAAAATCTTTAAATCAAATGGTAGATTCTGTTGTTTTTCAATGGAAAAACTTGAAAGAAAGTAGAATTATATCAGATTTTGGTATTTTTCTATTAAAGATGATGAAATCAAATGGAATTATAGCACATTTTCTTAGTTTTCAATTGAAAATATGAAATGAAGTAGAATTATAGCTGATTTTTTAATTGAAAATCTTGAAATCAAATGGAATTATTGAAGATTTTCTTATTTTTCAATCAAAAACTTTGAAATCAAATAGAATTATAGCACATTTTATGATATCTCACTTGAAAATGTTGAAATCAAATGGAATTATAGCATATTTTCATATGTTTCAAACTAAATTGGGGAAATCATGTAGAAATATAGCAGATTTTGATATTTTTCAATTGAAAAACTTCAAATCAAATGAAATTATTGGAGATTTCAAATTTCGCTATTAAAAATGTTGTAATCAAGGAGAATTATAGCAGAATTTATTATTTCTGATTAAAAATCTTGAAATCAAATGGAATTATTGCAGATTTTATTACTTTTCAGTTGAAAATGTTGAAATCAATTAGAATTATAAAATATTTTGTAATTTTACAATAAAAAATATTCAAATCAAGTAGAACTTCATTGGTTTATCTTATTTTCAAATGTAATTTTAAAATCAAATGGAATTATAGCAGGTTTTATATTTTTTCAATTAAAAATGTTGAAATCAAATTAAATTATTGCAAATTTTGTTATTTTTCTATTGAAAATGTTGAAATCAAGCACAAGGATGCCAGAATTTCTTATTTTTCAATAAAATATTGAAATCAAGAAAGTTGTAGGACATTTTATTATATCTCAATTGAAAATGTTGAAATCAAAAGGCATTTATAGCATATTTTTGTATTTTCCAATTCAAACGGAAGAAATCATGTAGAATTATAGCAGATTTTCTTAGTTTTTAATTGAAAATACCAAATGAAGAAGAATTATAGCTGATTTTTTATTGAAAATCTTGAAATCAAATGGAATTATTGAAGATTTTCTTATTTTTCTATTGAAAATGTTATAAATTGGATTCTATGAGCTTTATTATCTCATTTCAAAATGATGAAATAAAATGGAATTATAACAGATTTTGTTAGCCTTCAATTAAAAATATGAAATCTAGTAGAATTATTGATGATTTTGTTGTTTTCCAATTGAATATGTTGAAATCAATTAGAATTATAGCAGATTTTTTATTTTTCAATAGAAAATATGGCAATTAAATGGAGTTGTAGCATATTTTCTTATTTTTCAATCAAAAACTTTGAAATCAAATAGAATTATAGCACATTTTATGATATCTCACTTGAAAATGTTGAAATCAAATTGAATTATAGCATATTTTCATATGTTTCAAACTAAAATGGTGAAATCATGTAGAAATATAGCAGATTTTTTATTTTTCAATTGAAAAACTTCAAATCAAATGGAATTATTGGAGATTTCAAATTTCGCTATTAAAAATGTTGTAATCAAGGGGAATTATAGCAGAATTTATTATTTCTGATTAAAAATCTTGAAATCAAATGGAATTTTTGCAGATTTTATTATTTTTCTTTTGAAAATATTGAAATCAAGTAGAATTATAACAAATTTTGTAATTTTACAATAAAAAATGTTGAAATCAAGTAGAACTTTATCGGTTTATCTTATTTTCAAATGTAATTTTAAAATCAAATGGAATTATAGCAGGTTTTATATTTTTTCAATTAAAAATGATGAAATCAAATTAAATTATTGCAAATTTTGTTATTTTTCTATTGAAAATGTTGAAATCAAGTACAAGGATGGCAGAATTTCTTATTTTTCAATAAAATATTGAAATCAAAAAAGTTGTAGGACATTTTATTATATCTCAATTGAAAATGTTGAATTCAAAAGGGAATTATATCATATTTTTGTATTTTCCAATTGAAACTGAAGAAATCATGTAGAATTATAGCAGATTTTCTTAGTTTTTAATTGAAAATACCAAATGAAGAAGAATTATAGCTGAATTTTTATTGAAAATCTTGAAATCAAATGGAATTATTGAAGATTTTCTTATTTTTCTATTGAAAATGTTAAAAATAGGATTCTATAAGTTTTATTATCACATTTCAAAATGATGAAATAAAATGGAATTATAACAGATTTTGTTAGCCTTCAATTAAAAATATGAAATCTAGTAGAATTATTGATGACTTTGTTGTTTTCCAATTGAATATGTTGAAATCAATTAGAATTATAGCAGATTTTTTATTTTTTAATAGAAAATATGGCAATTAAATGGAGTTGTAGCATATTTTCTTATTTTTCAATCAAAAACTTTGAAATCAAATAGAATTATAGCACATTTTATGATATCTCACTTGAAAATTTTGAAATCAAATTGAATTATAGCATATTTTCATATGTTTCAAACTAAAATGGTGAAATCATGTAGAAATATAGCAGATTTTTTATTTTTCAATTGAAAAACTTCAAATCAAATGGAATTATTGGAGATTTCAAATTTCGCTATTAAAAATGTTGTAATCAAGGGGAATTATAGCAGAATTTATTATTTCTGATTAAAAATCTTGAAATCAAATGGAATTTTTGCAGATTTTATTATTTTTCTTTTGAAAATATTGAAATCAAGTAGAATTATAACAAATTTTGTAATTTTACAATAAAAAATGTTGAAATCAAGTAGAACTTTATCGGTTTATCTTATTTTCAAATGTAATTTTAAAATCAAATGGAATTATAGCAGGTTTTATATTTTTTCAATTAAAAATGATGAAATCAAATTAAATTATTGCAAATTTTGTTATTTTTCTATTGAAAATGTTGAAATCAAGTACAAGGATGGCAGAATTTCTTATTTTTCAATAAAATATTGAAATCAAAAAAGTTGTAGGACATTTTATTATATCTCAATTGAAAATGTTGAATTCAAAAGGGAATTATATCATATTTTTGTATTTTCCAATTGAAACTGAAGAAATCATGTAGAATTATAGCAGATTTTCTTATTTTCCAAATTGAAAATCTTGAAATCAAATGGAATTATAGGAGATTTTGGTATTTCTCAAATGATAATGTTGAAATCAAGTAACATTATAGCAGATTATGATATATTTCAATGAAAAATGTAGAAATAAAGTAAAATTATATCAGATTTTCTTATTTTCCAATTGAAAATATTGAAATCAAGCAGATTTATACCAGATTTTGTTATTTCTCAATTGAAAATCCTTAAATCAAATGGTAGATTCTGTTGTTTTTCAATGGAAAAACTTGAAAGAAAGTAGAATTATATCAGATTTTGGTATTTTTCTATTAAAGATGATGAAATCAAATGGAATTATAGCACATTTTCTTAGTTTTCAATTGAAAATATGAAATGAAGTAGAATTATAGCTGATTTTTTAATTGAAAATCTTGAAATCAAATGGAATTATTGAAGATTTTCTTATTTTTCAATCAAAAACTTTGAAATCAAATAGAATTATAGCACATTTTATGATATCTCACTTGAAAATGTTGAAATCAAATGGAATTATACCATATTTTCATATGTTTCAAACTAAATTGGGGAAATCATGTAGAAATATAGCAGATTTTGATATTTTTCAATTGAAAAACTTCAAATCAAATGAAATTATTGGAGATTTCAAATTTCGCTATTAAAAATGTTGTAATCAAGGAGAATTATAGCAGAATTTATTATTTCTGATTAAAAATCTTGAAATCAAATGGAATTATTGCAGATTTTATTACTTTTCAGTTGAAAATGTTGAAATCAATTAGAATTATAAAATATTTTGTAATTTTACAATAAAAAATATTCAAATCAAGTAGAACTTCATTGGTTTATCTTATTTTCAAATGTAATTTTAAAATCAAATGGAATTATAGCAGGTTTTATATTTTTTCAATTAAAAATGTTGAAATCAAATTAAATTATTGCAAATTTTGTTATTTTTCTATTGAAAATGTTGAAATCAAGCACAAGGATGCCAGAATTTCTTATTTTTCAATAAAATATTGAAATCAAGAAAGTTGTAGGACATTTTATTATATCTCAATTGAAAATGTTGAAATCAAAAGGCATTTATAGCATATTTTTGTATTTTCCAATTCAAACGGAAGAAATCATGTAGAATTATAGCAGATTTTCTTAGTTTTTAATTGAAAATACCAAATGAAGAAGAATTATAGCTGATTTTTTATTGAAAATCTTGAAATCAAATGGAATTATTGAAGATTTTCTTATTTTTCTATTGAAAATGTTATAAATTGGATTCTATCAGCTTTATTATCTCATTTCAAAATGATGAAATAAAATGGAATTATAACAGATTTTGTTAGCCTTCAATTAAAAATATGAAATCTAGTAGAATTATTGATGATTTTGTTGTTTTCCAATTGAATATGTTGAAATCAATTAGAATTATAGCAGATTTTTTATTTTTCAATAGAAAATATGGCAATTAAATGGAGTTGTAGCATATTTTCTTATTTTTCAATCAAAAACTTTGAAATCAAATAGAATTATAGCACATTTTATGATATCTCACTTGAAAATGTTGAAATCAAATTGAATTATAGCATATTTTCATATGTTTCAAACTAAAATGGTGAAATCATGTAGAAATATAGCAGATTTTTTATTTTTCAATTGAAAAACTTCAAATCAAATGGAATTATTGGAGATTTCAAATTTCGCTATTAAAAATGTTGTAATCAAGGGGAATTATAGCAGAATTTATTATTTCTGATTAAAAATCTTGAAATCAAATGGAATTTTTGCAGATTTTATTATTTTTCTTTTGAAAATATTGAAATCAAGTAGAATTATAACAAATTTTGTAATTTTACAATAAAAAATGTTGAAATCAAGTAGAACTTTATCGGTTTATCTTATTTTCAAATGTAATTTTAAAATCAAATGGAATTATAGCAGGTTTTATATTTTTTCAATTAAAAATGTTGAAATCAAATTAAATTATTGCAAATTTTGTTATTTTTCTATTGAAAATGTTGAAATCAAGCACAAGGATGCCAGAATTTCTTATTTTTCAATAAAATATTGAAATCAAGAAAGTTGTAGGACATTTTATTATATCTCAATTGAAAATGTTGAAATCAAAAGGCATTTATAGCATATTTTTGTATTTTCCAATTCAAACTGAAGAAATCATGTAGAATTATAGCAGATTTTCTTAGTTTTTAATTGAAAATACCAAATGAAGAAGAATTATAGCTGATTTTTTATTGAAAATCTTGAAATCAAATGGAATTATTGAAGATTTTCTTATTTTTCTATTGAAAATGTTATAAATTGGATTCTATCAGCTTTATTATCTCATTTCAAAATGATGAAATAAAATGGAATTATAACAGATTTTGTTAGCCTTCAATTAAAAATATGAAATCTAGTAGAATTATTGATGATTTTGTTGTTTTCCAATTGAATATGTTGAAATCAATTAGAATTATAGCAGATTTTTTATTTTTCAATAGAAAATATGGCAATTAAATGGAGTTGTAGCATATTTTCTTATTTTTCAATCAAAAACTTTGAAATCAAATAGAATTATAGCACATTTTATGATATCTCACTTGAAAATGTTGAAATCAAATTGAATTATAGCATATTTTCATATGTTTCAAACTAAAATGGTGAAATCATGTAGAAATATAGCAGATTTTTTATTTTTCAATTGAAAAACTTCAAATCAAATGGAATTATTGGAGATTTCAAATTTCGCTATTAAAAATGTTGTAATCAAGGGGAATTATAGCAGAATTTATTATTTCTGATTAAAAATCTTGAAATCAAATGGAATTTTTGCAGATTTTATTATTTTTCTTTTGAAAATATTGAAATCAAGTAGAATTATAACAAATTTTGTAATTTTACAATAAAAAATGTTGAAATCAAGTAGAACTTTATCGGTTTATCTTATTTTCAAATGTAATTTTAAAATCAAATGGAATTATAGCAGGTTTTATATTTTTTCAATTAAAAATGATGAAATCAAATTAAATTATTGCAAATTTTGTTATTTTTCTATTGAAAATGTTGAAATCAAGTACAAGGATGGCAGAATTTCTTATTTTTCAATAAAATATTGAAATCAAAAAAGTTGTAGGACATTTTATTATATCTCAATTGAAAATGTTGAATTCAAAAGGGAATTATATCATATTTTTGTATTTTCCAATTGAAACTGAAGAAATCATGTAGAATTATAGCAGATTTTCTTATTTTCCAAATTGAAAATCTTGAAATCAAATGGAATTATAGGAGATTTTGGTATTTCTCAAATGATAATGTTGAAATCAAGTAACATTATAGCAGATTATGATATATTTCAATGAAAAATGTAGAAATAAAGTAAAATTATATCAGATTTTCTTATTTTCCAATTGAAAATATTGAAATCAAGCAGATTTATACCAGATTTTGTTATTTCTCAATTGAAAATCTTTAAATCAAATGGTAGATTCTGTTGTTTTTCAATGGAAAAACTTGAAAGAAAGTAGAATTATATCAGATTTTGGTATTTTTCTATTAAAGATGATGAAATCAAATGGAATTATAGCACATTTTCTTAGTTTTCAATTGAAAATATGAAATGAAGTAGAATTATAGCTGATTTTTTAATTGAAAATCTTGAAATCAAATGGAATTATTGAAGATTTTCTTATTTTTCAATCAAAAACTTTGAAATCAAATAGAATTATAGCACATTTTATGATATCTCACTTGAAAATGTTGAAATCAAATGGAATTATACCATATTTTCATATGTTTCAAACTAAATTGGGGAAATCATGTAGAAATATAGCAGATTTTGATATTTTTCAATTGAAAAACTTCAAATCAAATGAAATTATTGGAGATTTCAAATTTCGCTATTAAAAATGTTGTAATCAAGGAGAATTATAGCAGAATTTATTATTTCTGATTAAAAATCTTGAAATCAAATGGAATTATTGCAGATTTTATTACTTTTCAGTTGAAAATGTTGAAATCAATTAGAATTATAAAATATTTTGTAATTTTACAATAAAAAATATTCAAATCAAGTAGAACTTCATTGGTTTATCTTATTTTCAAATGTAATTTTAAAATCAAATGGAATTATAGCAGGTTTTATATTTTTTCAATTAAAAATGTTGAAATCAAATTAAATTATTGCAAATTTTGTTATTTTTCTATTGAAAATGTTGAAATCAAGCACAAGGATGCCAGAATTTCTTATTTTTCAATAAAATATTGAAATCAAGAAAGTTGTAGGACATTTTATTATATCTCAATTGAAAATGTTGAAATCAAAAGGCATTTATAGCATATTTTTGTATTTTCCAATTCAAACGGAAGAAATCATGTAGAATTATAGCAGATTTTCTTAGTTTTTAATTGAAAATACCAAATGAAGAAGAATTATAGCTGATTTTTTATTGAAAATCTTGAAATCAAATGGAATTATTGAAGATTTTCTTATTTTTCTATTGAAAATGTTATAAATTGGATTCTATCAGCTTTATTATCTCATTTCAAAATGATGAAATAAAATGGAATTATAACAGATTTTGTTAGCCTTCAATTAAAAATATGAAATCTAGTAGAATTATTGATGATTTTGTTGTTTTCCAATTGAATATGTTGAAATCAATTAGAATTATAGCAGATTTTTTATTTTTCAATAGAAAATATGGCAATTAAATGGAGTTGTAGCATATTTTCTTATTTTTCAATCAAAAACTTTGAAATCAAATAGAATTATAGCACATTTTATGATATCTCACTTGAAAATGTTGAAATCAAATTGAATTATAGCATATTTTCATATGTTTCAAACTAAAATGGTGAAATCATGTAGAAATATAGCAGATTTTTTATTTTTCAATTGAAAAACTTCAAATCAAATGGAATTATTGGAGATTTCAAATTTCGCTATTAAAAATGTTGTAATCAAGGGGAATTATAGCAGAATTTATTATTTCTGATTAAAAATCTTGAAATCAAATGGAATTTTTGCAGATTTTATTATTTTTCTTTTGAAAATATTGAAATCAAGTAGAATTATAACAAATTTTGTAATTTTACAATAAAAAATGTTGAAATCAAGTAGAACTTTATCGGTTTATCTTATTTTCAAATGTAATTTTAAAATCAAATGGAATTATAGCAGGTTTTATATTTTTTCAATTAAAAATGATGAAATCAAATTAAATTATTGCAAATTTTGTTATTTTTCTATTGAAAATGTTGAAATCAAGTACAAGGATGGCAGAATTTCTTATTTTTCAATAAAATATTGAAATCAAAAAAGTTGTAGGACATTTTATTATATCTCAATTGAAAATGTTGAATTCAAAAGGGAATTATATCATATTTTTGTATTTTCCAATTGAAACTGAAGAAATCATGTAGAATTATAGCAGATTTTCTTAGTTTTTAATTGAAAATACCAAATGAAGAAGAATTATAGCTGAATTTTTATTGAAAATCTTGAAATCAAATGGAATTATTGAAGATTTTCTTATTTTTCTATTGAAAATGTTAAAAATAGGATTCTATAAGCTTTATTATCTCATTTCAAAATGATGAAATAAAATGGAATTATAACAGATTTTGTTAGCCTTCAATTAAAAATATGAAATCTAGTAGAATTATTGATGATTTTGTTGTTTTCCAATTGAATATGTTGAAATCAATTAGAATTATAGCAGATTTTTTATTTTTCAATAGAAAATATGGCAATTAAATGGAGTTGTAGCATATTTTCTTATTTTTCAATCAAAAACTTTGAAATCAAATAGAATTATAGCACATTTTATGATATCTCACTTGAAAATGTTGAAATCAAATTGAATTATAGCATATTTTCATATGTTTCAAACTAAAATGGTGAAATCATGTAGAAATATAGCAGATTTTTTATTTTTCAATTGAAAAACTTCAAATCAAATGGAATTATTGGAGATTTCAAATTTCGCTATTAAAAATGTTGTAATCAAGGGGAATTATAGCAGAATTTATTATTTCTGATTAAAAATCTTGAAATCAAATGGAATTTTTGCAGATTTTATTATTTTTCTTTTGAAAATATTGAAATCAAGTAGAATTATAACAAATTTTGTAATTTTACAATAAAAAATGTTGAAATCAAGTAGAACTTTATCGGTTTATCTTATTTTCAAATGTAATTTTAAAATCAAATGGAATTATAGCAGGTTTTATATTTTTTCAATTAAAAATGATGAAATCAAATTAAATTATTGCAAATTTTGTTATTTTTCTATTGAAAATGTTGAAATCAAGTACAAGGATGGCAGAATTTCTTATTTTTCAATAAAATATTGAAATCAAAAAAGTTGTAGGACATTTTATTATATCTCAATTGAAAATGTTGAATTCAAAAGGGAATTATATCATATTTTTGTATTTTCCAATTGAAACTGAAGAAATCATGTAGAATTATAGCAGATTTTCTTAGTTTTTAATTGAAAATACCAAATGAAGAAGAATTATAGCTGAATTTTTATTGAAAATCTTGAAATCAAATGGAATTATTGAAGATTTTCTTATTTTTCTATTGAAAATGTTAAAAATAGGATTCTATAAGTTTTATTATCACATTTCAAAATGATGAAATAAAATGGAATTATAACAGATTTTGTTAGCCTTCAATTAAAAATATGAAATCTAGTAGAATTATTGATGACTTTGTTGTTTTCCAATTGAATATGTTGAAATCAATTAGAATTATAGCAGATTTTTTATTTTTTAATAGAAAATATGGCAATTAAATGGAGTTGTAGCATATTTTCTTATTTTTCAATCAAAAACTTTGAAATCAAATAGAATTATAGCACATTTTATGATATCTCACTTGAAAATTTTGAAATCAAATTGAATTATAGCATATTTTCATATGTTTCAAACTAAAATGGTGAAATCATGTAGAAATATAGCAGATTTTTTATTTTTCAATTGAAAAACTTCAAATCAAATGGAATTATTGGAGATTTCAAATTTCGCTATTAAAAATGTTGTAATCAAGGGGAATTATAGCAGAATTTATTATTTCTGATTAAAAATCTTGAAATCAAATGGAATTTTTGCAGATTTTATTATTTTTCTTTTGAAAATATTGAAATCAAGTAGAATTATAACAAATTTTGTAATTTTACAATAAAAAATGTTGAAATCAAGTAGAACTTTATCGGTTTATCTTATTTTCAAATGTAATTTTAAAATCAAATGGAATTATAGCAGGTTTTATATTTTTTCAATTAAAAATGATGAAATCAAATTAAATTATTGCAAATTTTGTTATTTTTCTATTGAAAATGTTGAAATCAAGTACAAGGATGGCAGAATTTCTTATTTTTCAATAAAATATTGAAATCAAAAAAGTTGTAGGACATTTTATTATATCTCAATTGAAAATGTTGAATTCAAAAGGGAATTATATCATATTTTTGTATTTTCCAATTGAAACTGAAGAAATCATGTAGAATTATAGCAGATTTTCTTAGTTTTTAATTGAAAATACCAAATGAAGAAGAATTATAGCTGATTTTTTATTGAAAATCTTGAAATCAAATGGAATTATTGAAGATTTTCTTATTTTTCTATTGAAAATGTTAAAAATTGGGTTCTATCAGCTTTATTATCTCATTTCAAAATGATGAAATAAAATGGAATTATAACAGATTTTGTTAGCCTTCAATTAAAAATATGAAATCTAGTAGAATTATTGATGATTTTGTTGTTTTCCAATTGAATATGTTGAAATCAATTAAAATTATAGCAGATTTTTTATTTTTCAATAGAAAATATGGCAATTAAATGGAGTTGTAGCATATTTTCTTATTTTTCAATCAAAAACTTTGAAATCAAATAGAATTATAGCACATTTTATGATATCTCACTTGAAAATGTTGAAATCAAATTGAATTATAGCATATTTTCATATGTTTCAAACTAAAATGGTGAAATCATGTAGAAATATAGCAGATTTTTTATTTTTCAATTGAAAAACTTCAAATCAAATGGAATTATTGGAGATTTCAAATTTCGCTATTAAAAATGTTGTAATCAAGGGGAATTATAGCAGAATTTATTATTTCTGATTAAAAATCTTGAAATCAAATGGAATTTTTGCAGATTTTATTATTTTTCTTTTGAAAATATTGAATCAAGTAGAATTATAACAAATTTTGTAATTTTACAATAAAAAATGTTGAAATCAAGTAGAACTTTATCGGTTTATCTTATTTTCAAATGTAATTTTAAAATCAAATGGAATTATAGCAGGTTTTATATTTTTTCAATTAAAAATGTTGAAATCAAATTAAATTATTGCAAATTTTGTTATTTTTCTATTGAAAATGTTGAAATCAAGCACAAGGATGCCAGAATTTCTTATTTTTCAATAAAATATTGAAATCAAAAGAGTTGTAGGACATTTTATTATATCTCAATTGAAAATGTTGAAATCAAAAGGCATTTATAGCATATTTTTGTATTTTCCAATTCAAACTGAAGAAATCATGTAGAATTATAGCAGATTTTCTTAGTTTTTAATTGAAAATACCAAATGAAGAAGAATTATAGCTGAATTTTTATTGAAAATCTTGAAATCAAATGGAATTATTGAAGATTTTCTTATTTTTCTATTGAAAATGTTAAAAATAGGATTCTATAAGCTTTATTATCTCATTTCAAAATGATGAAATAAAATGGAATTATAACAGATTTTGTTAGCCTTCAATTAAAAATATGAAATCTAGTAGAATTATTGATGATTTTGTTGTTTTCCAATTGAATATGTTGAAATCAATTAGAATTATAGCAGATTTTTTATTTTTCAATAGAAAATATGGCTATTAAATGGAGTTGTAGCATATTTTCTTATTTTTCAATCAAAAACTTTGAAATCAAATAGAATTATAGCACATTTTATGATATCTCACTTGAAAATGTTGAAATCAAATTGAATTATAGCATATTTTCATATGTTTCAAACTAAAATGGTGAAATCATGTAGAAATATAGCAGATTTTTTATTTTTCAATTGAAAAACTTCAAATCAAATGGAATTATTGGAGATTTCAAATTTCGCTATTAAAAATGTTGTAATCAAGGGGAATTATAGCAGAATTTATTATTTCTGATTAAAAATCTTGAAATCAAATGGAATTTTTGCAGATTTTATTATTTTTCTTTTGAAAATATTGAAATCAAGTAGAATTATAACAAATTTTGTAATTTTACAATAAAAAATGTTGAAATCAAGTAGAACTTTATCGGTTTATCTTATTTTCAAATGTAATTTTAAAATCAAATGGAATTATAGCAGGTTTTATATTTTTTCAATTAAAAATGATGAAATCAAATTAAATTATTGCAAATTTTGTTATTTTTCTATTGAAAATGTTGAAATCAAGTACAAGGATGGCAGAATTTCTTATTTTCCAATAAAATATTGAAATCAAAAAAGTTGTAGGACATTTTATTATATCTCAATTGAAAGTGTTGAATTCAAAAGGGAATTATATCATATTTTTTATTTTCCAATTGAAACTGAAGAAATCATGTAGAATTATAGCAGATTTTCTTATTTTCCAAATTGAAAATCTTGAAATCAAATGGAATTATAGGAGATTTTGGTATTTCTCAAATGATAATGTTGAAATCAAGTAACATTATAGCAGATTATGATATATTTCAATGAAAAATGTAGAAATAAAGTAAAATTATATCAGATTTTCTTATTTTCCAATTGAAAATATTGAAATCAAGCAGATTTATACCAGATTTTGTTATTTCTCAATTGAAAATCTTTAAATCAAATGGTAGATTCTGTTGTTTTTCAATGGAAAAACTTGAAAGAAAGTAGAATTATATCAGATTTTGGTATTTTTCTATTAAAGATGATGAAATCAAATGGAATTATAGCACATTTTCTTAGTTTTCATTTGAAAATATGAAATGAAGTAGAATTATAGCTGATTTTTTAATTGAAAATCTTGAAATCAAATGGAATTATTGAAGATTTTCTTATTTTTCAATCAAAAACTTTGAAATCAAATAGAATTATAGCACATTTTATGATATCTCACTTGAAAATGTTGAAATCAAATGGAATTATACCATATTTTCATATGTTTCAAACTAAATTGGGGAAATCATGTAGAAATATAGCAGATTTTGATATTTTTCAATTGAAAAACTTCAAATCAAATGAAATTATTGGAGATTTCAAATTTTGCTATTGAAAATGTTGTAATCAAGGAGAATTATAGCAGAATTTATTATTTCTGATTAAAAATCTTGAAATCAAATGGAATTATTGCAGATTTTATTACTTTTCAGTTGAAAATGTTGAAATCAATTAGAATTATAAAATATTTTGTAATTTTACAATAAAAAATATTCAAATCAAGTAGAATTTCATTGGTTTATCTTATTTTCAAATGTAATTTTAAAATCAAATGGAATTATAGCAGGTTTTATATTTTTTCAATTAAAAATGTTGAAATCAAATTAAATTATTGCAAATTTTGTTATTTTTCTATTGAAAATGTTGAAATCAAGCACAAGGATGCCAGAATTTCTTATTTTTCAATAAAATATTGAAATCAAAAGAGTTGTAGGACATTTTATTATATCTCAAATGAAAATGTTGAAATCAAAAGGCATTTATAGCATATTTTTGTATTTTCCAATTCAAACGGAAGAAATCATGTAGAATTATAGCAGATTTTCTTAGTTTTTAATTGAAAATACCAAATGAAGAAGAATTATAGCTGATTTTTTATTGAAAATCTTGAAATCAAATGGAATTATTGAAGATTTTCTTATTTTTCTATTGAAAATGTTAAAAATTGGATTCTATCAGCTTTATTATCTCATTTCAAAATGATGAAATAAAATGGAATTATAACAGATTTTGTTAGCCTTCAATTAAAAATATGAAATCTAGTAGAATTATTGATGATTTTGTTGTTTTCCAATTGAATATGTTGAAATCAATTAGAATTATAGCAGATTTTTTATTTTTCAATAGAAAATATGGCAATTAAATGGAGTTGTAGCATATTTTCTTATTTTTCAATCAAAAACTTTGAAATCAAATAGAATTATAGCACATTTTATGATATCTCACTTGAAAATGTTGAAATCAAATTGAATTATAGCATATTTTCATATGTTTCAAACTAAAATGGTGAAATCATGTAGAAATATAGCAGATTTTTTATTTTTCAATTGAAAAACTTCAAATCAAATGGAATTATTGGAGATTTCAAATTTCGCTATTAAAAATGTTGTAATCAAGGGGAATTATAGCAGAATTTATTATTTCTGATTAAAAATCTTGAAATCAAATGGAATTTTTGCAGATTTTATTATTTTTCTTTTGAAAATATTGAAATCAAGTAGAATTATAACAAATTTTGTAATTTTACAATAAAAAATGTTGAAATCAAGTAGAACTTTATCGGTTTATCTTATTTTCAAATGTAATTTTAAAATCAAATGGAATTATAGCAGGTTTTATATTTTTTCAATTAAAAATGATGAAATCAAATTAAATTATTGCAAATTTTGTTATTTTTCTATTGAAAATGTTGAAATCAAGTACAAGGATGGCAGAATTTCTTATTTTTCAATAAAATATTGAAATCAAAAAAGTTGTAGGACATTTTATTATATCTCAATTGAAAATGTTGAATTCAAAAGGGAATTATATCATATTTTTGTATTTTCCAATTGAAACTGAAGAAATCATGTAGAATTATAGCAGATTTTCTTATTTTCCAAATTGAAAATCTTGAAATCAAATGGAATTATAGGAGATTTTGGTATTTCTCAAATGATAATGTTGAAATCAAGTAACATTATAGCAGATTATGATATATTTCAATGAAAAATGTAGAAATAAAGTAAAATTATATCAGATTTTCTTATTTTCCAATTGAAAATATTGAAATCAAGCAGATTTATACCAGATTTTGTTATTTCTCAATTGAAAATCTTTAAATCAAATGGTAGATTCTGTTGTTTTTCAATGGAAAAACTTGAAAGAAAGTAGAATTATATCAGATTTTGGTATTTTTCTATTAAAGATGATGAAATCAAATGGAATTATAGCACATTTTCTTAGTTTTCAATTGAAAATATGAAATGAAGTAGAATTATAGCTGATTTTTTAATTGAAAATCTTGAAATCAAATGGAATTATTGAAGATTTTCTTATTTTTCAATCAAAAACTTTGAAATCAAATAGAATTATAGCACATTTTATGATATCTCACTTGAAAATGTTGAAATCAAATGGAATTATACCATATTTTCATATGTTTCAAACTAAATTGGGGAAATCATGTAGAAATATAGCAGATTTTGATATTTTTCAATTGAAAAACTTCAAATCAAATGAAATTATTGGAGATTTCAAATTTCGCTATTAAAAATGTTGTAATCAAGGAGAATTATAGCAGAATTTATTATTTCTGATTAAAAATCTTGAAATCAAATGGAATTATTGCAGATTTTATTACTTTTCAGTTGAAAATGTTGAAATCAATTAGAATTATAAAATATTTTGTAATTTTACAATAAAAAATATTCAAATCAAGTAGAACTTCATTAGTTTATCTTATTTTCAAATGTAATTTTAAAATCAAATGGAATTATAGCAGGTTTTATATTTTTTCAATTAAAAATGTTGAAATCAAATTAAATTATTGCAAATTTTGTTATTTTTCTATTGAAAATGTTGAAATCAAGCACAAGGATGCCAGAATTTCTTATTTTTCAATAAAATATTGAAATCAAAAGAGTTGTAGGACATTTTATTATATCTCAAATGAAAATGTTGAAATCAAAAGGCATTTATAGCATATTTTTGTATTTTCCAATTCAAACGGAAGAAATCATGTAGAATTATAGCAGATTTTCTTAGTTTTTAATTGAAAATACCAAATGAAGAAGAATTATAGCTGATTTTTTATTGAAAATCTTGAAATCAAATGGAATTATTGAAGATTTTCTTATTTTTCTATTGAAAATGTTAAAAATTGGATTCTATCAGCTTTATTATCTCATTTCAAAATGATGAAATAAAATGGAATTATAACAGATTTTGTTAGCCTTCAATTAAAAATATGAAATCTAGTAGAATTATTGATGATTTTGTTGTTTTCCAATTGAATATGTTGAAATCAATTAGAAATATAGCAGATTTTTTATTTTTCAATAGAAAATATGGCAATTAAATGGAGTTGTAGCATATTTTCTTATTTTTCAATCAAAAACTTTGAAATCAAATAGAATTATAGCACATTTTATGATATCTCACTTGAAAATGTTGAAATCAAATTGAATTATAGCATATTTTCATATGTTTCAAACTAAAATGGTGAAATCATGTAGAAATATAGCAGATTTTTTATTTTTCAATTGAAAAACTTCAAATCAAATGGAATTATTGGAGATTTCAAATTTCGCTATTAAAAATGTTGTAATCAAGGGGAATTATAGCAGAATTTATTATTTCTGATTAAAAATCTTGAAATCAAATGGAATTTTTGCAGATTTTATTATTTTTCTTTTGAAAATATTGAAATCAAGTAGAATTATAACAAATTTTGTAATTTTACAATAAAAAATGTTGAAATCAAGTAGAACTTTATCGGTTTATCTTATTTTCAAATGTAATTTTAAAATCAAATGGAATTATAGCAGGTTTTATATTTTTTCAATTAAAAATGATGAAATCAAATTAAATTATTGCAAATTTTGTTATTTTTCTATTGAAAATGTTGAAATCAAGTACAAGGATGGCAGAATTTCTTATTTTTCAATAAAATATTGAAATCAAAAAAGTTGTAGGACATTTTATTATATCTCAATTGAAAATGTTGAATTCAAAAGGGAATTATATCATATTTTTGTATTTTCCAATTGAAACTGAAGAAATCATGTAGAATTATAGCAGATTTTCTTATTTTCCAAATTGAAAATCTTGAAATCAAATGGAATTATAGGAGATTTTGGTATTTCTCAAATGATAATGTTGAAATCAAGTAACATTATAGCAGATTATGATATATTTCAATGAAAAATGTAGAAATAAAGTAAAATTATATCAGATTTTCTTATTTTCCAATTGAAAATATTGAAATCAAGCAGATTTATACCAGATTTTGTTATTTCTCAATTGAAAATCCTTAAATCAAATGGTAGATTCTGTTGTTTTTCAATGGAAAAACTTGAAAGAAAGTAGAATTATATCAGATTTTGGTATTTTCTATTAAAGATGATGAAATCAAATGGAATTATAGCACATTTTCTTAGTTTTCAATTGAAAATATGAAATGAAGTAGAATTATAGCTGATTTTTTAATTGAAAATCTTGAAATCAAATGGAATTATTGAAGATTTTCTTATTTTTCAATCAAAAACTTTGAAATCAAATAGAATTATAGCACATTTTATGATATCTCACTTGAAAATGTTGAAATCAAATGGAATTATACCATATTTTCATATGTTTCAAACTAAATTGGGGAAATCATGTAGAAATATAGCAGATTTTGATATTTTTCAATTGAAAAACTTCAAATCAAATGAAATTATTGGAGATTTCAAATTTTGCTATTGAAAATGTTGTAATCAAGGAGAATTATAGCAGAATTTATTATTTCTGATTAAAAATCTTGAAATCAAATGGAATTATTGCAGATTTTATTACTTTTCAGTTGAAAATGTTGAAATCAATTAGAATTATAAAATATTTTGTAATTTTACAATAAAAAATATTCAAATCAAGTAGAACTTCATTGGTTTATCTTATTTTCAAATGTAATTTTAAAATCAAATGGAATTATAGCAGGTTTTATATTTTTTCAATTAAAAATGTTGAAATCAAATTAAATTATTGCAAATTTTGATATTTTTCTATTGAAAATGTTGAAATCAAGCACAAGGATGGCAGAATTTCTTATTTTTCAATAAAATATTGAAATCAAGAAAGTTGTAGGACATTTTATTATATCTCAATTGAAAATGTTGAAATCAAAAGGCATTTATAGCATATTTTTGTATTTTCCAATTCAAACTGAAGAAATCATGTAGAATTATAGCAGATTTTCTTAGTTTTTAATTGAAACTACCAAATGAAGAAGAATTATAGCTGATTTTTTATTGAAAATCTTGAAATCAAATGGAATTATTGAAGATTTTCTTATTTTTCTATTGAAAATGTTAAAAATTGGATTCTATCAGCTTTATTATCTCATTTCAAAATGATGAAATAAAATGGAATTATAACAGATTTTGTTAGCCTTCAATTAAAAATATGAAATCTAGTAGAATTATTGATGATTTTGTTGTTTTCCAATTGAATATGTTGAAATCAATTAGAATTATAGCAGATTTTTTATTTTTCAATAGAAAATATGGCAATTAAATGGAGTTGTAGCATATTTTCTTATTTTTCAATCAAAAACTTTGAAATCAAATAGAATTATAGCACATTTTATGATATCTCACTTGAAAATGTTGAAATCAAATTGAATTATAGCATATTTTCATATGTTTCAAACTAAAATGGTGAAATCATGTAGAAATATAGCAGATTTTTTATTTTTCAATTGAAAAACTTCAAATCAAATGGAATTATTGGAGATTTCAAATTTCGCTATTAAAAATGTTGTAATCAAGGGGAATTATAGCAGAATTTATTATTTCTGATTAAAAATCTTGAAATCAAATGGAATTTTTGCAGATTTTATTATTTTTCTTTTGAAAATATTGAAATCAAGTAGAATTATGACAAATTTTGTAATTTTACAATAAAAAATGTTGAAATCAAGTAGAACTTTATCGGTTTATCTTATTTTCAAATGTAATTTTAAAATCAAATGGAATTATAGCAGGTTTTATATTTTTTCAATTAAAAATGATGAAATCAAATTAAATTATTGCAAATTTTGTTATTTTTCTATTGAAAATGTTGAAATCAAGTACAAGGATGGCAGAATTTCTTATTTTTCAATAAAATATTGAAATCAAAAAAGTTGTAGGACATTTTATTATATCTCAATTGAAAATGTTGAATTCAAAAGGGAATTATATCATATTTTTGTATTTTCCAATTGAAACTGAAGAAATCATGTAGAATTATAGCACATTTTCTTAGTTTTTAATTGAAAATACCAAATGAAGAAGAATTATAGCTGAATTTTTATTGAAAATCTTGAAATCAAATGGAATTATTGAAGATTTTCTTATTTTTCTATTGAAAATGTTAAAAATAGGATTCTATAAGTTTTATTATCTCATTTCAAAATGATGAAATAAAATGGAATTATAACAGATTTTGTTAGCCTTCAATTAAAAATATGAAATCTAGTAGAATTATTGATGATTTTGTTGTTTTCCAATTGAATATGTTGAAATCAATTAGAATTATAGCAGATTTTTTATTTTTCAATAGAAAATATGGCAATTAAATGGAGTTGTAGCATATTTTCTTATTTTTCAATCAAAAACTTTGAAATCAAATAGAATTATAGCACATTTTATGATATCTCACTTGAAAATGTTGAAATCAAATTGAATTATAGCATATTTTCATATGTTTCAAACTAAAATGGTGAAATCATGTAGAAATATAGCAGATTTTTTATTTTTCAATTGAAAAACTTCAAATCAAATGGAATTATTGGAGATTTCAAATTTCGCTATTAAAAATGTTGTAATCAAGGGGAATTATAGCAGAATTTATTATTTCTGATTAAAAATCTTGAAATCAAATGGAATTTTTGCAGATTTTATTATTTTTCTTTTGAAAATATTGAAATCAAGTAGAATTATAACAAATTTTGTAATTTTACAATAAAAAATGTTGAAATCAAGTAGAACTTTATCGGTTTATCTTATTTTCAAATGTAATTTTAAAATCAAATGGAATTATAGCAGGTTTTATATTTTTTCAATTAAAAATGATGAAATCAAATTAAATTATTGCAAATTTTGTTATTTTTCTATTGAAAATGTTGAAATCAAGTACAAGGATGGCAGAATTTCTTATTTTTCAATAAAATATTGAAATCAAAAAAGTTGTAGGACATTTTATTATATCTCAATTGAAAATGTTGAATTCAAAAGGGAATTATATCATATTTTTGTATTTTCCAATTGAAACTGAAGAAATCATGTAGAATTATAGCAGATTTTCTTAGTTTTTAATTGAAAATACCAAATGAAGAAGAATTATAGCTGAATTTTTATTGAAAATCTTGAAATCAAATGGAATTATTGAAGATTTTCTTATTTTTCTATTGAAAATGTTAAAAATAGGATTCTATAAGTTTTATTATCACATTTCAAAATGATGAAATAAAATGGAATTATAACAGATTTTGTTAGCCTTCAATTAAAAATATGAAATCTAGAAGAATTATTGATGACTTTGTTGTTTTCCAATTGAATATGTTGAAATCAATTAGAATTATAGCAGATTTTTTATTTTTTAATAGAAAATATGGCAATTAAATGGAGTTGTAGCATATTTTCTTATTTTTCAATCAAAAACTTTGAAATCAAATAGAATTATAGCACATTTTATGATATCTCACTTGAAAATTTTGAAATCAAATTGAATTATAGCATATTTTCATATGTTTCAAACTAAAATGGTGAAATCATGTAGAAATATAGCAGATTTTTTATTTTTCAATTGAAAAACTTCAAATCAAATGGAATTATTGGAGATTTCAAATTTCGCTATTAAAAATGTTGTAATCAAGGGGAATTATAGCAGAATTTATTATTTCTGATTAAAAATCTTGAAATCAAATGGAATTTTTGCAGATTTTATTATTTTTCTTTTGAAAATATTGAAATCAAGTAGAATTATAACAAATTTTGTAATTTTACAATAAAAAATGTTGAAATCAAGTAGAACTTTATCGGTTTATCTTATTTTCAAATGTAATTTTAAAATCAAATGGAATTATAGCAGGTTTTATATTTTTTCAATTAAAAATGATGAAATCAAATTAAATTATTGCAAATTTTGTTATTTTTCTATTGAAAATGTTGAAATCAAGTACAAGGATGGCAGAATTTCTTATTTTTCAATAAAATATTGAAATCAAAAAAGTTGTAGGACATTTTATTATATCTCAATTGAAAATGTTGAATTCAAAAGGGAATTATATCATATTTTTGTATTTTCCAATTGAAACTGAAGAAATCATGTAGAATTATAGCAGATTTTCTTAGTTTTTAATTGAAAATACCAAATGAAGAAGAATTATAGCTGATTTTTTATTGAAAATCTTGAAATCAAATGGAATTATTGAAGATTTTCTTATTTTTCTATTGAAAATGTTAAAAATTGGGTTCTATCAGCTTTATTATCTCATTTCAAAATGATGAAATAAAATGGAATTATAACAGATTTTGTTAGCCTTCAATTAAAAATATGAAATCTAGTAGAATTATTGATGATTTTGTTGTTTTCCAATTGAATATGTTGAAATCAATTAAAATTATAGCAGATTTTTTATTTTTCAATAGAAAATATGGCAATTAAATGGAGTTGTAGCATATTTTCTTATTTTTCAATCAAAAACTTTGAAATCAAATAGAATTATAGCACATTTTATGATATCTCACTTGAAAATGTTGAAATCAAATTGAATTATAGCATATTTTCATATGTTTCAAACTAAAATGGTGAAATCATGTAGAAATATAGCAGATTTTTTATTTTTCAATTGAAAAACTTCAAATCAAATGGAATTATTGGAGATTTCAAATTTCGCTATTAAAAATGTTGTAATCAAGGGGAATTATAGCAGAATTTATTATTTCTGATTAAAAATCTTGAAATCAAATGGAATTTTTGCAGATTTTATTATTTTTCTTTTGAAAATATTGAATCAAGTAGAATTATAACAAATTTTGTAATTTTACAATAAAAAATGTTGAAATCAAGTAGAACTTTATCGGTTTATCTTATTTTCAAATGTAATTTTAAAATCAAATGGAATTATAGCAGGTTTTATATTTTTTCAATTAAAAATGTTGAAATCAAATTAAATTATTGCAAATTTTGTTATTTTTCTATTGAAAATGTTGAAATCAAGCACAAGGATGCCAGAATTTCTTATTTTTCAATAAAATATTGAAATCAAAAGAGTTGAAGGACATTTTATTATATCTCAATTGAAAATGTTGAAATCAAAAGGCATTTATAGCATATTTTTGTATTTTCCAATTCAAACTGAAGAAATCATGTAGAATTATAGCAGATTTTCTTAGTTTTTAATTGAAAATACCAAATGAAGAAGAATTATAGCTGAATTTTTATTGAAAATCTTGAAATCAAATGGAATTATTGAAGATTTTCTTATTTTTCTATTGAAAATGTTAAAAATAGGATTCTATAAGCTTTATTATCTCATTTCAAAATGATGAAATAAAATGGAATTATAACAGATTTTGTTAGCCTTCAATTAAAAATATGAAATCTAGTAGAATTATTGATGATTTTGTTGTTTTCCAATTGAATATGTTGAAATCAATTAGAATTATAGCAGATTTTTTATTTTTCAATAGAAAATATGGCAATTAAATGGAGTTGTAGCATATTTTCTTATTTTTCAATCAAAAACTTTGAAATCAAATAGAATTATAGCACATTTTATGATATCTCACTTGAAAATGTTGAAATCAAATTGAATTATAGCATATTTTCATATGTTTCAAACTAAAATGGTGAAATCATGTAGAAATATAGCAGATTTTTTATTTTTCAATTGAAAAACTTCAAATCAAATGGAATTATTGGAGATTTCAAATTTCGCTATTAAAAATGTTGTAATCAAGGGGAATTATAGCAGAATTTATTATTTCTGATTAAAAATCTTGAAATCAAATGGAATTTTTGCAGATTTTATTATTTTTCTTTTGAAAATATTGAAATCAAGTAGAATTATAACAAATTTTGTAATTTTACAATAAAAAATGTTGAAATCAAGTAGAACTTTATCGGTTTATCTTATTTTCAAATGTAATTTTAAAATCAAATGGAATTATAGCAGGTTTTATATTTTTTCAATTAAAAATGATGAAATCAAATTAAATTATTGCAAATTTTGTTATTTTTCTATTGAAAATGTTGAAATCAAGTACAAGGATGGCAGAATTTCTTATTTTCCAATAAAATATTGAAATCAAAAAAGTTGTAGGACATTTTATTATATCTCAATTGAAAGTGTTGAATTCAAAAGGGAATTATATCATATTTTTTATTTTCCAATTGAAACTGAAGAAATCATGTAGAATTATAGCAGATTTTCTTATTTTCCAAATTGAAAATCTTGAAATCAAATGGAATTATAGGAGATTTTGGTATTTCTCAAATGATAATGTTGAAATCAAGTAACATTATAGCAGATTATGATATATTTCAATGAAAAATGTAGAAATAAAGTAAAATTATATCAGATTTTCTTATTTTCCAATTGAAAATATTGAAATCAAGCAGATTTATACCAGATTTTGTTATTTCTCAATTGAAAATCTTTAAATCAAATGGTAGATTCTGTTGTTTTTCAATGGAAAAAGTTGAAAGAAAGTAGAATTATATCAGATTTTGGTATTTTTCTATTAAAGATGATGAAATCAAATGGAATTATAGCACATTTTATGACATCTCACTTGAAAATGTTGAAATCAAATGGAATTATAGCTTATTTTCATATGTTTCAAACTAAATTGGTGATATCATGTAGAAATATAGCAGATTTTGATATTTTTCAATTGAAAAACTTCAAATCAAATGAAATTATTGGAGATTTCAAATTTTGCTATTGAAAATGTTGTAATCAAGGGGAATTATAGCAGAATTTATTATTTCTGATTAAAAATCTTGAAATCAAATGGAATTATTGCAGATTTTATTACTTTTCAGTTGAAAATGTTGAAATCAATTAGAATTATAACAAATTTCATAATTTTACAATAGAAAATATTCAAATCAAGTAGAACTTCATCGGTTTATCTTATTTTCAAATAAAATTTTAAAATCAAATGGAATTATAGCAGGTTTTATATTTTTTCAATTAAAAATGTTGAAATCAAATTAAATTATTGCAAATTTTGTTATTTTCCTATTGAAAATGTTGAAATCAAGCACAAGGATGGCAGAATTTCTTATTTTTCAATAAAATGTTGAAATCCAAAAATGTTGTTGGACATTTTATTATATCTCAATTGAAAATATTGAAATCAAAAGGGAATTATAGCATATTTTTGTATTTTCCAATTGAAACTGAAGAAATCATGTAGAATTATAGCAGATTTTCTTAGTTTTTAATTGAAAATACCAAATGAAGAAGAATTATAGCTGATTTTTTATTGAAAATCTTGAAATCAAATGGAATTATTGAAGATTTTCTTATTTTTCTATTGAAAATGTTAAAAATAGGATTCTATAAGCTTTATTATCACATTTCAAAATGATGAAATAAAATGGAATTATAACAGATTTTGTTAGCCTTCAATTAAAAATATGAAATCAAGTAGAATTATTGATGATTTTGTTGTTTTCCAATTGAATATGTTGAAATCAATTAGAATTATAGCAGATTTTTTATTTTTCAATAGAAAATATGGCAATTAAATGGAGTTGTAGCATATTTTCTTATTTTTCAATCAAAAACTTTGAAATCAAATAGAATTATAGCACATTTTATGATATCTCACTTGAAAATGTTGAAATCAAATTGAATTATAGCATATTTTCATGTTTCAAACTAAAATGGTGAAATCATGTAGAAATATAGCAGATTTTTTATTTTTCAATTGAAAAACTTCAAATCAAATGGAATTATTGGAGATTTCAAATTTCGCTATTAAAAATGTAATCAAGGGGAATTATAGCAGAATTTATTATTTCTGATTAAAAATCTTGAAATCAAATGGAATTTTTGCAGATTTTATTATTTTTCTTTTGAAAATTTTGAAATCAATTAGAATTATAAAATATTTTGTAATTTTACAATAAAAAATATTCAAATCAAGTAGAACTTCATTGGTTTATCTTATTTTCAAATGTAATTTTAAAATCAAATGGAATTATAGCAGGTTTTATATTTTTTCAATTAAAAATGTTGAAATCAAATTAAATTATTGCAAATTTTGTTATTTTTCTATTGAAAATGTTGAAATCAAGCACAAGGATGCCAGAATTTCTTATTTTTCAATAAAATATTGAAATCAAAAGAGTTGTAGGACATTTTATTATATCTCAATTGAAAATGTTGAAATCAAAAGGCATTTATAGCATATTTTTGTATTTTCCAATTAAAACTGAAGAAATCATGTAGAATTATAGCAGATTTTCTTAGTTTTTAATTGAAAATACCAAATGAAGAAGAATTATAGCTGATTTTTTATTGAAAATCTTGAAATCAAATGGAATTATTGAAGATTTTCTTATTTTTCTATTGAAAATGTTAAAAATAGGATTCTATAAGCTTTATTATCACATTTCAAAATGATGAAATAAAATGGAATTATAACAGATTTTGTTAGCCTTCAATTAAAAATATGAAATCAAGTAGAATTATTGATGATTTTGTTGTTTTCCAATTGAATATGTTGAAATCAATTAGAATTATAGCAGATTTTTTATTTTTCAATAGAAAATATGGCAATTAAATGGAGTTGTAGCATATTTTCTTATTTTTCAATCAAAAACTTTGAAATCAAATAGAATTATAGCACATTTTATGATATCTCACTTGAAAATGTTGAAATCAAATTGAATTATAGCATATTTTCATGTTTCAAACTAAAATGGTGAAATCATGTAGAAATATAGCAGATTTTTTATTTTTCAATTGAAAAACTTCAAATCAAATGGAATTATTGGAGATTTCAAATTTCGCTATTAAAAATGTAATCAAGGGATATTATAGCAGAATTTATTATTTCTGATTAAAAATCTTGAAATCAAATGGAATTTTTGAAGATTTTCTTATTTTTCTATTGAAAATGTTAAAAATAGGATTCTATAAGCTTTATTATCACATTTCAAAATGATGAAATAAAATGGAATTATAACAGATTTTGTTAGCCTTCAATTAAAAATATGAAATCAAGTAGAATTATTGATGATTTTGTTGTTTTCCAATTGAATATGTTGAAATCAATTAGAATTATAGCAGATTTTTTATTTTTCAATAGAAAATATGGCAATTAAATGGAGTTGTAGCATATTTTCTTATTTTTCAATCAAAAACTTTGAAATCAAATAGAATTATAGCACATTTTATGATATCTCACTTGAAAATGTTGAAATCAAATTGAATTATAGCATATTTTCATGTTTCAAACTAAAATGGTGAAATCATGTAGAAATATAGCAGATTTTTTATTTTTCAATTGAAAAACTTCAAATCAAATGGAATTATTGGAGATTTCAAATTTCGCTATTAAAAATGTTGTAATCAAGGGGAATTATAGCAGAATTTATTATTTCTGATTAAAAATCTTGAAATCAAATGGAATTTTTGCAGATTTTATTATTTTCTTTTAGAAAATATTGAAATCAAGTAGAATTATAACAAATTTTGTAATTTTACAATAAAAAATGTTGAAATCAAGTAGAACTTTATCGGTTTATCTTATTTTCAAATGTAATTTTAAAATCAAATGGAATTATAGCAGGTTTTATATTTTTTCAATTAAAAATGATGAAATCAAATTAAATTATTGCAAATTTTGTTATTTTTCTATTGAAAATGTTGAAATCAAGTACAAGGATGGCAGAAATTCTTATTTTTCAATAAAATATTGAAATCAAGAAAGTTGTAGGACATTTTATTATATCTCAATTGAAAATGTTGAATTCAAAAGGGAATTATATCATATTTTTGTATTTTCCAATTGAAACTGAAGAAATCATGTAGAATTATAGCAGATTTTCTTAGTTTTTAATTGAAAATACCAAATGAAGAAGAATTATAGCTGATTTTTTATTGAAAATCTTGAAATCAAATGGAATTATTGAAGATTTTCTTATTTTTCTATTGAAAATGTTAAAAATAGGATTCTATAAGCTTTATTATCACATTTTAAAATGATGAAATAAAATGGAATTATAACAGATTTTGTTAGCCTTCAATTAAAAATATGAAATCAAGTAGAATTATTGATGATTTTGTTGTTTTCCAATTGAATATGTTGAAATCAATTAGAATTATAGCAGATTTTTTATTTTTCAATAGAAAATATGGCAATTAAATGGAGTTTTAGCATATTTTCTTATTTTTCAATCAAAAACTTTGAAATCAAATAGAATTATAGCACATTTTATGATATCTCACTTGAAAATGTTGAAATCAAATTGAATTATAGCATATTTTCATATGTTTCAAACTAAAATGGTGAAATCATGTAGAAATATAGCAGATTTTTTATTTTTCAATTGAAAAACTTCACATCAAATGGAATTATTGGAGATTTCAAATTTCGCTATTAAAAATGTTGTAATCAAGGGGAATTATAGCAGAATTTATTATTTCTGATTAAAAATCTTGAAATCAAATGGAATTTTTGCAGATTTTATTATTTTTCTTTTGAAAATTTTGAAATCATGTAGAATTATAACAAATTTTGCAATTTTACAATAAAAATTGTTGAAATCAAGTAGAACTTTATCGGTTTATCTTATTTTCAAATGTAATTTTAAAATCAAATGGAATTATAGCAGGTTTTATATTTTTTCAATTAAAAATGATGAAATCAAATTAAATTATTGCAAATTTTGTTATTTTTCTATTGAAAATGTTGAAATCAAGCACAAGGATGGCAGAATTTCTTATTTTTCAATAAAATATTGAAATCAAAAAAGTTGTAGGACATTTTATTATATCTCAATTGAAAATGTTGAATCCAAAAGGGAATTATATCGTATTTTTGTATTTTCCAATTGAAACTGAAGAAATCATGTAGAATTATAGCAGATTTTCTTATTTTCCAAATTGAAAATATTGAAATCAAATGGAATTATAGGAGATTTTGGTATTTCTCAAATGATAATGTTGAAATCAAGTAACATTATAGCAGATTATGATATATTTCAATGAAAAATGTAGAAATAAAGTAAAATTATATCAGATTTTCTTATTTTCCAATTGAAAATATTGAAATCAAGCAGATTTATACCAGATTTTGTTATTTCTCAATTGAAAATCTTTAAATCAAATGGTAGATTCTGTTGTTTTTCAATGGAAAAAGTTGAAAGAAAGTAGAATTATATCAGATTTTGGTATTTTTCTATTAAAGATGATGAAATCAAATGGAATTATAGCACATTTTATGACATCTCACTTGAAAATGTTGAAATCAAATGGAATTATAGCATATTTTCATATGTTTCAAACTAAATTGGTGAAATCATGTAGAAATATAGCAGATTTTGATATTTTTCAATTGAAAAACTTCAAATCGAATGAAGTTATTGGAGATTTCAAATTTTGCTATTGAAAATGTTGTAATCAAGGGGAATTATAGCAGAATTTATTATTTCTGATTAAAAATCTTGAAATCAAATGGAATTTTTGCAGATTTTATTATTTTTCTTTTGAAAATATTGAAATCAAGTAGAATTATAACAAATTTTGTAATTTTACAATAAAAAATGTTGAAATCAAGTAGAACTTTATCGGTTTATCTTATTTTCAAATGTAATTTTAAAATCAAATGGAATTATAGCAGGTTTTATATTTTTTCAATTAAAAATGATGAAATCAAATTAAATTATTGCAAATTTTGTTATTTTTCTATTGAAAATGTTGAAATCAAGTACAAGGATGGCAGAATTTCTTATTTTTCAATAAAATATTGAAATCAAAAAAGTTGTAGGACATTTTATTATATCTCAATTGAAAATGCTGAATTCAAAAGGGAATTATATCATATTTTTGTATTTTCCAATTGAAACTGAAGAAATCATGTAGAATTATAGCATATTTTCTTAGTTTTTAATTGAAAATACCAAATGAAGAAGAATTATAGCTGATTTTTTATTGAAAATCTTGAAATCAAATGGAATTATTGAAGATTTTCTTATTTTTCTATTGAAAATGTTAAAAATAGGATTCTATAAGCTTTATTATCACATTTCAAAATGATGAAATAAAATGGAATTATAACAGATTTTGTTAGCCTTAAATTAAAAATATGAAATCAAGTAGAATTATTGATGATTTTTTTGTTTTCCAATTGAATATGTTGAAATCAATTAGAATTATAGCAGATTTTTTATTTTTCAATAGAGAATATGGCTATTAAATGGAGTTGTAGCATATTTTCTTATTTTTCAATCAAAAACTTTGAAATCAAATAGAATTATAGCACATTTTATGATATCTCAATTGAAAATTGTTCTTGCAGATTTTATTACTTATCAGTTGAAAATGTTGAAACCAAGTAGAATTATAACAAATTTTTTAATTTTACAATAAAAAATGTTGAAATCAAGTAGAACTTTATCGGTTTAGCTTATTTTCAAATTAAATTTTAAAATCAAATGGAATTATAGCAGGTTTTATATTTTTTCAATTAAAAATTTTGAAATCAAATTAAATTATTGCAAATTTTGTTATTTTTCTATTGTGCTGAAACCTGACTAATGCATGGAACACAAAATGTACTTAGAACAAAATTTATTTGAACATGAAAATGTACACAATATTAACATATAGTCTTTTGTATATTCTTGGGAAGACCGTTCCTGGAGAATGTGTTGACTAAGTCGCAGTCGGGCAGAGTCTCTAGTTGAATCTCTTGATTCGCCTCTCATGTCTTCCCGGTACCAACCATATTTATATAGTCGGTACTCCACTATGCAAGTTTGGTTGATCCTACCACAACATATTGAAAATGTTGAAATCAAGTACAAGGATGGCAGAATTTCTTATTTTTCAATAAAATGTTGAAATCAAGAAAGTTGTAGGACATTTTATTATATCTCAATTGAAAATATTGAAATCAAAAGGGAATTATAGCATATTTTTGTATTTTCCAATTGAAACTGAAGAAATCATGTAGAATTATAGCAGATTTTCTTATTTTTCAAATTGAAAATGTTGAAATCAAATGGAATTATAGGAGATTTCGATAGGAGATTTTCAATTGATAATTTTGAAATCCAGTAAAATTATAGCAGATTATATTATATTTCAATGAAAAATGTAGAAATAAAGTAGAATTATATCAGATTTTCTTATTTTCCAATTGAAAATATTGAAATCAAGCAGATTTATACCAGATTTTGTTATTTCTCAATTGAAAATCCTTAAATCAAATAGAATTATAGCAGATTCTGTAGTTTTTCAATGGAAAAAGTTGAAAGAAAGTAGAATTATATCAGATTTTGGTATTTTTCTATTAAAGATGATGAAATCAAATGGAATTATAGCACATTTTCTTAGTTTTCAATTGAAAATATGAAATAAAGTAGAATTATAGCTGATTTTTTAATTGAAAATCTTGAAATCAAATGGAATTATTGAAGATTTTCTTATTTTTCTATTGAAAATGTTAAAAGTAGGCTTCTATCAGCTTTATTTTCATTTCAAAGTGATGAAATCAAATGGTATTATGACAGATTTTATTAGCTTTCAAATAAAAATATGAAATCAAGTTGAATTATTGATGATTTATTTATTTTTCAATTGAATATGTTGAAATCAATTAGAATTATAGCAGATTTTGTTATTTTTCAATAGAAAATATGGCAATTAAATGGAGTTGTAGCTTATTTTCTTATTTTTCAATCAAAAACTTTGAAATCAAATAGAATTATAGCACATTTTATGATATCTCTCTTAAAAATGTTGAAATCAAATGGAATTTTAGCATATTTTCATATGGATGGCAGAATTTATTTTTCAATAAAATGTTGAAATCAAAACAAGTTTTAGGACATTTTATTATATCTCAATTGAAAATGTTGAAATCAAAAGGGAAAACTTGCCAAAACAGCTGGCTTTTACGCGTAAGTTTCAATATATTTCAAAAGTTTGTAAAACCTAAAATTTGTAATATAACTTTATGAAAATTGTTGAAACTTGTAAAAATCAATACTTTTCAATCGATACCATATCGATTTTCAATAATTTTATTGGTTTTCTAATGATTTCAGACAATGAATTAAATTTTCAAACAACCGTGATTAACGTTGAAAAAGTAGTCAAAACACCTTGCATTTGCACGTAAATTTCAATATTATTCAAATGTTTGTAAAACCAAATCATTGCTGTATAACTTTATGACAACTGTTGTAACATATAAAAATCAATATTTATTGATCGATACCATACTACTTTTTGAATGTTAAACACGGTTGTTTGAAAATTTAATTTGCTATTTGAAATCATTAGAAAACCAATGAAATTATTGAAAATCGATATGGTATCGATCGAAAAATAATTAATGCGCAAACTTTGCACGATCTTTGAAAACAAAAATCTTGCAAAGTTTGCGCATAAATTATTTCCTTTCCAGCATTTTTTTTATTTTATAATTTTATTTTGTAAATATTCATGTTCTTTTTGCGCATTAATTATTGTTTTATTTTTAATTAAAAAACCTTTATTTTATTATTTAATTTGTTTCTTTTAATTTAAAAAAAAGCTTTATACATATAAAAAAAAGGAAAATTTGCTTTTTAAGCCCCACGCTAAGTCTCTATTAAAAATTTCCCAAATCGTCATATTTCATTGTAAAAATAATAATAATAAAAATTCAGATTCAGTCGCGTTCATTCGTCCTCCATTGTGGGTCTTGTTTAACTACATTCACTGCGGAACCCTTTGCTTGTGGAAACGTAATTAACGGTCTATTTGCTGCTCTTAACTGATCTTCCTCGTCTAAATTACAACGCACTGTTGGAAAGCAATGACAAGTGGTCAAGTGTTGTTTTATTTTTTTAACAGAAAACCCTTTTTTTCTGTGTAGAAAGGGACACAAATTAAAAAATACAAATTGAATAATACAATAAACCTTTATTTCGTTTCTAGCATTTTTTTATTTTGTACATAATCATGCTTTTTACAAAGGATTAGGGTTAGGGTTCTTTATTTTATTATTTTTATTTTTTTTAATTTATAAGGGATATTATGGGATAAGGGTTAAGTTTAGGGTTAGGGTTAAAGTTAAGGTTAGGTTAGAGTTAGGGTTGGGGTTGGGTTCTATATTTGATTATTTAACTTTTTTTAATTTAAAGTTAGGGTTAGGGTTAGGGTTGAGATTAGGATTAATTTTGGTGTCAGGGTTAAGGTTAGGGTTAAGGTAGGGTTAGGGTTGGGGTTAGGGTTCTTTATTATTTAATTTGTTTGTTTTTCTATTTAAGCAAGAAAGCTTTACTTAAAAAAACAACAGTTGAAAAAAAATAACATATTGCTTTTCGACACAACTTAATTGCGCAATAATTTAGACGTGTAAGATCAGAAGAGCAGTAAAAATAGCCGTTAATTAAGATTCCGCGCGCAAAATGTTCTGCAGTGAATGTACTTAAACAAAGCCAGTAATGGCGGACGGCTGAACGCGACTGAGTTCGAACGTTTATTATTAATAACTCCAAAACGGTAGATTTTATCAAAATTTCTTTGTCTGCATGTAAATTTACACCCTAAATACAGCGATTCCAGAATTTTTTATTAGATACTTACCGCTGGATTTAAAAGGCAAATTACCCCTTTACTTTTCCGAAAGTTTTACATATATATATATATATATAACTTTACTTTTCCAAAAAGAAAAAAGTTCCACGATACAACAATTAAATTATAGAAAAGGGGGAATAACCTTTTAATATGAGTTGCTTCCCATTGACTATTTTTTCAGCATCAAATCAAAGGAAAATATTGAAATTAAAGGGAATAATTTGTGATAAGTCAGCGTAAAAATAATATTGTTAAATATTATGTTATTGACAACAACAACAACAAAAAACATAAACAATCACATAGAAATCCTGTATAAGGAGAAAAAATAGTTAAAAGTTTATACAGGTAAGATTTTCTGACGGAAGCAGAATTTGAATTTCATGGTCCAATTCAAGAACTATGTAACAACATAGACTCGAAACGAATAATTTAAAAAAATTCTTGTAAAAATTCATTATTCATCGATTTTTTTTTCTTCGGACTATAATTTCCTTAATATATATTATTTATAAAATATATTTATAGAAAATTATTTAATTTTATAAGCTTTTAATTAGCTTATCAAATTAAATAATTTATCTAATTATTTAATTTTTAAATTATCAAATTAAATAATTTATCTAATTATTTAATTTGGTAAATTTTTATTGCAGTTTTTATTTTACTATTTGGAACAGAATTTAGGGAATTTTTGTAAAAGTTTATTAAAAAAAAAATGATGATTTACATTCTCCAAGGAGTTCTGCTTTTAATTGAACAAACAAATTTGGAGGACGAATTTCATTCCTAGAAATGTAGCAGATGTAAAAAATAATAATTTTACCAAAATGTTCTACAAATAATAATTTCAAAAATAAATTCATTCATTTTCACAAATGAATGAATTTATTTTTTAAATTATAAGTCGACAGTTTCATTATTTGATTTTTGCAAGACTTTCCAAAATGTGTTATTTTACCGGAAAACAGGCTCGAAAATTTCCATGACTAGCTCTGTTACACCGTTGACGCATAAAAAAAAACAAGATTTTTGACAAACATTTCGAACGTGTTAGAAAGAAGTAAAGAATTTTTAAAAAATAACTAGAAAATACTTTGTTCTTCCCTCTTAATAATAACATAGAGATTTTGACGATAACATGTTGTTTTTATTAAGTTTAGGGCCTTTTTCATCAGGTTATGCTCTTTTTTCAGCTAACTATTGAAGGTATCGTGGGGGTTCCCTACAGTACCAACTTAAAGGCATATTAATTCAGTATCATACAATTAATGACGAGAATTATGTAGCTATTGATTTGTTAAATGAAGAATTTTTAGACAGACAATTCATTATTAAAGAAATATTCAAGCATATCAATGAGCGAAGTCCTGCCAATTTAGTATCTTGTAAACTCTCCAAGATAAAGAATGCTTTTTTAACCATGATTTTTTTAGACGAAGGTTCACCTGGCAACAGATATTTGTGGGAATCACTTACATGTGCCACACCTCCGCTTTCTTTAATATCATTGGTTAATAAATACATGATACTTATTATAGGACAATTTAACCATCGCAGGTAATTCAAATTTTTCTCTAAAATCACGGATTGGTCCATTTCCTGACCAATCGCGTATTTTATTATCTTTTCTATACTTTTGGCGCCAAGCCATCCGGAGCCTAAAACTTGTTATATAAAGACTCTCGCTGTTTGCCAGCGGCAGTAGCAATTCAATTCTTGGAAAATAAGGCACGGCGCTATATTGACATTTTAATTCTTAATTATTACTAATTCAAGTAATCATACTAAATCTTGTTGATATCACTCATGAACATTACATCTTTCTACACTGATAAAACACTGTGGAACTATTCTTTATTTAGTTAAGACTTCAATTGAACTTTAGTTAAATTACATTCAATTTTGTATTCAACATTTATTAGCTAAAATTACCCTTCTTATTAATGGAAAAAGGGAAGCAACTTTCTTTATACTTATTGTTGAAATTTGTATACCATTGTTAATACAATATTATTAATGTTCACTGAGCTTGATTATTTTTCTCTCGTGTATTGTTGTTCATACATTAATGTAGGGTGTTGTTTTACAAGAACACAGCATTCTTTGATATTGATTATATCATGGTGACCCTAGCCAACATACTACACCCCTACATATTTAAGTTTTATCATATTCACTAAATTGTCAGGAAATCATTCATGAACAGGTACAAATTATCATCACTACAGAAAATTTTCGATAAATCGTGTCAGGTGATGAAAACATTACAGTAACAAAAGGAAAAATTAGCGACGAAATAGTAATAGAGAGAAGAGTACAAAAAGTGTTTAGTTTACCACTTACAAATCTAACTATTCCACACTAGAAAATTTTAGTACTATTAGTACTAGAAAATGTTATCACAAATACATATTTTTATGTCGATAATATGATTAAGACAAGTGATTCTCTCGAAGAATTGTTATATAAAGAATTCGTGAAATGAATGGCAGATGGAAGTTTTGAGTTACGTTCCGTGAAACTCAAATTGCAAGGCATTTAAAGAAGTGTCTAGAAGACGATAAAAATTGCAGAACATAATAGTGACTTAGAAAAAAACTTTAGGATATAAGTATAATGCCGTCAAAGATGCTTTAGAAATTTCAATGGGAATTTTAGATTTCTCTGACAACACCAAAAGAAAAATATTGGCGCAAAATTCTAGTGTGTTTGACTACTTATCGTTGTGCTTATCACTGACAATTAAAGGGAGACTACTTCTAAGTGACTTGTGGAAATTAAAATTGTCTTGAGATGAAATTATATAGTAAGTAATAGAATACCTGGAAGTTCCTTGAAATTTCCCAGATATGCAGTTGTTAGTTCAATACCTGCGTAACTGTATTTATTTTGTGATGCCTCCAAAAAGGCATATGGTTTGCCTACGATATAAGACAGGATTCTATCAGTGGTGGGATTCAACGGGTTCGCACAGGTTCGCAGGAAATTTATGAGCTGAGCGAACCCGTTGCTAGCAGCAACTCCAAGAAACTGCTTAGATAGTAGTCATATAATCAGTTGGAGATGTAAATTCAGGTGATCGAATAAAGGTTAATACAAATTTCATGAATGCTGAACTTGTCATACTTGGAATATTCAAGAAATATTTATTCCCTATAAAGCTGCCGAAGAAAAACTGAATGACTCCAGTAAAATTTTTCATTACAATATATTCCCATTAATGATTTTCGTGACTATGTGGAAAATGTCCTGAAAAACTTTCATAATCCTGTAATTCTTCAAAGTGTACAGAAAGCGAAAACTATTATCAATACGATTGCTATCAGTTTTTGCGAGGCAGAAAGGGTTTTTTCAAGAATAAATATTATATACTCAGATAAAAGAAGCCGCCTTACAGTGGAAAATGAAACAAACTTGATGACAATCAATTTTATTAGCCTCGTTTTAGGTTTATGGGATTCCACGCTTTTCGTTAAAACATAGCTTACAAAAATCACGAAGACGATGATGGATATTTTTAAAATGAAAGACCATGAATAAAAGATTTTAAAGCCTTTCTTTTAATAATTTTTTTCTTTATAAATGATAATGTAGATTAATTTTGGTATTTTTGACTAAGTGCAAGAAAAGTTTAATTTATTCCTAAATTATATCTATATAGTAAAGTATAGACTATGGAAAATGAGGTAACCTGTTGCTATTGAAACCTGCTGTTGAGAGAACCCGTTCTTAAAATTTTGAATTCCACTACTGGATTCTATGGTCTCCTTAGATTTTGCTAAGCGCCCATAAAAGAACAGTCGTTGCCTTCACTTGAGTTGTTATCAGTATACTTAACAGTGCAAAGCATTAAGAACATCTTGAAACCTTTTATCAAAGGTGTAATTATTATTGTGATGCTCACATAGTAAGTCTTGATTATGGTCCGGCAACATAAAAACCAGTTTATCAAGTATAGATTAAAAAAACATCAAAGTTGCTCTAGAAGTTTGTTAGATTCTCAACATTGATTATCAATAAAATTCAAAATTTAAAACCCGGCCGATTTAATTATTCGGGCATTGTCTCTGGAAAAGTTTAGACAAAACTTTAAATTTTGGATTTCTGGTCCTTCGTGGTTAAATCGGATTCGGTAGCTTGGCCTGAAAATAGTCTGCATTGCTTCAGTGTGTTGGGATATGCTATGAATTAGTGTGTAATCAGAAGGGTTTTAGGTTTGTGGTAATAAACGTGAAAAGCATGTTCTTCATATTAATCACAACAATTTAGCGTAGACATACAAAAGGAAAAAATCTCAAAGGCAATATTGAACGAAGAAACAAAGGTAGTCGTGAATTCAATTAGAAACAAACATTGAATATTTATGTACAAATAAATTACAATACAATTTTTGGAAAAAGTTGTGTTTCAGTCGAAATAACTGAATTGTTGAACAAAAGTTGAATTGAGTATTTTATGAACTCAAAGTTCATGAATGTTCCTTTGTTTAGGAAAAGTGTTCACATAAAAATTTGAGGAAAATTTATCGAGGGATAAATTTTAAAGTATTGTAGTTGCGAGATTTTTTTGCTGAATTTTGTATGTTTTTGTTTTGGCAGAGTTATTCACCTTGGACCGTATTTTTTATATATATTTGCTTTAGTAATAATTTCTGTTTGGTAGTGTTGAAGAATAACACTTTTTTTAGAAACGTACAAAGATTTCAGAGAGAGAGAGAGAGAGAAAGAGGTTGAAGGTGGAGTCAGGTGTTGACGCGCGAAAAGTCCTTTAAGTCAAGATGTAGACACGCGTGGATCTCTGTAGAAATCTCTCTGAGAGTGAATTGCTGACTAGTGAATCGGACTAAGATTCGTCCTTTTATTTACTCTGCGAAGATTAGATCGGCTCCCAGCGCATTGGCGCCAACATTTATCCTGGGGCATCTCGACCAATAATAAGCCGAGTTTCACAATGTGTGGTGTTGATTGGTCGAAACTAGCTCTTATGGAAAATTCCACCTTTAAACGGGTTGAGTGGAAAAATACGGACGATTCTACAAATAGCCCCACGAGATTAATGGTCAACGTAGTTTGGACATTAATATGTATAAAAGGTGGTGTACTTTGCTGGCCAATGAACGCGCCTGCCGGACCTGGTCCGTGTAGGTGGGTTAATTTGGGGCTCAGGCGTAGAAGATGGGTGTTTATGTGATGTCTCAGAAACAGGTGTTGGCTGAGTGGTCACAGGTTGGTCGTCACTGTTGATATAAGCTGGTTTTAACCGGTCAATGCTGACCGTAGTTCGCTTGCCGGCGAGATCTAGAACAAAATATTTCGACGCTCGAGAAATGACCTGATGCGGTCCAGTGTAGTTGGGTGTTAAAGGTTTACGGACCATATCTCGGCGTAGAAATACGAACTTGGCTGTATGCAGATCAGCTGGGATGTAATATGGCCTGTGAAAGGCTCTGGTCGGCGTATAAACAGTTTCAGACATTTTCTGCCGAAGGTCGCTGATAAACTGGCTGCTAGGTAAGTTGTCCGATACAGGGCCGAAGATCTGTCCTGGCAAGGTTAGGGGAGTCCCAAAAACCAAGTCAGCACTGGTACAGTTCAAGTCCTGCTTGACAGTATTTCTCAAAGCCAGCATGATCAGGGGAAGTTTATCAACCCAAGTTCGGCCTTTGGTTGAAGCAGTTATAGCATACTTAAGCTGCCGATGGAATCTTTCTACGAGGCCGTTGGAACAAGGGTGATATGCTGTAGTGGAAATATGTTTAATTCCCAATAGATCAGTGAATTCGTTGAAAAGGGCTGATTGAAACTGTGGACCTCTATCGGTAGTGATTACCGAAGGGCATCCGAAGTTTGTGATCCAGTTATTAAAAATAGCACTGGCCACTGTTTCAGCTGTAGTTGATTGCAGTGGGATGGCGACTGGCCACCGAGTAAACCGGTCGATTATGGTCAAAATGTACTCGAATCCATTCACATTTTCAAGTGGGCCCACCAAATCTGCATGCAAGTGAGTAAAACGACCGTCTGGGTCGGCAAAGGTTGATGTAGGTGCCCTTGTGTGTCTGCCAACTTTGGTGGCTTGGCAACGTAAACACGTGCGGGACCACTGCTTAATGTCAGCTGCCATACCGGGCCAGATAAATCTGTCCGATATGGTCCGCAACGTCGCCTTGCCTCCAGGATGTGCTTGTGTATGAAAATGTTCAAAAATCAAACGGCGCATATTTGGCGGAATGTACGGACGCGGGTTACCCGTGCTGATGTCACAATAAACTGACCTGTTTGTAAATGGGAGCGGTCTTTTTTCAATTTTTAAGGAAGTGTCCGAGTGGATAGCTTGCAGGGTTTCGTCCTTGTCTTGCTCGTCAGCTAAGTTATCAAAGTTCAGTGTTGTACTCTGCACTGCGCTGAGAGTTGTACGAGACAAGGTGTCGGCCACGGTATTACTAGCTCCACTAATGTAGCGTATATCCGACGAGAATTGTGATATGTAATCCATGTAGCGGATATCTCGCGGATTGTGTTTATCCGACTTAGCATGTAGAGCGTATGTAAGTGGCTTATGGTCTGTAAAAATTGAAAAGTCACGACCTTCCAGGATGTGCCGGTAGTGTCTGATGGCTAAATAAATTGCCAACAGTTCACGGCTGAAGGTACTATACTTCTGTTGGGCCGTATTTAGCTTAATAGAGAAAAATGACAGTGGTCTTTCCACACCGTCGACTATCTGGTGAAGTACGGCACCAACTGTATCCGACGACGCATCGGTAGTTAGCGTCAGTTTCGCGTCGGGTGAGGACGTAATGTACACAAGTTTGGTACAATCCTGCAAAGCTTGTTTTGCTTTACGAAAAGAGTCCAGCTCGTCTGCAGATAACACAATCTTCGGGTTTTTTCGCTTATGATTAGAAAGAAGATTCGTCAGTGGAAGAAGTACAATGGCACAGTCGCGTATAAATCGGCGATAGTAGTTGATCATGCCAATGAATCGCCGTAGCTGTCTTAATGTTGACGGTGATGGGAATTCACTGATGGCCTTGACCTTTTCGTCCAGGGGAGCTAAGCCATTCTCATCAATGACGTGACCAAGGAAAGTTAATTCGGGGACAGCGAATAAACATTTATCAATGTTTAACTTTAGTCCGTAATGTTGCAATCGTTCAAAGACCGACTGTAGATGGTTACGATGTTCCTCGGGCGTTTTACTTGCTATCAGTACGTCGTCAATGTACGCATAAGTATAAGGTAATCCGCGGAGGACTTCATCTATAAGACGCTGAAAAGATTGCGCAGCATTACGGAGTCCGAACGGCATTCGGGTAAATTCGTACAAACCGAACGGTGTCGTTATTGCTGTTTTATGAATATCAGATGGTTCGATAGGAATCTGATAAAAAGCCTTCCTTAAGTCCAGCTTGGTGAAGACAGTAGCGCCTTCAAGGGACAAAGCAAAATCCTTAATATGAGGGATTGGGTATTTGTCTGGCACAGTCCGAGCGTTTAGGAGTCTGTAATCTCCACACGGTCGCCAGGCATCAGGTTCGTTCTTAGGGACCATGTGTAACGGTGTGGAATACGGACTGGAAGATGGTCTTATTATGCCCAGTTTGAGCATGTTTTCGAATTCTTCCTTAGCCACCCGTAATTTAGTTGGGTGTAGACGAAGGGGTGACACGTGGACTGGGGGTCCAGTTGTTTTAATAGTATGTGTTGTGTTGTGTTTTACGGGTTCTGTATGAGTGAACGGTGCTAAAAGAGATTTGTACTGCTTAAGCAAATCTTCGCAACCGTTCGCACTAGGTACCAGAGCAGTCAGTCCAACCGTGGAAAGCTTGGATAAAAATCCGCGTCGTCGCATATCCGTGCGCATATCGGTAAGTGTCCGAGATGACAGCTCCACGGACAAGTCGAAGTGTGCGAGGAAATCCGCTCCTATAATGGGTAACTCTACATCGGCTATAGTGAAGGTCCATGTATATTCTCTCCGTAGGCCGATGCTTAGAGACATAATACGCTCGCCATACGTGCTGATGGATGTGCCGTTTGCAGCCTGTAGCTTGAGTTGAGTTTGTCTGGGCGTTAATGACGATTTCTTACAATAACTCAGCGGTATAACGCTGATCTGAGCGCCAGTGTCAACTAAGAACTTCAATCTGCTGTTGTTGTCGAGAACGTAAAATAGGCGATTTCCGTTATTTACCCCAGCAGCACACGCCCTTAATGGCCGCCGGGTTCGGAGTTTCCCGCGTTCTTGTACGCACATGGTGGCTGACACTTTCTTGCGCGGGCGCCAAACACTTCATGATACCAGCAATAGTTTCTCTGGCGGTGATGAGTATGTCTTGACGTTGATCGTCGCCTACCAGGATTGTGTCTGTTAGCTGAAGTATCGCGACTCCGTCCAGGAATGCTCTGAATTCTGTCTAGGCGTAAAGACAGGTTCCTTAGTTCGGTAGTCAGAAAATGGAGTTGCTGGTTAACATCCGGGGTCGGGTTATCTGTCACGACAGAGGAAATTTGGCGCGCTGGTCTAGTGTCCACGATTTTGTCCGCGATCGATGCCAGCTTGTGGACATCGACCTCCTCAGTTAGGACTGCTAAAATTTGCACTATATCGGGCGGCAATTTCTCCAGCCACATTTGTTTTAATACAGTTTCGGATATACTGTTGTCACCGAGTAGTGTAATCATTTTACGAAGAAGTTGGGAGGGTTTGCTGTTCCCGAGTGTTACATTCGTAAGGAGATCCTTAATCTTTCGTTCCTCGGAGCAACCTGTTCGTTGTAGGATTGCGTGCCGAAGCACCTCATACGGCTTTTCGGGCGGGAGATTAATAAGGATATCCGCTACTTCCGCAGCGATTTCAGCGGGAAGTTTCTCCACAACAAACGCGAATTTCGACTGCTGGGACGTCACGTATCTGGCTTGGAAAATCGCGTCGAGTTGTATGAACCACGTTTGTGTATTCGTGGTATAGGAAGGGAGTTCCATCCTGAGTGCAGCTTCAATTGGTTGTACAGGATCTGCCATGTCGACTGAGGTTTTGTTGTTTGAAATAATGTGATTATCAATTTGTTGGTGGTTTTTGCCTGTACAAACGTCGGGGTTACCAATTTGTTGGGATATGCTATGAATTAGTGTGTAATCAGAAGGGTTTTAGGTTTGTGGTAATAAACGTGAAAAGCATGTTCTTCATATTAATCACAACAATTTAGCGTAGACATACAAAAGGAAAAAATCTCAAAGGCAATATTGAACGAAGAAACAAAGGTAGTCGTGAATTCAATTAGAAACAAACATTGAATATTTATGTACAAATAAATTACAATACAATTTTTGGAAAAAGTTGTGTTTCAGTCGAAATAACTGAATTGTTGAACAAAAGTTGAATTGAGTATTTTATGAACTCAAAGTTCATGAATGTTCCTTTGTTTAGGAAAAGTGTTCACATAAAAATTTGAGGAAAATTTATCGAGGGATAAATTTTAAAGTATTGTAGTTGCGAGATTTTTTTGCTGAATTTTGTATGTTTTTGTTTTGGCAGAGTTATTCACCTTGGACCGTATTTTTTATATATATTTGCTTTAGTAATAATTTCTGTTTGGTAGTGTTGAAGAATAACACTTTTTTTAGAAACGTACAAAGATTTCAGAGAGAGAGAGAGAGAAAGAGGTTGAAGGTGGAGTCAGGTGTTGACGCGCGAAAAGTCCTTTAAGTCAAGATGTAGACACGCGTGGATCTCTGTAGAAATCTCTCTGAGAGTGAATTGCTGACTAGTGAATCGGACTAAGATTCGTCCTTTTATTTACTCTGCGAAGATTAGATCGGCTCCCAGCGCATTGGCGCCAACATTTATCCTGGGGCATCTCGACCAATAATAAGCCGAGTTTCACAATGTGTGGTGTTGATTGGTCGAAACTAGCTCTTATGGAAAATTCCACCTTTAAACGGGTTGAGTGGAAAAATACCGACGATTCTACAAGTGTGTAGAAATTTAATTCTGCATCATTTCAAATAGCTGAAAATAACTTGTTCAATTTTGTGCAAAAAGTGGATTACAGAGCCTTCATATTTCTCTGACTCCTGATTGGTCAATTAATACTAATATCATGTTTTCAACTACGTCCGAATTATATCGACCTAGTTTCTGACCTGAACGAAAATACAATTCCGTCAAAATCTGTCTATGTATTTCGAGCCTATCATGTGACATGCAACATTATAAATACCAGCGCTACCTTCAACTCTCTCTTTATTGTCTTCTCAGGCCACAGTGATGCAGTGCTGTCGAAAGGTCGCTTGTCCCTTTAAGGGAAAACGCTATAAAGACGCTATGACACACACACAAACACGCGCACACACGTACGTACGAACATTGAACATCTCTTAACTGATCAACTACAAGCAACGGAAACTTACTTCAAAATCTGCTGGAACTATAAGTTACGATTCAACATATTCTTAGCTTTCCAGAATTCTCTCACTAATATCCAACTCTCTTCGGTTAACGATTTAGGCAGCAAGTTAATTCAACTTTTCGATATTCAAGTGAAGATTACATTTTCTCTCAATCAACAAGTTTCTTTGAACTCACCTTACACCAAATTTCAGCCTACAACACCTTATCGAAGAAGATTCTTTCCATTGAAACCTACTATTATTTCATGAACTGAAATCTTTTCTGTGAGTCCAGATAAAAATTACATATCTTCCTTAAAGTCTTAACTAATTCAAATAACAGTTAAAGATGAATACCTGTGTCCCGGTCGATCGGTGGTCGTCGCTAGCCGGCGGAATCCTTTGGTCGGGGTACTAAGTGGGATGGTCAGTGGATGCTAATGGCTTCACACCAGATGCAAACGGTTTGACACCAGCTCCGTCGTTCCCAGCTCATTTCCAACGTTACCGAAGTAACTGCTTCGATCTCAAGTCTAACCTACCCACGTTGTGATTTTGATCTTAGGTAGACGAGATCAATCAGACATCGGGCTGTAGTGTAAGATGAGTCTAACTGAAGGTTATATCGCACAAGCGTAAATAAAAGAAGCAAATAAAAAACCAAGAGGTTCAAGTATGTTGTAAGTAACAAATTTTCTCTTTCCTCCTCACTTTCCTCCTACCTCCCGATCTCGCTCTTGCGACTTATTTTTCCCCAAATTCCCTGGCTTTCTTTAGCCAGCGCCACTGCCACCGACAATGCTAGCGGTCCCTCCTTGATTACATCGTGGCGAATACGCTCGTCACTGAGCGCCTCTACATACAAAACGGCCTGCATCACCATGTTGTCTCTTACTTCCTCTGGGAAAGTTAATGCAGCCAGCTTCTCTGCTCGGGTCCCTAGTTCTCCAGGGATTTCGTCCTTCAGCTGCGCCATCTTCAGAAGAGCTCACATGACCTCTATCGCTGTCCCCTCGTCAGCGAACTCCTGAGTCAATAATTCTTCTAGCCTTTCCCATGACAACTGGGGTTCACTAGCTAAGAGTCCCCTCACGTACTCTGACGCCTTCCCTCTCGTGGCGTCATATGCCAAATACAAAGTTTCTCGGTCCGAGAGTCCATAGACTATGCGGCTCTTATCTAGAGTTGCTAACCAATCTCTAAAATCTCTGGAATGTCCATCAAAGGCCTGAATCCTAGGTTCGCCTAACAACCGGTAGGAAATTGTCTACCAGCAACCGTTGTTTAACCCCCTCTTCCTCTATGTTTACCCCATCAGAATCGTGGTCAGACATATTTAAACAATTAAAAAAAAACACAATCATGTGCAGAAACAATCGAGAAAAATATTGGGAGATTAACCGAAAAAAGTGTCTCACCTGACAGTCGATTTCCAGGTCGTTCCTCTCTGCTTTCGGGCTGTTGATCTAGAGTATCTGGAACCGTATGGTTATAATTAACCAAAGTCCTTTAGTTCCCACTCTAGCCTGTCTCCATTTGTCTACTTGAAACGCCGTGTGTTGTCCTGGGGTGAAATTCTCTGCAACTCCTGTGGTAGTGGTTGGTTTAGGATCGAATCCGGTGGTCACGACACCAGTATGTGACACTGAGCTGTCGGCCCGTGGTCAACTCCCAGTCGCGTTTTGGGGTTGACTCTTAGTCGCTGCCACCAGCCTGTGTCCCGGTCGATCGGTGGTCGTTGCTAGCGGCGGAATCCTTTGGTCAGGGTACCAAGTGGGATGGTCGGTCGATGCTAACGGCTTTACACCATCTGCAACCGGTTTGACACCAGCTCCGTCGTTCCCAGCTCACTTCCAACGTCTGGTTACCGAAGTAACTGCTTCGATCTCAATTCGAACCTATCCACGTTGTGATTTTGATCTTAGGTAGACGAGGCCGTAGTGTAAGATGAGTCTAACTGGAGGTAATATCGCACAAGCGTAAATAAAAGAAGCAAATAAAACCCCAAGAAGTTCAAGTATGTTGAAAGTAACAAATTAACTTTTATCCGTCTGTTATATACAGGAGAGTGTGTTTTTTCTCCCAACCCGTTTTTTACGGAGTGTGGCACTTTTACGCTTCTTAGGCAAGTTCTGGTCTTCTAAGTCAACTGGTTTAGTTTTTATGTACTGGCTTAGCTTCGTTCGCCTATTGGTAGGATAGGCGAAGTCGGAGGTCGTGGAATCTCTAGGTCAGCTTCTGCGAGGCAACACTCTGGCTACTCGAACAGCAACTCAATTTCCGACTCCAACTGGCGAACTTCTTTGAGGGCGTTCGTTTATATGGACACCGATAAAAACCGATGCGGGGATAGACGCTGTGTGGGGTTTTCGGTTATTCCCGATTTCTGACAAGAAACCTCTTTGTTGTCTGGCCAGGAAAAATGATTACTGCCCATTTGGAAAATTAATCACTTTCCATTTTGTAGGGATCCCTTCGTCCGAGAGGAGATGCTGCAGGAGAGCTGTCCTCCTAAACTCCTTTCTCACACTGATACCTTATACCAAATCCATTCATTGAGCGTTAATAATTTCCCCGTCTTTCTCATCAAATTACCTCCGCCTATCACCATTGCTACCACTCGAATAATGACGTCCCGGTCGTGTGGGCGTGGCTAAGCTGGCCTCATTAAAATTATAACTGTTATGCGACCTTACCTATAACGACAGAGTGAACTCTTCCTGACACTATAAATACTGCGCCTCTCAAGAGAGGGAGGAGACAGAATCGAGTCGAGCCAATAGTAGTTCACTCCAAACCAGACTGACAGTCATGCTAACACCTTCCACGTCTGGTATTATTATTCTGTGTAATATATCTTTGTTATTTCTACTCTTGTGTTCGTGTTGTTCTTCCTTGGTCCTAACCTTGAACCATAACAGTGGCGACGAAGATATTGAAGAAACGAAGATCTACGCGGAGAATCTAAAAAAAAACTAAAAAAAAAACAAACCTTTTTTGCTATCGGTCGTCCATAACAGAGGCGACGGAGGTATTGAGAGAAAAAAAAGTTCTACGCCAAAAAAAAAAAATGGGGTGGGACACCAACCGTAACAGTGGTAACGAAGACACGAATTTTTCCTGTCAGCCAAAACAGAATCGAATTCTACGCAGGAAATTTTTTTCGTACTAAGGTTTCAGAACAACAGGCGACAAAGATCTGAAGTCTACACTGAGAAAAAGGAAAAAATTGTTACACAAAATTACGATGTAAACATGGAAGACTTTAAAGCAACCATATTGGAACTGATAAAAATGCAATTCGAGCAGCAACAAAAAAATTAGGAAAGACAGACTAGGCTCGAAGAAAAACAATTAGAAATTCAACAGGAAAACGAAGAAAAACTATTGGAAATTCATCAGAAAAACGAAGAGAATCAACTCGAACAGTAACAAATAAAGGGTAACATTCTGGAAATGAAACGGCATTCTCGCAAAATGCTATATGGAGCTCTATCAAAGACTTCACTTATGTACCGGACGAAGACAAAACCTTCGCGGCTTACTTCAGAAGATATGAAGATTCATATGAGTTTGATTGCGGGAATTGGTCAGACGCGAAAAAAGTACGTCTACTACTGAAGAAACTAGGGTCAAGTGAATACACTAAATTCGTAGACTACATCCTACCGAGGAAAACGAATGAGTTGACTTTCAAGGAAGCCGTGAAACTTTTAACGGAATTATTTAGTCCGAACACTTCACTATTCCACAAAAGGTGGAAATGTTTAAATTTAACAAAAAAGGATAGCGAAGACTATATAACATTTGATTCCATAGTAAACAAACATTGCGATGAGCTGAACTCAGCCTGGACAATTTTAAATATTTGATATTCGTTCAAGGCCTGGTTTCGACTAAAGACGCGGAGATCAGACGGAGAATTCTAACAAAACTTGAGAGTGAACCAGAATTGACGCTACAAAAATTGGCTGAGGACTGTCAGAGATGTATAAGCGTAAAAAAGGACTCGAAAGATATCAAAGAGTCTGGCGTCGCTCACATACGAAAAGTACAACGACAAACACGTTTTTTCCATCCTCAAAAACAAAACCAAACAAATTATTTTACTACAAAATTCGATTGAAAACTTAGAAGAAACTACCACCCAGTCCATGCTATCGCTGTGGGACTTTGCACGGGTACAAAGATTGTCCATAACACTATAAGACTTGTCTGTCGTGCAATAAAGTGGGACATAAAAGTTCTCACTGTAGAATAAAGAAAGAAAACAAAAGCCGAGTAAGAGTCACTAGAACTGACCAAGCGGACGGGATAAATATATGAAAATACGTACAAGCAAAAATGTTAAACAAAAAAATCAGATTACAATTAGATTCCGGGTCAGATTTAACCATTATTAGCTTACAGACGTGGAAGAAATTAAACAAACCGACCATGTTGAGAACAGATAAAATAGCCAGGTCGGTAACAGGAGGAAAAATCAAATTTGAGGGGGAAATTATCACAAATGTGACGTTCAACGGAATGACCAAGAAATTAAAGATGTATATTCTAAAAAATACGGAAAATGTATTTGGAACTGACTGGATGCAGAAATTTGACCTCTGGGATTTACCAATAAATACGTTCTTCCCAAAAGTGGAAAGGTTATCGACCGAGGCAGAGAAATTGAAGGAGAAATTAAAGGAGAGTTTCCCCGACGTATTTTCAGCCGGCCTCGGGAGGTGTAAAAGAATGGCGGCCAAAATCGAACTAAAAGAACATGTACAACCCATTTTCAAGAAGAAAAGAAATGTACCTTTCGCATCATTAGAAAAAATAGACAGAGAGTTGGATAGACTCGTGAAAACCGGCATATTGAAAAAGGTGGAATATAGTCAATGGGCTGCACCTACGGTTTACGTGAAAAAGAAATCGGGTGAGATACAAGTATGCGCTGATTTCTCGACGGATTGAATGCAGTGATTAAGGATTATCACTATCCTCTCCCTAGTCCAGAGGAAGTTTTCACAAAATTGAACGGAGGAAATTTTTCTCAAAGATAGACTTGAGCGAAGCATAACTACAAGTACCAGTAGATGAGGAAAGCTTGAGGTTGTTGTGCATAAAACACACATAAAGGATTATATAAGTTCCAGAGATTACCATTCGGGATCAAGGTCGCGCCGGCGATATTTCAGCAAATAATGGACACTATGCTAGGCGGACTGGATTTCACGATCGCATACCTTGATGACATCCTGATAAATAGCAAAAATATTGAACAACACTGAGAACACGTTCAAGAGGTTTTCAGGCAGATACAAAACTACGGTTTTAAGGTAAAGGAAAATAAATGTGACTTCTTTATGATGGAGATAAAATATCTGGGCCATATTATTGACGAAGAAGGAAGAAGACCAGACCCAGAAAGGGCAATAAAAAAAAAATGCCGGCTCCAAAAAATTTAGCCGAATTACAAAGCTTCTTGGGCTTAGTAAATTATTATCAAGAATTTATTCGTAACATGCACAAATTACGCGCACCCCTAAACGAACTGTTGAAGAAGGACAAAGTTTGGGAATGGTCATATGAATGTCAGAAAACTTTCGACAAAATCATTAAGACCCTAACAGCAGATTTATTTTTAGCGCATTATGACGCAAAATTGGAAATAATAGTCGCGAGTGACGCGAGTGCCTATAGTGTTGGGGTATGTATACTTCCTAAAATGCCGGATGGGACACTAAAATCCATTGCGCATGCGTCAAAAACGTTGCTACCAGCCGAACAAAATTAAACGCAAATCGAAAAAGAAGCGCTCGGGATTATTTTTGGGGCTACGAGATTCCACAGATATATTTACGGTAGATTTTTCACATTACAGACGGACCACAAGCCGTTATTGACAATATTTGGATCAAAGAAAGGTCTACCTGTCTACACTGCTAATAGATTGCTAAGATGGGGAACTATTTTATTAAACTATAACTTTAAATTGGAGTATATTCCATCAAACAAAATCGGGCATGCAGATGGTCTTTCGAGACTAATACCAAAGAAAACGGAGCCATTAGAAGATTCCGTAATTGCAGCTCTACCATATGAGGAATATATTAGAACATCATTATGTAGTACAATTCGAAACCTCCCCGTCACATTACAGGAAATAAGAAACGAAGCAGTGAATGACGAATTTATAAAGGAAACGAAAACAAAAATTGCAGGAAAAGATAAGCATATATAAGACAGTTTTTCGTTATGTGATATAATGAAAGAGTAGTAACCCCGACAACGCTACAAAGGCGAATCCTCAAGGATTTTCACATGGGCCACCCAGGAAAGAACAGGATGAAATCCTTAATGCGAAGTTACGTGTACTGGCCAAACATGGATCAAGATATTATATATATGGTGGACAAATGCAAGGGCTGTTCCTTAGCAGCCAAAGCACCGCCGATCATCCATAAGCCATGGCCTAAGACAGATCGACCGTGGTCGAGAATCCATGTAGATTTCGCAGGTCCATTAGATGGTTTCTACTACTTGATTGTAGTAGACAGTTACAGCAAATGGCCAGAAGTATTTCGTTGTAGAAAACCTACTTCTGAGACTACAATAAATTGCCTTCACGATCTGTTTGCTCGTTTCGGGGTGGTTGATTGTCTAGTCAACGATAATGGAAACACAATTTACATCTGCGGATTTTCAAGAATTTTGTGAAACTTTTCAGGTGAAACACATCAAATCCCCGCCATATCACCCAAGATCAAACGGGCAAGCGGAGAGGTTTGTAGATACATTAAAAAGAGCACTAAGGAAAGCTTATGACGTACCAACAGAAAAGGATTTACAACAATTCTTTCAAGTGTATAGAATTACACCGAACAGTACTACGCCATTGGCATTATCACCGGCGGAAGTGATGTTTGCCCGAAAAATTAGATCGGTATTCGACAAATTACTGCCAAAACAGACTAAGCAACGTCGTTTGTACCAAAAAGAAAATTTAACCCAAGGTCTAAATCTGTAAAAAATATGTACGTTTTTTTACATTTCTTAACGAAAAAAAAATGAACCGGGACAAAATATAGCTATATTTCATATTACTTACTGAAAAATACTAAATCTGTTGAAAATTTAACTTTTTTATATTTCTTAATGAAACAGACTATTCCAAATGTAACTTTTTAAAGGTATTTCTTAATGATAAAGTTTAAATTTGTACAAAATGAAAATGACTAAATCTGATGAAAATCAAACTTATTTTTATATTTCTGGATGAAATATAATAAATCTGTACCAAATATAACATTTATTATATTTTTTAAACAAAAAAGACTGAAGTTGTAGTAAATGTAAATTGTTTATATATATATGAAAGAATCTGATGAAAATGTAACTGTTTTTATTTCTTAATGGAAAATACTAAATCTGAAGAAATATAACAATTTTGATATTTTTAATGGAAAAGTCTATATCTGTATAAAAATGTAAATTTTTGTATTACTTTATAATCACTAAATTCGTACAAAATGAAACTTTTTAAAATTACTTCATGAAAAAAGATTAAATCTGAAAATATAACTTTTGTTGATATTTCCTAATGAAAAAGGCTAAATCTAATGAAAATGTAACTTTTTCATATTTCTAAGTAAAACAGACAAAATCTGTACCAATTTTACATCATTCTTAATGAAAAAGACTAAATCTATACAGAATGTAACATTTACTATTTTTTCTTCAGGAAACCAGAAGTAAATCTACATTTTCACTTAATGAAAAGAACTCCATCTGATGAAAATGTAACTGATTTTTCAGTTTCTTAATAGAAATTACGTAATCTGAACAAATATAACATTTTTGATATTTCTTAATGAAAAAGACAATATCTGAAAAAATATAAATGTTTTTTAATGAAAATATTTTTTAATGAAAAAGTCTAAATCTGATGAAAATATAACTTTTTTATATTTCTGGATGAAAGGGAATAAATCTGTAACAGATTTAACATTTTAAATAATTCTTAATGGAAAATACAAAATGTATACAAAATGTAATATTTATTATATTTTTTGAATAAAAAGACTAAACCTGAAGTAAATGTATTTTTTTATATTTCTTAATAACGAAGACTGTATTATATCTGTTTTTTTATATTTCTGACTGAAAAATACTAAATCTGAATAAAATATAACATTTTTGATATTTCTTAATGAAAGAGACTATATCTGTACAAAATATACCTGAAAAACATTAAATCTGAATAAAATATTTTTAAAAAGACTAAACGAAAAGTAAATGTATTTTTTCTTAATGAAAATGACTCTATCTGATGAAAATGTATCCGCTTTTTTTCTTTCTTAATGAATAATACTAAATCTTAACTAAATATAACTTATTTGATATTTCTTAATGAAAAAAATGTATCCAGTTTTTCTATTTCTTAATGAAAAAGACTAAATCTGAAAAAAAGATTACTTTTGTTGATATTTCTTAATGAAAAGGATTAAATCTGTATAAACTGTACCTTTTTTGACATTTGAATGGAAAAAGATTAAACCTGAAAAAATATAACTTTTTGATATTTCCTAATGAAGAAGAGAAAATATGAAAAAAATATAACTTTATTTATGAATGAAACTGACTAAATCTGTACCAAATGTAACATTTACTATATTTCTTAATGAAAAAGACTATATCTGTACAAAATGTAATTGTTTTATACATCTTAATGTTTTTCATTAAGATGTATAAAAACAATTGCATAAATGTGTACAAAATGTAAATTTTTGGAAATGTCTTAATGAAAAAAAGATTAAACCTTATAAAAACCTTTCTTAATGAATAAGACTAAATCTAAGAAAATATAACTGTTGCTGTTATTTCTAAAAGAAATCTAAATCTAATGAAAATGTTTTTTTCATATTTCTGAATGAAACAGGTGAAATCTGACAAAAATATAACTTTTTATATTTCTTAAAGAAAAAGTCTATCTGATGAAAATATACTTGTTTTTGTTATTTCTTAATGAAGAAAGACTAAACCTGTAGTAAATATCTGTACAAAATGTAACATTTATTATATTTTTAATGAAGATTGAACCTGAATTAAATGTAACATTTTTATATTTCTTAATGAAAAAGACTCTATCTGATGAAAATATATCTGTTTTTCTTATTTCTTAATGAAAAATACTAAATCTGAAAAAATGTATATTCTTTAATGAAAAAGACTAAAACTGTACACAATATACCTTTCTTGATGTTATGGTCCAAGGTTAGGACCAAGGAAGAACAACACGAACACAAGAGTAGAAATAACAAAGATATATTACACATAATAATAATACAAGATGTGGAAAGTGTTAGTATGACTGTCAGTCTGGTTTGGATTGAACTACTATTGGCTCGACTCGATTCCGTCTCCTCCCTCTCTCTTGAGAGGTGCAGTATTCATAGTGTCAGGAAGAGTTCACTCTGTCGTTATAGGTAAAGTCCAATAACACCCCACTCCCAAAGCTTTTACCTCGCAGGGGTCTTTAATATTTTTCCTCTTCTGATTAATCATCAAAGGCTCTGTAAAAAAAAATTTTCTGCTTGATTTCCGCGGTTCTGAAATTGCTTGAGGCCTTTACATATTGGTTTATTGTATGTCCGCGTTGGTGTGTAAATTATGTCAGTCATCTTTTGCTTTAAATTATTAACGAAGTGACTGGAAGGGGCATTTTTGGTCCGCAACGTTGCTTTAGCACCAGGGTGAGCTTGTGAATGGAAATGTCCAAATATTGGTTGTCGCATAGACGGAGCGTGGACTACCCGTACTGATACATAGCGAATATCAGAAGTGAATTGACTTATATAGTCCATATAACGGACGTCTCGAGGACTGTGTTTGTCTGATTTGGGGTGTAGGGCATATGTCAAAGGTTTATGGTCGGTGAATATTGTAAATTCGCGACCTTGCAAAATGTGACGATAGTGCCGAATTGCTAAACACACTGCAAGTAACTCCCGCGAGAAGGTACTATACTTCTTCTACGCGGAGTTCAGCTTGAGAGAGAAAAACGATAATGGTCTCTCTGTTCCACGTATCACTTGGTGTAAGACAGCGCCGACGGTGTTAGAAGATGCATCGGTAGTTAAAGTCAGCTTGGCATCGTCTGATGAAGTGATATAAGACAACTTTGTACATTTCTGCAGCGCGTCTTTCGCAGAATTAAAGGAGTTCATTTCTTCAGGTGATAAAGATATCTTCGAATTTGTTTTCTTGTGTCTAGACAATATACTAGTCAAAGGTAACAGGATCGAAGCACAATCAGGAATGAATTGGCGGTAATAATTGACCATCCCGAAATACTTCGGAGTTGTCGTAAAGTGGAGGGTGGTGGGAAGTTTGTTATTGTGTTTACTTTCTGGTCTAAGGGAGTTAAGCCATGTTCGTCAATGCTATGACCAAGAAAGCTTAAACTTGGGACGGCAAATATGCACTTATCAATATTTAACTTGACACCATAGTGTTGCAGACGTTGAAAGACAGTTTGTAAGTGTCCATGGTGTTCCTTGTGCGACTTGCTGGCTATCAAAACATCATCGATAAGCATAAGTGTAAGGTAGTCCACGGAGGACTTCATCGATGAGTCTCTGGAACGACTGGGCTGCATTACGCAAGCCAAAAGGCATTCTAGTAAATCCGAACAGCCCAAAAGGAGTTGTTACTGCAGTTTTGGGGATATCAGATTCTTATCTATAGGGATCTGGTAAAAAGCCTTTCGCAGGTCTAATTTAGTGAAGACTTTGGCACCTTCCAGGGATAAAGCAAAATCTTTTATGTGTGGGATTGGATATTTATCCGGAATTGTTTGTGCATTGAGATGTCTGTAATAATCACCACACGGACGCCAGTTGATATAATCAGCCTTAGGTAACATATGAAACGCGTAGCTAGCATAAGGACTGGACGATGGGCGAATTATTCCCAATTTAAGCATGTTATTAAATTCGTCTCTAGCTATCCGTAATTTGCTGGGGTGGAGACGGCGAGGCTGGGAATAAACTGGAGGTCCTGTTGTCTTTATCGAGTGCGTAGCATTATGTTTGATTGGCTCCGCGTAAGTGAATGGTGACAGTAAAGGCTGGTATTTACGTAGCAAATTTTCATAGCCATTGGCTTTTGGTACTACGGCGGTTAAACCTAGTGTCAAATGTTTTGAAAGAAACCACAGCGTTTTAAATTAGTGCTTGTGTCTGTCAGCGTGCGTGAAGCCAGTTCAACGGACAAATTATAGTGTGTTAGAAAATCCGCACCGAGAATTGGCATTTCAACATTAGCTACTGTGAAGGTCCATGTGAATTCTCTTCTTAAACAGATATTTAATGACAAGATGCGTTCACCGTAAGTAGTAATAGGTGTACCATTTGCTGCTTGCAATTTCAACGACGCTTGCTTGGTTAGTGTTGACTTATCGCATTATTTGAGTGGTATTACACTTAATCTGTGCGCCGATATCGATTAAGAAATCTAGATGACTGTTCCTATCACGAATGTAGAAAAGGCGGTTTGCGTTATTAAGTCTGGCATCCAACGCCTTTACTGGGCGCCAGAAAATTCGTTTCCCTGAACATTAGTTGTAGATGTATTCTTGTAAGCACATAGCGGTTGGCATTTTTTTTGTTGCGCACGCGCGTGCGCCAAACACCAGCAGTTACCATACTGACGGCGGTGATGATCATGATGGTGGTGTCGGCGACGCGACGCTGAGCGTGATCTACGGTGTTCATGTCGGGCAATAGAGTTGCCATGATTTCTTCTCGGCGTGTTTTGTACTTCGTCGAGCCGTAGAGAAATCTTTTGTAATTCAGATGACAAAAATTGTAGTTTCTGATTAAGATCCGATGTGAGGTCATTTGATGTAGTTGTAGAAGAAATATGTCGAGTCGGAGCGGTGTCAGCTATTTTATCGGCGATTATAGCCAATTTTTGAATGTCAACCTCATCCGTTAAGGCGGCTAGAATTCGAACTATTTCGGGCTGAAGCTTGTCTAGCCACATTTGTTTGAGGACAGTATCGGATATGCTGTTGTTACCAAGCAATGACTGCATTCGACGTAATAACTGGGATGGCTTGCCGTCGCCTATAGTTAAGTTCGTTAGTAGGTCTCTAATTTTGCGTTCTTCGGAAAATCCGGTTCGATGTAATATAGCTTGTTTTAAAGTTTCATAGGGTTTGTCTGTTGGCAGGTTGGCTAGTATATCAGCTACCTCTGCAGCAACTTCTGCGGGTAACTTCTCGACTACCGAGGCAAATTTTAATTGTTGAGATGTGATATGCCACGCTTGAAATATTGCGTCCAATTGTAGGAACCATGTCTGGACACTCGTGCGGAATCCAAACATATTTGTTATAAACTTGTGAGAAAACCTTAATACGCACAACGTATCTCTCTCTTTCTTGTTCATGGGTTATATGCACAATAATACGCACAACGTATCTCTCTCTTTCTTGTTCTTGGGTTATATGCTGGCATTTCCAGTCTAACTGCTGCTTTTGTCGAAGGAATAGGATCAGCCATGTTGAACAGGTAGTAACTTGAAAGGAAAAACAGTAGCTCTTCGCGCCTTTTATATGAGAAGGGAAATAAGATAAAATCTGGTTGTGATGTGATTAAAATATTCTCTTTTTTTTAACGTCTCCGCTATCAATTTCGTTGGTGTTTTTTTTTCCTGTTCAAACGTCGGGGTTACCAAATTTGTTGGTAATCCGACATGCAAACGTCGGTGGTCACCATTTTTGTTGGGGATTAGTGAATGTATTTATTAAATCAGAAGGAAATTATTTGTGTTGGCGTGTTCGATAAGATTCAGTCCTCAACAATATTCATTAATTTTGAACAGGTCATACAAAACAACGTTAAAAAACAAAGCCAAGTAGTGGCAATAGTGGTTTATATACAATTTAAATATGTACAAAATGTGTTAAAAACTTGATAAATGTTAAGTGCTGATGTAATAAAATACGTATGTTGATTTTCAGTATGTTTGAAAGCTTTTGATAGGGTTAATAAGATTTGTTCAAAGAATTAAACAGTTTGTTGTTTTAAGTGTTTACGTACAATTGTTTTTTTGTCAATAGACGTTGCGTACCCTTAATTGTTATTTGAATGAAATGTTGGGAGTTATTATTACTTATTTCGTAGTGAGGGAAAATGTCACTTTTTAAGTATAATAATTGAAGTTTGTAAAGTTTTTGTTTGATTGAGAGAGAAAGGTTATGCCAAATGGTTGTTGAGTCAGAGTTTGATTTGCGCGGGGAAATCAAGGTTTTGGATTGCGTGGATTTAGTTGGCGTCTCTTTCAAAGCTGAAGTCTGACTAACTAAGCAGGTTGAGTTTCTTCTTTTTATATGTTTTTAGACAGAAAAATAGGCTCAAGAAATTTGAGCGCCAAAGTGATTTTTCACGTGCATTCTAGGCTGTTAACCAATGAGAAACTGAGTTGTTGAATTTAGTGTTTTGATTTGATAACAGGTGTGTGTGGGTGTAAAAATGGATTGTTCTGCTAGTAGGGGTGAAGGATAACGTGGATGATTCCACAAGCTGTATTTTATTTTAAAACAAAAAAATCTAGAAAGGAGTAGATTATATGATGATTATTGCACTATGAACTGTGAAGAAACTGTGAAGAACTGTGAAGAAAACTGTGAGTGTTTCTAACCATTAACAAAATTTTACTCGCTTAAAGAACTTTTAGGCGCCCAGAGGAATATTTTGAGCAAGCCATTTTCTGTTATGAACATTTTCTCTTCCATTAAAGGACTTTTTCTTCTCCCTATCTTTCTCTCCTAATTATCCTTGTCCCTTTACCCTTTTTTTCTGTAACTGTAAATAAACACTTTATTTCCTTTACTGTTACTCATAGAGTTTTCTTTATTCGTCCGCGCCTAAAAGAGATATTTTTATTCGTGTTTTGTCGCAATTTTTTAACCTCAACCCTTTGATGCGGGAAAGCCGGGACAAATTTCCCAGCACATATAGACAGCCACCTGAATTGTGTGTCAGAGTTTTTAACAATGAAAAACATAAGTTGGGCGTGGGTTTGAACTGCGACAGGCCGAAGGCGGTCTGGGAATGCCAAGCGTCAAGACACGTCAGCATATGCTCCGCTTGAATTTCCTAGAACGGATGTGTACGCAAAACGACGGTGAAGGCGAATTCTGGAAGGAAGACGCGCGTCCTCTTTTCCGTCCCTTGAAACTGTGCATTCCGACGAGGTGGAGGCGCTCCGCTCACCTGAAGGTGAATGCCGCTTTTATAATGAATGTAGAGACGCGCTGTGCTGCCTCTTAAAGGTTAAAGATCGCCTCTCCGACACAGGAGATATGTCTCGGAAGGATTTGTATCGGGTGGCGGTGAGGGCGATTGCCAAGGACAAGCTTCCGGGCATGCTGGGCCTTACGAACAAGGAGTTTCGCTCCGTCTCGCCTTGGGCGCCCGGGTTGAAATGTCTCAACAACGACGAGGCATCACTCACCTGGCTGGTGTTGCGAGGGTCTCTCTGGGTCGGCAAAAAGCTCTGCGCAGCGGGATTGGCGATTTCAGCCGAATGTGTTCGCTGTGGTGACTGGGAGGAGTCAATTGAACATGCCTTCTTTCACTGCGACGTTGTGCAACCTCTGTGCAGGCTGATTGAAGGCTACATAGTTCGCGTCTTGGACGGAAAGTTTTTTTGTCCTGGAAGCCAGTTCCGTTTGTTCCAATGTGGTACCGTCAATGTCCAGGGATCAGCAGTATGTGCTCTTGTGTCTGCTCCGCATTATGCGAATGGTGGTGTGGACGACTAGACAGAAGGAGTTTCACGCAGGAGAGAAATTTTCCTCTTTGCAACTGGTCTCTTTCTTTAGGCATCAGCTTAAGGTTAAGATCAGGGCGGAGCGGGCGCGTCTCTCCTCGTGGAATTTCGGCAAAAGGTAGGTGAAAGTTTCGCGCTTAGTGCGAGTGAGAGGTGCTGACCTAGAGTGGTTGTTGGATGCAACTTAGGCAAGAGGATTTGGGGCCTCGAACCGAAACATCAGTCATCCCAGCCCTTTTAAGGTAAGATAGGACATTTTCATGTTCAGTTTTGGCCTCCTCAGGGCTAAATAGTTTCCTTTCAACATAGCTAGAGCATGCTAGTACATTAGTCCCGCTTTTTTTGTCCTCCTTTTTACTTTCTTGTCTCCAACCCTCCCCACGTTTTAGGTGACAGACGCCTCTGTTCTCTAGATTTGTTCATCCCAGTTAATAGATATTTCTGCCACATTTTTGGAAGGGTCCTACTACTAATATTGTTTTGTTTACTTTCTTGTACATATATATTTTGCATTGTATATAAACATTGGGTTTTTGTTTTTTCCCCATCCTTCGATGATTTTGTAAATAAAAATTCATTTTAAGGCTTTTCATCGAGAAAACGTGGTATTTTGTTGATAGTGTTGTGACAACGAAGAGTAAATGTGTTGTTATGGTGAAAGGAAATTTGTAAGTACGAATGGGTCAACGAAAAAGACTAGTTAGTTTTGAGGTAGGACTAGAGAAGACCAGTCTTTTCCCCCTCCCCAATTTTTAGCTCTTGTGGCACATTTTGTACGTTTATGGCAAATAAATATTAGGATCAAAGTGTAGTATCTATTCTCAGATCGCTTGCTTTGTCGGCCTTTTGGCTGAGAGTCTCACTTGATACTTACCTGGTGTAGGGATTCGTCCCTGCACTGGTAGTATCACGGCTACGTCTAGCTATGACTAGCTAAGACCAGCTATGACTAGCTTAGACCAGCTCTGACCAGCTTGGACAAGCTATGTCTAGCTATGACTAGCTTAGACCAGCTTGGACAAGCTATGACCAACTAAGACCAGCGGCCCGGGTGAAAACACTCGTGTCCCCACGTTAAAAACCAACCTTGTGTCACAACCTGACTCAGTGGGGGGTCAAGTAAATACCTGCATCAAAGTGTAGTACGCTACCTTTGTGAGCCTCCGGTGCCTTCGTCGAGAGAATACTCTTCAGCGTGATCCCGTTTCCGCGGTCGATCCGCCCTGGAAGGCGTAACACTACTCGGCCTTGTTTATGGATTTCGCCTACGTCAAGTGTTACACTTTGGCACGATCCCGTCACCGCGGTTGATCTGCCCTGGTTGTCGTATCACTGCTCTGACTCAGCCTTGTTTAGGGACTCGTCCTAACCGATCCTGCCGAACCTTCGTACGTCTTCGACCAACCAGCTCTACCCATCCGGCAGTCGACCAGTTACCGTCGACGACCAACTCTCCCATCCGGCAGTCGACCAGCTACCACCGCGACCAACTCTACACCCGTGTCGCCGATACAACCAAACCAACTTCCCTGAAGGAAACCAGTCTTACCGGACCCGACGCCGATACAACACACTTCTCCAAAGTACACTCTTGTACACTTTGGATAAATAAATTCGACGTTTATTATTTCATAAACCTCCGTCTTTGTCCTCTCATTGTCTTAGCTGTTTCTCACCTTTTCTTCGCTTGCGGGAGTGACATCCTTATCGACCCCGCAACAATATCAAATGTCTAAATAATATACTTGAAATATTTGGTAAATTCTGCTTTGTAGCGGACCCCCGGGAGGGTGCGCGATATAACATGGCCGATGCGCCCCAATAAGGGATAGATGTCACGGGAGGCCTGCTAACAGTTATAAATAAAAGACGCGAATCTGACAGGTCAACAAGAGGACAACAAACGACTAACTTAAAATTGATACAAAATTTATTTACATCGTATACAAAAGTATGTTTTTGGATTAAAGGAACATGAACAAACAATGAATCAAGTAATGGTAGGCAGAATTAAGTAAATTGAAGAATACTAACTGGCTAGAAGGTTTTACATACATCGTCCGAATGGAGTGGCATTTGATGGTAAGCTGATGATAAATCGATTTTTGACAAGATTTTCTTACCATGCAGCTTCGATGCCAGTGAATTTATATTTGGCACTTGATACCAACCGGCTTTCGTCATTGTATTCAGTTGCCTGTAGTAACTTACAGATCTGTATGTGTCATCGGACTTCAGTGTCATGCGTAAAGAAAGCTGAACTCCATTCGGATTTCGAAGGGAATATTATATTGCATTTTGGAGTTTCCTGAATTACTCCTTCGCTATGCTGAATTTCTGGGCTGATAGCTGTCATGGTTTAGAAAATGCAGGATGATTGCTACCAGTCTCAATTCTAAGAAAAACGATTTTCTTTCGTGTTTTTTTGTTTTTCTTTTTGCATTGAGGTTATATGTATGTATGGAAGTGGTTTGGTCGGAAGATACCGGTTGTAAACAACACCAAGACTCAATGCAAATCACAAGAACAATAAATCTTTTCAATTTTTTCTTCTATACTTTGTGCTGTCGGTGCATATACAATTATGATGATAGATATGTTGATAGGCTGTCCTTTCAGTTTAACTGCAATAATTCTTTCTGGTAGTTGATAGTGTGACAGAACTCTATGTCTTCATTTTTCTCTCCGCCTACATATATGATACTGTGTCACTGATGAAATTTCCATTGTTTGCCCACCTCGTTTTACATACGCCTAAAATATTAACCTTTAACCAAGGTGATCCATAACTCAGGCCTCGAAAGCGAGTTGAGGCCAGTAGGCGACTAGGGGCGGATGATTAACACGCGAACGTTTATTGCTGGAATTGGATTAAGAATTTTTTTTTTAAGACATTTTTACGTTTTACCTTTGGATTAACTTAAGTTTATTATTTAAGATACTGAAGTAAGTATAATGTTTATATTTTTTTAACTTTTGTATATTTTATCTTTAAACAATTTTTTACGATGCGAAATTCACACGTGTCATTAAGAATTTACCACATAAAGTTAAATTAAATTTAATATTTTTCTCTATTTTTCTTCAACAATGACTATATTAAGTATAAAATTATGATTTTTTTAATAATTTATGTTTTTCTTTAACATAACAGGTATTTCTTTTTGAAAAGTATGTTGAATTTTATGTCCTTCGTAAATAAATAGAATACATTAAAAAATAAAAATGTCATGTTTTTCAGTGCAAAATTAACGAAAAATGACACATTAAAGGATTTATCGCGTAAATTTAATGTAAAAAGAAATTAAATTCAATAATAAATTTAATATTTTACAACTATTCTTAAAATATACCACGAAAATGTAAAAGAGAGGACATTGTCTTGGCAATATCGCCTTTCGCTTTTTTATTTTTTGAGATTATTTTATAAATGTCATTATAAAGAATTTTGTCACATAAACTTAATTTAAATGTTTCTTTGTGCTATTATCCTTCATAATAACGAATATTTTGATTATGAAATTCACTTTTCAATTAATAATTTGTGTTTTCTTTATAAGTGTGTTGATACCGTCTTGTAAGAAAACAAAAATATGAATGTAATTTTTTACACTGTAAATTTTCTTATTTTATTATACAGAAATTTGTCCATTTCAAAAAGAATTAATTTAATATTTTGTCTATGATATTATTCTTCATAACAACAAATATATTGACTTAAAAATTTTTTTAAATAATTATTTACGGGTATTTAAAAATGTATGTTGAATTTTACTAGAATAGTTGTTAAACATGTAAAAGAAGTTATAAAATTAACCAGTTTACCATTTTTACAGTAAACTTTTTTTAAAAATACAGTAAAAATATTTAACTAGTTAACTTTGTTTAGGTAATCGTATTTTATGGGGGAGGAGGTGATTGATCCGCACCACCACCCATAAAATACGATTATCCAAAATTTAATTTTTTAAACTCTAAAATTCCCATGTCTGAATTACTAATTCCTTCGTCCTGGCATTTCTTAATCTATTAAAAGATTCCCACATTCATACAAACTTTAAATTTTAAATTCTGAAACCTAAATTCTGAAGTCCAAACCCTCCATACACTTTTTAGAAGCATCATGTAATTTTTACAAAATAATAGTTTAGTTAATAAATTTTAATTTCAGTATCGCAAAACCTTTCTGAAAATGATCAAAAAGTGCTGTGGTTGTCATGGTAAGTATCATGACCAAAATAAGGTTCGTGCATTTCCTCTTCTCCAAGATCAGAATGAGTGAGAACGATTGTTAAAGGCTATACATCGAGATAACACCCATGACAAACTAAGTACTGTTCTTTGTAAAAATCATTTTCCATTTGATTATGAAACAGTGGTTACTGGAGGAAAAGTACGATTCAGAAATCCACTATCAGTATTTGTATTTGATCACTTGCCATTACCTAGTCCTCAACCAAAACCAAAAACAACAAATGAAACTTCTGCTCCTATACAAAATGGGCAAAGTTTCTAGAAAATTAAAACATCCTCACTTTTGAAAATTTGTATCAGAATATTGATCAACAGGATTTTGTGTCAGCAGTTAGATGCTATAAGTCAAAATAATCAGTTGTTCACTGGAGGTATTCCAATGCTTTTAAATAAGTTTTTGAGATTCGAATGTTACCATGCTGGTGTTGCGGGACGTCAAGCAGGTGCTGTTAACCCCGCAAACAGAAAAATTATGTAGGATAATACGATCGAAGCAAAGATAACAAAGGCGAGGGTTTTAAAATCTAAGCGAAATTTTATTCATCAATCTGGCAAAAGTATGTACAGGTATCGTTTTGAGTAATCCGATATGAAGTCGGAGAGTGCCAGTCGAAAGAGCGTCTTGTTTCAGGGCGGCAGACCAGAGGCAGGCAAGGCAGTGCTGAGGTAGCCTGTTCGTCCTTAGGGTGACGGTCACAAGGAATGCAGCTTGGTAGTCCTTAAAAGGACTATCGCATAAGTATGTAGCTAGGCAGTCCTTAGAAGGACTATTGCATAAGAATGTGGTCTGGTAGTCCTTAGAATGTCTATCGCATAAGAATGTAGCTTGGAAGCTGTTGCTGCTAAGTTCGGCAACCGGACTGGGAGCGGCTAGGTTCACTGGTGGCTGCTGCTGCTGGGTTTGGCTTGGTCAGCTGCTGCTGGGTTTGGCTTGGTCAGCTGCTTCTGAGTTCGGCAACAAGACTGGGAGCGGCTAGCTTGGCTGCTGCTGGATTAGACTTGGTCAGCTGCTGCTGCCAAGTTCGGCAACAAGACTGGGAGCGGCTGGCTTCAGTGGTGACTGCTGTTGCTGATGCTGGTGTTGCTAGGCTTGGCTGCTTCTTGTGGTCAGCGACGAGGGTCGGTCAGGTGAAGGTGAGAAGGGGGGCTCGTCGCTCTACCCCGGGGCCAAGTAATATTTAGCCCCCCCCCCGGGTTACATGTGGCACAAGGCCGGGTTTAATGTGGGATTCCAAGCCCGTAGGCTCGGCCAAAAATATTCCCTATTGGAACCCGTAAAAACGGGTTCAGGGACAGTCTATCTCCCCGAACGAGACTCTGCCCCTCGGCTGAGCTTCGTCCGAGTTCCTCTCTGCCCAAGTAACTAGACTCGGGGCCAAGTTATTTGGTGGAAGAAATCGGCATCGTTGCCTAGTTAACAATGTCATTTGGTTGTCGACTAAAAATTACCTTCCACTTTTGAATGTACACATAGGTTTCATTTGGGCTCCATGTGTATATAAATTAGTTTCTGGTCATTATTTTTAGTTGTGTATGTTATGTTTCGCTTTGTTTTTTTTGTTGTGTTTCGATGTCTAAAACGGGCTGAGTCACCGGAAATTAACGGCATTCGTTCTGCTTTCCGATGTGACTCTTTCAGACGTTTGAGTAGCCGGTAATAACTTCCGGCCGGGTGTGATAGTGGTGTAGAGATTACTACTATGTTTGCCACGCCTACATTTTTCTCAACTGTGATTGGTCAAATAATAAATACTAACTATCACAGGACAATTTAATGATCGCATTCACCACACTGAATTTTTCCTACTGTTAATTCACAAACATGCTTTTGTTATAAAATCACCGATTGGGTAATTTTTCATCCAATCAGATATTTTTTGTGTTCTCTCGAAATTTCTCTCGCCGTTGTCCCGGGAGCCTACCGATAAACCAGGATTCATTCCAAAAACAGACAGTAGAAGCAGAACTCAGTAGAACTCAGCAACTCACACGCGTCTACACAAACTATTCACTCTACTCACTGCGCGCACACATACACAGAACTTAAATATCATTCACCATCAGTTCTATGTAACAAGCCAAGTTGCAACAGCTCTGTTAGTTATATATAATCCACAACTGAATTACTACATGTTCTTCTCAAAACATCATTCTATCTAATACAGAGCTTTGAACATTCTTATTCAGAAAACTTGTTTTATTACATTTAATCTTTCAGCTAACAGATAAATGGAAACTACTTCCTCTTTCTTATTGTTTCACACATTACAAAAAAATGTTTTGGATTTGTTGATTTTAATATATATTTTATCGTTGAAGCAAAAATCGGTTTTCCATTGTTTTTCCTTAATTCAAAAATGTATAATTGTTAAATGTTATTCAACACGCAGCCACATCAATCTTTTCAACACAACCAGCATTTACACTGGTATATATACAACAATCTTTCTTTTTCAAAATGTTGAATATCAATGTTTCACCACTGATCACAAATCAATGAAGCAATTCGTTATCTTAATGTTATGCAACCACAAAGGATTGAGACAAAACATTAGGATTCTGATATTCTTATCAGGGCATTTGAATATTTTGCTACATCTCAGTCATTATTCAGGGTGATTTTAAGTTACCCAGTATGAGAACATTATTAGCGTTAGCATTAAAAGTCTCAAAATTAGATGACTAATTTCCTTGGTGATATTTTTAGTAAAATTTCTGAAAATCAGAAAAAGTTTATTCTTTTACTTGATGAAGTGTTTACCAAAGTTGCTCTACGATACCATGGACAAAACTTATTTGGTTTGGCTGAAAATTCTGAAGGATTATTAAAAACAGTATTAGGCATCATGGTAAAATGTTTAAGTGGTGGACCAAAAATATTACTTAAAATGATCCCAGTTGCAAAATTAGATGCAACTTTTTCATGTGAAACAATTTTATATATTGTTAATGCAATCAAACAATTAAATGGTCAAGTAATTGCAATTGTATGTGACACTAACAGGGTCCATCAATCTTTTTTCAAAAAATTTGACGCTGTTTTTACTTCTTGAATTTGCATGTAAAATGTAACATCTTTGAGAGAATACAATATTTGCTCAACATACCACGCCAGAAGAACTCTCATTAACTATGTGATCGACAATTAGCATTAATGGACAGATGAACAGTACTTAGTCACACACACATACAAGTATATATATATATATATATATATATATATATATATGAAAGAGAGGGATATGTACGTACATACATGTCTCAAAGCAAAGCTTAAGACAGAAATTTTAACAAAATTAGCCTAACATAGAAATTTAAAGAAAACCTAACTAAATAAAAATAGCAACATGAAACAGTTCAAATAATAAAAAAGTTAAACAAAAAGACATTGCTGAAAACATACAGCAGGACGAGTGAACAATTTCATGAGTGAGATTTTGACCAAATGTGAGGCAGAAGCAGAATATAACTGGCGCTTTCATCGGAGGAGGAGGAAGAGGAGGGAAGTTTCAGTGGCCGAGAACAACAAGAAACCCTAGGAAAAAGAAAATTCTGAATTAAAAAAATCAGTTTTACGTGGAATGGATTCCTTCAAGTTAACTTGCTCGAGACACAACCACTCCATTTACACTCAAATATTTGTCCACTGTTGCAAAAACGGCCCAATGTGCATTAATAGGTTATAATTAGTATATTGTTACCATATTCTTTTTATAAACCTATAATACCAAATTTTACATTGAACATTAATGGCTTAAGCAACATTTTTAAAGTGTCTATACAGTTGTGGAGATCAATAGCATCTAGAGCTGTCCAATGTAAATTGCACAAATGCGAATCTATCCAACATTGAATAGAAGGTTGCAGAACTCTCTAGAATATTAAATCGCACTGCTATAAGCAATGCAGATGGAACGGTTTGGTGGTCTTTTTGCCGTTGTCCTAACGACTTCATGTCTGTTTGTTTTGTGCTCTGTTCGTTTGGAGTTGGTGTTGAATTTTGTCTACTTTTGTTGTTGCTGTTGTGTTTTGTTTGCGTGTTTTGTTGTCTGTGTGTGAATTCTTGTTTGTCTTTTTTGTTTGTTTTTGAGCGGTGTCGTGGGAATGCCAACGTTTTGATGCAATCCCGGCTCCACGATTTGGCACCCGCTGCGATGAGCCCTTCGTTGTGGGTGGGAGATGGGCCCCCAGAAGGGGCCAGAGTATTGCAGTGGTCTTGGGAAGCAGTTTGAAAGGTTTGTTTCGGGAGATGAACTGATGCGGTGAGTACCAGAACGATTTCCTTGTTAACTACAGACATCAGGAAATTAATTGGTACCAACAGAGACATCATGGAGGAGGACCTAAAAAGCTTCAATATTGAGATCAAGGTATTGGCCCAACTAAGTAATGCAATGTGGGACATATTATTCCGAACAGAAGAGGCTGCTAAATCGTTAACGGGTAGTACGCTCACAACAAAAACAGTGAGGCTTTAGACAGAGTATATGGTAGCAAGAAAAGTTAAGGTGACCTTACATGGAGTACCTTTCGGAGGAACACTTGTTTTTTTTTTCTCCAAATTTGGGGAGGTTGCAGATGTCACATTAGTTAAAAGTAAGGCGGGCATTGCCACCGGTGCCGTGGAAATCATGTTAACCGTGAATAGGAAGAACTTTATTATTAAGATTATTATATTTTGACAGTTCACCCACCCTGTGGTGGAATCATTGCTTAAGAGAAGGCATTAGTAATTTTAAGCTATTCATAACATTGAATATTGAGTTAAAGATTTTAGCAAAGATCCTAGCAAATTGATTATAATATATTGGTTAGTCACATGGCAGATAGAGGTCAGACTATTCAAGAGAACATATATTTAGTTTGCAGGATCATGAAAGCGGTACCTTGTTGTCTCAGTTGAAACATTTCTGGTCAGAACCAGTCTGATAGTAATTGGCAACTTGCAGAATCACAGAATAAACACCTGAATTGATATTAACTATACCAAAAACGATCAACTGAACTCACATTACAACAATTAATAAAACTCTAATATTGTCGTAAGATTTGCAAACTTGTTGGTATAACAGAACGTTCTTTACAGTAGCGAGCGAGATTTTGGATTTCCATTATTGATTCTTTCTTGGGCCTACTAGTCTGGTCTTTAGGCATTTTTCTATTAGCAACTAATTTTAGATCTAGCTTAAGTGATTTCTGAATTCTTTTTTGTAGCATTGACTTAAACCCTGCAATTTGGCTGAAACTTACTTTGCCATCACTGCACATTTCCAGAAGCCACCACTACATGTTACTGGCTAAAACTAGCACATAACAAGAAAATGGGAAGTTCCTTCTTTCAATACATATATATATGTACACATAATTATTCCATGGTTTCAATACAAAACTTTATTCAGTTGTCATTCTGGTCTGACTTAAGTTCAATTTTCTGCAATGATTACATGTCTAGTCAAAACAACACCAGGGTGGCTTATTTTTCACAATTTCCTCCATATTAAATTGTTAACCTAATCTCATTTTCATTGACCTGTTTCTCATTTGTCATTTTTTGTGTGAATAAAACATTTTTTATCTGATTTCCTTTCCTTAAAATACTTTTTCATTGTGTAGCTTACTGAATCTTGGTCATCTTTTAAAATCCACAATCTCATATTACCACAAAAGTTCTGTTGCTGCAATCTTGCTGAAGACAGTGTGAGAATACTAAAATTGGATACCTGTTGGGATAACCTATGGCTGCACTTTCTCAGCTTAATGTTGATACAACAAATAGATGAGAGTAGATCTTTCCAGGCTTATGAAGCATACACTTAAATGAGGCCAAGAATCACTGATAAGTGAGCCTACCTGTTGACATGATTTGAGTGAGTGCTGGCATTCCTTGAAAATTCTTTCCCAAGTTACAATGGCTTCTCAGAAATCAGATCATTGTTGAAAACATTATCAAGTGTTAATGAGCGGGGTGTTTTTCAAGATAATTTGATGAAATGTTTTGGTGTGAGCAGGACTATTTTTCATTGTTTTCTTGGATAAAATGTTTCAACCATAATGCATCACTCATCCAGAAAGTGATTTAGAATCCACTTTAGATTGATTAAATTTGCCAAAAACCCTGGTGCAATAGTTCATCGTTTCCATGTTCCTAGAGTTGTTTGTTACACTGCATGTCACTTTAATGGACAGTAATTTAACACTATCATTGTACAAGAGGAACTTAGATCTTTTTCTTCTGATCTGTTGAATTTTACCTTACACATCAACTCAAACTGAAAATCAGAGGTCAAGATATTGATAGAATTCATCAAAATTAGGTAGATGCATTAGACGGGGTATCTGTAAAATATAATAAATGTAACTCAATCAGGTTACGAATATATTTTATTGATAAGCACCGAACAGAAGAAAGAAAATGTACAATTATCTTAGCGCTTCAATGTTTCTCTTTTATAATGTTCATGTTATAACCCGTGCTTCCGGTTCGATGCAGTAATATCATTTTAGGGGGCCGATTTTTATAATGAGACTTTCTGATCTACAGTAACCTCGAGTGAAGACTTGAAGCTGGTGGTAAGTGAAAACCTTTCTAGAAAACCTATTAGTACCAAACAAAATAGAAGAGATTATTTACTGTTAGCTAAAAAGTGAGTGGTTATTGTCCAAATTCTCAGTTTCTTTAATGCACTTAATTCTTCTGTAACACTATTTAGAAACGGCAGGTTAATTAACCAATTAATTAACCACATAAGTTAATTACGGGGATTACTTAAACCGATAGATATAACGAAAGACATACTGAGCGATAACTTAGACCGATAGATATAACGAAAGACATACTGAGCGATATTCTTTTTGTTTTGTTATTTTCCCAAAACAGGGTATCGGTGAAAAAGATTTTTTGTTTGTTATTTTCAAGTGCGAATCAAGATAATCATTTTTACTTTCTCGCTGAAGTTTGGTGCTGAGATATACCAGATTCTCTGCGAGGTCAAGGGAAGGAAAAAGAGAAAGAAAAGGAAGAAACAGAGGGACAGGACTTAACAACTTAGATGATAAAAGAAAGAAAAGGCCACCCACAAAAATTCTGATGGTCATTGTCGTAAAAATTATTTGAAGAATACCAGAGCTTTTGGGCAGAAAAGGCATTAACTGTGTCGTGATAGCCAGGGCTTGTGTTATCAGGAAATAATTCGGTGGGTCGTCTGCCGACCGCACACAGAGCAGGAGAGGTCGGCTGGACAGGACATCTGTGTTCTGTTGAAATTCGTTTGTGATGGCAAGAGCCATGTTATTGTGTTTATTTTAATTAACCTAATTTTCGCCAAAATCCCGTTTGGATAAAAATTGAGATTATCATTTGACGCCTATTGGCCGAATAGCCAGGCGGAGGTGATCATGTGACGCAGGGAGGAGGCCTGCCACCGCCCATTGAGAGGATAGGTATGAGATGTTACTGCGAGGAAGTGGGAAAACCGTTGACGTCCTCTAAAGTATGGTGAGATACCCATATGAGAGCAGAAGAGGGTGGGAGTGGAATAAGATTTCCAAATATGGAAAATGATAATTATTTTTGGCCGAAAACAAAGAAAATCCTTATTGGGGATTTGAAATCAACGTGGTGGCCACACCACGTCCGACTCCACGCCAGGTTTTGATCGGCGTCCATATAAGCAAACGTCTTCGGGTGTTTTAGTCCAGTACAGAGAGTGAGAAGAGTGAGTACAGTACAGTAAGGAGAGAGCAGTCCAAGAGCAGTGCAGTTCGCAGAGAGACGCGCCTCGCACAGGTGACCGCACGATTCCATGCCTTCCGACTTAGACTTCTAACCAAGAACAAATTCGTTGAAGTTCGACTTTAGATTTCCCACCAAAGCAAGTTTCCGACTTAGACTTCTAACCAAGAACAAATTATAGAAGTCTGACTTATATTCTCCACCAGAGGCGACCTTATTGAAAAACAACCCAGATATCTAGAAGTAGCTAAGAACGCAAAAAGTGTTACAATCCACATTTTGTTTTCTTCGGGCTGGGAGAGAAAGAGAGAGACGCACTCCTGTAACTCAACAAACCGACATAAAATTAATCACTATTCCTAACCAGTCGCTCGCATTGAAGTTGTTGTTTGTGCTTTTGTTTTTTTTGTTTTTTGTCTACAATTATTGTGCAGTATCACCTTGACCCGGATTCGGCTGGCACTACGGCCCGACGTCTGATTGATCTCGTCAATCTAAGATCAAATCACAACGTGGGTAGGTTGAATCGAGATCAAAGCAGTTGCTTCGGTGACCAGGCGTTGGAAGCGAGCCGAGTACGACAAGTTGGTACTAGAACCCAACAAGACTTCAACCGATGTCCCAGGGTTAGCCCGTCACAAAGGACCGACGTCACATTTTGGCGTCGTGACTGAAAGAGGTCGGGTGTCACAAATGGTGCCGCGACCAGTACGGGTGTCACACTTCCCCTAGCTTATGAGATAACAATAATATTCCCCGGAAATGAGGTAGCTTCCTTCTTTAATTCACGATAGGTGAGAGATTGTGCTAAAAATTATAAAGATATGTTATGGAGCCAGTAAATGTGACTAGCAAAATTAAATTTCAGTTAAATCTAAATTTTTTTCAATTGAAGACCAACACTTTCCCACTGAGAAAATAAACCTTCTAGTTTTGTATCCCATTTTATTGTTTTTAATCATTTCACCTGAAGCAAGGAAATAATGCCACTAAGATGCAAGGGGTTACTGGGTGTTAGAGAATATGAGAAAAAGAAAACATTTTTAAGGAGTGAGAACAATAAAAGAACAGGAAATAAGAAGATAAGTGATAACAATTGACTTTAACCTTTTCAACAGCCAAGTTAACCGGAAAGTAAGAGGCCAGAAGAGAGTTCCACAAATGAAAAGTTGACAGAAGAAACTGGTAGCATAGAACTTACGGTTACATTTCATAGTTTCAACTGTAATATTACTGTCAAATCTGGTCTGATGCAACTTTAATATATTTAAAGATTTGTGATAAAATTCAAAGAAGAATCTGCAATTTATTGGTCTTTACCTGGCATCACAGCTTCAGTTACTTTCCAACCGCAGTAACATTGTTTCCCTATGCCTTTTCATGGCAATTATTCTAACGAACAATTGGTCTATGGGTCTGGTTTGTTTTATTTTGTTTTATGGCATATTAACCTCAGTGGGTTATTTAATGCCGACAAGATTTTTTAGGATAGGTTCATATGAAGAGAATATGTATTTTTTGTAAGAAATCAGTTTGTAGATAAGGTTTCATTAATGTATTTTTGTAAAGAGGGTTTTTGTCGAGAGTCACATGTATTGCTGGTAATATATTTTTTCAAAAATGTATTGCTGGTATTTTTACTACAAAAATCTATTTTTATACATTCATAGTGTTTTGACTGCAGTTTGTGGTTTTAGTATTTGCCCATAGCTGGGACCCTAACACGTGCTACAACTGTGGGTCAGGGTGGACTTGGGAACAACAGCAATTAAGAAGTGGTTCCTTGCTCCTCAAAACCTCAGGATCGGAGGCCTTGCTGCCAGATGTAGTTTATCATCATACTCAGGACTCATTTATGGGACCCAGACTTTCTGAATTAAAGTACAAGACTAGATTGGTGGCATGGTCTCATCATTTTCTAGTTGAAACGGCTTGATGTAACCGTAAGTTCTATGCCAACATTTTCTTCTCTCGCACTTCTTGTTTGTGGAACTCTTTTCAGCTTCTTGCTTTCCAGTCAAGTTTGATCTTCAAAAATTTTAATGCAGTGTCAATCATTATGTTGTATCTTCTTAATTCCTGTTCTTTTATTGTTCTTTCTCCTTAATAATGTTTTTCATATATTCTTTCACCAACAGTAACCTCCTGCATTTATGCAAATTTGGCACTACATGTGGCACTACTTTAAAAATGTATATGTTTGTTCTTTAATAACAAAAAATCTTTCTGTAAAAATAATCTATTTCACCTAATACTTGTGTGTTTAAAATATTTACTTAAATAAAACACATAACAATACATAAATCTGTTGAAAGTCAGGGATGAATTTTACATTGAATCACTATTATGAACAATATTTGAATTCTAAAATTGTTTTATCTAAAATGATAACAATATTTTTCAATTCTGACAAGTGTTGCAGCTTAAGGAAGGCCTAAAGAAAGTGAATGTACAAAAATTATTTCCTTCCTCAAATTTTCACTATTTTTTTTTTATTAGTGAACCAGTCTACTTTAGTTCACCAAATTTGTCTTGTAGAATCAACATGACCACTAAAAGCTAATAAGAGTTGAATTGTAGTTTTGCATTGACTATATGCTCCAAATATTCTGAATGTTAACCAACCACATCAATATAAAATTTAAAAAGAAAATAAACAATGAAATGGGATAGAATCAATCTACAATTGTTTCATTTGTCAATGAACATGTTGCGAATAAAACATATCTCTAAATATGAAATACAAAAACTATTTATTAATTTTAAATATAAATATAAAAATATCACAGATTCTTAAAGAAGAATCTGCAATGTTATTGGTTCCGACATAGCATTTCAGTAGTTTCAGTCACTTTCCCATTGCTATAATGTAGCTTGCCTGTGCCTTTTCATAATTGTTCTGATGTACTTTCCACAGTGGTACCTAGACTTTATGAATTTAAGCACAGTACTAGATTGTCTGCAAGGTTTCACCATTTTACAGTTGAAATGGCTAGATATAATCATAAGTTCTATGCTAACAGTTTCTTCTCTCACACTTTTCACTTGTGGCACTCTCTTCTAGCTTTCTGCTTTCTTGTCAACTTTGATTTTGAAAATAAAATGTCAATTGTTTTCTTGTTTTCTTAAATCCTGTTCTTTTATTGTCCTCTCTCCTTAATAGTATTTTATTTTCTCTTATTCTTTCACACTCAATAACCCCTTGTATCACTTCCAGTTTCTTGCTTCCCAGTCAACATTAATCTTCAAAAATTTAAATGCAATGTCAATCGTTACCTTCTGCCTTCTTAATTCCTGTTCTTTTATTATTCTCACTCCTTAATATTTTTTTCATATTCTCCAGCTCGGTATCCTTGCATTTTAGTGGCTTTATTACCTTTCTTGGGGTTAAATGATTAAAAGAAATATTCTCCTGCATAGATCTAAGTCATGGATAGTCACTAAGGCTGTTATGAAGAAGCTCTAGGCCTTTGTCCATAAATGGCTACAACACATCCTGAACATGAAATGGTCTGAGGCAATTATGAGAACAACACCTACCTATAACAGAGAACTAATCCCAAACTACTCAAACAGGATATAAAGAACAAAACATTTGGTAGAATGGATGACAATCAAAAATGGGTCAGAAAATAGATGGCAGAGGTACAAATGGAACCTAGAGAAGGACAGGATAGTGTGAGGTAATGTTGGCTGAACTGACAAGGGTACAGTTAGGGAGAGTTATCCAGAATCAAATCCTTTGCCTTGGTGTGGTTGCAGCCCTATGCTCAACAAGGAGTCTACAGGAATAAATTAATTTAGAGGTTGGATGTACAGACAACTTTTTCAGGGCCAGCATGGCTGATGCTAACCTCCAGGAGAGCAACACACTGTGCCTTCTTGGCCTCACGTTTTCCACTGACAGGAAATGGAGCGACTATATCAAATCAATCGCTTTATCTACTGCAAAGAAAGTTGGTTCACCATGCCAGAAAATTTTTCTCATCAGAGTTTATCTTGCACATTTGCAAATCTACCATCCATCTGTGCACTGAATACTGTTGCCATATCTGGTCTGGTACTCCTGCTGTACATTTCAAGATTCTTGATAAATCCAAAGAATCTGTAATGTAATCGATCCTGACCAGGCATCTCAACTTCAGTCATTTTCTCACCAACATGGCGTGACTTCCTTGTCTTTTCTACAAACAGTTTAAGACAATCTGACAAGCTTTTTTTTCTGGTGTCCTGACTACATGAATTTAAGCAGGCTACTAGATTGGCATCTAGTTTTTTTATTGTTGAAATAGCTAAATGCTTCTAGTCCAACAGTTTCTTTTCTTGCACTTCCCACTTGTGGAACTCCCTTCCGATTTCTTGCTTCCCTTCAAAAATTTATAGGCAATGTCAATTGCCATCTTCTGTCTTCTTGAAACCTGGTTCATCTTTCGTCCTTTTCTCAATCCTTCCTATTTTCTGTAACCATCCTTGTGTACTAGCGGCACTCCTACTTTGCATGGAGTGAAATGGGGAAGAAGAAAAAAAAAAACACAATGGGAAACTACATGCTGAGCTTTCCCAAGAATGCATGTCAATTCACAGATAATAGTGAAAAGGAAATCGTGGAGAGACATGCTCATCAAAGTCTTGAAGAAGCATGGCATTATTACTATATTTAATGAAGCAACTTGGATGGTTGGTTATTTCTGTTTAGCGACATATAAACCTCCAATGCTGAGATCTTTTGTACACAGTTTTATTTTATTTCTTTTGGAGATTATAATATTAGTGATACAAGTCTTAATAATTAACCCATTGCTGGGTAAGAACAGGTGGATTCATAATTTTCTCAAGGGTAGTTTTTGCATAAAACGAACCCAACTGGAATTGGAACTCTGCTCTCCAATTAACAATTCCAAGCCATTATCCAAGCTTACAGCACCTGGTTTTCTCAAGCAGTCACCCATCTAAGGCTAGACATTGCTTAACTTCAGTGATTGTATGGGAACTGGCAGTTTCAACATGATGTGGCTGTAAGCCTGCAACTTGTTGGAATTCAAATAAAAAAATAAAAAATATTAACAAGATGCTTGATGGATGAAATTATGCAGTTTTAATTAATTTTCTTGAGAAAAACAATAAAATAAATACAAAAGAATAATTAAAAGAAAAGACATTGGTTTCTCCATTTTGTTCAAATTAACATTTATAACTCTGTGACTTCATTTGCTGTACAAAAAGTTTATCCTGACTGATCCCGAAACAATACTGTTTGAATTTCATAGTTGTGTTGTCATATCCTGATATAGCAACAGAAAACATCTTTGAGTGAAATTAACAATAAGGATATGGCTACTGACAGAACTTGAAAAAGAATGCAGCAGTAAGGGAAGTAATATTAATAATGCAGTGTGCTGAAGTTAATTGAATGTAAAGTTCTGAGCCTCACCAAGAAATAAAGAATGAAAATTCTGCAGTTTGGTCATATATGATGGAGGACATTTTGGTATCCCCTCATTTTACTAGATGGAGAAGTTTTAAAAGATTTAGAGAGAAAGAAAAGAAATGAACAAACAAAACTTAGATTAAAAAGTAAAAGAATTTGAGATTTTTTTGTATTCGCCTCAAGTATGAATGATGGGATATAATAATTTACTTTGTTTACAATATGGCATTTCTAATATTATGCATCAATTTTCATTAAGACATGAGTACACATACAAATGGGTGCTGAAAATCTCTCCATCCATGCAACGAGGGAAAAAAAGTTTTTTTTTTTTTTTTAAATCAGATACTTAGTGAGATTCCAAATCTTATTTTCTCTGTACAAGTTTTTGTACAGAATTTTATAACAATTCCATTATACATACATACATATATATATGAAGAAATATAGTTTTAAGGTGTGCTATATTTATGGGATAAAGTGCTCAATATCAGGGATAGAGTGTATGTAAATATAAACATATACAAGTAAAATGTTATTCTTATGTATGTATCTATAGTTATGGACATTTTTTTTCTAAACTTTCTCTTTTTATTAGCAATGCGTCTATTATCTTTAGTCTTTTTTTTTTTTAATATAATGGATGAGGCTATTATAGTCATTTTCTACAAGTATGTGTTAGGAGAAGAAAAAAAAAACTTTCTCGTAAGTCTAGATATATACATGAAAATCTACACATTTAGTTAAAACATCCTTGATAATGACTAAAAGAATAGCTGAAAGGACTTGGACATATAAAACCTTTAGACAATTTTTTTTTAATGCACTTTATGTCCATAAAAGAAAAAACTTAAATGAACACAAGAAAAATTGAATAAAAGACTTAAATGCAGTGCCTTGTCAGTTTTTAATGAAACATAAGTGTGTGTGTGAATAAAGATAGGAAAACTTATCTTAGCCAAAGTCACACATGTCCTCCATAACTTGCCTGACTTTGTGCAACTAACATGAATATTTATGAGCATTTCTATACTTAAAAAAATTTGCAAAACCAATAACATTTTTGTTGTTCTTTATAAATAAATACTTGTTACAAAATAAAATCCTCACATTTGCCTTGATAAAGTCTTTCAGAAAACAAAATGCATTGGTTAGGATAAGTTTTCTTTTCTTCTTTATTCATATTGTCCTGTTACTCTATCTGAAAATTTTACACAAACACACACAGACAATAATTTATTCATAGCACCTTGTGTGTGTGTGTGTGTCTCATATATATATATATATATATATATATATATATATATATATATATATATATATATGGAGAGAGAGAGATAGCCTTTTATTGAAAAGCATAGACATTCTATATCTACTAAGCTGACCCTTTTTTTTTTTTAAATTGCGAATAATCTTTCACTAAACTGGTTGCTGCTGATGTATGAAATTTGAAAAACCAATAAAAATGCTACGCCAAGCTTTCGTCTCTGTAAAATAAAGTGAAGAAAAAGCCTTTGAAATTACAAAATCGTAATATCATTAACAGTTACAAGATGGAGTCATTTAAATTTAGTGTCGTTAGGCAACAATGTGTCCTTCTAGACAGGTTTCATTGAAATGTATAGATATTTCATGTCTATTAACTTTAACCAGATTGTTTTTCTCAAAGTTTGATCTGACTGATTACATTGATTTGGGAAATATCGTACATCTGCAGCAGTCAGTTTTACAAAAAGATTATTTGCAATTTAGATAAAAAGCCGGTTAACCTTAATAGACAGAAAATGTTTGTTTTTCCATAAAACAGGTAAAAGAACAACTGCTGCCTAATTGCAATATATATATATATATATATATATATATATATATATATATATGTGTATATATATATATATATATATATATGTATATATATATATATGTATATATATATATATATATATATATGTATATATATATATATGTATATATATATATATGTATATATATATATATATGTATATATATATATATATGTATATATATATATATATATATATATATGTATATATATATATATATATATATATATATATATATATATATACACACGGGTAGGACAAAATAATTGGAACAGGTGTAAATTCCACTCCTATATTAAGAACTTTAGCTAAAACTTTGTAACTGCAGGTTATATCTATTGTAAATATGTTTATTTATCTAATTTAATGTCTTTGTCTTATTTATTTTTAGAATTTCGTAAAATTTAAGCTAAATGCGTGACCTCTCAGAGTTCAAAAAAGGGCAAATTGTTGGAACTCGCATAGCTGGAGCCTTGATCCCTAAGGTTGCTGAACTGTTTGGTTTTTCAAGAGCTACCATATCAAGAACTATGACGCAATTCTAGAAACAGGGCAAAACCTCAAGTAACCGCAGCAATTCGGGCCGGACTTGCAAACTTATTGACAGAAACCGACATGCACTGAAACGCAATGTGGCAAAAAATCATCGGACTACTGCAGCCAAAGTGACTGCCGAGTTGAATAATCATCTGAATAGTCCAGTTTCTAGTTAACCTGTTCATCATGAGCTCCATAAGGCTGGATATCATGGAAGAGTCACCGTAAGGAAACATCTACTCTCCACTCGCAACATTCAGAAGAGGTTGAAGTGGTGCAGAGATCACAATGCCTGATCTGAGACCAATGGAAGCAAGTCATATTCTCAGACGAGTTCAGGTTTTCTCTTTTCCCAACTTCAGGGAAAGTTTATGTGTGAAGGCATCCCAAAGAAACTTGCAGCCCTGACTGCCTTCTTCCAACAGTGAAGCATGGAAGTGGATCAGTGATAGTTTGGGCTGCCATATCATGGAAATGTCTCAGTCCAATAGTTGCCCTGCATAGAAGAATCAACAGCAAAGATTACCTGAACATTTTAGGAGATCATGTTGATCCAATGGCCCAGACTTTAGCCCTGATGGTGACTGCATCTTCTAAGACGATAATGTTCCAATACATACCGCTCGAGTGGTTAAGAATTGGTATGAAGAGCATAAAAGTGAGCTAGAATACATGGAGTGGCCTCCCCAATCTCCAGATAGCAATATTATTGAAAATTTGTGGTGCATTTTGGAGTGACAAGTTAGGAGCCACTATCCTCCACTGTCATGTCTTAAAGCGCTGGAGCAGGTGTTAATGGAAGAATGGCTGAAAATTCCTTTGGATGAAGTCAGGAAGCTGTATGATTCCACACCTAGACGTATTAAAGCTGTATGTGAGGCTAAAGGAGGACCAAATCCATATTAAATAAATTTTCTTTGAATTTAACAAGTGTTTCAATTATTTTGTCCAACCCCTGTATATCTCAAATCATAGATTTAAAAGTGAAGCAGATATTTTCATATAGTGCTCAATATTATAAAAATAGAACATTTATAATATTTTTTATATATACAAAAGAATTACAGTTAAGTAATTCTTTTGTACATATAAAAAATATGTGTTCATGTGTGTGTGTCTGTGATAGATAACGATATACATTTCTATACATCAAGAACAATAATGGGGGGAAAAACATGACAAAGTGGAAAATTTTGATGCATTTTCTCTTTCAGGAATTTGTTATGTTGGTGTGACTACATATGCACACAAATGAGGAGTGCTGGAGATTTTATAATTTTTTTTTTATATCTAGCCAAATTCATTTAGAGTTTTTTTTCTTTCCATCGCTTTTGTTAGTAGATATGCCACACTGTGATAATAGAAGATCTGCCAAGAATGATGAAATGTAGTAAGAGTCAAGGTGCAAATTTACTGTAGTTGACCTTGCGATCAAGGCATTCTCTAGACATGTATGTCATAGGGAATTGTTTTCTCCTTTAACCAGAGTAGCATTTTTATATCAAAATTGTGGTCAGTCTGGACCTAATAAATTTCTATTCTCATCATAACCACAAAATAAAATCTGTCAATCATCAGATTCTATTTCAGTGCACTCAGGATATGCTACCTGCATTATTTACACGGAGAGAAGAAATACACTGAAAACACTTTCAAACTGTTCCAGTACCCTAATTATTTTATATTCAATGCAAAACAAAAGGCTCATAAAATATTAAAATAAAAAAAATCCTCCTGACAAACCCAATCAATCAACAAAATGTATTATCCTACCAACACTACCACATCTACAATCGAAAAGAATCTATCTAAACTCAGCATAAAATTTGTTACTTCTACATTCAAAAAATTAAAAGACTTTGTCAATACTAAACAAAACAATAAGCTAAAACCTGAAGAAGTTTACTACATTGTCTGTAATAATTGTTATAAAAAATACATAAGAGAAACCTTAAGATATCTAAATAAAAGATTATATGAACAAAAAAAAGGGACATTTTACAAAACAACACATTAAATGGGTCGGTCGTTGGTTGCCCACTGTAACAAGACTGACCACAATTGACATAAAAAATGCTACTTAGGTCAAAAGAGAAAACAATTCACTATGGCATAAATGTCTAGAGAGAGCCTTGATCGTAAGGTAATCTACAGTAAATTTGTGCCCTCTTATAACATTTCACTATTCCTGGCAGAACTTCTATTATCACAATGTAGGATATCTACTAACAAAAAGAGATGGAAAGAAAAAAGAAAAAAAAAAACAAACTCATAATGAATTTGGCTTGATACAAAAAGAGTGTGTAAAAACTGTTTTTTATTTTTATTTTTATTTTGTCTTATTTTTAACTGAATATATAAATTTTCATATATGTGTATCTACAGTGATGGGAATGTATTTTTTTTCCTAACATGGTCAGCACATTGTGGCCAAGTTCATACTTGAACAGCTGAAAGTGGTCTGATATATATAGCATTTGAACAGTACTTTGTCAGTCTTTAACAAAATACACACACACATATATTATATATATATATATATATATATATATATATGTGTGTGTGTATATATATATGTGTATATATATATATGTGTGTATATATATATATATATATTTATTTGAAAATTATAAAATAAATATGTTATAAAATCACTACAAAAATAGCCATTTTGTTTCAACACTTCTGGTCTCCTATCAAGTGATGGTGTAGAGCACCATCACTTGATAAGACACCAGAGAAAGAGAAAGAGAGTGAGAGAGAGAGAAAGAAAGGAGTTAAACCCGTGGACAAGTTGAAAAAAAAATACAAAGATATTATATATACACACATTATATATATATGTATGTATATGTGTGTGTGTGTGTGTGTGTGTGTGTGTGTACATTTCATTGAATATATATGCATACATATACACATCCAGACATAAACACACATACATATCCATACACACATACATATATGTCGATAATAATAAAAAAATAATAATAAAATTAAATTAAAATTATCGATAAAGAAAATAAAATTAATTCATAATAAAACTTTTTCATTTTTCTTTTTTCCCTCTCTTCCTTTTTTTTTTCCTTGTGTCTAAATAAATTGAACTCATGGACGTCCAAATCAATGAAATAAATTATCACCTGACAATTGATACAGAGAATTTGATATACAGAATGTAAATAGCATTCCTCCCAACCAACTTTTCACTGCAATTTCTATTTTGCAGGGAAATGCAGTTTGTATTTATAAAAGAGAAAAAAAAATACTAGCATTTTGTATAAAGGTTAATACAAAACCAAAACATTAAAAGGCAAATTTATATGCAGAGGTGATTGAGTTAGTGTTATTTAAATCAAAATTAAAAATAGAAAAAAGAAGTGGAAACATTTTTCATCTTAGGCTTGGTTGTAGACTTACTAAAATCAATGTCAAATTGACTGGCACGCATGGAAAAAGGAAAATTAAAAAAAAAACAAAACATGCACACACACAAATCATGTTATCAATTTAACTTATAAAAAATAAATATTTTCTTGCAGATATTTCCCTTTTTATATAAAATCTTGTGAGTAAATAAATAATTGTTGTGACATCTTTGGTCTGGAATGAAGGCCATCAAAACAAAAATAAAAATAGCTTATTGATGAAATCAAGCCTATACTAAAAAAAAAAAAATACAACTGTTGGTTACAGTTTACATCAAAAATGCAGAGGCACTCAGCATTTAAATTTTGATGTCTGACATCATATATATATATTATACATACATATATATATATATATATATATATATATATTTATATAATCATTTCACCCCAAGCAAGGTGCTGTAACCTAGGGAAGGTTACTGAATAGAATAATCAAATGAAGGTTGGTAATGAACGAGAATACTTAGGACATGAACAAAATATATAAGATTCGCTAGTGGCACGTAGTAGTAGTAGTAGTCAACTGAAGTGAGTCAAGTGAATTCCACAAGGCATCTCCAACTGCAGACCAACATACAGTATTTACTACTGTATTTATTATAGTCTGTAGGTATGCTACAACACAAAGGAATAAAGATGCTAAGATGCAAAGGATTACTGAGTGTGAAAGAATAGAATAAAGAACAATAAAAGACAGAAGATGAGGCAACAAAGAAGATAAGACAGAGGATAATAATTTACATTGCATTTAAATGTTTCAAGATCAAAGTAGATTAGAAAACCCGGGAGAGAGATCCACAAGTGAGAAGTATGAAAGAACAAACTGTTACAGTTACATCTAGCCATTTCAACTATAAAATGTTGAGATCTTGCTGCCAATCTAGTACTGCACCTAAATACATAAGTATCTGGGTACGAGAAAAGAAAGCTCACCAGGGTAATTATCATGAAAATATTTATAGAAAAGGCACAGAGAAGCCACATTATGATGGTAGGAAAATGATCAAAGCCGAGATTCCAGGTAAAGACCAATAACATTGCAGATTCTTCTTGGGTTTAATCAAGAATCTCTGAATACATAGAAGCACCAGACCAAATGTGGCAGCAATATTCAATGTGTGGATGAATGAATAGATTCTGGCGAGATTAAGTGTTTAAATTTTCAACACAACCTGTATCACTCAGCTTTTTATCACTTATTTGATATTTAAACTTATATCATTCAGACATTAAAATTAAAATGACATATATCTCTATATCTTTAAGGTTTCATGTAAACTCTAGCTGGCATTTATTTTAGTCTTTCTTTTGTATATAAGATGAATTTCATCAATAAATCAGTTGTCTCAAGAGATATTCTGTTTGGAACAATTTTTTCTGGGAACACCATTTATTTATGCACTCTTTTATTTATATATATATATATATATATATATATATATATATCATATCTTAAGAAAAAAACACATGTATTATTTTTGTTTTTGATAAATTTTTTTTAATAAATATTTTTTTTAAAAAACATTGACCAAAATTTTTAAAAAAATTTTTTCTTTGTAAAATTATATATTATGTGGTTAAAATGTGTGTGTGTTTTTTTTTACTTACCTAAAAAAAAAAATAAATAAAATTAGGCTATTATTCAACACCCCAACCCCAATCCACTCCATCCCCTGCCAGTAACCTTGATGAACAACAACATGTCAGGTACACACTGATTATGAGTGTCATATGGATAAAGGAGACAATGCCAAAAATATATAGTTTTTCATTTCTTGGAGACATTTTCTGTTCTTAATTCCTGGTATTGAATACGGCTTGGAACTTTTTCCGTTTTGCACAGCACAGTGTTGCAATTGGTAGCTGCTATTCCAGAATGCCTGCAAAAGAAAAAAAAATTAATTCATGCACAATTATTACTGCTATGTAGGGGTAAAAATATCTATATATAAAATTCTGTGACCTCTGTTAGTCTGTCACACAGTCTAAAATAGCCATACATTGACCGATTGAAACCAAATTTTGTGGAGAAGTGCAAACAGGTAAGGGGGTACAAAGTACAGTTGCTTTTACTAGGGTGCATCGCTTAATACAATAAAGCTTCATTCATTTTTGTGGAAAAATTAAGTTTTATTATTTAACATACAAAATACTCCCACTATTTTAAAAACAATTTCATGATTAAAATAATACTTAATTAATAAAAACGTGATATTGTTTTTTGCATATCTTTAAGTTTTCATATATATTTCATTGTGATATAATATAATGCACACTAGTAGCACTGTAAATACAAACACAGAAGAGAGAATAGAGTTTGTAAATCTCAACAAAAAATGTTAGCAATAACTTCAACAATATTAAATACAGTGAGGATTGCAATCCTCACTGTATTTAATATTGTTGAAGTCTGCGTCTGTGCATTGCAAAAAAATTATAGTAACAAAATTATACTAACAAAATCCATAGCCTTTTTTTATGAATTTCATTCAAATTCAGCTTTCAAGAGAAATACTCATGGTAAAAGAAATGTATTTTTTTTTAGTTTTATCTTAATTTTCTCATTGATGTGATATCGGTGGGGGGGGGACACTTATTTTTAAATTATGCAATTCGCTTACTTAAAAACAACATGAGCATTGAGACAAAATAAAAAATGTAACAAAAAGATGTTAAAGAAATTAGTCATATATTACATTTATAAAAAAAGACGGGCAACAAAGAATCAAGGGAAATAACTCAGCCTCTGCTACACTGATAGCTTAAGCCTCCATTACGGACTTCAGACCTATACATATTCTTTGTAGAAAATTAAGCAAAACGAATATTTTAAAACGGTAATTTTTGATGCGCGAATGTCAAATCCAATATATATATATATATATATATATATATATATATATATATATAAATAAGATAATTTTGAAAGAAGTTTGTGTCAGAGAATGATGCTCCAAAACAATTTCACAAAGAGCCAAGTCACTTTACAATTTTTTTTATTAATCATTTCATCCCAAGCAAAGAAATAAAGCTACTAAAATTCAAGACGGTTACTGGATATGAAAGAGAATGAGAAAATTTAAGGAGGAGGAACCAGAAAACCAATCCTGAACAGGAAACTAGGAAGAAACATCTACTCTTGTTCAAAAGACTGGGTTTGTCATGTCCAATAAAAATTAAATAATAATTAATTATAGTGTCAAAAATATTTATAATAAATATAATTATTTCACTCATTCTAAACCAATGAGAATCGACCTCACTTTTCTCCTCTAAACATGTGACATTCTCACTATCGGACAAGGAATTTACACGGACAGGTCGTAAACACATGCATCAATGAAAATTTAATCCTTTTCAGGTCATAAAAGTAACATTTATCTTTTAGCACTCAACAAAAATTTGAATTAAGAAAACCCCAGACAATCCTTGTATTTTTCCAACTAAATTATCTGCTCATTACACACATCTATAAAAAAAAAAAACATACGAGAAAGACTGTACACATTTTACTCATAATTTTACTTAGTATTACTCTTGTTTATCAGCTAAGATAATAAATAATACTCATTTTGTTATTTTCACGCCTTGCTGTTTCATTTTTGTATAACTGTTAGAAGGTTTATAATTATTTACTCAAAGTTCTAACTCCCCTATAAAAGGAAAAGATGATAAACTGTCAAATGAAATTATTTCACATTAGCCTCACACAATAAAGTCAAGCAGACATTTGTAATTGCAGAGTCATCTTTGAATGATTTTCAGCTCAGTTATGAAATTGTATTGATGTTATTTGTGCTTAAGAAGAAGATTAAAAAGAAAACTTTCACATTTCTAATTTAAAAAAGGAAAGAAAAAGGAATTAGAAAACAGAAACATTATTAAGGACCTAGAACAACAGAAGAGAGTAGATAACAATTGAAATTGCACTGGTGTAGCACATACTATACATCTAAAAAAAGGATCATTCACATTGGCTCAATGATCCTGACAATGGTCGAATAATGATGAAATAATGAGGGGTAACAGATATTAAAAAAAAATTTTTTTACCAAGATTTTCAATAAAAAAAAATAAAAAAATAATTTCATTCATTTATGAATAAATCCTGAAAATTTCACTAAAATGCAACAATTATTTGTTTTTTTGCAAGAATTTCCAAAACAAAGTGTTTTTAATGCAAAAAAAAAAAAAACAGATGCTAAAATTCCCTATATTAATCTTTGGCTTACCTGCTGATGAAAGAAAAACAAGATTTTTAACCAAAATTTTGAACGGTCTAGAAAGGTTTAAAAAATTTAATAAACAATTAAAAAGTACTTTGTTTTTTCTTCTTAATAATAACAAAAATTTTGACTATAAAACTTTGTTCTTCTCAAGTTTGGAGCCTTTTTTTTTATCATGGTATGCTCTTTTTTTTAGAAAACTTTTAGGAGGTACCTAATTTATTGTAACACACGTACACACACACACACTCGCAGGCTGAGAGATGTGAATAAGAAAGTGGGGTTCAAAGGATGTGGCTCACCTGTGCTGAGAGTCTGGTGTGGTCATTGTGTTAATTTGCTCAAATAAGGCATGAATCTGGTTTTCATGGTCTGCATCTTTGCTTGACTGACCCAGCCTTAAGAAAAAGTAACGTAGATATTTAACAGTAGATATATACATGGTATTAATATGTTCATTTTTTTTTTAGGTGAAGGGAGAATTAAATGAAGCATTCTCAACTATTATAAACACAAAATTTTTTCCAATATTTTAATTTTAGTTGCTTTTTAACACAACTATCTAGCCATATATTCAAGGGAGATAACTATCGCCAAATTTGAATTTCTTCGATAAGACATTGTCAACCATTAATTTTTTGACTAGTATTTTTTTGTCTTTATTTCAGTTGCTTTTCATTAAAGCTACTTTTAAGTAGTTATTACTTAGACTCTCAGTCTGAAGTGATCAGCAAACACCCTGGATCGGAAGTATAAGCTCCAAGCTGATAACCTTTCATCTAAGAAATTCAAATAACCTCCCTTGAATTTCGATAACTGAATCCGTCAGTCAGTTAAGTGCCATACGTGATACGTTTGAATGATCATGTCTCTTGTTTCATGACTGACTAGGCAGAAGATTTTTCCCGCAGTAGACTGTTTACCAACCAAGGCTATACGATCCACTATGTCCTGAGATTCAACTCATAGCTGAGAGGAGAAAAGATGGATTCATATCTTTTCCAAGGTGATTTGCACGTAAGTTAATGTAACAGATCCGGCTGGAATTCAAACTCGACTCTCCAATTTCTCATTCCAAGCCATTATCCGATAAACCACTTAACTGAATGGTTGTAATAAAAAGCAAGTCAATCTTAGAAGAAAGAAAGAAATGTAAATGAAAAATTAATAATGGTTAACAATGCCTCATTTAATAATAAAATTTAAAAGAATATTGCTACTAATAGTACTGATGTAATGAAAAGCAAGTAAAATTAAGATAAAAAAAATTAGCAACAAGCATATGATGTCTCACATACAAGCAGCCAGTCTAGTGACATTTAGCTTTGATAATCTTCAAGTCAATTATGGATTTAAATTTTCACTGATTGCTAAAAGGATGATTTTAATTTTGCAAGTGTATATAAGTTTAGGGCAGGTTTTCAGGATATCTTAAGTGCTGATAAAGAATTGTACGACAGAAAAATATGGGAGTAAATAGTCAAGTCCACTGTTGTATTTCAACCCCCCTCCCCCATCACCAGCCAAAAAAGATGATAAAACATTACCTTTTACATCAAGTCAAGCAGGCATAGATTATTTTTGAGGTCTGTGATCACGAAATCCCACTCCCATACAGGTTAATGGTATTTCTTTCTTTACTTTTACACCATTTTCCATAATGGAGGAAGCCTGTACTAATGTTAGTTTTTTTATAAAAGTAGCATAAAATTCACTTTTAAGTAGGTGAGCACGTCTGTGTGTCAATCACCATTAACATTGAACATTTTCCTATGTACAAATCTCATTGATTTCTTCACAGGCTTATGGCCACAGCATGTTGATCCACCAAAGTTGAACATCATCAAGTCTGGTCAGTACCTTGATGGGTGACTGCTTGAGAATACCAGATGATGTAAGCTTGGATGTGCAAGTGGTGTAATGGGTAATGATTCAGAATTGTTAATCAGCAGTTCCAATTCCAGTTAGGTTTGTTATATTCACTTAGGGTTGATAAGTCATAAAAAATAAATCAGTTAATCAATATTCAGTTGTGGATGTGCAGGTGGTGTAATGGATAACAGCTCAGAATGAGAAATCTGAGAGCAGAGTTTGAATTTTAGTGTTAAATAATAATCTAGTAGACTATTATTTTTTAGAGAATTGTATTTCTCCTCTGACTTCCACATTTTGACCTTTAAGGTCAGATACAGGAAAACAAACAAAGTCGTTTTTGATTATCTAAAGCTAGTGCGGGAATGTTGGATGTAGAAAGAGATTTCAGGGAGTTAAGTTTTACATGTCAAGGAATGTAGATGTGGTTTTTATGTGTCTGAAAAACTGCTCACCAGAGGGGGTGAGAGAGCAACCCCACCAGCTAGTTAGAAGTGTACACGTCAATGTGGTTAATAAACTAGTAAGATTTAAAATTCCCTTTATTGAGGTCTCTTTTCTCCCTGTACTCCCAAAACATTTCGCTATCCATCCGGAAGATGACAAAGAGAAGATATACAACAGTGTATTAATTTAGACCGTCACCCAAGAGAACACCAGACGGGGAGTATACAACATGTTATTTGGCGCAGTGACTATGGTGGTGGGGTTACACAAGGGCTGCAACACAATGTGGAAAAGATTGGAGACTATTTTTGACTGAAGACTCAAAAAAAAAAAAAAAAAAAAAAAAGAAAGAAAGAAAAAAGAAGTAAAAGTAGTCCAGACATATTGGACAGTCTGTAAGTACAATGATATTACTTTGTTCTACTGCCACACACGTGCACACATTTTTAACAAACCAAAATAGGAAGTAATGATGAGAAAAAAAGGAAAAACAATGAACAAGTAGGGTTTGATGGTCAGAAAAAAAGAGAGGATGAACAGAGTAGAAAAAAAAGAGCAGGACAATGAACATCCACACTCATGCATACACACTGATGTGACAATGTCAATTTTGATGAAGTATTTTAGTGAGAGACAGATTTTGTTTTGTTTTGTCTTTTTACAAAAGTTAGAACCATGTGCAAAAAGCTATTGTTGATTTTGATTGGCACGTGTTAATGTTTTCATGTGCATTCAAATGTCATATGTCTGGCAGTCTATTTTTTGTTTTTTATTGTGGAAAAAAAAATCTGTCCGTGAAAGTTTTGCTTGTAAAATAAAATTTTCTGAAGGAAATTTGACCAGTAAATAAATTTTTCTGATGTTGACCTTTAAGGAAATTTGATGCTGTACCTGAATTCATGTACATAGCACAATGGAAAATGGTTTTGAAAAAGACTGACGGCATTTTATGATGCCACTGTGATTTCTGTGAACTGTTAATGAGTTTAAAATTTTTGTTACTATGGTTTGTGTGCATTCAAATGTTTTAAGTTTAGAATTATTTTGTTAATCGTAATTAACTGACAATTGATTGTTTATTTTTTCATTTTTGTAACAGAGCATGGAATTTTTTATTTTAAGAGCTGTGTATGTGTTCTTTTGCCTTCATTGGTTGAAGAATTAAGTTATTAATTGGTGAATTTTAAAAATTAAGTTAATTAGTTATTGTGGGAATAAGTAGATTCAGCCTGCAAAGTTTGGGATTTTCAAATGTGTTTTGGTCTGTGTCCTGGGTGAGAGGGAGTTATCACACCTGGCTGAAGTATTTAGCATTGAGTGAATATAACCCCAAGATACCCCCAGGGTCAAGGAAGGGCTCTGACAACCAAATATGGAATTGGTCATGTGGCTTGTGGGATGCCAGCTTGCGGTGGCGACTAAGGATGAAGGAACCCTTGGAACCACAGGAGAGCCAGTAAATTGGTGGTAAATTTGTGAAGATTTAAGTAAATCTGGTAATTAATTGGTTGTGGTTAAATAAATAGGGTAATAATAGACAGTGTGTGCTGTGTTACTGTGTGTAGGAAATAAGTGTGGATCATAGTATATTTAAAGTGTAAAATTTAGGTGACAAGGATGTGGCTCAGTTATGGATTTGATTGACGCTGGGGTGTGGGACTTTTTGGCATGTATTGTAATTTTTTGACTAGTATTCTTCCTATGAATTGTATGTAAATTTCATGTAGTCTCAAGAGGTAAGAAATTTTGTTCTCCCCAGTAATATTGGATTGAAGGGGTGGTACCTGCTGACCTGAGTAGAGAGAATATTGGAGAAGACAAAATAAACTGTTGGAGTGACATATCCAGACTGGCATCTGAGGTTAGTGACCAAGAATGAACAAAGGACTGTCTAGTATTGTTTTCATTAAAAAAAAAAAAAAGTTTGTGAAGCGTTAAAAACTAGTCAGAATTTGATTGTTTCTATTTCAGGAATTGTATATGCACAAGACCTAATGAAGAACAAATGTATGGAGCGCATCTTGCAGACACAAAAGAGTAGAGGGGATTTTAGAGTAATATAGTTGAAATAAAATTCATAAATTAATTTTTTTTAATGATTAGGTAAAAAATGTTAAATAATAGTCTCACAGACTTATTTTTTAGAGAATTGTATTTCTCTCTTGACTTTCTCATTTTAAACACCAGAAAACAAAGGAAGTTATGTTTTATTGGCTAAAACTAGCATGGGAATGTTGGATGTAGAAAGGGATTTCAGGGAGTTAAATTTTACACGTCAAAGAATGTAGATGTGCTATTTTGTGTCTGGGAACTTGCTCTCCAGTGAGGGTAAGATAGCAACCACACTGTCTAGTTAGAAATGTACACATTGACATGGTGAATAAGACTAGATAAGTTTAAAATTCATTTGTTGAAATTTTCTTTTATCTCCAAACTAAAAACAACCAGCAATCAGTGTCTGGGAGAAGATGAGAGAAGAAAGAGAGGACGACATCTTTATTATGGAGTCGACCCTGTCAACCAAGACCTCCCCAGAACGAGTCAGGTTTAGTCAGGTTTACTACATTAACTTATGAAAGTTATTCATACCTTGAGAAAGGTATGAATCCACATATTCTCCCACCAGCTATGGGTTAATTAGTAAGACGTTTTTTCACTAAACCATTATTATCTAAAGAAAAAAAATTCTTACAATCATAAAAAATAGTTTCTGCCTTTAAGTAACCTGCAATGGGTTGATAAGCCATAGAAAATGAATCAATCAAACATTTAATTTTAATTACATTACTTCTTACAATTTAAGAAAAAATTTTTTCAAATCGACTATAGTTTTGCCAAGTAGCAAGGTTATCATTGTAACAATTTTGCCTTAATTTTTTTCAGTTCTTCTGATGAAGTTGTTAATATTGAAAGAAAAGCTTCCAAATGGTTTTCACATAATCCATCTTACATAATTTGTTTGGATTAGACAGTTTGTAAAAGCTTCTACTTTGACATGTTTTGCCAATGAACTGACATCATCATCAGAATTTTATTTCACAAGAACAAAGTCTACATTGCCGAGACAAAACAGGATTCACATTAAGTGTCTGACTGCTCACTCGATTTTTTACTTTGACAGCATTGTTAAAAAAATTAGATTTTAACAACTTTCAACTTAGCTTTTGAGTTTTACATATTTATTTTAATTCAAATTTTACATATTTATTTTAATTCCAAATTGTTTCAGCACGAATAGAGCAAGACGGTAAACTGAAATAGCATGGTTGTCTATCAAAAAGAATAAATGACTATACAAAAACTAAGCACATTACGTTTCAAACTCCATAAGTAATGAAATTGAAAATAATTTAATTTTGATATAAAATTTAATCTTGATATAAAATTTGCTACAAAACAAAGGACAATTAGTGGAAAACAGAGAGTTAACTTTACAGAGGTAAGAGTCTATAAAATTAAATGTAAACAATGTCCCTTAAAATACACTGGCAAAACATCCAGAAATTTAAAGGAAAGAATAGGTGAACATGAATGGGACTACATATTAAACAACACACTTAATGCACTTATAAATTATAAACCTAAAAACTAGGGTTTTATATTACCATAACTAAAGAATTTTAAAAAGAAATAGCTAATCTCAGTATAAAAATTATCAAACATTTAAAAAAAATCAGATAAAGTTTTTAATCAATGTGAGACAGAGCACCAACTTTACATCAAAAGCAGACTTCTATCAAATAGAATGTAAACAATGCCCTCCCCCTCCAAATATATTGGCAAAACATCTGAAAATTTAAAAAATATAAGAACATAAAAGTGATTTTAAATTTTACAACACACCCACTACACTTGAAAAAATACCAAATGAAAAAGAACAAATAGGAAACATCTATCAATGTAAGTGTAACTTTTATTAAAGCTTCATCAGAGAAAAAGAAAAAAGAATTTTGGTATTTTTACTTTTTGATTTTCATTGGTTTTGTTGGTTTGTTTAATGACATATCAACACCTCATGGGTCATTTAATACCAAAATTTAATGTTCTTGTGAGCATTAGTAATTTCCTTTACAAAAATGTATTGCTGGTAATTTTTTTTTTTTTTTACTGTGAAAATGTATTGCTGGCACTCTCACTATAAAAATGTATTTCTACACTTTCATAGTGTTCTGATCTCAGTTTGGGAGTTTCCTATTTGAACATAGTTGGGACCCTCACAGGTGCTACCACCCCAGATCATGGTGGACCAGGGAACAACAGCAATTAAGAGGCGGTTCCACGCTACTCAAAACCTCCTGATCAGAGCCCTTGCTGTCAGATGTAGTTTATCGTCATACCCAGAATGAGATTTTCATTGGTTAATCATGTTTCATGTGCATTCAACTTGTTAAAAAAGCATTAGTATAATTTGTGGTGTTCTGAATTCAAGGAGAGATGATGTGTCCATTCGAAGTTCCAAAAAAATTAATGGATTCTAAGCCTAACTGAAAGACCATAAATATACCCAAGACAATTCGAGAAAAATTAGGAAGAAAAATATATCCAACACCAATTCAGATACTAGTACTTAACCAAATAAATCTCTTACAATGTAAAAGCATTTATATCAGAGAGATTACAGAATCTAAAAGGCTGTAACTATGAACATAAAATAAATTTATGTTTAGACAACTATTCAAACTTGATACAAATATACAAGAATAAAACTGACCATAACTTTGAATTTACAAATGCCACCCTAATTAAATTAGAACATAATTCTTTACGTTGAATGTCCTTCAAAGGACTACTAATAATAATATTATCAACTATAAACACATGCCAAAAACATAACCTCACCAATCTTTATTGAATCCATTCTTAAAAAATCTAGTGTATGTTTAGCTAAAACAAATGGTATGGTAAAAAACATCAAACATAATGTCTACTAGACACACACACACACACCTACGAATAAATATCATCTGAATCCCACATAGACAAACCAAAATTATTATACACTTACATACATAGAGGATTATTTATGGTTTTGCAGGTTGGTTTGGAATCTGTTAATTTCTTGAAACTTCAGATGAATGCATCTCTCCTTAAATTCAAAACATCACAAATTATACTAACATTTATTTAACAAGCTGAATGCACGCGAAACATGATTAATCAATGAAACTTGACAAAAGCAAAAATATCAAAATTTCATTCTTCATTTCTCCATATCACATTCTCTGATGAAGTTTTAATGAAAGTGAAACATGTTTGATTGATAAACATTTATTTGTTCTTATCTTATCATTCTGATCTATATTTGATCCCAACTCCTCTATCATTTAATAAAAACAGCGATAAAAAAAGCATTCGGAAACAATGTGATCAGCTGAGCTTTGCATCTCGGCATGTGAGATATGAAAAATTTAAAGTTTGGTAACCCTACATTTTCAGTGTTTCCTCTCAATGCTTACATTTTCACCATTTATTCTGACACACACATGTTGGAGTTTTTTGGGTACCCCTATGTACTAGTGAGCCAACCAAAATAAGCTGACTCATTTTATAGTCCACCAAGAGAAGGGTTAACCAATCAGCACATAAACTAACTGAACTAACCGCATTAAGGAGACGAGAAAATGAATCTGTAACAGATTATATTATACGAGCTGAGAATGTCACAAATGCCTTAAAAATGGCAGGTGAGACTACCTCAGATGGGCTGCTAATAGCCATGGTTTTAAAGGGATTACCAGCGACATTCAAACCATTCACGACAGTCATAACCCAAAAAGATAAAAAATTAACTTTCACTGAATTTAAAATTGTGTTACGTAGTTATGAAGAAACTGAAAAAAATGTGTACCCCACCAAATCAAGGAAATAACGTAATGCAACTAAGGACGTCATTTAAAAATTCAGAAAAGTAGTCCCTCCAACCTACCAGACCAGGAATTATGATATTAAAAACAAGGGGCTTAAAAACAACTATTACAACAACAACAACAACAACAACAGGAACAATAATAATAGAAAATCAAATATCTGCTCTCGTTGTGGAAGAACCGGGCATGTATGTGTGAAATGTAAATTTTATACAAGGAGTGATTTTTGTAAAAATGTAAAAGCTTTTTCGAATGAGCGAACATATGCCTTTTCGTTTGGGTTGGATACCATACCCAATAATTATAATTCTTACCTGGTCGATACGGGTGCGACAAATCATGTAATTACAGATGAAACAAAATTTATTAATTTTGACTCCAACTTCGACCCAGATTCACACTTTATCGAGTTGGCTGACGGTACCAGGGCTAATAATTTAGTTTTAAAAAGAGGCGATACCTGTATTTATTTACGAGATACTAAAAGAAATATTTGTAAATGTTTATTAAAAAGGGTTTTGTATATCCCTAAATTTAAACAAAATATTTTCTTGGTTCAGTCTGCTGTTAAAACTGATGTTAAAGTTAATTTTCACCGAGACAATTCAAAGTTAGTATACCCAGACGGAACTGAATTTAATATACAACAAAATGGACGTTTGTATTATTTGAAAAGTATTAAATCTATGAAAACAGCCACCCACGACAACGACTTGGCATACAATATTAGGCCACTGTAATAATTCGGATGTTAAAAAATTACGACACGTCACTGGAATGAAAATTACATCTCCAAAGGGCTTACAAAATTGTGACACATGTATTAGAGGAAAAATGACGAAATATAGAAATAGGGATCGAATCCCAAAATCAACAGATATCTTGTTCAGAGTTTATTGCGACTTAGTGGGTCCAATTTCACCAATGGGTATAGGCACTTATGCATATATATTAAACTTTGTTGACGAATATTCAGGACTTATGATATATTTTCTGAAAAACAAATCCGATACCCTACAAGCTACAAGAATGTATTTATCTGATATTTCACCTTATGGAAAAGTGAAAATAATTAGAACAGATAATGGTGGAGAATTTACTTCTGATGATTACAAAAGCCTCCTAATAAATGAAGGCATTAAACATGAGAAAACCTGTCCCTATTCACTGCACCAGAACGGAATCGCTGAACGTAGTTGGCGGATGCTTTTTAAAATGACTAGATGTTTGCTAATAGAATCTAAGTTACCCCAAAATCTGTGGGTCTATGCATTAAATACAGCCATATATATAAGAAACTGTTGCTATAATAGTAACATTAAAAAGACTCCTTACGAGGCTTATATGAACTACAAACCCAACGTTAGTGGTATGCATATTTTTGGTACAATTTGCTACACATATGTCAACCACAGGGCAAAACTTGATCCAAAAAGTGAACGAGGCATATTTATTGGTTATGACAAAACAAGTCCGGCCTATATGATTTATTTCCCACAAAGTAAAATAATAAGGAAGATCAGATGCATCAGATTTACAGATTCCTTTGAGCAAGTTGAAGATCCCGATGAAAAGAACATTAATTGTGAGAAACTGGTTATGAGATAGGGCCTATAAATAGCAAACCTGTTCAAAATCCACAATTAAAGGAAGGTGTTATACCAGATGATATAGACGAAGAAAAATCAGATGCAAACCTTGAGTTAAAAGAAAATACAACTGATGAGGGGGGACAAATTCCACCTTATCCAACCAGAAATAGAAGATGGCCAGACTATTTTAGAATGGGTCAATGTAATATCTGTGACATTGATTGTTGCTATTCGGTGCAATGTATCCCGAAGAACTATCAAGAAGCCATAAATTCTGATAATTCCAAACGATGGATAGCCGCCATGCAAAAAGAAATGGAATCCCTAGTATCAAATGATACTTTTGAATTGAAAAAGGCCCTGGATGATGAAAATATTATCGGCAGCTGTTGGGTTTATACTGTAAAGCGAACTGAGGATGGCTCGCCAGTGTATAAGGCTCATTTTGTAGCTAAGGGATATTTGCAGATATACAGGGAAGATTATATAGAAACATTCAGTCCAACAACAAACATAACAACAATAAGAATTTTAATGCAAATGGCCGCACATTATGGTATGGATATACACCATATGGATGTTAAAGGAGCATATTTAAATGCTCCGATTAACTATGAAATATACATAGAACGGCCAGAAGGTTTTGAATAAGGTGATAATTATGTATGGAAACTCAAAAAGTCACTATATGGGCTCAAACAAAGCAGAAGAATGTGGAATAAATTACTACATTCCTATTTAATTGAACAACATTTTGAACCCTCCCCAGTTGACCCATGCCTGTACACAAGAATATTTAATAATGAAATATTAGCAATTCTGATTATTTGGGTTGATGATATGTTAATTGCTTCAAAATGTGAAGCTGCTCTTTAAAAATGAAAAATTCCTGAAATATAAGGTTTAAAATGACCGACTTGGGTCGACTATCATGGTTTCTTAGTATACAGTTCGAATTTAAGGACAACACTATTACAATGAATCAATCCGGATACATCGAAAAACCCTTATCTAAATTCAGCCTGCAAAATTGTAAAACACGAACTACTCCATGTGAAATGGATTTAAACAAAATTATGAATAATGAAGATGGTATAGCGGCATGTGAGAAGGAATACAGAATGTTGATAGGAAGTCTTATTGATGTCATGACATCAACAAGGCCAGACATCTGCTATATGGTTACTAAGTTGTCTCAAAACTTGAATAAACTGAGGACTGTGCATTTAACAAGAGCAAAGCAAGTATTACGTTATTTAAAGGGAACTAAGAATCAGTGCCTAGTATTTCAACAATCAAAAAACCCACTACAACTGGAAGGATTTTGTGATGCTGATTGGGCAAATTCACCAGATCGTAAAAGTATCACAGGATATTGCTTTTGGCAAAAGATAATCCAATAATTAGCTGGAAATCTAAGAAACAGGGAATGATTTCACTTTCAACCTGTGAGGCAGAATACGTTGCATTGTCACAAGCAACACAAGAGGCTATTTTTCTTAAATTACTAATAAAAACTATTACAACACTAATAATAAGTGAGCCTATAACTATTTACTGTGATAATCAGGCCAGTATTGCTTTGGCTAAAAATCCAATGATACACCAAAGATCAAAGCATATTGATATTAAATATCAATTTGTTAGGGATCTGGTACAAAAGAAAACAGTACAAATTGAATATGTTCAATTGGAAAATAAAGTGTCGGATTTGTTTACAAAGCCAATTACAAAATTGAAATTATGGGCTTTCATTCCTGTCATATTTGGTATTGACCTATAAGGTCCTAATAGTCCTGGGTTGGACGTAAAACTGCATCCATTAGTTATTGTCTTAAGAGATGTCAGTTTTTGGTTAAAACGTAAATAGTCCTACTTTTTGCCCAATCCTCCTCCTGAATGACTCTCAGAATCACTCTGAACTGGAGTGGTAGTGCCTGTTTTAATGGGTCCCAGCTACGGGTAAAATAACAACTTTTTCCACTTTTTTGTTATGAACACAACCCAAATTTATAATATTGTTGTTAATGTTTATTAACCTGAAGTACTTAACAGTGGACAAAATGATATAACTAATTTTTGTGGATATTAATTTTCTTTAAAAAAAAAATATTTTATGAATACTAAAAAAAAAAAATTTTTTTATTTTATGAATACTAAAGTATTTGTTCCATATGAATATGACTTTACTAATATTTTGAAAGAAGATTCCATAATGTACCCAAAATAAAGGGCGTGTTGGAGTTTTTTGGGTACCCCTATGTACTAGTGAGCCAACCAAATTGAGCTGACTCATTTTATAGTCCACCAAGAGAAGGATTAACCAATCAGAAAGCTTAAAATATTCAAATCGACATGTATAAAGGCAGCCATGTTTTTTCTTTCTCCAAATATTCACTGACAACCCCGAGAGCTTCGAAGACTGAAGAATTACTGAACAGCTGCTGCAAGTGGTATTGGCATTGTTTCATTGAACAAATTACTTATTGCGCTGGATTCTACATTCACAGACTACAATGAACATAGTCAACAACACACACACACACATATATATATATATATATATATATATATATATATATTCTATCAATAAGAACATTAAAAATTTTTCATCATATAAATAAAAAAAAATAAAGGACAAAATGTGTCACACAGGAGTTTTCCCATTTTGTCATGCAATTACTATAAAATAAATCTATTAAAACATCTGATGTCCTCTGGTTTGTCCCTGTTCAATACTTTTACATTGAGGCAGTTGAAGCCTCATTCAATCAGAGTATCAATTCTTACTCAATACTGGCATTGCTTTTTTAGCAGACTAATATGCTGTGATACACATGTGAAATGTTTCTATGATTTTTCATTTTGCATTTTTTTTATCAATATAGCAAGTATTGAGATTTATTGATCCTGCTTTAGTCACATGGAGTGTTTTGTTACCCTCAAAATTTTTTAAAGTACGCATAATTCCTATTTGGCAACTTGTTTCTTTTGCTCCCTCCTATTACTCTCCTGAGTCAGTGATTACATGGTGTGACAGAGTTGTAGCTCAGTTGTCACAGGAGGTGGACACTAGCGGACTATCCATTTTACAAAATCCAAGGTAACACAGGTTTAAAGTGAAATTCAGTAAAAATTTAACTGATGAAGCAAAATGAAGAAATGCTGAAATTATATTTCTTCTAAAGAACAATAATATTTTCAGTGTTCTGGGTCACAGCCAAAAATGTTTCCGAAAACACTGCAGATAATATGTGTGTGGGGGGAGGGGGAGGTAGTAATGATATATCACTGGTCAACAGTAACCAGGGCAAAAAATGATGATACCAAGTCAAATGAATTCAAAACAAAATCCCATTTCAACAAAAATTGAGAGGTGACAATAAAACCTTACTTTGGTGCAATGCGCTCTGTTACAGCCGATATTGAACTGACGAATGATGAGAGCTGAACGACAATAGTGGAAAGGCGTTCACATTCCTGTTTCAATCGATTCACATCATTCAATTGAGCTGAAAGAAAAAGAACAAAAAATAAAGAACAGAAGTTAATAAATCTGGAAAATGCTTGCTTTGTAAGGATAGTTTGGCGGGGGCATCTGAGAGATTTTATCACTTTAAACACTATTTTTTAGTGGATACTTATATTTGAGGAGATATGCCGTTTATTTATTAAACAGACTCTTTATTTATTTTCCTCTACTGACCTGAATATGAGAAATTTCATTAAAGAAAAATATGTATTCACCACCAAGATTTGAACCTCTTTGCAGGAGAAACCATCATTAGAGCCGACATTTGTGTGTGTACTTATTTTAAAAGATTAAAAATATAAGCAAATATTTTTATATATAGTGCTCAATATCAAAAATATTAAAATTATATTAAAAATAGAGCATTAATAACATTAAAATTATTTAACTGCAAATATCAAATACTTTTTAGTTGTTGCATCCGTGACTCCGAAGTTTCTTGGTACCAACTATTCTTCAGGGGGTTCTGTATTTAAATGGGTATATTGCCAATTTTTTTCTGTGTCTTTTTGAATCCATTTTGTTCCTTTTTTTCATGAATTTTGCAGAAATCCATGAATGCACGTGTAAAAAAAACAAAATCATAGATTTCAAGAGCATGTGCACAAAACGGATTAAAAAAGATGCAGAAAAATATCAAAAAGAAAAAGAACTGGAAATGTACCCATTTAAATACAGAAGCCCCTGAAGAATGGTTTTACACCTTCAAGTAAATTTTATATATTTTTACAACTGTTCACCCAATATAAGTTTTGTCCAAAAAGAAACGTGACTGATAATGTTCTTTGATGCAAGAAGCATAGTCTACAGTGAGTTCTTGCCACACAATCAATCAGAAAGTCTGTAAAGAGATCCTGACTGCTTCACCATGACAATGCACCTTCTTGGGTGAGAAGAACATTGCTGTACTGAAACAACTTCCCTATTCACCTGATCTAGATCAATGTGACTTTTTCCTTTTTTCCAAGCTTAAGGTGATTATCAAGGTGATCCATTTTGTAGGTGTGGAGACCATCAAGAGGACTGTTATGATGGAGCTGAGGGGCATCCAAGAAGAATCCTTCCAGCAGTGCACAGAAGCATGACAGTGAAAGATGAAAAAGTGCATTAGACTCAAGGGCGGGGATTACTTTGAATGAGAAACCATGTAGTTTTTTTTTGTTTGGAATTAAAATAAATTGTTTGTGACATCAATTCCATTACTTTTCAGACAGACCTTGTACAAAGCCCAAGCTTGTTATAAGGGCATAAAGCAGGGCAGGAGCAAGAAATGCATATTATAAAGATATGTAGGATAGACAGACGTTGCTCCTAGACTTGAAGAGGTTAAAATTGAAGCAATCAAGGAAGGTTCCTCTTGAGTGTCTGTTCTACAACAGTTGCAACAGTTCTGAGGATGAAGCTGTGTGGAATCTCTTCCTTACCAATGGAATACTAAGGGAATGAGGATGTGGCAATTCAGTGTATGTGGCATGGCAGGCTCTTGCTGCAAAGGTCTGGATGCATGGGACCAAGGAATTTTTTGCCCACAAAAATAATGATAAAGTAGCAAGAGGCTAGCAACATTTCATCTCTTAGCCTCTTGCTACACTATTATTTTCATGAAAGATGTTTAGGCAAATTATGTTCCTTAGTTCCAGGTGTCTTGATCTTTACAGCTGTAGCAATATGATTTCTCACACATCCTTAAGAGATGAATAGATTCTTTCTCTTTTTAAGTCAATTTAATGACTAGGGTTTTTCAGGAATCCTGTCTCCAGCCCACCTTTGAATTGTCAAAGTTTTGTTAGTGTTTTAGATAGCCATAAAAGTAAGGTCCTTTGAAAGACTGACCACTCAAATCCTGTCTGAGTGGTCCCTCGTTCCAGTTTGTGGAACATGGGTGGATGGAAAAGGAATGGTGAGTCCGCCAGCCAGCATCCATGGGCAGTCAGTGAAACGGCCAAACAGTGAGTGTGTAGGAGCCTGTTTTCTAGGGTTGGAACTTAGAAGTCAGATAGTTTCTCATAGCAGAAAGACATTGCCAATTAAGTGAAAAATTAAATTTCATACTTCCTAACCCAACAAGTGTCTTTAAAAGCATTTGTCGTTATTTCTTTGTTGATGGCTTTCATGGCTACAATTAAGACAAATCTATGGAGCATAGTGAGCACTGGCATGTTCACATACAGCTGTTATCACAGCTTGTGCAGTGACATGCAGAAATGCATTTTCACACAACTAGAACCCACGATACCACATACATTGATGAGAGTTGAGAGACAATGTAGGGTAATTTATCCACTTGGTGAAAGACTGAGCAAGACAGTTGAGATTATGTTTACAATGAGAAGACAGCCTTACCTTGGTATAATTCCTGCTCATTTGCAATCCGCTGGACTGAATCTTCCCAGTGCTACCAAAAAAGAAGAGAGGAAATATAACTGATGAGAAAAGATTATTATTTTAATAATGAGCATATTGGAGAAATAAAAAGTAAAAAGGCAGAATGCATGGTTGTCAGTACAAAGAGACAACCTAAGGTGCAAGCTACAAATTGGAGATGTCAAAATCAAGCTGTTACAGGAATTCAACTATATGGGTCATGACAACTATATGGGTCACAGACAATAGAAAATGTGACAAATCTGAAGGTGCAGGAGATATTAGAAAGGTGTCTTCCAGAAACTAAACAAAGTACTAAGACAAAAAAATATTGCTAAAAAACAAAAAGTTAGTGAGTGAGTATTTTAACAGCATATCAACTCTTGGAAGTCATGTAATGCCAAAACTGTTTTTCCATGCCTTTTTAATCATAACTCCTAATTACTATGCAATTTTTTCTTGCAAGGTTTGTGTTACAGCCCAATTACTTTTATTTGATTTTCATTTATTTGTTGTGTCATAAATAGGAAAGGTTGACACACATATAGAAAATAAGTATTAGTTTATTCCGAAGAATAATATGATATGTGATTGGGAACACAGACTAATGTAATAAACAGTTACTGAGGGAGAGGAGTTAACATGTAAGAGAGAAAATGCTGTTTAAATAATCTTAGCCCAGTCCATCTTGTGGGGTGTTGTAGAGTAACTAGCACCTCTTCAGCACTCTATGAGATGGCCAGGCTCATAGCCTTAAATAGTCTACAATTAAGGACTTCAACAGTTGATTAATAAGTTTTTGATCTTCTTAATCAGCTCTGCAGTCCGTACTAGACTGTACAAGACCGTATTTACTGCCATGCTTGAAATTATTTTTGTGCTACAAATTCCATTCTGTTAAGTTCTAATTTATTTTACCGTTTACGTTCTTTTGATTGATGTTTATTTGAAAACTTTTTTGATTTTTTTCACTTTTTCTTTTCTTTTTCAAATTGTTACATTCCCATTTTTATTTTTTCCTTTTTGTATTTATTATTTAGTTTTGATTTTTACATTTAAAGTCTCCTTTTTAATTTACTTCTTTCATTTTTAATTTTCTATACCCCGCTCCCAGTTTATTTGCGTCATCAGACTTTATTTTTTCTTTTGTTAAATTCCTATGTGTTATTTGTTACGTGTTACTTGATTCTTTGTTTTTTTTAAAAAAAATATCCGTTAATTGTTCTAATTGTTTAATTTTTCTGTTTTCATATTTGTTCTAATGGTTTGTGTTTATTTAGTCTAACTTGTCTGTTGTCCATATTCGTATTTCATTTATCGGAAAACCTTTTTAGCAGCCATCTTGAATTTTTGTTTAGTTTATATGTATTGTTTCGTATTTTGTAACTTGTCCTTTTTACTTTTACATTTAGTTTAAAAACAGATTGTTAAAATGCTTTCTTTTTTACCTTATTTTGTGTAAATTATTTGGGTCTTTGTTTTGTATAATGTTTGTTTTTTTCCGTTTTGAACTGTTGTCCTCCATTCTAATTTTGTGCATATTTATTTGTTTGTGACCAATTGTTCACATTTGTCTTGTTAATTTATTGCTTTTCTTTTTTTTAATGTGACTTATTTTTGTCATTTTAAATTTGTTTCTCTAGGCGAACTTTGTTTATTAAGCATTTTTTTCCCTGCCTATAAGTGAACATTGTTTCTTACACCCCTCCCTTTCCTGTTGTATAAATCCTAAAAGTGGAGAAAAAAATGTAACATCCCGTCCTTCCTTATTAAAAGGAAGAAACCTATTATGGCGGACTTTAAGAGGTTGGTGAAGAAACATTTATTTCTGATTAAAAAACACCCACCAGATAAAGATGACACTGAGGAGTACCCAGTCTTAACAAGTATACCATCAAATAAGGACATTGTGAACATCCTAAAAAAAAGCTAGAGTCTATGGAGGCCAAAATGAGCCAAAACGTGGAAAATATGGAAGCCCATAATGGCTAAAGTAAAGACAAGAAGAATGAAAATGCAACGGGCGGGGAATCGCCCTGTTGTTGGACGTCCCCAACTAGTTGTGTAATCAATATTGAAGAGTTCTTGGAACGAGCTAAGAGTTATGCACACTTTGTCGTAGAAGGTGGACTCTTAGAAGAACCCCAAGAATGAAGAAAGATTGATAAAAGAATAGTGTCGGTCTTCATCATGGACAAGCGTACGTGCAAAATTTGTCGCTCAACGAAAGACACAGTGATAAAATCACTGGAGTCTTTGGGGTTCAAGCCCCTCAGAATCATTAAGGGAGCTGGCTATTTTATGTGGGATGTATTGTTACCCATGCCAGAAGACTGTTGCTGCATCAAGTCATGACTTGATAACAAAAAACTTAATTTTGCACACAGAGTATTAAGGCAGAAAAAGCAGCGTGGCAATATATGAGGTCCCTCGTCAAGTTATCGGGGGAACAACTGGCCACTTTCCTATTGCAGTATGGCGAGATACTGGGCGCTTCCTGCGACAGCCTGAACGGGGGGGGGGTCGAAATATTATTAGACCAAAAAGCCTTCTTCTTCATCCCCAACTGTCTGGAAGTAGGGGGCTTGAAGCTGCCGGTCATTGTGACCGGCCACAAACCGGTATGTTGGAAGTGTGGAGAGACTGGTCACCTCTCCTCTTCCTACCCAGAGAAGGCGGCCTCTAGAAGTCAAGCTCCAGTTGACCAAAATCCCCCTTTGACCATGTCTTTACCTACCGCCTCGCCTGCAATGGGCATGCCAGCTTCCGGGACCAGTACGGTTAAACCTGCATTAGTGCAACATCTAAGGCCACATTCCCCAAAGAGCCTTCACCTGCTGCTAGTGCAGTTGTTGAGAAGGGGGAAGCCCCAAGGACAAAAGGCACATACAGCCCCTCTCCCTCTGACAACGTTAAGGGCAATGCCCCGGTCTCACAACTGTCATTTAAAGAAAAGCAGAAGAAATTCAACCCAGAATTTGAAAAAAAAAAACAGAAAAGATAAAAGAATTGAAAAATAAAATTAGACCAGCAAAAAAAGTCTCTTCCCCAAAATTCTGCTCCTTCAACGTCCTGTCCTGTCCACACCATCACCCAAGAAAAAACCTTCCCCTCTGGCAACACCCTCTAAACCAGTTCCCCTCAGCAAAGATCCCAGCCCTTGTAGACAAAGATCCTCCTACACCCCTCTTTATACTCCCAGTCCTTCCTCCGTTAAAAATATTGAAATGCCTCCTCCTCCTTCCAAAAGACAGAGAAGCCCCATACAGGAGCTTAAAGACAAACAGAAAAAAACACAGAAGCACATCTACAACTCGGGGGAGGATGTATGTAATATCTCCCCCACACAAGCCAAACAAGCAAAAGATTACGGCAACCGCATTAAGGACCTAAAATAACTTCTTTCCATCAGGCGGTATGCTGATTTAGATGCAGAAAATCCTCATAATTTCCTGCATGCCCAAAGGGTTCTTACCGTTATAAGAACTGGTATGGGAGCCATGCAAGCATGGGCGATGCTCGACGAGGCAATCTTATCTTACAAAATGTCATTACTAATAGCAATCATTGAAAATAAGCATCTAAAACATTTAAAACAATTTTGTGCAGGGAGGGTCCCAGTTTTAGTTCGCCCCTCCCTCTGTTGAGCTCTTAAACTGACATTTCCCTGGGATATAGGTGGAATCTCCCAAAATGGTACCATCAAGACTGAGATGGGCCATGGGTCAATGGGAGAGGTTGGTGGTATCCTTACCCCAACCATGTTCAAAACAGTGTCCCAACCCTAACTCGGTCTGATAATGGCATTCTGGTTAGCAAGTCTGAATGTCCGGGGCCTGAGGTCGGAGTTTTGAAGGGCGAGACTTGATCGTGATCTTCAGCACCTCGGAGTGGATGTATGTTGTGTACAGGAGACCTATTTTTTATCTCACAACCATGAGGACATTCTGTCTAAGAGGTTCGTCCTCTATTCAGCATGTTTCCTGGGTGTTTCCTGGCTGGTGAGCAAGTCTCTGGATACGGCGTGTGCTCTTATCTTCGCGGATCCAGTGGACAGGCTTTACGTGCTGGATATTACCATAAAGGATAAGGCTCTTCGTCTCACTGGGGTTTATGCGCCCAATGACTATACACAGCAGCCTGTTTTTCTTTGCCAGATTGAGCCGTTTTTGATGACATCTCATTCGGTAGTGACTGGAATGCCGTCCTTGATCCCGATATAGATCATATAGGGCAAAAACCGGGTACTAACAATCTAGATGTGAAACTGTTTCAAGGCTTTATTGACGGGTTTGATCTTGTCGATAAGTATCGAAATGAGCACCCCCGGGAGGTAGTATGAACTTGGACTAGAGGTGACAGCTCGATTCGGTGGTGAGCGCAAGCTACACTGACCAAGTTTTAGTTAAGAGAGTCGACGTAGGGCTCTTAGAATGTCCAAGATTCCAATTTTATAGTTTACTCAGATCATAGGCGTGTCTGGGTTCGGGTAAACTTAGATAAGCCTAAGGTTAAGATGGCTGGATACTGGAAATTGAACATATCATTATTTGGTGAGCAAGATTTCTGGGACCAGCTTTTACTAATGCTACAGCAGGAATTGTTTGGGGCTGTGGTAGGGTTCTTTGAAATCTAAACTTAGGTCTTTTGCTGCTGATTTTAGTCGACGACTCAATCTAGCAGGGTTAGCAGCACAAAAGTCTTGTGAGGAAAAAGTTGATCGGGCGATAAAATCCCCTGTTAGTGGGGACGTAGCCATAGCTAAAGTGGAGCTGGCCTCCTTGCTTATCAAGAAGGATCAAGCTCTGGTAGTTAGGGCTAGGCTAAAAAGAATGTCTTGCGAGGATACGAATATGGCCACTTCATTGCATGCAGAGGAAGCTCGTAGGGCATCTAGTTGGCATATCGCTAGCATCACATTGCCGGACAAGTGGACTGTGACTACAGACGTGGGCATTTGTGAGGCTTACCGTGACTACTTTCAGCTGTTTACCAGGGAGCACCGTCTTAGTGCTGCTCAGTTCGATGCCTATTTAGCCGACTTTCCCCGCCTTGGGGTGGCTGAAGCGGCCGGGTACGAGGGTCCAATTACAGAGTCTGAGATCTGGGATGTGTTGAAGCAGGTTGACTTTGACAAGACTCCGGGATTAGATGGTCTTCTGTACAAAATGTACTTGAGGCAGTCGCCCATTTTTGTCCCCTTGCTGGCACTGATTTTCAACAAGTGGATGAAGCAGGGGTCTATACCTCAATGCTTCACCAGGAGTATGATCAAGTTGCTTCACAAGAACAAAGGCGGTAGATAATTATCAGCCTTTGACGATGTTAAATACAGAGTTGAAGATTTTAGCCAAGGTCTTGGTCGGCCGTTTGCAGGCTGTCCTCTCTAGTCTGATTGGTCCTGAGCAGACTTGTGCTATGAAGGGCAGGACTATTCAGGACAACCTTCATTTGGCACACTTGATCATCGAGCAAGTCGACAGTGATGACGTGCTGATCAATTTAGATCAGTCCAAGACTTTCGATAGGGTTGACCATCGGTTTCTGGAGGCTGTTCTTTCAGACGCCGGTTTTGGGCCAAACTTTCGCACTTGGATCTGACTGCTGTATGCATCCCCCACTGTGCTGGGGTAAGATCGAAACCTTTCATTTTGTCTCACTCCATTTGTCAAGGATATATGCTGTCTCCATTGCTGTAGGTTCTTGCACTAGAACCTTTCCTGCGTAAGTTGTAGATAAATTTGGTCCTTTGCGGAATTTCCTTACCTGGTGCTACCACCTCGGCCAAGTATTCCGCCTATGCTGATGACGTTTCGGTTCTTGTGTCGAGCAGAGCCGAAATTAACGAAGTCAACAAAGAAATCAAAGGCTATGAGATGGTGACAGGGGCCAAGATTAACCACAATAAGTGTTGGCTTGCGGTTGGGTTCGTGGAAGGGAGTTTCTCTTACCGGACCTTTCCTCTGAACAGATGGGCCAGTCAAGATACTCAGCGTCTGGTTTGGTCCTGACCTCCTGTTGGAAATAAATTGGTCAGAGGTGCAAGAGAAGGCCAAGGTTGCAGTTCGTCTGTGGACTCGGAGGAATCTTTCCTTGAAGGGGAGGGTGGAAGTATGTGCCTCGCACATCTACCCGATTCTCCTTTACCAGCTCTCCATGCTTCCATTCCCGTCTGACACTTTGTTGGTGTTTGTAAGGCTCTTGTTCTCCTTCTTGTGGGGAGGCAAGGTGGCCATGGTTAGTTGCGAGATCTGTTACCTCCAACCCTATGATGGCAGTCTAGGGGTGCCTTGCATTGAGACTCATCGACATATGCTTCATATTACTTTTTGTTTTAGTTTTTTCTCCTTTTCAATGTTAACTTAGCTAGAGTATGTATGCTCATTGGCCCCTTTTATTTCTGGCCCTATTTTTTTCTTTTGTTTAATTCCCCATCCCTCCCATCGTTCTCTGATGGGTGCGGGGCACCTTTCATTTCGAGTGTGTTTTTCATATCAGTTGTGTTTGAATGAGTGTGTGTTTGTAGTGAGTGCATGGCTTGTACAAATGTTTTTATATTTCTAAAGTCCTGCATTGATTTTGTCCAGTTAACTGATGTTTCTGCCACAGTTAGGGCCGTGGGGGATTTTACTAACAAAATTTTTGTTTAGTTTCTTGTATATAGTTTTTCTACACATATGTAAATATTCATTGGGGTTTTTAGACTTTTAAATTGTTATTTTTATTCCCCCTCTCCACACAGACAATGAATTATAAATATGGTGACTACTTTAGGACTTCATAGAGTGTCTGAGGCATTATGGTCTTTGAGGTAAGAATGGTAAGTAAGAATGCATTGTTTTGGTGGAAGGAATATTGTTTGTATGTCTGGGTCAGTGATTGTGACTAGCTAAGTTTAATCTTAAGACAGATGATGACCATTCTTTTCCCCATTTCCTCTTTTTGGCCTTGTGCCGTATTTGTACAATTTACGTGTATCATTCACCTCCACGATACAACAGGGGTTGTTCAGCTACTCTAAAACATTATTTTATATTAGTTTGTAGCGGTATGATTCTTTCAAGAAACCTATAATTTCCGCATGTTTTATCTTTTGAAACAACATTGTAAAGTTTGGAGCTTGGTAGCATTTATTATGCATTTCACTGTACTTTTTGCATTCTAGTAACCTTTAGCATTCTGCATTATTAATATTACTTTCCGTTCTACTGCATTCTTTTTCAAGGCCTCTCAATTGCCATAACCTTATTGTTAATTTCACTCAAAGGGATTTTCTGTTATAGCAGGATATGACAACTATGAAATTCAAACAAATTCAGGGATCAGAGTCATCTTCAGTGGCAGGATAAACTTCGTACAGTGAATGAAGTCACATACAGAGGAATAAAGGTGAATATATGTTTTACCATTATTCTGTGGTTGCAATAATTGCATTTGGGTATTTCATTTACTCTGAGTAGGTGGATGTGAATTAATCTTGTATGTCCAATTCGGATCCAAGTCAACACTGTCTTTTCCCTTCGGCTAGTTATTGGCATTTTTTTAATTTTTTGACAAAATAAGATATTTTCTGAAAAATCTTTTTGTTTGTGCATGGGTTTCTAATTTTGTGATGTATTCGTTCCAATGTTCTCTTTTACACTTTTTTATAATGCACCATGAATTTGCCCAAAGTTGTTGGTAATTCTGTAAATTATCGGTTGATGTTCAGACAATTTTAGTGTTGTCTTCTAGTATTTGACAGCTTCTTGACATTCATTTGTAAACCAAAGTTAGTTTTTGGAGTGTGAAGTTGCTGAAGATTTAGGAATTGTTTTTATCCACTATATTGATTAGTTGTTGCATGAGAGTGGTTAGTGGACTTGGTTTTTTGAATATTTGATTATTTATTATGGTTTGGCACCATTCTGTGAATGCTTTCCAGTTTGCCTTGTGTAGTTGCCACTTAGGTACTCTCATTTGCTATAAAGATTGGAAAATGGTCATTTCCATATTGATCATAATGGACTTTCCATTAGACATATATAAATGTTCATGGGGAGCAGATTGATAAACCAATGGCTTGCATGGAACCAGAAGTTGAGTGAAGATAGTTGTAAGATTTATCATTTAATAGATTTTGATCAAAAGTTATTAATAGCTTTTCTCTATGTCCTGTAGGATCAATTTTCTTACAGATACAAAGTTCACTGTGAGCATTGCAATCAACAACCAATAAGAATGGAGTAGGTAGTTGGTTGACTAATTGGTCTAGTTCTATTTGTTTGGGTTTATAACTGGGTGTGATATACAGTGGGTATATAGTCACAGTATGGATTTAACTGCTATAGCTTGAAGGTTTGTGTTTAAGTAGAGTATTTAATGAGGAGTTCTTTTAATTAATATTAATAATAATGTTGGTCTGTTGTTGGTTGCTGATACAGTTTGGTTTTTGTTTTATATCCTTTAAAGCAGCACTTCTTAAACATTTGGTGTTGTGAAGCAAAATGCTAGGGTCGCAAAAATTAAATTCAAACACTTGAATTTCAGTTTATATGTTGTTTCACAAATGCACAATATTTAATGTTATGTGCCATGCAAGCGCTGCAGTAATAAATCGCATGTGCAGTACTGTTGCAACTAGTGCAGTGACAACAGATGTATTTTCAGTGTAATTGGTTAATACCTGGTGTCATGAAAAATCTTGTGAAAAATGGGGTCATGAAAGAAAAAGTTTAAGAAGTGCTGCTTTAAAGGATACATTGTTGCGCTCTTTCAAAACTGTTTCTTGAAGGCAAACTACACTTGAGTTGTAATCTGTCAGAAGTCATTTTACTTCCTTGTAATTGGCTTTAATTCCTCTACAATTCTATTTTAAAATTCTCATTTCATTATCTGCTTTATACTATGTTGAGGGTAAAGTATTCATTTTGGTTTCCATTTGTTTGTGTTTTTCAAAATTTTCCTTTGTCTCTGGTTATTTTGAGTTGAATTTTGTCATTTTCTCTAGTTCTTGAGGGAGATCAAAGTTTTTTTTCATATTTTGTTTCATTTTTTCCCCTCTTTTCTTCAAGCATTGGGATATTATTTAATTTAGTAGTGCGAGATATTTCCATATTTGTTATTCTGGTTTTTAAGGCTTTAATGAGGTTTTGCAATTCATTTATTAGTGATGTTAATTGTTCTTCAGCTTTGTTTTTTGTCAAGTTATTTCCCTGATTTTCATTTAGATTTTGAGGTGTTTTAACGATTTCTGCAGAATTTTGAAAATTGCAAAAGAGGTTTTCTATAAGTTTCCTTGCCCCTGAAAATGTAATGTTCCAAGTGATTCTTGTTACTATTTGTTTTTCTTTTTACCCAGGTCTTGCATTCTTTTGCATCTGTTCTATGATCTCCATTACACTTACTAACACCTGGAAAACAGAAACTGCCATCCTGGCAAAGAGCAATTCTTTTTGGTTGTTCTGCTTTCAAAGAGAGGAGAAAGACAAAAGAGAAAGTAAAAAAGGCAACACAAAGCCTGGCAGCTTCAGCCAAAACCATCACCTGCTCTACCATGTGGTCTATGTCTGAGACTGTTCCATTCCCAACTTAGCCAGGTTCAAGCATTATGGAAGCACTGGATGAACCAAACTCAAACACGAATGGTATGGATGATGATATTATTATTATATATTAAGGTCTATTAAAAATGTTTTTGTTTTTCCCTTATTTTTACAACAAAGCTTATTACATGTACACAGCTAAGGATTACAACTTGATTAGATTATTATACAGGGTGCGAGGGATAAATTGTCGTCTAAATGACGCAAAAATGAAAATAACACTGATATCTCATTTTAACAGATATATTTACCAAAATTGCACAAAAATATCTTGAAATACAAAAGAGTAAATTTATTCAATAAAATTGTCATTGGCTTCAATCACTGCTTCCAGACAACTTTGGAATCTCCAGCAACTCTTCTGGAAGGTTTCCTTGTTTAAGTTGGTGAATGCTGCCATAATCCTTGCTTTCAGTTCATCTTTGATGTTAGGAGTTTTGTTGGTCTCTCACTGAACTGCACCCCACACATAATACTCAATGGGGTTACAATCTGAGGAGCTGGTGATGTGGTCACAGAAATTGAAAGCCATGACTGGATTCTCCTGCTTGTGTGGCATGGTGCAGAGTTCTGTTGCCAGCCATAGGTGTCTTCCAGCAGCTACCCTTTTGACCTCCTCAAAGCACTTGATGTAGGCCACTGTGTTGAGTCTTTGGTCCTGTGGGAAAATGAATGGAGGTATAGTGTCACCATCACTCCAGACACCTTTGTAATCACCATTAGAATTATCCAACTCTTTCCAGTTCCTCTGAACTCTCCTCAGATTGACTCCCAAACAATCTGAAATGTTTGTATTGGAACTTCCAGCACAAATACCAAGCAGTACAAATTTCTGACAGAGTGAATTGCATCATAGTGCTCTTCTTCTCACAGATGGTATACTGTGCAGCCGAAAAAATGAAAAAACAAGCAATGCGCATGCATGTAATTAAAAATATAAAATAGCGACAATTTACCTATTGCACTCTGTA